>CAMZMU010000084.1:0-600000 GCA_947311845.1 Poa pratensis
TAGGTACTCTGAACAAACTAATTTCAGTACTCACTGAATTTTTCTCTCAACCAGTGAGTAGGAGCTGACTCTCTGTCACCGGGAAAGGGAATACTAATCCAACCATCACAGCCGGAATAGCATGTGGCAGCCAACACAGCCAAGCCTAGAACTCTCCCTCTCCGAGTGCCTCCCTGTGCAGCCGTACCTCCTTCCGGTAGGCGGGCCCTCCCTGCTCCTCCTCTAGCTCCAGCGTCTTCCACCAACCTCTCCGGCAACGACCGACTGCTACCTCATCCTCCCTCACCACCAGATCCACGGCCACCCTGTCGTCTTTGCTCTCCGGGTGGGCCTCAGCAGATATAAGTGGCGGCCCACCTACCCTACCCGACAGTCCTCCTTAGCCATGGTGAGGTCATTGTTCCTCCCAGCATGGCCGCTGAATTTGGGTGGCAATTGAATTTTGTACTATGCCAAACCGAGAGTAAAGTTTCCATCTGAACGCTAGGTTCCGTTGAAAACTGGAGAAGTTGGTAGATTTAAGATTGTGACTCCCCTTTTGAACGCTTGCTTTTCATTATCACACTGCTTTTGGCGGGGGATCGTATTTTAGGTGCATCTTTCCATGTTCCAGCTATTATTATTTCAGTTTGGCATAAGCATACATAGAAAACAGATTGAATGTTACGCATTGTATTTAAAGTATGTAAGACTGTTCCTATGTCTCTATTCTTGTTCTGAAAATGGCATGTATCCTACTGTGTATGTGCAACACACAATGCCACTGTAGGGTGAGGATTATGAGATTATCATCTCAGATCTATTTAGATATGGCGAAGTAGCATACATATATGATGCAGAGCGTATGAATTGTATGGACGGTAAGCATTCTGTTTTTGTAATAAAAATCTTTCTGCCAAAGTATGAGCTGGTAATGGTAAAATGATGATGTTATTACTACATAATTACCATATATAGAACTCAAACCAGAGGATAATGATGTAACCACAAGTATAATTCAGGCCGGGCTGGTGTCACTAGACATTTCATAATGCTACCTGTGCTTATGCTGGTGAAGTTTGTCGGGTGCAGAATCAGTGTAGGAACGTATAATCTTCAACTTCTTTTTCCAAAGTTGTATTCGTTCATTAAGTGGTAATAGGGAGACCTCCAAATAAATATCCATTGAAATCAATCGCATGGTCTCCCTTGAAATGAAAACAACTCTTAGACTAAACCACCTGCGCACTTGGCTGTGGATTTCTAAAAAATAGTTTAGTCTAAGAGTTGCTTATTATTATTGCCAATAAAAGCAATCGATTGCATGTTCTACACTTCTACCTTAAATGAAAACAACACTTGACTAAACCACTTGGCTGTGGGTTACTAAAAATTGGTTTGAAATCAAGTCTTTCTCCGGTATTCATCTAGGGCTTTTCTAGGGAGAGTTTGCGAGTTCCTCCACTTATCAAGGTACAAGCGTGCATTTATCGGAGATTTTGCTTATGGATTCAACACACAGAGATAACCCATTTGTTTGGGGAACTCGCATGCTCAAATGACTGGTGAGGCCAGATCCTCGTATACAAAGTTAAAATAACCTTTGGAACCAGCTATAGAGATACGCCCTTGCATATATAAAAATATGTTAAAGATAAACTGGCTGAATAGTATGTTGATACCTGAACATTGTTTTCCGCCATCAATATCTCCTTAGCATTCTTGCACAGTGCTTTAACCTGCACATGTAGGCCTGTAAGAATACAAGTAGACTCCGATTCCAGGAATCTTAGAACATAACTCTACATATGTTTATGTGTATCAAGTAGTCCTATTTTTAATCCACGGTTTAAAAGGTTCTCTTTTTTTTGGGAGAAAGATTCACATGATCCTAAAGAGGCTATTTTAAAACTGTTATATACCATTAGGTAACAAATTAAATGGGCCCTCTATGCAGAACGTTACAGTGACCACATGAGCCTGCAAATTTCCCATTCTTATGCTACTTTCCCTCGAGCATTAGAAGAGATCTACCACGAGAGACCAAACCTGAACCACACGACCTGAATGACTAAAAGTCACTTCCCCAGTCACAAACTACTCAGCATAGCATCCTCTAAACCACCAGATAGCTGCGCTGGTGGCTAAGGTCGGCCGGCGCACGGTCCTAACTGTGAATACACCCTAGACGGTTCGAACACGTGGATCCGAAGGGGTAGAGATTTAATTTGAGTATCGCACGCCTAGTCCTAGTGAGGTTTATATGGGTCCGAGTGTTGCCCACATTCCATTCAGCAGCCATTACCGACACTAGTCTACAAAACTGGTGTCATACAAGTAGCATTTTGTTTTTCGCAAATTCTTGACACTGGTCTGCAATTATTTTTTGTTCGTACATAGCAGTTTCAGCGAATTCCATTACCCTCGTACCATGGTTCTGTACATAGCAATTTTAGCGGATTCCATACCATGATTTTGTGCAAAGCAACTACAGATAACAAGTCGTGTATACATAAATTTTAGATACTAGTAGTACGCGAGCACTGGCTATTGAGACATGAATATCAGAGAGCAATTTGGCTAGCAGCTTTAAGTGTGCAAGCGTAGAGGCCATAAACCGCATCTGCCAAGCTCACCTTGACTAGGGATGGCGGACGTCGAGGTCGGAGGCCGGAGCACCTTCTGAGGGGCTGCTTCTCACGGAGGAGATCCGGGGGGTGGTGCCGCTCGGTTTGGAGGTCGGGCAGGCGACGGACGGAGCTGCTGGGAGGGAGGACGGGGGTTGAGGTGATTGGGCTCGTGGCTTTCCGGAGCAGGCGGGTGCCGGAGGAGAGGCTCGTGGCGGCCGGAGCAGGTGGAACGGTGGCGGCCGGAGCAGAGGATGCAGACGGCGGGGAGGAAAGGCGCCGAGGGGTCGTGGCGCCGGAGGGGAGCAGAGATCGGGAAGGCGGAAGGAGTAGAGGAGGCCCGCGGCGTCGGGGTGGCCGGCCGGAGGAGAGGGGATTGAAGTCCGGCGGCTTCTAGGGTTGCGCGACGCGCGGTGGTGGAATGGTATCGGGACAAGGGAGGGGATAGAGAGAGCAAGCGAGGGAGAAAAAGACCGAACCGCAGAGTCGTCGTAATTACAGTCTGCTGCACGTCGTAATTCGTGTAGAAATCTTATTGGTTTTCTGATAAAAGTGGGTACTTGTGTATCTCTAATTGATCATTAGTGAAAACTAGTGAACGTGCACGTGCAACGCACGACCTCCAGGACACCACATAAGATAAAAGCACCAGTTAAGTGAAATTCAAGATGACACATCTCACCAAGTCACCATATGGCCAGGGAAAAAGATAAAATTTATTGTTTATTTTTCATAAACAGTACAAATCAGATACCACATTTCAGACATAAAAAGGGGGGAATGTGACATTTCCATTTATAGCAAATATCAGAAGCATTGCTGCCATCTTAATTCATCTAATTCAATTTCCCAAGTAGGGAACTGTCTTAATTCAGTCAAGCAGATAGCTTAACACAAGTATGCATCCAAAGCTATTGGAAGTGAGCACTACAGACTTTACCATCTAAATTGAACGATTAGACAAAACATGGAACATAATCACTCAATGGAATGCATGAGCTAGATACTTGTTCAAGATCAAACATAATCAGAGCCTTTTTCCTTCCCAACTGAACGAACTGAAGACGAATTACAAACAAATTAGGTGGTGTGCAGTGCACGTGTGAGCTTAATACTCGTCAAAATTTGGTTGAGTAAAAGGTCAAACTATTTTACAACCCATTTGTTTTATTTTAAAACTTTTTAACTCACGAAGCTTGATTGACTCTTTCGATTTTCTAATTTACTATTTTTTGCGAAGAAAATATTAAATGAAGCAATAATAATAATACCTAATCAAAATTATTATTCATCATTTCAAGTCCCTCATCCTGTCTCCGTTGTCTATTTTCAAACTGTGTGGCACAACCACATGTTCTTATTCTCTGATTTATTTTTGTCTAAAATTAGCAGCTATCACTACATGAGCATCCACAAATAGATGCTTAATAATAAAATAAATATTAAGAAAAAATGAGTAGCTAAGCCTCCTTGCGGCACTCCTAGCTTGTTTCAGATGTCAACAAAATAGTAATCGTGTAAACCATACAAATATTGCCCACCTCACTTGTACAACTTGAATTCATAGCTATATTTTTAGGCTATAGTACCCACGTAAATACAATCAGCATGTACATATATAATAAATAGGGGCCCACATGTTGCCAATTTATGTCCTACGAACCAGATTTACATAGGCAAAATAGATTTGCTAGCCAATAAAAAGTGACCGCATCAAATTTGTATTCACACGCAACTACTACGGTACTACCTCACATGGCTAAATGTGATTGGGTTAGAAAAAAGATATATATCAGTCAAGAAAATATAAAATAATAAAAGCCTTGTCGTATGATGAAAATGAGTAATCACTAATGGTAATCCAACAGCTAGACAATTTACCTGTGAACTCTAACTTGTTCTCTGTGCACCTCAATTAGACACCTGAACCCCACCGCTGCATTCTTTCTTGATGTACGCCATTGTCTACAATCCCAATAGATAAACGGTGAACACTAAATACAAACAAAAGGTGCGGAAACACTTCAAATTTGTAGAGAAATTCATGTAAGACAGTGGTTATATGAGAACATTGCCTATGTACTTCTGTAATATCTCTCATAGCCGATAAAAAGCAATGAACAATGTTCGTTATTCAAGTATAGTACCATATGTAACCGTCTCCCACAAGTTAAAAAAAAAGAGTATGTTCAGTATAGTACCAAGAACCATGAACAATGTCGTTATTCAGCTAGAGCACCGGTAAAAATCATATGACCAAAATTTACATATGCATAGGCATTATGATCCAGCTTTAGTATCAGAGACTATAGTTACAAAAAAGTACAATGAACTCAGAATTAGTTCTCTAAGCCTAAAATGCGGTGGAGCTGATCTGGATACTAACTTGTTGAGCGTGCACGCACAGGTGAGATTGGACATGAAGAATAATGCCACGCATCCTTGCACATGATCGGGATGTGGTCGACGGATTGGATGTCTCCGGCATCCATTAATTCTACAAGCAAAATACAGAACATTCAGGATTTTGTATCAAAATATTCATGTAGAACTGGAAAGATCAGAAAATAATCAAGTATTATTTGCTTTAACCCTCTAGATTGCAGTTCCGCCGTAGATTTATTATCCCAAACAGAGTACACATTCGATCACCTATGTAGTGAGACCTGTACGTCAAACCAAAAGAAGGAATAGGCAAACTGCAGGAACGGATTGATCAGATCAATAATTAATGCCTAGCTGAAAACCAAAAGTAGCAACACGAAAACTATATATGGAGGAATGAATTGATCAGAAATTCATCATGGATTGCAGTGTGGTCGGAACATGAAAGCTAGTAAGAAGATTGAACGGACCTCCTCATCCACTGCGTCAGCCGGGCAGAGGAAAAAAGGCTCGAGAGGAAAGGGATCGGGCAGAGGCTGATTGGGCTATTTTTTTTTAGATTGATTATTGCACCCTGGAAATTTAGGACGGGATGGAAATTGAGAGGGGACACGCGAATAGAGGATTTAGAAGGAGGCGACCTTGAGTGAACGGCGACGACATGATGCCATGGTGGGGCGCTTACCTGCAGTCGCATCCTTCGGCCAGCATTCCACTTGGCCGCCTGGTCGGACGGCCGCGTCGTGCGGGAGACAGGACCGGGAGGCGGCGCATCGTACTGTTTTCTTCTTTGGTTTCTGCGACTAGGCTAGAGCAGGAGACAAGAGGGGGATTTCGCCGGCGGCAGTTTCCAGGAGGAGCGATAGCTAGCACGTGGGTTGCAGGCTCGTCAGGTCGCTGCCACAGGGCGTATCCATGTCGGTCCTGGAGACGTCGGAGGAGGGTCCTCTAGTGCGGTGGAGGTGGAAGAGTAGGAGTGGCGGCGCCGGCTGGCCGAATCTCCCTGCTTTTTACTCTCTCTCCTTCCTTTTTCGCTTGAGGAGGCCGCCTCCGTGGTTGGAGCGTGGCGAGGAGGCAGGAGGCGACGATGGAGAAGGGGAATCGCGGGACGACGGACGTTCCGTCTGGGAGAGAACAAAAGAAACAAAACGGTACGGTGGCAATTTGGTCGTATTATGTGATTTGGTGGGAGGGCAAAACGGTACAACATGGACAATGTTGAGTTGTCAAACATTGGGACGATCTAGGCTGTTTGATCGGATATTGAACGGTACAGATTTAATGTATCCCAACAAGTTTGCTCTTTTAATAGTAGTATAGATCATGAGCAAACTTCAAAACACATGTAGTTCAAATTTGAACCGCAACAGCAATCAAACTAAGCTCACGACAAAACGGCAGCGAAAATTAAGCCAATGACGCCTTCCACAGCGTTGGCTTTTACCGGTGCCCAAACCCAGTTTGGGGCATCGAGCACCGATGCCCTCCGCTGTGGAGGCGATGCCCCAATTTTTTTTGAAGGAATCGGAGCACCTAGCTGCTCCGATGCCCACTTCACTCATGCAATAAAATAAGCAATAAAATATATTATTTTCAACGGCCAACACATCCAATTGATTCGTTGCAACTACCAGCAATCAACTACCTTCAATTTCACATGACCGTTGCACTTGTACATCAAAAAATATGACCGTTTCAGATAGATAGATCTATATATAGCAGATACATGTTCTTCAAACAAACATTTCAAAATTCGTTCAGGAACTAGCTCCCCCCAAAGATGGAACACTCGTCTTCTCAAAGCTTCACAAGCATGATGAACTCCACCCTCCCACCTTCAGATGCACAAAACCCAAATTTCCTACAACAAACACAAAACCAAATCAGCCAGCAATATCCAAACCTCCACCCATCTCATATGAACTATCCACCACCTCCATATAATCCCAATTTTCAGCATCATTGGCCACAACATGCCAATCTGTATGGTGCTCCAGCAGGTTATCAAGCAAACCCACCCATGCATCCGAGCTACCATGGTGTTCCTTACCATGGCAATGCGGGACAGTACCCTCCAGGAGCATATATATGGAGCAGGTTCAAGCAGCAGTCCATCATCTCCCGTTGGATACATGCCCTTTCTTGGAGCTGCTGGAGCCAGTGGTTCACGAGGAGACGAGAGCAGCCCACCTGCAGTAAGTTATCCAATGTCACCCGCTCGCCGAATCGTGAAGGGAAAGGGGTAGGAGACGCACGGACGGGGAAAGGGGATCGGAAAGAACTCGCGCGAAGGAACTGATTCTATCCATATGTGGGTCCTGCTTCTTTGTTGTAGAGGCATCGACCACGCTGTGAGATCGGTGCCCCAACTTTCTCTCACGGCATCGCTGCGGACGTGGCGAACTTTTCAGACTATGGGCATCGGCCACGCTGTGGAAGGCCTGAAGAAGTGAATTCCTCTTGCTAGCTTAATATATTGGTTCCTGGTTTCAAAAAAAGAAGTGAAATCTTCTTCTAGAGTATGTGTTGGAATTTTGGAGTGGGTCTTTGCTCCAAAGCCCAGTTTAAAATTCTGAAATTTTTATTGGTTCATTCATGTATTGACTGTGTGTAGAGTGTCTTTAGTCCCACATCACCATTATCACCACTAATATAAAAAGGGAGAGAGGTGGCAGATCCAAATCATCAGGACCGTCAAATGATACGTCTCCAACGTATCCATAATTTTTGATATTCCATGCTTGTTTTATACCAATTGTTACATGTTTTGCATCTACTTTATGTCATTTTTATACATTTTCCGGTACTAACCTATTAACAAGATGCCGAAGCGCCAGTTCCTGTTTTCTGCTGTTTTTGTATTCCAGAAAAGCTAGTCTGGAAATATTCTCGGAATTGGACGAAACTTCACGGGGATGCTATTTTATCAGAACACACCTGATGGAGCGAAGAAGCAGCAGAGGAGGGCCACGTGGGCCCCACACGCACCCAGGGCGCGGGTCCCCCCTGGCGCGCCCTGGGGTGGTGTGGGCCCCACGGGTGCCTCCAGCCGCCGCCCTTTCGGCTACTTATTCCCCCCGACGCGAAAACCCTAAGTACCCGAGCCATTATCCACGAAATGTTCCAGAGACGCCGCCGCCGTCAACTCTAGCTCGGGAGGGTCCAGAACCTCTTCCCGGCACCCTGCCGGAGAGGGGAATCGTCACCGGAGACTTTTACATCGCCATGCCTGCCTCCGAGGTGATGCGTGAGTAGTTCATCTTTTGACTACGGGTCCATAGCAGTAGCTAGATGGTTGTCTCTCCTATTTGTGCCATCATGTTTAGATCTTGTGAGCTGCCCTACATGATCAAGGTCATATTATTGTAATGCTGCATATTGTGTTTGCTGGGATCCGATGAATATTGAATATTATGTCAAGTTGATTATCAATCTATGCCCTATGTTATTTATGATCTTGCATGCTCTCCGTTGCTAGTAGATGCTTTGGCCAAGTAGATGCTTGTGACTCCAAGAGGGAGTATTTATGCTAGATAGTGGGTTCATGCCTCCGTTGAATCTGGGACAGTGACAGAAAGTTCTAAGATTATGGATGTGCTGTTGTCACTAGGGACAACCTAACGATGCTATGTCCACGGGCATATGTGTTTGTTTACATTACGCGCTTTACTTAATGCGATTATCCGTTGCTTGCAACTTAATACCAACGGGGAACTCGGATGACAACCCGGCGGTGGATTATTAGTCATAGACGCTGTTGGATAACGGTCTATGTATCTTGTCGTAATGCCCAATTAAATATCATAGTAATCATCATGCCATGTATTTGCATTGTCATGCGCTCACTATTTGTCAATTGCCCAGCTGTAATTTGTTTACCCAACATGTTAGATATCTTTATGGAGAGACACCACTAGTGAACTGTGGACCCCGGTCCAATTCCTTTACATTGATTAAACCACAAACTGCAAACTGTTCCTTTTTCATTCGCTGCAACTTAATACTCATTTTCCACACGAGACGTTTAATCCTTTGTTTTCAGCAAGCCGGTGAGATTGACAACCTCACTGTTTCGTTGGGGCAAAGTACTGTGATTGTGTTTTGTGCAGTTCCACGTTGGTGATCGTGTTGCGCCGTGCGAGCCGCCAACAACCTTCTGAAGAATCGTTACTCCTACTGGTTCGATAAATCTTGGTTTCATACTGAGCGAAAACTTGCTGCTAGGCTACATCAAACCTTCCTCTTGGGGTCTCCCAACGAGCAAGTAAGTCTTGCATCAGCATCACAAGCCTACATGAGCACCAAAGGGCCAAAATCCAGCAACATGAACTGGAGGCAGCACGTAACATCCCGAGGCCGCATGGATCTGGAGGTTTTACCTCATCATTCTCCGGACGTGCTCGGGGGGCATGTCCTGCTTCTGCGCCTCGACGAAGCCGAACTTGCTCTTGTCGCTGTAGCGCTTGGAGTTGAGCTGGTGCCACTTGCGAGGCTTCTCCACGAGCAGCGCTTCGAGCTCCACCGCCGTGAGCGGCTGGCCGTCGAGGGATGAGCCTCGCCGACCGTGCCCAGGGGAGATGGCGCGCGGTTCCACATCGGCGGCGATGGCAGCCTACGCTGTTGCTGCTGCTAGGGTTGAAATCTCGATGAGTCGGGTGGGGAGGCCGAGGCGGCGTGGTTGAACAGGGGCTCGAGGAGGGAGCCGTAGACGGCTAGAGTCGCGGCGATGCGTAAATCGCGCTGGCGACCGAGCCAAACATGAGGTTAGGTTTAGCCGCGGGCACGCGCTCGAGGGCGGGGAGGCGTCAACGCCGTCCAGGGCGGGGGAATCGGCGGCCCAGACAGGGTCAAGGCCGCGCCTCTGTGCGGCGGCGCGGGACAGGGACGGCTACTGGCGGAGCGGCAGGTGGCGGCGGCGCTTCGCGGGAGGAAGATAAAGAGGAGGCGAAAAGCGGATTGAGAAGAATAATCATCTGAGAAATGGCGGAAGTTAGTAGTTTTCAAGGGGTTTTCTGCAAAAGGTCGATCCATTAACGGAGTAATGCGGAAATGCGGCTGTTTTATGCGTGCGGCAGTTCCAACAATGCCGGTAAACATTTAGCGGCAGTTTTCAATACTGCCTGTGTACATACCGATTTTAGCGGCCTTTTTCAATCGCCGATAATCAGTGCATCGATCATTAGCGGCACAAATAACAAACTGCCACCTAATCAAACCATTAGCGGCGATTTGCTAAATCGCCTGCGCCAAAGTGCCGGTAGTCACGGGACATGGTGTATAGTGTGTATGGAGGCGCATACAGATTCTCACCATGCACAAAAAAAGTGTACTTCTAGTTTTGTTTTACGTAAAACATAACAATTAATATTATAACATCATATAAATATCACTAGATATTTATTGGAATGTAGTATCACATTTTACTAATTTAATGTCATATTGATCAATTTTGAAAAAGTTTGTCTTAGTACAAAATTAAAAACTTATTTAGTGACGGAGGGAGTAGATACATAGCCCGTACTTAACGTCCTGCATCGAAACAAATCACGTACTCAGCAAGGCAAGGATTCAAGGATACGATTATGGAAAACATTGCTACTGTCAAAAAAAATTGTGGAATCGGCCGATATATATAGCCACGGCCGGAACCTTCCTCGCTACAACGTCTGCAAGAGCTGCCACCGATCGATCTGTTTCCACAATTCGTGCATGGTAAGCGGCGATCGATTCAGGAAACCTCGATCGAGATGCAAATGGAAAATGGCACCAATAATCGGCCCAAAATCCGATCGCGTTGATTACGCATTCCATGCATACGCACGAAGCATGCATATTCCCGTTGACGGCCGTTGATCGCGTCGCCTTTCCATACGCGATGCATGTCGGTTGCCGCCCGTCCCCCTATATATCCGTCGCCCGATCCGGTCTAGGATCAATCAACCTCGCCACCGCCGATCCATCATCGGAGCAGAAGAAAACCGATCTATCTGCTAGCTAGCTGTTTACTTCTCACGTCTCGTTCTCTCGTCGATGGCTCCGTGCACAAGACTCCCTGCCGTTCTGATGCTGGCTCTCCTTGCAGCTGTGCTCGCCGCGCCGGCGGCGTCGGTGGCCGGTCAGGAGTGATGACTGCTCGCGCCGAGCATCGACAACGCCACATCGCGGCTCCGGCTCTCATCTCGGCGGTGTCACCAGCCATGCCGCCTTCCGCGTCGTCGACCGGCCAAAGCGCCATCGTCGGCACCCAAGGCAGCTCCGCTCCGGCTCCTTCATCGCCGTCCGCGCCATCTCCGGCCGCCGCACCGTCAGCGCCTCAGAGCGGCGCGACGATGAGCCCCTGGTACGCGCCGGCGCAATCGCCGGCTCAAGATAGCCCGAATAGCCCCTCACCAATCACCAAGGCGCCGGACAGCCGACGGACACGAGCGGGCCGGCCGTGGACAGCAGCAGCGCCGCTGGAGTGCCGACAAGCGCAGCGGCCTTGACGGCCGTTGGAGTGATCGCCATGACGATGCTATTCTAAACAGTTCATCCATCAGCTCTACAGATATAGTACAAAAAAAGTAATATATTGGTAACATTAACCCTCGTTGGCATAGATTTTGAATGACTAGATAAATAATGACTCCATTAAATTTACTATTCTTAATAAATGCTATCAAGAACAACCATGACACAATATATCAAAAATAACGTATTGGTTCACAATTAGTTGACTTCTAAAACTCTGACATACGGTTTAACTTTCATGGATTACCGCCCGAATGGTTGTTTTTGACATTATTTGTATATATTTGCTCATACATTTATACACATTCCGTACGCGAATAAGTGTACTTCTGGTTTTTGTTCTAGTCAAACTTATTAAATTTGATCGACCAATTTTATAGGGAAAAGTATCCACATGTATGAAGTAAATTAGTATCAATAGTGTCGTCATATCGGCATCGTAGATAGGAGACGAGGGTCCTCTAGCCGAGGGTGAACGTAGGGCAAGAAGGTGGACGTCGTCGAGGTCGGGATTGAACATGGCAGTTTACCCAGCTTCAGATCTCGCTACGGTGGCGAGACCCTACGTGCTGCTATAATTCACTATAACGGCAATCGCCTTGGTCAAGTTACAATGAGTACAGAATATGCCCTAAAGGCGTCCCTGGTCCGGCTTATATAGGCGGCCAGACGCAGGGGTACAAGGTAGTAACGTGTCCGGCAAGTATACTGAGTCCTAATCCTATCCGGCAAGTATGCCGCCTACCGCCTATGTCTTGATGGCTTCACGGGCTTCGGTCTTGGGCCTCCGTCTTGCCGGCATCCGCCTACCTTATGTTGCCGGCTATCTGGGCCGCCCAGCAGGCAGAGCCTTATCCACCACTGCGGGCCACCCTGGGCTAGCCGGATTTGCCATGTTGGTGATACCCCTAGTTGGTATAACCCCAACATTAGCCCCTGGAAGGGTTGAAGTTCTTCAGGCGCCATCTTCTTTTGCCGATAACGTCCATCTTGTCTTGAGAGCGTCCGAAGAGCTTGAAACATTCCACAATTGAAAGAATAGGTGGCGGTCCGACAAAAGTTGCTAGAACGCAGCCGCCAACATGGGAAAGATGGACTGACTACTTGTCAGGAATCTCCCACGTGTGGTCTTGTCAAACTGACAATTTCCGTCAAATGTTGACGGATGACGTCATGAGGTCCACGACAGTTTGAACTTCATGATGGTTTCTCCACTACGCGCGGGAATCGAGGATACAATCTCGCGGACACCGTTGCCACGACGTGCTAACCGCGGACACGGGGCGAAAATCTTCCCTTGCCTTATCCCCCATACGAATCTCGGAGCGGAGGAAATAAATTCCCCCACTCGCACCGCGCCGTCCCATTCTCCTTCGCGCACACACCCTAGCCTCCACCACCTCGAGCACTTCACCTCTGCTACCAACTCCGGCGAAGCGCTCGTAGCAGCACATCCACCTCCTAATGGCGAGCTTCGGTGATCAGATTCTCACGGGGAGGCTATAGCGGCGACGGCGGCGGCGAGCTCCGCATCTGGATCTGTTCCAGTTGCGACGGCGGCGGCGGCGGAGGGCACCAACACCCCAAGCTTTTCGTCCCCGCCCACGGCCTCGGGCGGGGCTCTTTCTTCTCCGACGCCGGCCACGACGACGGCCGCACCCTCCTCCCCCATTTTCGCAACTCCTCTGGCCTCGGCGGCGCCTGAGCCGGCCGATCTAGAGGTCGCCGTCGATGAGGACAGCGACGAAGAGGAAGAGGTCGCAGACCTAGGTTCTAGATACTGGCTTCCGTCTATTTTGACGGAAGCCTACATGAAGGAACTAGTGGAAGGCGGCTTCTTGCCGCCAAAGACGGAGTGCCACTGGCGGATCCCTGAAGATGAAGCCATCCCCGAACCAGTTGACGGGGAAAGGGTCATGTTGACCTCCCACCTTCTGCGGGGTATGACTTTGCCGCCCTCCGCTTTCTTTTCCGCCATTTTAGATCACTATGGGTTGCAACCACACAACATTGCACCCAATAGCATTCTAGTTTTAGCCGGCTTCCAAGCCTTATTTGAAGGCTACTTAGGCATAGCACCTACTGTAGAAGCCTTTAAATATTGCTTTATCTGCCACCGGCAAACTATTTTTGGTGGAGTGCTGGCTACTTGCGGCAGCGTCACCTTCAACTGCCGCCAAGGTGCCTGGTATCCAAAGATTCCCTACGTGGAGTCAGTAAAGAATTGGACCAACACCTTCTTTTACTGCAAAGACGTCCCCGCCCCCGGCAAGACGGTAGGCATCCCGCCTTTTGTCAACTCCCTCCAGAGCATCAAGCGCACTGGACGGAGAAGCCGGCCACCAACCTTCCAGAGGAGCTCCGCCTAGCTTTTAGGCGGATCGAGTTTCTCACGAAGATCATGGAGCCTCCCCGCCTTGACGGCGTCGACACAGTTGTGTGCTGGCTATCAAGGCGGATCATGCCTCTACGCCACCGCCCGCTCAAGATGTGCGAGTACAAGGCGGAGGAATCTGACGGCGCGCTCGACGAGAGTGCGTTGCTCTACCGGCTGCGAGAACTTATCCAGCCGAGGTTGGTTAAGGCGGCCGAGGGCGTCACCATGTTTACTCATGACAACCTAGCCCCAGAGGTAAGGCGGAACTTTCTTTTCCTTCAATGTTTCCTTTCCTTGCTGGCATTAATACTAACTTGTCTTGGATTATCCTGCTGAAGACCTTGACGGAGGAGGACTTGGCCCCCAACTACTACAACACTGGGGCCAAGACCAGGAAGCGCAAGCTTACCTCCACCAAGGATTTGGAGAAGAAGAAGAAAGCCGCCGTCACCACTGAGGCGGAGGATGAGATTTTGGGGGAGAATATTGTAGCGCCCTGACCCGACTACTATACAGTGATGCTGTGTGTCACTGGTTAAGCGATACAACCGGAGGTTACGGGTTTACCAATCCCCGGCCAAAACCTTTGGCAGGTGTTGCTCGGAATTGATCATCGGCAACACAACTCCCCGATTGATGCCTTAACACAGGCACAGCTATCATAGCATAATAATAAGATCAAGACTTGTGGAACAACTGGCACATCACAGACTCTACGACACAAATCAATATAAGGCAACTCTTATAATAGAGAAAGATAGCAAAATACATCCAGAGGTCACAGACCCAACATTACATCAAGCGGAAGCGAAGGGCGTTGTTCTAAACAACAAGAACCAGAATATGGCCTAAGAGGCCTGCAATTAAACATCCAGCGCCAGCTGTTCCGGGATGTCCCAAGCTGCCACCTGGGAACCCCAGACTACTCGTCGACGTCCACAAGGTACCCACCTTCGAAGTCGGTGAAGTGCTCCTCTGAAACAAAACAAACGACGTTGAGTTCGACGAACTCGCAAGATTATATATAGAGCTTTAGCTCGATGAGGCTTTCAAAGTTTTATGGCTCTTTTGCATAAAGCTGATTTTATTTAAATAAACAATAAATCCATGGCATCGACTAATGAGAATACTTTTAAAAAGAGGTAAGAAGTAACTCTTTTCTTGAGATCACCATCTCAACACCAACCATTCATCACCATCAAGTACCTGTTCATCAAAGGCACCTCCCCGAATCACCCTCGAGGAAGTCAACCGTGCAATCTTGAATGGTACCTCTAGTACCCAAGTTTTAATCATTCCGTTAAAGTTATTCTATGATCCTACCTTCACTTCCCAAGTCGTCCATAACCGCGGACACGGCTTTTCGAAAAGATTCAACCCTGCAGGGGTGCACTGTGTTTACCTTCGGTACCGCCCGGCTCATTGCCTACGCTTAGCTCTCTTCCGGGGAAAGCCGGCTGAGTGGGAACGGTTCAACCTTTACCTTGCTTGGGACTAACCCAGGATCATCAGTGAGGACAGGACAGGTTCAGTGCCTCCAACACCCTGTCCCGTGGCCACTCATTTTCCTAGACACCACCATCCTCTTACCAGTCTTGGCCACCATCTTCACGCACACGCAAATGGAACGCCAAACTAGAGAACCCTGGCTAGCCCCGCACAAGTTAGTTGGTCAACGGGGGCTCCATATACCCCTACCGAAAGGAAGCGCGCTCAGTCTTGGTTCAAGAGGTAAAGAACTCGCACTTAGGCGGCGAGAACGAGACAACCCGCCACTATCCCATAGTGGCCTCTCATCCCCACCTTTAAGCATTTTATTATCCGTAACCACAATTCCTCCACCATCATCCACATCTCGTCACCTGTTTCCAACATGAAGTAACCATAGTATTGCTATGCATTTAACTAAGCATGGCTAAGCATCACATAGCATAGTAGGTATCTCGGGCCAACATTGCCAACCTATGGATAGTAGGAGGGAAACAGCTAATGGCATAGGAACTTAATGCAACTATAGGATACTCTAATCCAGGCAAAAGACATTTAGAACCGCATGCAATATTATAGTGGAGAAAATAATTGCGGAAAATAGGATAAGATATGCTCAGAGGGGGATTACGCTTGCCTTGTTGAGCGGAGTAGTCAAACTGTTCGTCGGAGTAATGATGCTCAACTCCGAACTCGCAATCTACCGGAGAGCAAACAACACCGGAAAGCAATAACAACAATCAACACATGGCAATTGTGCAATGCATACAAAAATGATGATATGACATTTTAATGCAACTATGAGATCCTAGACATGATCATCAAGTTAAATGAGCGTCCCAAATAATTAGGCATTATTTGGACTACCCTCATATTTATCTTAGTGATTCTAATACTACTAGAGTACATTATTGTAATTATGATCAATCATGCATGATGAGGATGATTTTGAATAGTTCACAAATTTTGAGCATTTTGGTACCTCGAACACATTTTTCTGATGTCCGGGTAAAAAGTTATTACTTTTATAACTTCCTCTTTTTAAATAACTACTTTAATCATTTTAAATCCAACGATAAATATTTTATTTACTCGACTCGAGGAAGAGGGATGAACTAGTAGAATCATCGACAATCGATGTCCCTAAGTGCGAGGGGGAGCGGGGAACATCCGGTATCGAGGGGGAAAAGAAAAAAAAGAAGCAGCAGAAAAAACAGCAGAACCGGCCTTCAGCCCGGTCTGGGCCGGTTTGCAGGCCGGCCTGCTCACAGAGAGAACCGGCAGCCTGGCCGGTTTGGGCCGGCAGTGAGGCCGGCCTTATTCCAGAGCCCACCGGCTCTCAGCCCGGTCTGGGCCGTTCCAGAGGCCGGCCATGGGCCCGTGGAAAACGGCACTGAGGCCGGTTCTAGCCGGTCTCGCGGCCGAGCGTGCGAGGCAAAGAACGGCGAGGGGAACTTCCTGGCTACGGCGGCTCCGGCGAGCAGCACGGCACGGGGAAGGGCTAGGGAGAGAGGGGAGGGGTGCCGCAGCACGGGGTGCTCACCCTCAAGTCGATGGAGCGGTCTGGGACGGCGGAGGGAGGTCGTCGGCGACGGAATCGAGCGCGGCGGTGCCGCGGAGGCGACGGAGACGAACTCGACGGCGGCGGCGATTTAAGGCTTCCCAACTCGATTCCTTTGGCGTAGACGAGTAGAACGGCTCGGCGGAGCTTTTGCTCCACACGGCAGTGCTCGGCGTGGGCTAGAACGGCGGGGAGAGGTGGTCAACCGTGGCGGCGGCCATGGCGTAGCGCTGGAGCTCGGGGAGGAGAAAAGAAGAAGGGGAGCGGGCAGAGGAGCGAGTGAGGGAGCAGCGTGGCTCGTGGAGCTGGTCCTCTTGCAGGTGGAGGCAGAGGGGAGGAAGCACGGCGTCGAGCCGGTGGTGCGGCGCGAGCAAGGGAGCTCGTGCGGTCGCTACAGGAAGAAGACGGCGATCTTACAAAAAGGCCCCTGGCAGATTTTCCCAAAATACAACTTGGTCCTTTTTCCAGTTTCTTTTTAAGTCCAGCAGCACTTCCCTGATTTAATTTGAGCACTTAAACATTTTACAAAAATATGCCAAAATTTGGGGAGGCTCCCCTTAACAAGTAGAGGCTCCACGAAAATTGGGGTTTCAAAATAAAATGTTTTGTACCACTTTTGTTCATAGTGATTTGAATAAGGCATTTTGCTAAAATACAAATCCATAGTCATTTGTAAATTTGAAGCAACTCAAAATATTAATTTTGAACTCTTGGAACTTCCTTGACAAATATAATATGTCAAGTATTTTGTTTTGCAAGTTTAAGTGCCTCCATTTTTGAGAGATTGGTTGAAACAAGCTTGGCATTTTGTTTTTAAAAGATGCCAAACCAATTAGTGTGTTGTTTAGCAACTTAATTTGAATGCCATGATGCAATGCAACACAAAAGTGGAAATTTTATTCGGGTTTTTAGGTTCTCAAATTTTAGGCTGTTACAACTCTACCCTCCTTACAGGAATCTCGTCCCGAGATTCTAAGAGTAGGAAAGAGGGAGAAAGGTTACGACAGTCTTCAACGATCTTCTCGGCTTCTTTCTTGGAGAGGTTGATCAAGGGCAACATGAGATTCTTCATCGGCTTCGCCTCGAGATCACTATCAACGTACACCATAGGAAAAAGGAGGAAACTTCACCGGGAGGATGGATCTTGGTGAAATTACAACGACCGAGTACCTCCTAGTAGAACTTAGGATAAGATTTTCACCAACCCTTGTGGTGATGACTAGAGACACATGGAGGTAACAGAAGAGTGATAAGAGGTTTCCAAATGGTAGACAATGTTTTCTCAACAGATTCAGAATATGAACTTTGCACAAGGCATTAAGTTTCTGAGGAAGAGTGTTGAAACAGAAGTCGAACAGATGAAGAGGCGACTTCTACCCAAACCGCTTGAGTAGAACTTTCCTCACCCAGGAACATTTCAAACCACGGAAGAAGGATCATGGAGATGAACCGAGAGAACTTTAGAAACTCCGGGAACGATAGTATCGGGAGAAACTCCTTGATATTTTAGACATCGGAGTCGAGATTCTTGAGGATCACCAACTCTCTTTACTGATGGAGGTTTAGATCTGGCTGAGTGGAGAGATACTTCAGGCCCATCATATAGGAATAGGAAGTCCTTGCCAAGGATAACAACGGATTACATGTGGTAGAATCCCTAGAAGCTAGACTAGAATGTCTAACTCCAAAGGAGGAGCAAGATTGCGGAACTCACGTATTAGCAACTTGTCAGAAGACATCTGCGCCTACATGAATTACTTAGACACAGTTGAGCCCTTCTTGGGGAACATCAAAGAAGACAAAAGGATTTCTTGGAATCCTTCTCCTTCTTGAACAGTTCCACTAGTGGCTTGGAGGCAAGATGAAATTTCTCAAGGAAGGGAGGTGACAACGTACCATACCAAGAATATTTGCACATTCATGGTTTGAGTTGGGATGATTTCCGAGGAGACAAGACAATTTACTCAGATCCACGGCGACATCTTTCAGCAATTGCACGTGGACCAGAGAAAGTCATTTCTAACCTCGAGAACACATGCCTTGTGACGACATAAGTTAGTGCTAACAAGTTTACAATGATACGCCCACTATTCCATATAAATCTCCTCAAACATGGAGGAAAATAAGAGGTAGTTGATGGACTCAACAACCAACTTATCTAGTTACTCCAAGATGGTCGACTCATATGTCACATGAACGGGCATAAGCATTGCTCAGATTAACACATTCAGGTAGGTCGGTCGGAGTTTGATTTGACGATAGCCCAATTCAAATCAAAAGATTTGGAGGGTAGCATATCCAAAGAGGAGATACCACCTTGTTTCAACATGAACAGACTAGACATCCCCTTGAGAATGAACTATAACAGACAGAGAATAATTCAGGACATCCAACACGAATTTCTTGGAGAAAGGAGTCGTTCAGAGAACCAGCTTACTCATAAGCTCAACATCACGGACAGGTGACAACCTGACGATACTTCTGGAAAAACCTACAGAATATCACGATCCACCTACAGGATATCACTATACACCGGTGGATCTTAAGTTCGAGAGAGGATCATGCCTTTCAAGGCACAACGAGGTGGTCTTTGGAGCTTCGGCATGAACCTAGCTCTTTGACCGAGGAAGGGCACCGGAGAGAACGAAGTGTAGAAGCATCACTTCATCAAGGAGATCATGATACTTAGCACAAGTGCACACTCTTTATACCAAGATATTGTGCTACTCTAAGATGGAACAGAAACAGAGACTAACAAACCTCTTATTCCGTGGACTACAAAACTTTGACCTAGCCCGAGAAATGGACAAGGTACTGGAGTTTGTTTCTCCTAACAAAACGAAGTGGAAGATCTTGACGGATCAAGAGAGTGACTTGCATCGGAAAACACCAATGCACGA
The DNA here is from genome assembly GCA_947311845.1 of Poa pratensis. Lineage (NCBI taxonomy): Eukaryota > Viridiplantae > Streptophyta > Magnoliopsida > Poales > Poaceae > Poa > Poa pratensis. The sequence continues at coordinate 19,828 of CAMZMU010000084.1, forward strand.
TAGAAACATGACGGTCAAACGAAAGACAAGGATCGGAAAGAAGATCAGAGTAGGAAACATGCTCAGGAGAATCCTAAGATGTTGAAGAGGCGCCGGTTACTACTCAATTGTGATAACCATGCCCGAGAAGGAGAGATGCAGCAGAGTCACAAACATAGTTGGGAGATTTGCTAAGAGAATCTTGTCGTAACCCCGATGATTCCAAGACAGAACCTAGAGCAAGGCTAAGGGAGAGCTGAAGTTACATAGCCAGCCGAGGGTGGTAAATGGTTGGACATTACCAAACTGACCACATAAAGGACTTGGGTTGAAGGGCAGCTTCATGTGCTACTAGCGAGGGTTAAGAAATCACAACTTAACACACACTAGTTGGCACAGTCCGGGACCTTATGTTCAAGTCCTTGGGTTAAAACCCGAAGAAAGGAAACAAGGGTTAGACTCGATAGGAATACAAGGGTCCGTAAACAACTGAGTTGATAGGAATTTTCGTCGTACTCCAGATGGTTTCTCGACACATGAAGCTTCGGATTGTAGTGCGGCGGGAGCAAGTGGGCACATGACACTCAAGTAACAGGTGAGAAGTCCAACCCCGAAATCCTACTAATTTGAAGCAACAGATGAGGAGTGAAAACTTTTAACTCAAATCGAGGTAAGATTGCTCCAAGATTAGAGGGTAACCAGGTAAGGAGTAAAAAGAATCCTAAGATGGTTTTCACAACTCGTTTTTAGGTTAAAAATATTTTCGCAAACACTAGACTCAACGTCGACCAGTAGAAGGGTTTCCTACAGGCAGTCCTGCTCTGATACCAACTTGTAGCGCCCTGACCCGACTACTATACAGTGATGCTGTGTGTCACCGGTTAAGCGATACAACCGGAGGTTACGGGTTTACCAATCCCCGGCCAAAACCTTTGGCAGGTGTTGCTCGGAATTGATCATCGGCAACACAACTCCCCGATTGATGCCTTAACACAGGCACAGCTATCATAGCATAATAATAAGATCAAGACTTGTGGAACAACTGGCACATCACAGACTCTACGACACAAATCAATATAAGGCAACTCTTATAATAGAGAAAGATAGCAAAATACATCTAGAGGTCACAGACCCAACATTACATCAAGCGGAAGCGAAGGGCGTTGTTCTAAACAACAAGAACCAGAATATGGCCTAAGAGGCCTGCAATTAAACATCCAGCGCCAGCTGTTCCGGGATGTCCCAAGCTGCCACCTGGGAACCCCAGACTACTCGTCGACGTCCACAAGGTACCCACCTTCGAAGTCGGTGAAGTGCTCCTCTGAAACAAAACAAACGACGTTGAGTTCGACGAACTCGCAAGATTATATATAGAGCTTTAGCTCGATGAGGCTTTCAAAGTTTTATGGCTCTTTTGCATAAAGCTGATTTTATTTAAATAAACAATAAATCCATGGCATCGACTAATGAGAATACTTTTAAAAAGAGGTAAGAAGTAACTCTTTTCTTGAGATCACCATCTCAACACCAACCATTCATCACCATCAAGTACCTGTTCATCAAAGGCACCTCCCCGAATCACCCTCGAGGAAGTCAACCGTGCAATCTTGAATGGTACCTCTAGTACCCAAGTTTTAATCATTCCGTTAAAGTTATTCTATGATCCTACCTTCACTTCCCAAGTCGTCCATAACCGCGGACACGGCTTTTCGAAAAGATTCAACCCTGCAGGGGTGCACTGTGTTTACCTTCGGTACCGCCCGGCTCATTGCCTACGCTTAGCTCTCTTCCAGGGAAAGCCGGCTGAGTGGGAACGGTTCAACCTTTACCTTGCTTGGGACTAACCCAGGATCATCAGTGAGGACAGGACAGGTTCAGTGCCTCCAACACCCTGTCCCGTGGCCACTCATTTTCCTAGACACCACCATCCTCTTACCAGTCTTGGCCACCATCTTCACGCACACGCAAATGGAACGCCAAACTAGAGGACCCTGGCTAGCCCCGCACAAGTTAGTTGGTCAACGGGGGCTCCATATACCCCACCGAAAGGAAGCGCGCTCAGTCTTGGTTCAAGAGGTAAAGAACTCGCACTTAGGCGGCGAGAACAAGACAACCCACCACTATCCCATAGTGGCCTCTCATCCCCACCTTTAAGCATTTTATTATCCGTAACCACAATTCCTCCACCATCATCCACATCTCGTCACCTGTTTCCAACATGAAGTAACCATAGTATTGCTATGCATTTAACTAAGCATGGCTAAGCATCACATAGCATAGTAGGTATCTCGGGCCAACATTGCCAACCTATGGATAGTAGGAGGGAAACAGCTAATGGCATAGGGAACTTAATGCAACTATAGGATACTCTAATCCAGGCAAAAGACATTTAGAACCGCATGCAATATTATAGTGGAGAAAATAATTGCGGAAAATAGGATAAGATATGCTCAGAGGGGGATTACGCTTGCCTTGTTGAGCGGAGTAGTCAAACTGTTCGTCGGAGTAATGATGCTCAACTCCGAACTCGTGATCTACCGGAGAGCAAACAACACCGGAAAGCAATAACAACAATCAACACATGGAAATTGTGCAATGCATACAAAAATGATGATATGACATTTTAATGCAACTATGAGATCCTAGACATGATCATCAAGTTAAATGAGCGTCCCAAATAATTAGGCATTATTTGGACTACCCTCATATTTATCTTAGTGATTCTAATACTACTAGAGTACATTATTGTAATTATGATCAATCATGCATGATGAGGATGATTTTGAATAGTCCACAAATTTCTGAGCATTTTGGTACCTCGAACACATTTTTCTGATGTCCGGGTAAAAAGTTATTACTTTTATAACTTCCTCTTTTTAAATAACTACTTTAATCATTTTAAATCCAACGATAAATATTTTATTTACTCGACTCGAGGAAGAGGGATGAACTAGTAGAATCATCGACAATCGATGTCCCTAAGTGCGAGAGGGGGAGCGGGGAACATCCAGTATCGAGGGGGAAAAGAAAAAAAAGAAGCAGCAGAAAAAACAGCAGAACCGGCCTTCAGCCCGGTCTGGGCCGGTTTGCAGGCCGGCCTGCTCACAGAGAGAACCGGCAGCCTGGCCGGTTTGGGCCGGCAGTGAGGCCGGCCTTATTCCAGAGCCCACCGGCTCTCAGCCCGGTCTGGGCCGTTCCAGAGGCCGGCCATGGGCCCGTGGAAAACGGCACTGAGGCCGGTTCTAGCCGGTCTCACGGCCGGCATGCGAGGCAAAGAACGGCGAGGGGAACTTCCTGGCTACGGCGGCTCCGGCGAGCAGCACGGCACGGGGAAGGGCTAGGGAGAGAGGGGAGGGGTGCCGCAGCACGGGGTGCTCACCCTCAAGTCGATGGAGCGGTCTGGGACGGCGGAGGGAGGTCGTCGGCGACGGAATCGAGCGCGGCGGTGCCGCGGAGGCGACGGAGATGAACTCGACGGCGGCGGCGATTTAAGGCTTCCCAACTCGATTCCTTTGGCGTAGACGAGTAGAACGGCTCGGCGGAGCTTTTGCTCCACACGGCAGTGCTCGGCGTGGGCTGGAACGGCGGGGAGAGGTGGTCAACCGTGGCGGCGGCTATGGCGTAGCGCTGGAGCTCGGGGAGGAGAAAAGAAGAAGGGGAGCGGGCAGAGGAGCGAGTGAGGGAGCAGCGTGGCTCGTGGAGCTGGTCCTCTTGCAGGTGGAGGCAGAGGGGAGGAAGCACGGCGTCGAGCCGGTGGTGCGGCGCGAGCAAGGGAGCTCGTGCGGTCGCTACAGGAAGAAGACGGCGATCTTACAAAAAGGCCCCTGGCAGATTTTCCCAAAATACAACTTGGTCCTTTTTCCAGTTTCTTTTTAAGTCCAGCAGCACTTCCCTGATTTAATTTGAGCACTTAAACATTTTACAAAAATATGCCAAAATTTGGGGAGGCTCCCCTTAACAAGTAGAGGCTCCACGAAAATTGAGGTTTCAAAATAAAATGTTTTGTACCACTTTTGTTCATAGTGATTTGAATAAGGCATTTTGCTAAAATACAAATCCATAGTCATTTGTAAATTTGAAGCAACTCAAAATATTAATTTTGAACTCTTGGAACTTCCTTGACAAATATAATATGTCAAGTATTTTGTTTTGCAAGTTTAAGTGCCTCCATTTTTGAGAGATTGGTTGAAACAAGCTTGGCATTTTGTTTTTAAAAGATGCCAAACCAATTAGTGTGTTGTTTAGCAACTTAATTTGAATGCCATGATGCAATGCAACACAAAGGTGGAAATTTTATTCGGGTTTTTAGGTTCTCAAATTTCAGGCTGTTACAAATATCCCCACCAAGCGGTAAGATATTGTCCACTTGGTTTTCTTTATTTCAGGCAATTCTTCCGCTAACTCGTCTCTCTCTTTTCAGATCCAGGCCCACTATGCCGAAGCTGCGTGCCAACTTGAAGGCAGCAGCTAGCAGAGGCAAACCCGTGAGATTTTCTCCGGCAACTGCTCCGGCAACTCCCACCACCGGCATTCCCGCGGTTCTATGCCCGGGAACTTATAAGGCGGACAGGGTGAGAGTAACCGGCCCTGTACAGAGTGCAGCAGAGAAAGCGGCGGGCAAGAAGGTTGCCGCCTGCACATCCCTACGAACGGCTGAAGCTACGGCTAATGATGCCGCTCATATTATGGAAATAAAGAAAGAGACGGCGGAAGCTGCCAAAGCAAAACTTGCCGGATCGTCTTCACACCCCAGCCCTGCACCTGAACAAGGCACAGGAGCCACCAACATGGGCGCGCGGCAAACGCTGCAAACCATGTGGGATGGTACCAAAAGCTGGTATCGGCACATGAGGACACTCCACGACAACCTCCACGGAGAACTCGAGGTAAAGTAGTACATAGTTGCAGCCCCGACTACTTTGTCGACTAAAACTTGATTTAGCCGGCGAAGTGGTCCGTTTACTATGACATTAAACTTAACCTTTGTTGTCCGTGTGTGTGCAAACCACCTTGGCGTCCAACCGCGAATTGTTTGCGGCCGCGGAAGCCAAGAATAGGGAATGCCGGGAGCTTCAGCAAGAACTGGAGTTGAAGAACGGCCAACTTGCGAGTCTCGAGGAAGCGCGCAAGAAAGATGAAGGTTAGAATTTTCTTTGCCTTCTTCTCATCCGCCAAGTTTTCCATGGCTACTCCGACAAGTATTTTTAGCCGGAGTTTTTTTCCTTTTGTTTGTTGTAGAATTGTTAAACACTGCGCAAGATGTTCTCAGGAACTCAGCTAACATGCAAGCTTTGATGAACGAAGCTGCAGATCTTGCCCAGGAGGTCATGAAGCTAAAGGCGGATCATGCCAAGGAGCTAGAGGAGCGGGATATGGCCCACGCCACTGCCTGCAGCAAGTTGACGGAGCAGATCCAAAATCTGACCAACAGTCTTGCCGAAGTGACCAAGAACTCCAAGCTCCAGCAAGAGAATCACGCCAAGGCGGTGCAACTTGCCGAGGAAACTTTGGCCAACCACTTGGATGAAATCAACGCCGTCCATGACCACGTCCTTGGTAAACTTTGCCCGCTCATTTGTTGCATGCTTTTGAAATTCCTGCCCACTTGTGTTTAACTTTGCATTGTCTCTCCTTGTAGCCCCGACAAACTTGAGCGATATGGAGGACAACTCACCCCGGCTTGCGCGCGTACTGAAAGTTGGTGAACTGATCACCGACATCATCAGCGTAGGACAAGCGTTTGCCGCCAAGTTTTACCCAAGCGAAGGCAGCGATCCTATTGTCCTGGATGCAGTGCCAGAGCTGCTGAGGAAGGAGGCCGACGAGCGGGAGAGTATGTTGCGCTCTGCTGCTCGTGGCGCCGCCAAAGTTGCCCTCTCCCTATGCAAGGCCTGGTACGCCGAGGTGGACATGCATCAGGTGACAGAGTTCATGCCTACTGAGGATGAGAATGGCGATGCCATTGATTCCAAGCAGTTGATGGCATCTGTTGCTGGCTACGCCACCCGTGTTGCCAACATGGTGGATCTTCGTGCCTTCTACAAGGAGTATCCAGACCCGCACCTTGCCGCAGGCGTTGAATCTTCAGTTGCCGGTGAGGATGCTACAGGTGGCGAGGGGGAAGCTGTACAAGGCAGCCCCAAGGACGGCGGAGCCGGCACTGAAGATGCCGGCGCCAGCCCCCAAGCCCCCGAAGCGGCGTCGAGCAAGGCGGCAACTCCTTAGATTTGCCCTGCAAACAATGCAACAAGCGCAATGCGTTAATCTGTTGACGCAAAAACTTGTTTAATTTTGTCTTGATGTAAATAACTTTTATTGGGCCAACTTTTATGCTACACTTGGCGGTAGACTTATTTTAAGTGGCCCGCCTTAAAAATGTATCTGTGCTTGCATGCTTAACGTTTCATATGTTGGCGGAACCTCATCACAGTTACTTCAGCTGTGCCAACCAGGTGCAATACCAATTAGTTTAGACACAGAGACTAAAGCCGGCATGTTGGTGCCAACGACATACTACTAGGCGACCCACACACAAACAAACAGATAGTCATATTTAGGCGGTGCAAAGGTTGTTTGCTTAATTTTAGCCGGCAGACGGCAAATGCCAAAAAAGTTAGGACCATTAGCACTGAGCGAAAATTTTGGTAACTTTTGACATGATAGATATATGATTGCAAGAAAAGACAAAAGATGGCATGATCTCTAGGCGGACTGAGCAAACCACAGACTTTTATTTCATAATCATATAATACTTATTACAATCAGAAATTGCTAAGTGTAAAAGGGACGTAGCTGCTCAATGTTCCATGGACGCTTGGTTTTTCGTACTTGTCGTCAACCGTGCGCTTCCGCTTACGTCCTCTTCTTCTTCTTGTATCCGTCACGTATGTCCGTCAAGTAGTAGGAACCATTGAGCAGTACTTTGCTGACCACAAAGGGCCCTTCCCATGGAGGGGATAACTTATGCAAGCCTTTCCTATCTTGGATTAGGCGGAGGACCAGGTCACCTACTCTAAAACTACGTTGTCGCACTCTTCGACTATGATACCGGCGCAATTCTGCTGATAGATGGCGGATCGTGCAATGGCAACGTCACGTTCTTCGTCAAGTAGATCAAGGCCGTCCTGTCTTGCATCTTCTGCGTCTTCTTCGACGTAGGCTTGAATTCTGGGGGAGTCAAACATCATGTCGGATGGCAGTACTGCTTCAGCGCCATAGACTAAGAAGAAAGGAGTAAACTTGGTTGATCTGTTTGGTGTTGTACGCAAACTCCAAAGGACAGATTGCAACTCTTCAACCCAAGCCCCAGCTGCCCTGTGCAAAGGTACTTCGAGACGCGGCTTGATTCCCTGAAGAACCAAACCATTGGTACGTTCTACTTGACCATTTGCCTGGGGATGTGCTACGGAAGCCAAATCCAGCCGGATACCATGTTGGTTGCAGTATTCCTCAACTTCGCCTTGCGATAAGTTCGTGCCATTGTCGGTGATAATGCTATGAGGCACCCGAACCGAGAGATTATGCCCCACAGAAAGTTGGCGGCTGTGGCGCCATCAAGCTTTTTAATAGGTTTAGCTTCAACCCATTTGGTGAATTTGTCTACCGCAACTAACAAGTGCGTGTAGCCCCCAGGTGCCGTCTTAAATGGACCAACCATGTCCAAGCCCCAGACCGCAAAAGGCCAAGTGATGGGTATTGTTTTCAGCTCTTGAGCCGGCATGTGAGGTTGTCGGGCGTATAGTTGGCAGCCTTGCAGCGTTTGACGATATCTTCTGCGTCCTCCTTGGCTGTCAACCAATAAAAACCTTGCCGGAAAGCTTTTGATACAATGAGCGGACGAAGCATGATGTCCGCAAACTCCGGCATGTATCTCATCCAGCAAGTTTTGCCTCCTCTGGTGAAATGCAACGTTGGTAGACTCCAGTAGTACTACGCTTGTACAGTTCACCTTTGATTATTGTGAATGCCTTGGCTCTTCTGACAATTTGCCGTCGCAACACCTCATCTTCCGGCAACTCTTGGTTGACCAGGAAATTCAAGTATGGGGTTGTCCAGTCCGGCTTTACCAAGTAGACGGCATACTGGCCTCTTCCACTGGTTCTGCCGCCTCTGGATCAAGAAGGTCAGCTCCTTTTATTGACGGTTTGTGGAGATGTTCCAGGAAAACATCCTTTGGTACCTTTTTGCGCTCAGATCCCAACCTGGCAAGTGTATCTGCCGCCTCGTTTTCGGCCTTGGGATGTGGCGGACCTCATATCCTAGGAAGCACTTGGCAAATTCATCAACAGCAGCGCGATAGCCGCCATTGTTGCACTTTTGGCATCCCATGTACCACGTATCTGTTGCGCAACCAGGTCTGAATCACCATAGCAGAGAACACGTTGGACACCAAGTTCCTTGGCAATATGTAAACCATGTAGAAGTGCTTCATATTCGGCAACATTGTTGGTTGCTTTGAAATGAATTTGTAGCACATAGCTGAGCTTGTCCCCTTGAGGATTTCTCAACACAACACCAGCCCCCGAGCCCTGAAGCATCTTTGATCCATCAAAGTGCATGATCCAGTACTCTGTTTCAGGGAGAGGTATTTCATCCATGGCTTCTGTCCAATCTGCGACAAAATCTGCTAAGGCCTGAGACTTAATAGCATTTCTGGGTTTATATGTAATGTCAAAGGCGGCAAGTTCAATGCCCCATTTGGCAACTCTGCCGGTAGCCTCTGCATTGTTTATTATATCCCCAGAGGTGCTTTGCTCACCACAGTTATTGAATGTTCCTGGAAGTAATGTCTCAACTTCCTGGCGGCGTAAAAAACACCATAAGCCAGCTTCTGGTAATGCGGATAACGCTGCTTCGAGGCGGAAAAACTTCACTAATGAAGTAGACAGGGCGTTGTTCACTTGCCTCGCTTCTCCCGCCTTGCGTTCCACAACCATAACTGCGCTGATAACCAAGTTGGTTGCAGCGATATATAGCAGCATTGGCTCCTCTGGACGAGGTGCTGCCAAAATTGGGCAGTCGTTAATGCTACCTTTAGCTGTTGCAAGGCGGCATCTGCTTCGTCTGTCCACTCAAAGTTGTCGGATTTCCTCAAAAGCCGGTAAAGAGGCATAGCCTTTTCACCAAGACGGCTAATGAAACGACTGACGGCAGCTGCGGAGCCGGCAAGGCGCTGCACGTCCTTCAGGCAAGTTGGCCTGGATATGTTGAGAATTGCCTTTATTTTCTCCGGGTTGACCTCAATCCCTCGTTCGGAAACGATAAAGCCAAGCAACTTGCCGGCAGGGACTCCAAACACGCATTTGTTTGGATTGAGCTTCATCCTATATACCCGGAGATTATCGAAGGTTTCTCGAAGATCGTCAAGCAAATCCGCCTTTTTCCGAGACATGACGGCAATGTCGTCTATGTAGACGTGAACATTGCGGCCAATTTGTTCGTTAAGGCATCTTTGCATGCACGCTGATACGTAGCGCCGGCATTTTTTAGGCCGAAGGGCATCGTAATGTAGCAGAAGGTTCCATAGGGCGTGGTGAACGCTGTTTTTAGTTGGTCTGATTCCCGCATTTTAATTTGGTGGTACCCGGAGTACGCATCCAAAAAGCACAGCAGCTCGGAGCCGGCTGTGGAGTCTATGACCTGATCTATACGTGGTAAAGCAAAGTGGTCCTTAGGACAACACCTGTTCAAACCGGTATAATCGATACACATCCTCAGCTCTTTATTAGGTTTGGGAACAAGTACAGGATTTGCCAACCAATCAGTATGCACTACCTCCCTAATAAACTTTGCCTCCTGCAACTTGATGATCTCCTTCCCGATAGCTTGTCTCTTCTTCTCCCCAAAGCGTCTGATTCCTTGCTTGACAGGTTTGGCTCCTTTGTAGACATTAAGAGAGTGCTCGGCAAGTTCCCTGGGAACACCCGGCATGTCGCAGATGACCATGCAAAGATGTCCCCGTTCTCACGGAGGAACTCGACGAGCGCGCTTTCCTATTTGTCATCTAAGCCGGATCCGATGGTGACTTGCTTGGAGCTATCACCTTTGACCAGATCCACCTTCTTTGTGTCATCAGAGGCCTTGAAGGACTGCTTTGGTTCGGCAGTTTGCACTTTTTCCGGCAACTTTGACGTATCAGTTTCCTTTCTCAGCATGGCGAGCTCCTCTGCGTGGAGGACAGCTTCGGCGAAGGCGGCATTGCCACGTTCGCACTCCTTTGCCTTTTTGAAGTTGCCATTGACGGTAATGTACCGTTGGGTCCAGGCATCTTCAACTTGCTGTAGATGTAACATGGCCTCGCCATGAACTTGGCGAAAGCAGGCCGCCCAAAGATGGCATGGTAGCACTCTTGAAGGGGACTACCTCGAACCGAAACATATCTGTGCGGTAATTGCTTCGGTTCCAAAGGTAACCTCAAGTTTGATGCTTCCCTTAGACTTGGCTTGCCTTCCCGGCACAATGCCGTGAAAAGTGACCTTGCTGTAGTCAAGTTGACTTTCCGTCAAGTTCATGCGCTTCAAGGTGTCTTCATAAAGGATGTTGAGGCTACTGCCTCCGTCCATCAACACCTTGGTCAGTTTGAAGTTGGCACAATTGGGTCGACAACGAGGGCGTACTTGCCGGGATGCGGCACACGGTCAGGGTGATCGTCCCTGTTCCATGTAATCGGAGCTTCAGACCAATTCAGATACTGGGGAAATCTGGCACCGTGGCATTGAGCTCACGTAGTTCCGCCTTCTCTTCCTTCGCAGAGGGAGTCCTAGGAAACACACGAGTTGCTCGTGTACCTTGGGAAACTTTTTATCCTTGCGAGGTGGTTTGGGGTCCTCATCTCTGACATGGAAACAGCCTCATCGTCATCTTCCTTCTTTGCTTTTTCCGCCTTTTTAGCCTTTTTCGGCTTCCAGCCAACATCGGGGTCCTTCTTGAAGTCGTCAATGAAGCGGCATTCACCCAGTGTGTGGTTAACCTTGCCAAGATGCGCGTGGATCGGACAAGGCAGCAATTTTGCTCTTCGTAAGACATGCGGGTCTTGCTAGGACCGGCATCCTTGCCCTTGTTCTTGTTTTTCCACTTGCGCTTGCCGCCACGGCCTTCAAAGGCGGTGGCGACCTCATTGGATGGTCCAGCTTTTCTTCCTGGGCGGCCTTCCGCTTGTAATTAGCACGCTTGTTTGGTGCCAAATCAGGGGCACCTTCGCCATCACGTGCATCATCGTCCGCCTGTGCATACATGGCGGCACCTCAAGCATGACTCCAAGATCCTTGACTTGCATGCGGACAAGTTTGTGTCGGAGACTAGAGCCTTTCAACAAGCATGTGGTGAAGGCATGGATTGCCTGGTTGTCGTCGACGTTTCACAGCTTGCCTTTGTCTGAATCCATCTTGCCAGAAAGGCGGACGCAGTTTCGTCTGGCCTTTGCACACAGTGCGTTAGATCTGTATATGTCTTTGGGCGCTTGTACGTGCCCTGGAAGTGTTGGGTGAAAACCCGCTCCATATCCAGCCAACTGTGTACAGATTTTTCCGGCAAGTTTTCAATCCAGCTTCTGGCTGTTCCCTCCAGCATGAGGGGTAGGAAACGTGCGGCAACTAGGCCATTGCCCCCAGCAATCTCGACAGCCAAAGCATAATCCGACAACCACGAGTTGGGTTTGTCAGCTCCGTTGTACCTCTGGCAACTTTTTGACACTGATGTCATGTCACGAGGTATGCGGATATTGCGGATGGCGTTGCCGAAGCACGCGGGGCCGAGGTATGATTCCTCTTTCCAGCCTGAATGTCATTTAGACGATGACGTGCGTCTTCTGGACGAGCTGTCTGTTGGTTCTGTCACCACGAGGCTCGTCCTGCGCTGCCCGGCTATGCCGAGGCTCATTGTTGTTTCCCTGACTCCCGCCTTCGCGCCTAGGCGGTGGCGGTGGGGATCTGGTGCGGTCCCTGCTCCGCCTTGGCGGAGGGAGATCGTCACGGTTGCCGCCACTCCTTGGCGGCTGCTGGTTGTCTCTGCTCCCGCCTTCTCTTCTAGGCGGCGGAGGTGGTGGTCTGCTGCCTTTTGTTGGTGTGGGAAGCCTCATCGGATGTCTCCTAGGAGGCGGCGATTTGCGAGGCTCCTTATCCTTGTCTTTATCCTTGCCTTTCCCCTTACCATGGCTACTGGAGCCGGATGGGTCGTTGGGGTTGCCGCCAGCAGCAGCCATGCAGGCATTGGATTTTGACTGCAGCCGTCCACCTCGTGCGTCCGCCTGACTGGCGTGAGAATCAGCACGTGCCTGCTGCTCCAAAGCCTTGTAGGCTAGAGTAGAGGCGTAGTAGATCTTCTCGTCCTTGTCATAATCGTCGTTGTTGAGGATGTCCAAGGCGGCCGCAGTGTTTAGGACAGGTGTGCTTAGCACAATATCGCCGTTTTTGTCCTTACGCTGCGGAGCCGATGCCCACTCGAAACCAAGTCTCTGAGCGGGGGACTTGAACTCCTTTGGCGGCGGATCATGATTCTGCAGAGTACTCTTTTTGGCGGGGAGCTTGCCTATGGCCACTGGTGTTGTGGTGAAGAGGTTTCTTTTGGCGGTGAGCTTAGCCTGCTCCGCCTTGGCCTCCTTCAGCAAGTTCAAGACCTCCTCGTGCTGTGCCTGTAGGCTCTGGGTTTGGTTGACGAGAACCGAACGGAGCTTTTCCAGGTCTGCCAGCGAAGTTTGCTCGTTAACTGGCGTAGCAATACTTCCGCCAAAGTTGCCTTCTCTGCATCATCAAGGGCACCTTTGCTGCTTCCGCCGCGATCCAGATTTGTTCTCTTCATTGGAGCCGGCGGTGGTTCTTGGTCCGGCAAGGTGGCGTTGGGAGTGCCATCAACAGCAGGATCTGCTGCTTTTGCCAGATCCACCTTTGTAGCACCAGCCATGAAAGCCTGCTGCAAGGTTGAGCTTGCCACCTCAGATGGCTGCGGTTCCGGTGCGTGGAAGCACTTCTGAACCTTTTGCTCAAACATGCTAACAGATTCTCCATCGGAATCAGAGTCAACGTTGACTTGAACGGTGTCTCTGGATCCGGCATCTGACATCGCATCGTCCTGGAGTGCAGGAAGGATGGATTCAGGATCGTTGCTATTCGGCTGGGAGTCGGATCCCATGCCGGCAACTCCACAGAAGTGGAGATCTGAATCCGCGGACTCTGCGGAGGAGGCAGATTCAGATCCGTCTTGCGAGTAGTCGAACTCCGGGTGGCGGGTGGGCCCGAAAACGGTGTGGTTCCTGGGGAACCCCAGCGCCTCCGGGGTGAAGCCGATGAAGATCTCGAATCCGCCAATGGGAACCAGGGTGTAGGCGATGAGGCCATCTTTTGCCGGCACCCAAGTTCCGTTGTCCTGCACGTAGCCGAGAGATCCGGCACGCGCCACGAAGCCTACGGCGAGGGTGTCGCCGAAGCCGCCAGTAGATCCCGCCTTGAACGTGACGCCTGACGCCAACTGTCGTCGTATCGGCATCGTAGATAGGAGACGGGGTCCTCTAGCCGAGGGTGAACGTAGGGCAAGAAGGTGGACGTCGTCGAGGTCGGGATTGAACAAGGCAGTTTACCCAGCTTCAGATCTCGCTACGGTGACGAGACCCTACATGCTGCTATAATTCACTATAACGGCAATCGCCTTGGTCAAGTTACAATGAGTACAGAATATGCCCTAAAGGCGTCCCTGGTCCGGCTTATATAGGCGGCCAGACGCAGGGGTACAAGGTAGTAACGTGTCCGGCAAGTATACTGAGTCCTAATCCTATCCGGCAAGTATGCCGCCTACCGCCTATGTCTTGATGGCTTCACGGGCTTCGGTCTTGGGCCTCCGTCTTGCCGGCATCCGCCTACCTTATGTTGCCGGCTATCTGGGCCGCCCGGCAAGCAAAGCCTTATCCACCACTGCGGGCCACCCTGGGTTAGCCGGATTTGCCATGTTGGTGATACCCCTAGTTGGTATAACCCCAACAAATAGATTCATTTTGAAATGAAGTTTAGAAATCTACCAATTTAATGTCATGTGTGTTGCTACTTTTTTCCCACAAAGTTAGTCATTTTTTAAAAAAAGTTTGGCTTACTACAAAATTTTAAATTTAGAAGTACATTTATTCGTGTATGGAGGTAGTATGTAATTTCATCCCTTGCTACCGGTTATTGGTGGCCAACTAATACATATGGTATATATTTGTGTCTTCTCCGTTTGCCCATAAGCGGAAGTGCAATGCTTGCTAAAATTTGCAGTTTTCATGCAATCTAGCATAGCAACCCAACATGTAATTTTTATTATTAATTTTCTTCAACGACAAGTAAATACAATTGCGGTAAAGTTTAACTTAATCATGAATATAGTTTTATTTAGGAAACCCACAATTAATTATAAAGCTTTACTAAGTTAAAAAAAAATCTTCATATTTTACCGAGTCTCCGAAATTTCCTTCCTCGGCTCTAATTTCATCTTACAAAGAGGGCTAGCTGTTGGTAGCGTGCATCAAGCGTCTCTTATTTTTGTTTGCGCTGATTGCATCTGTCAACGGTACTATAGTAACTAGCCTCTACTGTGTACTCCGTACCCACGAACAATACAATGACAATACGTACTCCCTCCATCCCAAATTAGTTGATGTAGATTTATCTAAACACGGATGTATTAGTGCATAAGGTAGTGTAGTTTTAATGTTAGACGATTCACACATTTGTGTTACGAAACTTACACGGAACACTGTTCGTTTTAAGGTTCAAATAAGCACGATGCCGTCGTCATCGTACACTCGCGATTGCACGAAGAGCCCGTACGTCTCCGTGGCAAGCAACGACAATTGAAGCGCCATGGCTAGCGTGTTGACATGGTGCCGCAGCCTTGAGGAGGAAAATCCTATACAACGACCTTGATCAGCCAGCAATAAACGTTTACAAAATGTTTTAAAAATATATGCAAGTGTGATCATATTAATAGCCATGCATGTTTATTCAGTTGTGATGACAGATGCCTGGGTATGCATGAATCCTCAATTTTTTGGTCGCACGGAAGCATTTTGCACCAAACTAAACTATATATGAGCTGATTCTCTCTCTCTAGTAGTTGATACTCGTACGACAACATATTCGTATCTGAAGTGAGTAGGAAAAGGAACTAGCCAAAACTTATTCTGCATGACCTTTTTCGAAAGACGTTGCGCTGCAGCAACAACCTTCTCGTGCATCGATCGCCTTCTACACCATTTGCCTACCGGCCTATTACTTTACCTTCATTTCTTTCACTTCACAAGCTGCAGTCAAATTCAAATCAGGGCCTACCGCCGCCGTACTCCGCGAGCTCTGCTCCTTAAACCCTAGCCTCACATACATGCTCCCCTCCCCTCCTCCTCCCGTGTACGTAGCGCTCTAGTCTCGCAGTACTGTTTCGCTCGGATTTATGAGCAGATTTTTTTTATTTGATATCAACCGATGAGCAATTCCAATGTTAGATCATCAACCTGTCGGAAGAAACAACAGTAGCCTAATTTGGTACCTATGGGTCTGCATTTCCACTATGCTTACTGATATCTCAAGTTATGTTTACCTCCCAAGTCCCGTAGTCTCTGTTATAGCCTGATGTTGACAAGGATCCATATGTATGAGCTCTGCTGTGCTGAATTCCTAATGCTGCTTGTGTTTGTTTGCAGGGCGCTGGCACAAGTCTCGATGCCGTTGCAGCTGCCATTCAAGTGTTTGGAGGTGTGCATCATTCACTTTCGATAGATGTAGTGTTAGATAGTCTCTTCCGTTAACAGCTGCGGCATTCATTTATTTACGGGTTGTACCAGTAAACAATCATTGGGTGGATCCTCAGCATGATTGATTTAGTCACAATTTATTAATGCTAAAATCGGAAAGTAGAAGAGATAATTTTGCACTAGTTGTACGATCAAGGTTTACAACTCTCCTAGATTTAAGCAAAGTCTGTGGTGTCGTAGTTCGGTTACATAAGCAATAGTCTTCTACTGGTAAGTCTGTGGTGTCGTAGTTCGGTTACATAAGCAATAGTCTTCTACTGGTAACTTTCTTGTTACAATTGTGTATGGAAGTTTTCATTATCATGTCTGGCTGACTAGGATGACCCCGTTACAAATGCTGGCCGAGGTTCAAGTTTGACTGAGAGTGGCCGGGTGGAATGCGATGCAAGTATCATGGATGGAAGTACAGGTTCTTATGGAGCTGTCTGAGCTGTATGGAAAGTTGCTAAAATTTGATCCACCTGCGTAGGAGCTTTATATATGAAAGTATACCAAAAATTCTGCTGTTGATACGTATATCTAGGTAGACACTGACCAGAGTTTCTGTTTCTTGTAGATCAGGTGTAAAGAATCCCATCCAAGTCGCACTACACCTGGCAAAGGAACAAATGATGGGTTCTTCACTGCTTGGGCGGATACCGCCCCCCCCCCCCCCCCCCATGTAATAAAAAATTCAAGTGTTTTCTCCATGTTTTGGTTACCCAGAAACTTTTTCTCTCCAGTAAAATCCTGCCCTTTTGTCATTTTTTGACCAGTGTCACATCACTGATTTGACTGTGCCATGATCTTCTAATTTAGAATTATTCTGTCTCGTGCTGGAATACGTTATGCAAACGATGACTTATCCATTCTTCATATTAGATAGGGGTGAGAAATGGAACCATTGCATGATGGCTACCTTTCTGTGACTCATGGATAGCAACTTATCATGCATCTCTCCATCGTACATTTAATTCCGAATTGCTGACTTATTCATTGTTTGTTAGGTTTTTGGTTGGTGAAGGAGCATGCAGATGGCCCGAAAGTAAAGGAATCGACATAGTTAAAGCTACATCGCAGGAAGATAATGTAAACCCTCCTCTTCCGTAGAACCCTTTCATCAAATTCTTGATTCCTAATCACTAGTAATTTACTATCTCTTTTCACATTCTCAAACAGTGGTTAGTGACAGAGAATGCAAAAGCACAGTGGGTAAAATACAGTTCATTACTTGATAGTGCCAAGGAATTGGTCAATCATCCCACCGCTTCGGCTCCAGAATCAAGTTCAGTACAGTTGGAAGCATCAGGTTCGTTCCTCCTTTACCTATGTTGATTAATATTTCTGTTTCTGTCATAGTATTCAAAATTCTAGCTTGAGCATGTGGTTATATTAGGTCATCCATGTGTAATGCTTGTTTGGAATATCTTCTGAAACCTGACTGCAGTCGTATGATTAACATTGTTTCCTTTGCATAAAAACTATTGCGTGAACAGTTGAAACTTGACTGCAATTATATGTCCATGGTGTGACAGACATATCAGCTTATATGGCCTGATGTTACAGTTCTCTTTCGTTAACATGTGCGATGTTATTTTAGTAGGTATTTTCTTCCATTCAGTATCATGGATGCGTGTATGACATTGTGCCTCAGGCAGTACCCAATAAGTTCCCTTAAAATATCAGTTTGTGCAAAATTAAAGCTCTATCTGTGGCCCGACTCTTATTCGATTTATTCTTGTGTAGGTGTTATATTCTGCTGATTGTTTTATATGCTACATATGAATTTTCCACACAAAAAAACATATCTGAGTTCACAAACAGTACAACATCCAACAGATATTATCCACCCATTTTGCACCATGTAGGGCAAGAACAATGATTTTACTGAGTCTCCTTGTGCATATATTCGATACTTAAATTCACAAGTTGTATAATTTGAGAGATAAAACAATTTGTTTGAGAGGTAAATGGGCTAGCAGAGATCCAATGCACCTATAAACAGTCTAAATGGGCGTGTAACTGAGTCGGTGTTAAGAAACGTCTCTCTAAGAATATGCATTAGTTGCTAAAAATAGGCGAGCATGCACTTATGCATGGTCTAAATTAAGCAGCTAGGAATTCTCGCGACCATTCCTAATTTTAGATCTTCTTTTTTATTGCATGCAGCTATCCATTCGGTTGGTCTCATTTTGTTTGGTTTGTATATATAGGATGAGACAAAGTACTAACGCCAAGGACCGAGGGCACGATGACAACGACAACAACGACAATGAGGTTAAGGTTTGTGGTCGTGAGCGTGATGATGCTGATGGTCATCGGGGGATGTTGCGCCGACAATTGCTTCTTCGTGGTGGGTGAGGTGTACTGCGACACTTGTCGTGCAGGGTTCGTGACCAATGTCACCACCCCGATCCAGGGCGCCAAGGTGCGGCTCGAGTGTCGCCACTTCATGACCAAAGCTGGCACCGTCGAGAGGTCCGCCGAGGGCCTCACCGACGCTGCCGGCAACTACAAGATCGAGCTCAAGGACAACCGCGGCAGCGAGGAGGTGTGCGCCGTGAGGCTCATCAGCAGCCCTGTGCCTGGGTGCGGCGAGATCGAGAAGGGCCGCGACTCCGCGCCGGTCATGCTCGTTGCCGGCGCCGGTCTCGCCACCAAGGTGCGGCGCACCAGCTCGCTCGGATTCCTAAAGTCGGAGCCGCTCCCCAACTGCGGGAAGATCCTAAGCGACCTTGCGCTCAGCACCGGACCCAGTTATTGAAATAATAATGTGCTGAGCAATTTTGTGTGTGTGTGTGTGTGCATATGTACAGGATATATATATATATATATATATATATATATGTCACATAAATCCTTGATTTGAGTTCCTGCACAATGTCGACGGCCTATGGTTGTTCACTTATTCAATTTCCTCTAGAAATATATATATCTTCCTTCTACGATCCTCTACAATGCAATCAGTGTCCTAGATATTTGTTGTTAGTTACGTCAAAATATGTTCCACTAGAACTTTCCATGATTCCCTTCTCACCAAATATCCTTCCATGGTCGTGCTTTACTTTTGGTAGCACATTCTTCTCAATCATCTCTATCTTGCATGTGATATCATCCTCATCCTATATTATTTTTTGCTACAAGATATATATAATTTCAATTTGTGTATGTATAGACAGTAGAATCGTGTTTAGTTGGCAGTTTCTATTTTGTGGATGTTCGTGTTGGGGCCTGTCTATGTACCGGATAACTTTTTATTTGGGAGTGGACAGAGCTCACTCGAGTGAAAATTAAGTTAATTCTCACTCAGATGACATCATCTGGTTGCATGTGGAACTCATGTGTAATTCATCTGTAACTGAGAAAATTTTGGTTACAACTCATGTGTAGCTGGGAAAATAGAAGTTGCAACTTATGTGCAATCATGTGTAACTGAGAAAATTTCATTTGTAACTCATGTGCAAAACATCTGCACCCGAAAAGATCTCAGTTGCAACTTAGTGCAACCCATGTGCAACTGGAGGAAATATGAGTTGCAATTCATGTACAACTCACACGAATCACGATGTAAATCTAATGGTATTAAAGTTGAGTGAGATCTAACTTAATTCTCACTCGAGTGAGAAATAGCAAAACCGTTTTTATCTTTATTCCAAAATGACACTATCATTTTTGGGGCAGTGCTAATGTTCGCACGCGCGAGCAGCAAGTTTCGCTCGCACGGTTTCCGACAAACCAAATATGGAAGTCTGCTGTACGTACTATTCCCTTTTCGGCAGCGTGGTCCCTCCGTGTCGGACAGGGCGGAGACGGACGGCTTCGCTCGCTTTTTCTATTCCCTTTGCGTGACGGACTGGGCGGTGACGGAGCGTGGTCGCTTTTTCTTATTTGGCCTAAACAGAAAATGACAAGAGAGTGCAGTAGTGTTTCCATTCCCTTTTGTACGGTGAGCCATTAGTGGAAATCACTGCATGCATGCAACAGAGAACAAAATTTGATGATGTCAGCCAGATTCTTTCATATTCCGAATATTCAAAACGTTTTATCTCTTAAACGATAAATCCGATTAAAAATCTGTTTTCACCAATAAATCGGTCGCGACGAGATCTTCAAAACTAGATCCCATATTGATATGTTTCGACAATATTTTTTTTCGACCTAAAAGTTACCAACCCCATCACACGTGAGTTATCAAGGGTAAACATAAAAAGTTGCCGACCTCAAATTATATTGACTTTTCTTTCTACATCTTTGTTCGCTTAGAATCACTCGCATGATTTCTGACACTTTTAAATGTGCGGGTGAGCCATTAGCGAAAAGTGTTGCTTGCATGCATGCACTCAAAAAAAAAAATATCTCTTAAACGATACATCTGATTTAAAATCCGATTTCATCAATAAATCTGTCACGACGAGACTAACTAAAGTGTTACCAAGTATCTGGCGCATCAAATACCAATCTAAAACTAGTAAATGATGATAACACGCAAGTTACCGATCATATAACTAAATTGAAGTGTTATCAAGCATATAGCGCATGGATTACTAACTTAAAACTAAAACTAGTACATGAATGATACCAACCACACATCCAGCGAGTTACCGATCATAGGACTAACTAAAGTGTTACCAAGCATCTATCGCATAAATTACCAATCTGAAAACTAGTAGATGATTCTACCAAGCACATAGCAAACGAGTTATTGATCCTAGGAATTATCAATCTAAAAACTAAAAACTAGTATATGATGATACCAAGTACCTACCAAGTAAGTTACCAATCATAAAACAAACTAAAAGTGTTACCAAGCATTTAGATCACGAGTTACCAATCTAAATACTAGTGTATGATGATACCAGGCACCTAGCAAGCAAGTTACCGACCCTACGACTAATTAAAGTGTTACCAAGCATATAGCGCATGAATTATCAACTTAAAAGAATAGTAGATGATGATACCAACCACATAGCCAGCGAGTTACCGATCCTAGGACTAACTAAAATGTTACCAAGCATCTATCGCACAAATTGCCAACCTGAAAACTAGTAGATGATGCTACCAAGCACATAGCAAACGAGTTATCGATCCTATGGCTAATAAAGTGTTACCAACCATCTAGCGTATGAATTATCAACCTAAAAATTAAAAACTAGTACATGATGATACCAAGTACCTACCAAGTAAGTTACCGATCATACAACAAACTAAAAGTGTTACCAAGCATCTAAAACACGAGTTACCAAATCTAAATACTAGTACATGATGATACCAAGTACCTAACAAGCAAGTTACCAACCTATAACTAACTAAAGTATTACCAAACATTTATACCATGAATTACCAACATAAAAAATAGTAGATGATGATACCAACCACACAGCCAGCAAGTTACCGATCCTAGGACTAACTAAAGTGTGACCAACCATCTATCGCACGAATTATCAATCTGAAAACTAGTAGATGATGATACCAAGCACATATCAAACGCGTTATCGATCGTAGGACTAACAAAGTGTTACCAACCATCTAGCGCACGAATTAGCAACCTAAAAACTTGTACATGATGATATCAAGTACCTACCGAGCAAGTTACCGACTAGAACAAACTAAAAAGTGTTACCAAGCATTTAGAGCACGAGTTACCGATATAAATATTATTACATGATGATACCAAGTATCTAGTAAGCAAGTTACCAATCTTAAGACTAACTAAGTGTTAGCAAGCATCTATACCATGGATTACCACTATAAAAATAGTAGATGATGATACCAAACATATAGCAAACGAGTTACCGATCTTAGGACTAATAAAGTGTTACCAACCATCTAGCGCACGAATTATCAACCTAAAAAAACCTAAAAATTAGGACATGATGATACCAAGTACCTACAAAGCAAGTTACCGATCCTAGAACAAGCAAGCATCTAGAGCATGAGTTACCAATCTAAATACTAGTACATGATGATACCAAGTACCTAGCAAGCAAGTTATCGATCGTAGGACTAACAAAAGTGTTAGCAAGCATCTATACCATGAATTACCAACCTAAAAAATAGTAGATGATGATACCAAACACATAGCAAACAAGTTACCGATCCTAAGACTAATAAAGTGTTACCAACCATCTAACACACGAATTATCAACCTAAAAACCCTAAAAACTAGTACATGATGATACCAAGTACCTACCAAGCAAGTTACCGATCCTAGAACAAACTAAAAGTGTTAGTAAGCATCTAGAGCACGAGTTACCAATCTAAATACTAGTACATGATGATATCAAGTACCTAGCAAGCAAGTTACCGATCCTAGGACTAACTTAAGTGTTAGCAAACACCTATACCAATGAATTACCAACCTAAAAAAATAGTAAAATGATGATACCAACTACCGAGCAAACAAGTTACTAATTCTAGAACTAGCTAAAGAGAATTTACTCCTAACCCACTATCCCAAAAAAGCGAATTGAAAAATTATATAGGGAACTTTTTTACAAGCTAAAATCGAAACTTTTTTTTCATCTGGAGTCTATTTTTATCACAATATGCAGTAGTTTGAACTAAATTTTCTATTATTTTTATACTAGTAGAAAGTGGTAATTCTTTTCTATTCTAATTTTTTGTACTAGTAGAAAGCGGAATTTTCCTATTCCCCACCCATTTTTATTTACCCTAAAAAATCACTGTCCCAAAAGGGAATTGAAAATTATAGTGAGTGTTTTGCAAGCAGTAATTAAATATATTTTGTTTTAGCGCGTAAAGGGAATAGTAAAAAAAAGGGAATAGAAGGAAACGAAAGAGGTAACGGTGCTAGCATGCAGCGATTAATTAGCGGTGACTAATTAGCCGGTGTCAAAAAGTAAAATAATGTCCATGCATGCAGTGCAAAAGGGAATGGAGGCACATGCATGCGCGGGACCACTAGCAATAATAGCATGCAGCCAGCTAGCTGATTAGGGGCAGCACACGACACGCCGTCGCCGTCAAGGAAAAAGAAAGCCAGCTAGCTGATAAGGGCACGAGCAGTGGGGACGTCGGCAAGCGGTGGTTTCAGCTAATCCAGATCAGCAAAACCTCATGAGGCGACCGTCCGGTTTGCTGCTGCCCAACGCTGATGTAGCCTTGTGATGCAAGCATGACAAACATGGTGGCCCAGGCTGGTCTCATTTCCTTCCTGCTTTTCACCTCTCCCTCCTGCTTTTCTCCTTTCTTTAGATGAAGATCCCGCCTCCTCTGCAGGCCACACCTGCGCTCTGCAAGCCACTGCTTTTCTTCCACCTTGGCATCCGAACCTACGTGGAACCTGGGGAAGTAGCTTTGAGGCATACCGCTGGCCATGCCCTAACTGATAAAGGGAATAGGAACTTTGGACGCGTGACGCGCAGCCCGTGCGACCGCTCGCACGAGCGAGCATAAGCGTTTTCGTCATTTTTGTGTAGAATATTTTGGGTTCCAAAAATGAGACGAGGGAATTTCCATGGAACCCTTATACACTATATGTACCGTGGTTGGGATATCACAACAACACAAAATGGGAATAGTTAGACAGGAAAGCACGTACGGATACGACACGGCGGAATAGATAGATACAGTAGATTGGAAAGAAATCAAATGAGGAGATGGCATTCTTTCTTTCCTTTCTTGCAAGAAAAGAAATACTCCTTTAAATTGGTAGCCGTCCGATCAGAAGATCTCCATCCCCATCGTCTTCCTTCCTTCGTTAGCGCGGCGGCGGACGGCTAGCTCGATCCATCCATGGCGATGTCGGCGGCGACCCGGACGATGCTGCACGCGCGGCGCTCCGCCGCCTCGGGACTGCTCCGGTCCCCGACGAACCCGGCGCTGCGGCTGCTGCTGCAGGGGCAAGGGAGGGGCGCCGCCACCTCGGCCTACAACTCCCGCGACGACCCTTCCCGGTACGACCCGTCCAACACGCCGGTGAACCTGGGCGTCAACATCGTGCCGGAGAAGAAGGCGTTCGTGGTGGAGCGCTTCGGCAAGTACCTCAAGACGCTCTCCTCCGGGATCCACCTGCTCGTCCCCGGCGTCGACCGCATCGCCTACGTGCACTCGCTCAAGGAGGAGACCATCCCCATCCCGGAGCAGGCCGCCATCACCAAGGACAACGTATCCATCCAGATCGGAGGAGTACTCTACGTCAAGGTCACACCTTTACTTCCTCCTCTGTTTCTCAAGTCTCTGAATTCTCTGTTTGTTTGTTTCTGACGGATGGGAATTGTGCAGATCGTGCAGCCGTACGAGGCTTCCTACGGCGTGGAGAACCCCATCTTCGCCGTCATCCAGCTCGCCCAGACCACCATGAGGAGCGAGCTCGGCAAGATCACCCTCGACAAGACATTCGAGGAGAGGGACACTCTCAACTGCAACATCGTCAGGGCCATCAACGAGGCTGCATCCGACTGGGGACTCAAGTGCCTGCGCTATGAGATCAGTAAGTATATACTATGTTGTGGCTAGCTTCTTCCTTCTTTTTCACATGTCTACCCAACTTAATAGTCCTAACAATGCTGCAATTTCACTTCCATTCCAGGGGACATTTCCCCTCCACAGGGAGTCAAGAAAGCCATGGAGATGCAGGCCGAGGCTGAACGCAAGAAGCGTGCGCAGATCCTCGAGTCTGAAGGTACCCAAAGGATACTTCCTTCTATTGGAGACTGTTGCTCTGATTTTTAAAGAACTTTTTTGTTGCACATTGGATTGAATCCTGCTGCCTGATGTTGACTTGTGTTTTGTTCTGTCAGGTGCTATGATCAACGAGGCAAATCGAGCAAAGGGTACATGACATCTCTTACTCTGTGTTATTATCATCCTCTTCTGCTTGCAGCACTCCTTCTGCTATCGAGCACTCCAATCTTATCTTTTTTTTTCCAAATATTTACCTGGAACATGCTATATGCTTCCATTAGATTATGATGACTTTGACAAGACAACCAAGCATGGCCACCCTTGAATTTTAGCACTAGTAATATTTACATGTGGAGCTATTCCGTGCTTGAACATATTGTGATCGTTATTCTCTTTTCTCGCCATATATAAAAGTGTTGCCTCTTATGCTTATGCTTGCCATATTTTGAATATGGACATCAGGTGCCGCTGAAGCAATCCTTGCCAGGGCAGATGCCACCGCTAAAGGAATCAAGATGGTGTCAGAGTCCTTCCAAACTAAAGGCGCTATTGAGGTTTATATATGGCATTCTGTTGTAGATTTCTTATTGAATGATCCTTTTTACCCCAAACATTATAACTAAGATGGTTTGCTGCTTCCTGTAGGCTGCCAGCCTCAAGATTGCGGAGCAGTACATCCAAGCTTTTAGTCACTTGGCCAAAGATGTGAGTTGAATCGCGTATTCTGTTTTGTACTGCTATTTGTCTAGCCTGCTGGACTGGACAGTCATGGTATACCCTGATGCATGTTTTATCATCAAATCAAACTACTAATTGCAGACAACCACCATGCTTCTCCCGAGCGACGCGGGCAACCCAGCGGCGATGATCGCGCAGAGCCTTCAGATATTCAAGCACACGCACGAGTCCAACCTGATGGCGGCGGCACGTGGCCAGCGGCAGCGGGCGGCGGTCGTGGAGGAGGGCAATCTGGCTTCGGGGTTGCCGTCCCTAGGTGACATCCTGCCCAAGCAGAAGTAGGAGAGGACACGATATGGATCTTGATTTTTCGTTAGGTTAGAAGATGATACTAGGGAGTTTTTGCTGAGTGGAGGTTTCGTCTCTCGTGGTGATTAGGATATGGGTCGTGGTGATTAGGATATGGGTCGTGGTGTTAGTTAGCAGCGAGTTTTGTCTATATTACTAGTGGTGCTTTTGTGGAGGAGACATCTGAATGTTAGGTGGATCTGAGGAGATATTCACAGGTTTTGCAAGGATCATTATTACATATCTAGTTTCTCGCTTAAAAATTAAAGCATGAACCCATGTCTCATTCTTATTGCTGAAGAGAAAGACCATGGACTCGTTGCTTATTTCCTGAAAGCATGCTAACTGTCAAAACTGAAGAAAAACTAAGTGACAGATAACGAGGAGCAGCTCTTGGCACATATTTCTTTCCATTGTTTCAACACACAATTATATCTATTAATAGAAAATAATGGTACCTTTGGGAAAAGGCATTTTTTTCAGAAGTCAAGCTAAGTAAAATTTGACCAAACTTTTGGAAAAAAACATTAACATCTACAATAAAATATCAATTTCTTAGATACATCCTGAAATATACTGTCAAATGATATTTCTGTAGTATTACAGATGATGATAGTTGTTGCCAAACTGAAATCTAGAAGTTATTGTTTCCAGGTGAGATAAAGAATCAAATTTGGAAGCCAGCCTTAGGGCAAGATTATATATGTCCTTTTATGGACAGATGGATATAGGCGTAGAACGTTTGAAGTTGCAATAGATGAAACACACATTTTCTTTTCCAGTTAATAAGGAGATGGAGAATGCACGCTGCAGCTGTATTTTCAGTTGTATTATTAAGAAGGTTTGTATTCGTATATATGCAATTGCTACCTCCAAAATAAGGCAGTTAGGGGGATCACAGATCGACACAGTACGCGTGGATGCAGAGTTGGCAACTCCATCCCGGCCAGCTGCGTTTTTACTTCAATCCACCCATACTTAGCCAGTGATAATCTGACAAAAATCAAAAGGAAAAAACTGAGAACACGGACGTGATGTTGAAACTCAAATAATAATTTTGACAACAACTAGTGAAAAAATTACTACAGTATATTGTATGGTGCACAGCGCACAAGAGTCCTTTCGAATGTAGAACCCATGAGGATTAAGGAAGGATACCTATGGGAAACCCGAAGTGTACTCTAGTAAGAAAACCACCTCTAGGGTACACTCCTCGACTACAATACAAGAATGCCCGAACATGTGTAAATCCTTGTCTCCTTTGCTCTCGTGTATCGTTGAAATTTTTAAAGATTAAGTGGGATAAAATTTTTTGTTTCACGGATCTTGATAATAAATATGGAAATAATTTATAAAAAAGAAAAGGAAGCATAAAATGCACGAACATTCTCGAAATGTTGAAAAAAAAATCCAAAGTGTTCTAGAATATTTCTGATAACCGTGCATTTTAAGCTTTATTACTCTATTGACTTCATGTAATTATTTGGTGTTGATTGGACTGCTACACGTGCACAAGTGTGGGCACGTAATAATCGAATCCACTTTCAGTGGGCAAGTAGTGTAAGCTGTTTTGACGGAGAGCGAGGGACAAGTAATTTGTGGTGCAGAATTGAGGGATCAACTTTAGGCCTTAATATTTGTTGATGGATAATATACCTGTTCACTCAGAAATTAAGGTAACTGCATGCAAAACAGAAAAAAAGATCATCGCACGCACGGACAGAAATGAGGATACATGCATATGTACTTAGTGCTGTGCTTTTGCCTTTTTTGCCCCATTAATTCCAGCCCATCTTCAGTTCATTTTCAGTACCCAACCAAAATAAGATGATGCACTGGAGCATCTCTGTAACCTTTCTAGCTGTTCTTTGCTAGGAAATGAGTAAGAACCTCTGCATTCCTGAAAAAAGAAAGTGATACATACTGTTGCACACTTGTATGCAAGCCTAAATTTGTAACGTTGTGGAACAGTGACATGCGCCAAGCCCATCTGATCTGCCTGCACCGAATGCAGCACCTACTCACGTCATACATACATATAGTTAGCACTAATGTACGTATTTCTGACTTTTGCGTTTGTATCTACGTACATATGTGTGTATGTGGCAGGCACCTAATTAGAGAGATATATAGATAGATAGAGGGAGGCGCACACGCTGAGCTGTACACCAATATAATACATGCCAGCTAGATCTTATGTAGGTATATATACATATGTTGCACACTGGCTCAAGTGCACAGTGCAGCTGCACTCTGAATTGTGATCGTCGTCATCCATGGCTATTCCCTTTCTTCTCTAATTTTTGTATAGCTAGTCTGAATTAACCACCAGCATAAGAGGATAATCTTGGGAGGCAGAATCAGAGCACGGAGGAGAGAGAGATGGGGAGAGGGGTGAGCATGCTGACGATGGCGCGGGCGGCGTGGACGGGGGTACGGTACACGGTGGTGGTGCCGCTACTGCAGCTCGCCATCTACCTCTGTGCCGCCATGTCCCTCATGCTCTTCTGCGAGCGCCTCTACATGGGCATCGTCGTCGCGGGGCTCTGGCTCAACCGCCGCCGCCACAGACTACTTGGTCGCAGCAGGAAGGGGAGGGATGCCGACGATGCTGAGGACGACGACCTGGAGGCCGGCGGCGCAGAGCGGCCCATGGTGCTCGTCCAGATCCCCATGTTCAACGAGAAGCAGGTTCGTTCGTTTTGCTGTCACTCACTCTGTGATATGCATGACTGCGCTGCCGTTACTGCATGATCCATCACATGCAGTGGAGGTAGCTGTTTGATCTTTGTTGTTTCTTCATGTGAAAGCTGCTTTACGTACAGCTTCTGTGTTTCCAGTGTGCACATATATTTCGCCTCAACATGCATCCATGCACGCTTTACACCTGTAGTTTGTTTTAACTTGGTAGGTGTATTTGCTACATCAGACAGGAAAAAAAAGGTCAACTCTAGTACTAGTCGGTCGTGACGACACACACACATGACAATCATCGTCTCTGTCTCTGGCCAGGTGTACCGTCTGTCGATCGGCGCGGCGTGCGGGCTATGGTGGCCGGCGGAGAAGCTGGTGATCCAGGTGCTGGACGACTCGACGGACGCCGCGGTCCGGTCGCTGGTGGAGGCGGAGTGCCGGCGGTGGGCAAGCAAGGGGGTGCACGTCCACTACGAGAACCGCAGCAACCGCAACGGCTACAAGGCAGGCGCCATGCGTGAGGGGCTCAAGAAGCACTATGCCAGGGACTGCGCATTCGTCGCCGTCTTCGACGCCGACTTCCAGCCCGACGCCGACTTCCTCCGCCACACCGTGCCCGTCCTCCAGGCCGACCCGGCCGTGGCCCTGGTGCAGGCGCGGTGGCGCTTCGTGAACGCCGACGAGTGCATCCTCACCCGGATCCAGGAGATGTCCCTGGACTACCACTTCTCCGTGGAGCAGGAGGTGGGCTCCGCCTGCCACGCCTTCTTCGGCTTCAACGGCACTGCGGGGGTGTGGCGGGTGCAGGCCCTGGCCGACGCCGGCGGGTGGAAGGACCGCACCACCGTGGAGGACATGGACCTGGCCGTCAGGGCCAGCATGAGGGGCTGGAAGTTCGTCTACGCCGACGACGTCAGGGTCCGCAACGAGCTGCCCAGCAGCTTCAAGGCGTACCGGTACCAGCAGCACCGCTGGTCGTGCGGCCCGGCCAACTTGATGAGGAAGATGTTCTGGGAGATCGTCACCAGCAGGCAGGTCTCTGTCCCGGAAGAAGCTTCATGTCCTCTACGGCTTCTTCTTCGTCAGGAAGGTCGTCGCGCACCTCGTCACCTTCCTCTTCTACTGCGTCGTCATCCCCGCCTGCGTGCTCGTGCAGGGGGACGTCCACCTCCCAAGTACGTCGCAATGTACGTGCCCGCCATCATCACCCTGCTCAACGCCATCTGCACCCCCAGGTCATGGCATCTCCTCGTCTTCTGGATCCTCTTTGAGAACGTCATGTCCATGCACCGCTCCAAGGCCACCATCATCGGCCTCTTCGAGGCAAGCCGAGCAAACGAGTGGGTTGTCACCGAGAAGCTCGGATCATCTTCTACCACCACCGCGACGACGACGACCATGGCCACCAAGAAGAAGAAGAACCAAAACCAGGGGAGCTTATATGCGCCCGAGATCCTCATGGGCCTCTGCCTTCTCTACTGCGCCATCTACGACATCATCTTTGGCCATGACCACTTCTACGTCTACCTGCTCATGCAGTCCGCAGCCGCCTTCGTCATCGGGCTCGGCTATGTTGGCTCCCAATAATACCTACTACATACTTGCACTGCATATGCTCCTAGTTTGTTTGTTTGTTTGTTCCAGGACCAAATCAAACTTCGGCAGTTACTGTTGATATGTGCATTTGCATGTACAGAAACAAAAAATAATCGCTTCATAGCGACATAGACAGGAAGAGAATCGAGATGACATACCATTCTCAAAGGATTTCTATATATATATGATGTGAATGGCACAACTTACAATTGTTGCAGAAGGAAGATGATAAAAGAAGAAGCTACCTTCGACAGCTACTGTTGATATATGCATGACTCATATTCAGACAATTACATGTACATAAAAAGAAAATAATAGTTTCAGAGCCACATGGGGAGGAAGCAAAATCAAATATGACAACAGCATTCTCTCAGTCTCAGCAAAGGATTTCTATATATGACATGAATGGCACAACTGAAAATTGTTGCAGAAGGAGGATCATCAAAGGAAGATGAACAAAAATGAAGAAATGGGGCTATTGTTATGGAAGTAAAACCTTCCAATCGGCTAACAATTACTCCAGTTCGCCTGCCTTGACCTCAAATTCTTCTCTGGTTGATAGTATCTTCACACGAACCATGCCTCGCTCCCACTCTGATTTCCCAACCAAAATCAGCCTGCTCGCATTTATCCTCTCTGCATGTTTAAACACCCTGCAGGCACAGCAGTAAAAACAAACTAATCAGAGGTAGCTCCAGTAGCAAAATCCAATGCAGAAACGCCCATACAGAAACTAATGAGAGGTAATACCATTTCAGACGCTTGTCTTCTACAAGGTCTACGGATCTTCCTTTCTTCCGCAGAGAGGATGCAACAGTGGATGCTGGTCCTTCCAGCTCCTCGTCCAATGGGAACACAATGTCATCTATTTGACGTGACAGATCAGGCAAAAGACCTTTTTCTTTCAGCAGCTGCCAGAATATAAATTACATCGTTAGCGTTGCTTCTTCTTAAACGGTATGACTATTTAATAACGACTACGATCCTTTCCACATGAATGAATTAATGTTCACAGTACTAGACACCCGATCTCCTATTCAAATAAATCTTAGACAGCAGATCTCTATTCAACTTAATATATTCAGCTTCTGAATTTGGACTGCGTTTTTAATTCACATTAGCAGGTGTTTCTCATATCTTTAATATAATATCAATCTCAATGCAACTTTAATCTTGACTAGAGACAGGAAAAGAAACGAATAAGGGAAAAATATATCATACTTCCACAATAACAGCATCTCCAAATCCAAAGCCACAGGCTGGTACGTCTTCACTTCCAAATGTTGACAGTAGCCTATCGTACCTCCCCCCACCACAAATCGCTCTCAGTTCCCCTTTTCTATCAAAAGCCTGAAAACATGGATCAAGAGAGTTCAGTGTGGAACAAGAGTCGTTAACTAGAAAAAGATGGAACATAAGAACAACACAAGCTATGTTGCTTAAGACATCAAGGTTTGTAAAACTGTGACTTGCCATCTGTATTATTTATCGGGGCATCTAGTTTAAGCACTTCATCAGACGCTAGGAACAGAAATTTATGATACCTAATCTGAGGAGAAAAATCTAGAAATATACAGCATAACCTCACACAGAATTCTCTGTAATTAAAGAATTTCACGTTTCAACTTCTGATTTGCAAAATTAAGAAATCATTTTTGTTGAAGATGAAGGACATATCATCTCATGTGAAATATATCCTGTATAGTTTGATGCTATGGACACTTGTCTTCTTCTTAGAAATCCTGCAAATTGTTGAATAAAAAGATGCTACGAATCAACTTACAACAAAGAGATGGATCAACAACAACCTCGAAAACAACCCCTGTGTAGTACGCGAGGCCACGGACAACAGATGCATCAAAACAGATCCAATCAGCATAACCATATTGCTCAGCAAATGAGAAGAGCTTCTTCAAGTCAGCAACAGCTTCAACATCAGGGCCTAGCACCTCTGTATGGGAATATATGTCAAGATATAACATAGACAGTGACCATCTTTCTCAGACGATTAAACATGGAATTTTATTTCCTTTTTCAATGCCAAATCCAGGAGAAAACCTTCAAGTTTGGACAGTGACTTGAGAGATAGCACTTCAATGATGCCCTGTACAGCGTCAGATGGCAGCCCGGTTGAAATCAATTCCTTCTCAATTTCTTCTCTACTCAGTTTTCCCAACTGCATAATTGTAGTTTGTGACGCAAGGTACATTCATAATACTAACGTAAAGACAGCAAAACAATTAATTACAATAGTTAATGAAAAATCCACTTATAGTTTTAAACAGAGCAGATACGCAACACATCAGCAATGATGATATGATCAACTTTACAGTCAGTGGAAAACAGGATTAGGGAGGTATATGTGAGAACCAAATTTACTGTTGATGACCAAACAGTGTGATGACCATTTTACTGGTTCTTTACAGGGTTCCAAGAGGGAGGTATATGTGAGAACCAAATTTAATAAAGAACTGCAAAAACATGGAAAGTTGGCCCATGTGACATGTATTAGCTACCAATTTCCGACTCATGGAAAAAACAATCAATTGACGGATCATTGTGTAGATCTCCACACGGACTGTATAGCTAAGAATAAGTATGCAGAAATTCAGAAAAGCAGTTGAGTTATGTGTTCTGTTTGGATCAAGCTTCCAAATTACATGATAACTTAAACTGATTTGATGAATGCAGAATGCCAAGGGTGACACAGTAGTTATCTCAGAACATCAGGACGTCATTGGATTGATCTATCATAGTTCATGACAACAATTTTTCGGACGAAATGTCACTCATTTTCTCTCAACACACGCTCTGAACAAAAATGTTGGTCCACTGATCAGAGTCCATGGGCCAATAAATCTGCAATGGCCTGAAGAAGGGATACTGTCTTCTTTATTTTGATTTGCATTTTACTGCTGTTTATTAGGTCAGCTAGCCAGAGCTGTGACACATCAAACAAAGTACGACGTGCATGAAGGCACAAAATTCATAATGTGAAAACATGGAGAATTGGCCCATGTGACATGCATTAGCTATCAATTTCCAACTCATGGAAAAAAATCGACTGACAGATCATTGTGTATATCTCTAGACGGACTGCATAGCTAAGAAGTATGCAGACATTCAAAAAAGCAGTTGAGTTATGTGTTCTGGTTTTATCAAGCTTCCAAAATCACATGATAACTTAAATTGTTTTGAATGCCAAGGGTGATACAGTAGCTATCCTAGAACACCAGGACCTCATTGGATGGATGTGTCATAGTTCATGGAACAATCTTGAGGACATAATGTAACCATGTTGTTTCAACAAGCTCTGAACATTTTATAAAAATCGTTGGTCCAGTGACGAGAGTCCATGGACAAATTAATCTGCTATGAGCTAAAGAAGAGGTACTATCCACTCTACTTTGATTCGAAATATAATGCTGCAGCTTGCTCAAGCTCCGAAACATGAAGGAACAGGGCTTGGACAGCATACTTTATCGACGATGACGCAAACTTGAGTGAACAGGTGGTCCGGTATGGAGTACATGTTCAAGACGGCCTGAAGAACCTGGAGAAAGAAGAGAGAGGATTAATAGTGAGGCACAAAACAGGGACACATGGTAGCTGTAGAGAAGCAATCAGTGGAGCGGAACCTTTCGGCTGGAGAGCCTGATCCCGACATCCTGAGACGTGATCCCGAGACGCTCGAACAAGAGCACGATAGCATGGATGAGTTCAGCCTCGGCCTGGATTTGATTGAACAAGGAGACGTCAATGTATTCTGAATGGAACAAAACAATGTGCTGACTGACAGACAATGCAGCAGCAGCAGGAGGAGAATCCTGAGAAGGAGAATGGGAATTGACTAGACATACATACATACCCTGACTTTGGGCATGCCGAAGATATCCATGTTCCACTGGTAATGCTCGCGTCGCCTTCCCCTGGTCATGCGCTCGTAGCGCCAACATTGGCCTATGGTGAACCATTTGAGTGGCAGCGAGACTGACTTTCTACTCTAGACACAAGAATGTATTGGAGTCAACTGGTGGTGACGAGGAAGGAAGGATCTTGTCTAAGTTGGGCAGCAAAATCATGAATGACAAGTAGAAGCAATTAGTATACCCTTGTTTGATGACTAGGCGCGCGAGGGATGGCGTGATCTCTGGCCGGAGCACGACGCGTCGGCCGCCCTTGTCCTCGAAGTTGTAGAGCTGCTGCGTGATCTCCTCCCCTGCCTTGCGTATGAAGAGCGCCTCGGACTCGAGCACGGGGAAGTCCACCTCTTCGAAGGCCATGGCGCGGGACACCTCCCGGAAGTTGTCGAACAGCCAGGTGCGCAGCCGCATCTCCTCCGGCGGGAAGTCCCGGGTGCCGCGCGGCGGGTTCAAATCCACCACGCCCACAGCAGTCCCCGTCCCCTCGGAGGAGTCGGCGGCATGGGTGAGCGTGGAGGCGGATACGCAGAGGAGGCGCGGGTAAAGCGGGGCGGATGCGAGAGGGCGGCGGAGGGAGGAGGTGGTGGCGGAGCGACGCCGCCGCGGACGCCATTGGAGATTCTCTTCTTTCTGAGCGACCGAGAAGATGAGATAGAACTAATGAACTGCTGGGCTGGGCTGGGCTGGGCCGGGCCGGCCCATTGGTTCGTTCACTCGTCAAGGGGAAGGGAAGAGAAGAGGATGTCGCCGACGGGGTGGGCGAGGAGGGCGCTGCTGCTCGCCGCCGGCCGCCGCAGATCCGCCACTCCCTCCCAGGATCTTGCATACCGCCGGTGAGTAACCGTCTCCATTTCTAATTCCAGTAGTCGCCTCGCCTCCACACACACACACACAACATTCGGTGACTCAAGGAATCGGTTGCAGCTCCTACTCGGCGGGCGATAGTGGGCGGAAGAAGAAGAGGGTGGTGGCCATCGCGGTCATCAGCGTCGCCGGCGGAGTGGCCCTCAGCGGAATCAACGACCTCGCCATCTTCCATGGATGCACCAGGTCTGCTCTCCTCTGCTCCCACCAAATGCACACACAGACAGACAGACAGTTAAGCTGCTTGGTCACTCATGATACAAACCTAGCTAATGTAGAGTAGAATAGTAGATTCAACATTCAAGGCAGGGAATGAGTGCCACAGTGCTGCCGCCAGGCTCACTTGCGTTGATCATATTCATGCCCTTTGCTTATCTATTTATCTCTTCCAAATATACTTGCTATCCAAGGAAGAAAACAATACTCATCATGCAAATTTTTCACCCTGTCACAGCATTGTTCTTACATTACATATGTATGTATGTGGCTGGAAACCATTAGTTAGTTGCAATCTCTTCATCTGCAATGGATGAAGAAAGACTGACTCCTCCATCCATGTCTTTGCTATGAGATGCGAATAGCTCACATGAGTACCAGATTTATTTCACTTCCTTTTATTTAATCCTATATTGTCGATAGGTCACCAGACTCTGCTACCTCAATACCGTTAGTACTAATGTCCCCCTCCATGTATACCTTTGGACCTTCTCTTCTGTTGTGCATACGTACGTGCAGTTGGAGAAATCTGCACAACCACAGTATGCTTTACGTATTCCCTCTGTGATTCCTACAAGTAAGTGTGAATGCTGCATGCATCCAGGAAGGCGATCGAGACGGCTACTGAGAACCGGGAGGTCGTGGAAGCCATCGGGGTGCCTATACTCAGAGGTCCATGGTATGACGCGTCTGTTGTTCTGGGCCATCGGCGCCGATCCGTGTCATGCACGTTCCCCGTCACCGGGCCACAGGGGTCGGGGCTGTTTCAGATCGAGGCCGTCCGGAATGGAGGTTAGTTACTAATAGTTGTTAGCCTCACAGTCGACCGCCTCTGTCTGTTTCACTAGGTTTTGTTCAGTACTTTCTATATATGCTGTCGAGCCCCTGATGTCTGAACTCTGAAGTAAGGCGGCTATGTTATTGATGTGCAGGGGATGGCGTGCTTTCGTTCCTGCGGCACCAGGACTGGGAGATCCGCGCCATGGATGCTCAACTGGAAGTAGCTTCAGATAATGACGACCAACCGAAAAAGGTGACGGTGAATCTGGTGAGCAGCGGAGATCAGAGTAGTGGTGGGGAGTGTGAAGCAGAGAGTTAAGCTGCTAGGCTCACATCACTTGGGAAACAAGGAAGAGTTTTGTGTGGCAATAATTAATTAAGCATGACTTGTGTGTGATGCAATGTGCTAGTATATTCTATAAATATATACTAGTGAATCGTAAATGAATCTTGGAAGACAAATATTTTTCATGAAGCTGCAGTAACTGTCTATTCATAGGCGTAGCGTGCGCAGATAATACAATCTGCAGTTTTGAGCAAGGGAAAGAAAGAAAACGTATTGTCCAGAATTAGGAGGAGCATGCAGCTGGTGCTGGTTGTATTTGCAACCGGCCGTCTAGTTTGGGCATGGCATGCATCCATGGACTCCGGCAATGGGGATAGCTCGCCGGACGTACCATCCCCGTGCGTGCCTGGGATATTGGATTGGGTTGAATGCTTGGGCAAATTCTGTCTATCCCATGCATGGTGTAGAATAGAATTTGCTCAAGCATCCGATCCTCTGGCCAGCTAGCTCCAATTCATCTTTTGATTCATACCAGTGAACAAGGATCAGATCGATGGGCATCCTGTGTTGCTTCCAGTCCGGCGCTGACAAGCTTCATGATGCTGCCAGTGCGCCAAATAAGAAGCCATCATCAGATCATGCTGCTAATCTGCGACGACGATATCAGGATGCGGGCAACCTGGCCACCCTCGTCGACGTCATGGTCGCTGAATCAGGTATGCAATTTATCAAATGTAGCTAGGATCTAGAAAGAATCAATGGAAGAAACCGTGATGCGTGACTCGAAGGCGATGCATCAAGTTTATGTTTTTTCATTCTTTCTCTATTTTTTAGTAAGTCGGTTATGTGCGTCTGGTAATGTCTCGATTGCTATGGAAAGAGAGAGAGAGATCGGATGTAATTGTATCATCTTCATATTGATATATTGTCATTTATAGAAACATGAATGCCAATTGCAATGTATATGAATGCAGTGACGTACCAGCACAACCGGCGTGTGGCGGAGGAGATCCTTGGGATGAACAAGGAGGAGGCGGTGACGGCGCGGGCCTTCACTTACCATGATCTGTGGGAGGCCACTGGCGGGTTCAGAGTGGAGTCGATGCTGGGAGAAGGAGGGTTTGGCCCCGTGTACCATGGTCGGCTCAAGGAGCGGGAGGTGGCCGTGAAGCAGCTGGACCGCAACGGGGTGCAGGGAACGCGTGAGTTCCTGGTGGAGGTGCTGATGCTCAGTCTTCTCCACCATGACAACCTGGTCACCCTGGTTGGTTACTGCGCCGATGCCGACCACCGCATGCTCGTCTATGACTACATGCCGCATGGCTGCCTCGAGGACCACCTCCTCGACCTCCCGACATCGGCCCCCGGGCTCGACTGGAACGCGCGCATGCGTGTTGCGCAGGGCGCCGCACGGGGGCTCGAGTACCTCCACGACACCTCTCGCCGCCCAGGCCCGCCCGTGATCTACCGTGACTTCAAGGCCTCCAACATCCTTCTTGATGCCGATTTCAATGCTCGTCTCTCCGACTTTGGCCTCGCCAAGGTGGGGCCTGTCGGGGACAAGACCCATGTCTCCACCAGGGTCATGGGCACACGTGGCTACTGCGCCCCAGAATACGCGCTCACGGGAAAGCTCACGCCCATGTCCGACGTCTACAGCTTCGGCGTCGTCCTCCTCGAGATCATAACCGGAAGGAGGGTGCTCGATGCTGCCAGGCCGCCTGGTGAGCAGAACCTCGTCACGTGGGCCATGCCACGGTTCAAGAATAAGAGGAGGTTCAGGGAGATGGCAGACCCGCTCCTCCGGGATGCCTACCCGATCAAGGGGCTCTATCAGGCGCTTGCCATAGCCGCCATGTGCCTCCAGGAGGATGCCACCATGCGACCTGCCATCACTGATGTCGTCACTGCCCTCGAATACCTTACCGGGCACCCTCCTCCCCGTCCATGTACTACTACTCGTGACGACGTCACCGATACAGCAGACTAACTAAATTGTAATGCAAAATTTTGACATGGCAAAGTTTTGTGTAACAGTATTATTAGTGTGAAAGCAGCTCTAAAATGTAGGTTGTTATTGCAATCTCAAAGGAAAGCTTAGTGGCCAAAAACTCACGCAAGAAGACAATCTTAATTACTACCATCTTCCACTTTGTAAATATCTCCCCAAGAACAATTGTTTTAGTTTCTGCAAACCCTTCAAAACAGAAACAAAATGGCAAAATCCGATTTCGACAGACGTCAAAGGTTTCATTTTAGACAATCTTTTGTTGGGTTTGCATGTAGAAGTTAGATGTACCCGTACGTTAACTTGAATTGGAATGGCCTCACAGGAGCACAATCATGTATATTTTTCATTAGTTTGCGTTCACCTTGTGTGATGAGTGCTTAATTCGTAGTCCAACATTTTCGTACCATGTTTATGACCCTAGCGAGCTACAGGACGTACTTGCGGTACATGAGGAGTACAGTGTGCAAGCTTGGATAAAATAGAAAAAAGGCAGCTTCGAACGGTTTAAATTTTTGTTGGCCGTATACATGGACAAGGTACATAGAAGTACTATTGTACGGAGTATAGTAATAAGTTTGGTGTAATTAAGCCTATTAAGGGATGACAGACATTATAAACACATAGTGTATGGTTTGTGCTGTCTGAAAGAAAAATATAGCATGATCTTTGTTAGAGAATTTGTGTAGGTACGTTGTCGGAGTAGTATATATATACTCCTAGCTAGGCAGTGTAATTGATCGATGGATATGGCAGTGTAATTGATCGCACGCGCGCACGATCCGTCCATCCATCAAGAAATCTATCTATCACACACGAGCAAGTCTACTAACGTCTTGTCTTGACCTATAGATCGATCCAGCTAGCTAGCTAGGAAGGATGGTCAGCCACAGTATTAAGGACCTGCTATCATATCATTTCATCCATCCGTCGATCGTCTCCATTTTAACAATAAATATTTTGAGAGCATCGAAATCTAACAAAGGAAAACAAGTTAAATCCTACTGAATCCCTTGGTTTCTCGGAATATTTTTGAATGCTATATGTCTCTATAATTCATAAGATCTACAAGAACCTTCCTCGAATATTCTCGTTTTTTTCTCTTCTGAATTTGTACTTTTCCTTATTTTTCACTGTTCATTACTTATTTTCCCTTTTCCTATGCAACAATTGCTAGATCTCATAATGTGCGACCATGTCGACCTCCCCGAGCTCCATTTTATTTGAATGAAGCCGGTAATATCTTCTGTCCACAAGAGGAAACAGGTTCATCTCCCTAGCTAAGATTTTGTGCACTTCTATTACAAGATGTAGGCACCCCTCATGCCGAATTCAAAGCAGATATTAGTCCATCCCGAACCTATTGGTGTTATCGATCAACAACTGCCGGCAAAATGCATCCGGGCTATATGCGGTAAGTCTTCCCGTTTGCAGTCGAGAACACAAGTTTATGGATGTCTGTCAAGACTGCAACTCTTTGTAAAATGGTGCACATCTTCTCAACAGAGATGACGCACGGTCCCAAACCATCGCCAAGGTGGACCATTGCTTTCTTGAAACATTATATCCATGTTCACCAGTCCCTTTCCATCTTGGTAGTGTTGATCTCAGTACCGCCCAACTACGATAAAATATATGATGTATACCTTTTTTTGGAACAAGCGGCCGATATCATCATTTAACTTAGTTGCCATAGTATCGACAGACAAAATTCTCAACCCACATACATAATTTCATCCATAGCGTTTGTTGTATAAGTGGATTTCACTTGATCATATGATTTCAAAATCAATTTTTGAACCACGCCATTAAGTTGTTGCGGTGCAATTCATGTATCGTATCATGCAAGATCATCCTATAAAGTTGTTGCGGTGCAAAAAATCGTACCACGCCATTAAGTTGTTGCGGTGCAAAATATTTCTATCTTTCATGGCCAATTGAGATGGGTGTACGACCTATCGGCCACGTTGTTCAACCGATTATTTGTGACATTTGTGAAAACTTTGATGCTAACATTCAACAAGCATACGAGACTAAATTAATTGTTGAATGCAACATGCCTCTTTCGTCTATGGTAAATAAATAATCTCATCGGAATCCAGTTAAGCAATTCAAGATCACCATTGTGGAAATCGAGAAACAACTATAATAAGTCATCCTTGATTACATCCAAACGATGTTAATAGAATTGTGTCGGAAACCCATCCGAGCCTCGCAATTTATTATGTTCAATTTGAAATATTGCTTCCCTTGACTTCCTCCTCCGTAAACGGAGATGCAAAGATTACATTCTCCTCTTCAAAAGCTTGAGGAATATTACCAATCTGAGATTCATCCAAAGATAGCATGCTCACCTTAGGAGCCACAAAAAGATTTTAAATTAGTGACTTTTTTCAAGCGATTAGCGCCTTCAATTCTACCTTTGTCTTGCTCAAGTCCAATAATGCGCATCCTCCTATGTCGCCCATTCCTGCGCATATGAAAATATCTCATATTATTGTCCCCTAGAAGATAAATGGTTGGTATCATTTGATTTCTTCCTCACGTGGAAGTTCAGCTATTCGGCAATCTTGTCAAGCTCATCAATTAGCGCGCTATTTTTCTTTGAGTATATATATAGTGAACATAATTAATATAATATGTAGCTGTTACTAGAAAGTACGTGCCGACTAAGTCTTCGTACCTTAACTCTCCCACAGTACATTTGTCCTCGGCGTACTTTACTTTTGGTTTCATCTCGAGCGAACACTAATTATTTTGTCTACTTAATTTTTTTTTACTTTTCTATATGCGCACACACGCAACTTACATGTGGGTCATGTCACACATGCAATGTACAAATAGTTCTGTATAGGTTGGGCAACTTCTTTTCTGTGGGTATTTGTTGAATTAACTGATGCCAACGTTTGGTCATGGTTTCCTACAGTTGGGTATGGTCGTATAGGCATACGTGAATGATTCAAACTTACTAATACCCAAAGATAGTTTTAAATAGCGGGCTATAATAAATAGCGCCAACCCTCAAAAAAGAGGTATAGCGGGGCTAAATCGGAACTAAAGGGGGCTATAGTGGAAAATTGTATATAGATTCATTTAGCAGGAACATGCTCAAAAAGCTATAGCGGGATATTCAAAACTATGCCAATACCACATATGCTGATAGGTAGCTAGTAAAAGTATATGTTCAAATATCTGAACATGCATCTTGCTACTTAATGCAGCAAAATGTACATCGATCTGTCTTGGTAATCATGTGGATATCCACCTTAATTTGTACTCTATCTAGTATGGCATCTAGGTTAACTGTCCTTAAATGACCTTTTTTAGTACTCGACTAGCTAGCGATGAGTATTGAGATTTGAGACTTGAGAGAAACTCCACAAAGAGCCAGCCACCCATCCTCCCTCCTCCCTTGACTTGTTTGCCTGCCATATTGGATTATAAATATCCAACCTACCTAGCTACATTGTTGTTCCAAACTTGTCTCTCCCTCCCACTTGCGTTCAGAGTCAGGCAGGAAGGAAAGAGATCGATCTAGCAAGATGGGTCGAGCTCCGTGCTGCGACAAGGGGAGCGTGAAGAGAGGGCCATGGTCATCCGAGGAGGACAGGAAGCTGAGGGAGTACATCCACGGCTACGGCACCGGCGGCAACTGGATCACGCTGCCCAACAAAGCCGGTGAGAATCTGCATTTCGATCTGCAATTGCACCATGCATTTCTGAAACTGAGATATGTCATGCAGGGCTGAGGAGGTGCGGGAAGAGCTGCCGCCTGCGGTGGCTCAACTACCTGCGGCCCAACATC
Source organism: Poa pratensis (assembly GCA_947311845.1). Classification (NCBI taxonomy): domain Eukaryota; kingdom Viridiplantae; phylum Streptophyta; class Magnoliopsida; order Poales; family Poaceae; genus Poa; species Poa pratensis. The sequence continues at coordinate 61,402 of CAMZMU010000084.1, forward strand.
AGGCACGGCGGCTTCTCCGACGAGGAGGACCGCCTCATCTGCGGCCTCTTCGCCGCCATCGGGAGCCGGTGGTCCGTCATCGCCGCGCAGCTCCCCGGGAGGACCGACAACGACGTCAAGAACCACTGGAACACCAAGCTCAAGAAGAAGCTGCATCTCTGCCTCATTGCCGGCCTACCGGCTCCTCCTTGTGTCTCCAAAACAGCTGCCGCGCATCCTAATCCTTGCTTCTCCCTTGAGCAGCAGCAAGCATCTTCAGGGCTTGACATGTTCGGAGTTGGAGGCTACCAGCAGCACTTCGTGTCTTCCTCGTCGTCCTTGTGCTCCGTCGACAATGCCGGCGGACTACATTTTGACACCTCCAATAGCGGTGCGGTTGGCCTGGAGGAGAGCTTCATATTTGGTGGCTTGCAGCAGCAGCAAGAGCTGTTTCTAGTAGCAGCTGAGAATGATGATAACGGTGGAAGCAGCCGCTACGAGAAGGATTTCGTCGAAGGGCACCAGCACCGGCAGCATCAGCTTCTTCTTCTTGGTGAGGAAGGGGCCGCCGGTGCAACGAAAGCCCAAGGGAATAGGTTCCTTTATTAGCGTTAGTTATTTACATCCATCATCAGCAGCAGCAGCTTCTTCTTCTTCTTGTTTGTAACCGCACACATGCATGCATACTGCCACATGCATCCACGCACGAAAAACATAATCAATTCCACACTATATATTAAGTGGTGGATATACATCGTAATTAAGGACACGATGGAGGATTGGACATCGATCCTTATTGTTAACTTTTCCGGGAAATTTGGCAATTTTGTTTTATATTATTAGTATTTCTTGACCTTGTAAGCCCGTAGGCATATATTACTTGTATTGCTAATAATAATACCGATATAGATTTGAGACGAATATAAGTAACAGGAAATTAGGAGATTCAAGTGATTGTACTCTTACATACCGCCATCGCCAACTACCAAGCATGCACGTCCTTCACCTGAGAAGAAGAGCACCAGCAGTTAGTCCACATATTGACGCTGCATAAACCCCTTACCATGAGGCGTTAATAAGCTGTGATAGTCACCAGCCCCGTAAGACTGGATCTAGCCCGATAAAGAACATCGACCGGATGAGCCCTCCAAGCCTATTTAACGTCGGATTCGAGGCCAACACCACTCTACCCTTCAACAGGCGGGTGGACCCCCACCGTTTGCGTAGATCTGCAACAGTGAGCACATCCAAAATCCAAGAGCAGCCCATCCCAGCCGCCACGCTAAGACGTAATATCACATTGAAACTATTCCAATAGTTTGTACTCCACAAGCCTCTCACAACAACACCTCAGATGTGGAGGAACATGGCATGTGAGACCATTATTCATACTAGCACCCTCGGCATCAGCCCCACCATGAGGCCGACGGAGAAAACTCAAAGTCTAGAAAATTTAGAACGAAAACAAACACACAACGAGAGCACTCCCCTCACGCTCATGCCGCCAAGGCGGTGATCTGAGGGGAAGGATAGCGGAGGATCACCAGCGAGGAACGCTTGATGTGGAACTCCCCTCATGACCGCTCGTGCGGTTGAGACAAAGTGATACTCCCTCCGTCCAGAAAAAGATGTCTTGAATTTATCTAGATTCGAATGTATGTAGACATGTTTTAGTGTACACATACATTCGAATTTGGATAAATCCATGACATATATTTCCGGACAGAGGGAGTAGATTTTTTAGTATTTCACCTGATATGTAAGTGCCACATCATATATCAAGCTAAATCACCGATGAGGCATGCGGTAGTATACTGCATAGTATCATATATCAAAGCGTCACATCATGTACAATGCATCTCTCAACGTCACTCTGGCCCGGTGTTGCGTCATTTTGTGTACGTAAAATTAATGTTACATTTTCCAACTCCATCGATAGTCACCGATCCATCTCTTCTTCCTAGCTCTACTGCTTCGTGCTAGTAATTAAATTGCCAATGATCACCATTTCCTAATTAAGGGGATTTCGAAAGGAATTAATGAGTGGAACACACTTCTGTACGGAACGGGCACATAGTGCGCCGTAGTACTGTCTGTATATATAGTTAAAAATAACAATAACAAGACCGGAGGGGGGACTCCGCCCCGGCTTTGTCATTAAGGTAGAAGTGAGGACTCGAACCCGGAACCTGGCCCTTATGCGCTTATGCACGGCTACCACTAGTCCACGGAAGAGTTCTCTGTCTGTATATATAGTTATATACCCAACAAATCCTTTGATACGAATGCATATTACTAGTAGAATGAAGCGATGATTCTCTCTGGGGTACTTGCAAATTGTTGAAGCATGTACCGCATGCCAATAACAATCCAATTAAGAGTACGCCGTACAATTCATTAACACATACACGTACGCAGATACGTACGTGATACATAGTATGTGCATGTCGTTGGTGATGCTCTAATTGGAAAGTAGTAGCTAGCGTACATTGGAGGCAATGATTACTAATCACGTAACCTGCAGACTGCAGTGACTATTCGGTTGTTGTCGTTTTTGCATCATCTACATGATTAATTATTGCCAACACTTTTTCACCATGTACTTCTTGTTTGAGGCCGGAGGTACCTCAGTATTTGTAGACTTTTAGAGCAACTCTAGAGAGTCTCTAAGAGCAGTAACCCCTAATATAGCTACTCACTCCGATTCATATAAAGTTTCAGGAAGAATCAACATACCATGCACAACTTCATTGCTATACCAGCGACACTTTTTATGGATCGGAGGAAGTATTATTTTAGAGGCTCAAGTGCCAAAAATCCACTTTAAAAGTCTCCTAATACCACCCTCTAGTTCCTTTGTAAATTAGTGAAGGCTACTACATATTTGGGAAAAATGACACCAATGCAGTGAAGATGGCACCGGTGGTGTTTTCAGCTAGCTTCGCCCCTGCTCTACGTAGGCAATCTGCATAACCTGGGCCACTCGCCAAACACCGGGCCCCATTCCCCCACCCATTCTCTCTTCTCGTCGTTGGCCACCATCTCTGACCTCGCCAGATGATACATGAACCAGATGAAGACTTATGCAGGGTTCAAGAAGTCTCAGTACAACACCGCGTCCATACTTTTTGTTGTTCTGAAGTTAGATGGAGTGCAGTGAGTTTCAATGTAAAAAGGCACCCACCGATCGTGGGCCTACGACCACCCAAGGAGGAGTCGGTGGACGGGCCGAGCCCCTAGGAGCATAACATGTTCATGTTTCCTCTCACGTAAGACGTCCTCCGTGGATGTTGTTGATGGCGAGGGAGCTTGCCGGTGAGCTGCCATGAGGTGAGGTCGATGCCCGTGAATCGAGAACAACCCAGAAATCCAGCTTCCTGTAGATCAGGTTCTCCGACGTGTACCCAAATGTCATTTCCACAAACTGCAGCACCGGCACCGGGAGCTTCCCAAGATCGACGACACTTATATTAGGACTACTATAAGAGTTTTCCTATTAGTGATGGCTCTATGGCCTGCCTCCTCATTATTCATGGTCGGGAGGTGGGGAAGATGAGTCTTTGTTGCGTGTTTGTTGTGTGAGTTTTTTGTAAACCATGTGGCGTCGAGTGGATGTGTACAACATTATTGTCATTCGTGTTGTACCGACAGTTTTGGTTTTCTTCCAAATGATATTTAGCTTGCACTATGTTGTGAAATATGCACAAAGAATTGACTTTATAATATTCCTCCATCCGGAAATATCATTTGCTGAAATGAGTGTATCTAGACGTGTTTTACTGTGTATGTTCGCTCATTTAAACGGCAGTTATTTTCGAACGGAGTAGTCATTAGTATTTGACCCCATGTTCAGGCCAAGAACCCCCTACGGAGTAGTCACTAGATCATTCTATTTACTTAAACTCAAGATAGATAGACATATATACTCTAAAGTTTCCTACAGACTTGCATCTGTACTTAAGATCGAGCACAATATAGTCTAGAAACAATTATCAACATATTTATTAGACATTACCCTAAGAGCTCTTTGTGAATATATTAAATGATATTCAAATGGACATTAGGATACACATATACAATAGTATACATGTGTGTGAAACTAATTTATGTGTGTGAAGAAGACAACATGTCAAAATAAACGCTCTTTGTTATTTTTTTGTAAAATCATGTAAGTAAATTAAAGTGATATACTTAATTTGTATATGAACACTACAATGCCATGTATTGATTTATTTGTTAAGTGTAATGGAAAACTATATGAAGCACCAACTTGAGTAGCCGTGCAGTTTGTGGCTATCAAGTCATGTATAGTATCACAATAGATTTCCAATGCTGAAGCCTAGATGTTCATAAGCTAGGATTAGAATGACTTGCTCCTCTGTTCGTTCAACCAAATAAATAAGAACACACCTGCATCTTATATTTCCAACCCTGTGAAGTAAGATGTTGGATAGTTTGGAAAATTTGCTCAACTGATCTAGGAATTAATCCTTTGTTCTCAGGTTTGTCAGCATCACCCACCATTGTGTGTGTCTTGCCTGAGCCAGTTTGGCCATAGGCAAATATACATACCTAATAATAATTGGAGATTAATCAGTTGCATTTTTTTTAAAAAAGGCATTGTTAGAGATTAATCAGTTGCACTTTTTTAAAGGCATTGTACCTTGCAAAAAAAAAGACATTGTTTCCGGAGTAAATACAATATAAATGTACTTCAAATTTATGTCTCAAACAGCCAAGCACAAGAATCAAACCAGCAATATATATTTAGAGAAAATATTTGGTCGAGACAATTAGAGAAAATGCACAGTAAAGAATAGAATAAGTACCTTGTAGCCATCAAGGGCGCTTTGGACTAACTCAGATATTTCAATGAACACTTCTTCCTGTTTTGCCTCTTGATCAAATACTTTATCAAACACGAAAGAATGAGTTCCTACAGAAATAGCGAAAAAATGTTATTAAAATAAGATAAATCTTCCAAAATTTGCAAATGTTCAAAATACCATACGCAAAGAAATTGGCAGTAAATGTTATCATACCATTATGTATCAAGTCGACACCACGACCTACGTTCATTCCACTCTTTGCATAATGAACAACACATTTTTGTGTTGACGATAAAGGTCTTACTCGACAAAAGACTCGAATATTTCCTTTAAGTTCCTGCAACATAATAGTTTTAGGTCATAGAAGCGGTACAAATTACAAAATTCTACAGGATCAAGAGGGTTTAAGAGAATAATCATTACAAGCATTTTGTTATGTATTCGCCTTCATCACATAGTTTATTCTTTTCTTCCAATTGGTTTAGTGTATCCTATAGTGAAAATATCTGATGTTAAATAAGCAGAAATAACTATTACTGAAAATTTTCCTAATATTATTACTTAGTGTTTAGTTTTAATAATGAATAGGTCAGTAGGCACCTTTAACTCTAGGGTAACTGATGCAAGCTGAGCTTGCAATTCTGTTATAACCTCTGTTTTTTCTTTCCTAACTTGTTCCTTGTCTTGTTCAAGACACATGGGTAACTGATGCAAGCTGAGCTTGCAATGCTGTTATAACCTCTGTTTCTTCTTTCCTAACAAGAAGTTAGGAAAGAAGAAACAGAGGTTATAACAGCATTGCAAGCTCAGCTTGCATCAGTTACCCTAGAGTTAAAGGTGCCTACTGACCTATTCATTATTAAAACTAAACACTAAGTAATAATATTAGGAAAATTTTCAGTAATAGTTATTTCTGCTTATTTAACATCAGATATTTTCACTATAGGATACACTAAACCAATTGGAAGAAAAGAATAAACTATGTGATGAAGGCGAATACATAACAAAATGCTTGTAATGATTATTCTCTTAAACCCTCTTGATCGTAATTTGTACCGCTTCTATGACCTAAAACTATTATGTTGCAGGAACTTAAAGGAAATATTAGAATCTTTTGTCGAGTAAGACCTTTATCGTCAACACAAAAATGTGTTGTTCATTATGCAAAGAGTGGAATGAACGTAGGTCGTGGTGTCGACTTGATACATAATGGTATGATAACATTTACTGCCAATTTCTTTGCGTATGGTATTTTGAACATTTGCAAATTTTGGAAGATTTATCTTATTTTAATAACATTTTTTCGCTATTTCTGTAGGAACTCATTCTTTCGTGTTTGATAAAGTATTTGATCAAGAGGCAAAACAGGAAGAAGTGTTCATTGAAATATCTGAGTTAGTCCAAAGCGCCCTTGATGGCTACAAGGTACTTATTCTATTCTTTACTGTGCATTCTTCTCTAATTGTCTCGACCAAATATTTTCTCTAAATATATATTGCTGGTTTGATTCTTGTGCTTGGCTGTTTGAGACATAAATTTGAAGTACATTTATATTGTATTTACTCCGGAAACAATGTCTTTTTTTTTGCAAGGTACAATGCCTTTAAAAAAGTGCAACTGATTAATCTCTAACAATGCCTTTTTTAAAAAAAATGCAACTGATTAATCTCCAATTATTATTAGGTATGTATATTTGCCTATGGCCAAACTGGCTCAGGCAAGACACACACAATGGTGGGTGATGCTGACAAACCTGAGAACAAAGGATTAATTCCTAGATCAGTTGAGCAAATTTTCCAAACTATCCAACATCTTACTTCACAGGGTTGGAAATATAAGATGCAGGTGTGTTCTTATTTATTTGGTTGAACGAACAGAGGAGCAAGTCATTCTAATCCTAGCTTATGAACATCTAGGCTTCAGCATTGGAAATCTATTGTGATACTATACATGACTTGATAGCCACAAACTGCACGGCTACTCAAGTTGATGGCGCTTCAAAATTAATGTACAAGATCAGTCATGACGCCGATGGGAATCCCCATGTGCCTGGCCTCAGTGTCGTTGATGTAGGGAGCATCAACGATGTTTCTTCTCTACTCATGCCGGCTATTGAAAGAAGGTTGCACTCTTATTTATTTTCAGGTTTTTAGCTTATATTCAAACTCCTATGAGTAGAAAGTAGGCAACACCCACTGATACTGAGTATTTGTTTGTGTATGACAATGTGTGGCAATGCATGCAAACTTAATCATAAAGATTTAATTTGTTCTATGTATTTATCAAGCTATGAACTAAAGTAAGGAACAGTATTTCATTAACTTGAACTAAAACCAGTTTTTTCATTGACTTGCTATCTACATTGGTGCTATACATTATGTTATGTATGCTATATAATATATATTACATTTTGTTATGCCATATGTGTGTAAATTTGTTGACAACCTTTTCTGAAGTTTATAAATGAGCAAGTAACTTGGTTTGCACCTGAAACAACTATCATTTGTACTTCGTTGTTGTTTACAGGTCAGTTGGAGGAACAAAGATGAACACGGTATCATCAAGAAGTCACTTGGTGTTCACTCTTCGAATTTTTGCTGTAAATGAGGTACATACTAATCTTCCGCTGATAAATCTGATTGATGCTTGAAGCTTGATCCTTTTTTATTGTTTGGATTATTTTCTGTTCAGGGCACAGGTCAGCAAGCAGGACAGCAAGTACACGGAGTTCTCAATCTAATTGATCTTGCAGGCACAGAACGCGTTTGGCAAAGTGGTGCCACTGGGGATAGGCTCAAGGAGACTCAGGTGGTTTGCTATTCCATCCATTTCTTTGCCTGGCTTTTAAGATGTACATTCTACTATGCATAACCACTGTTTTGTATTAACTTTCATCATTTAGGCTATTAATAAGAGCCTGTCGAGCTTGGGCAATGTTATCTCTGCCATTGTTAATAAAGAAGAACACATCCCATTTAGAGATTCAAAATTAACACACCTACTTCAGGTAATTTCATATTACTAAATCAACAATTTGTGCAGTCTGATTTATTACGGTGCATTAACAACTTCAATTATTTTGTTCCCTTAACACAGCCATGCCTAGGAGGAGACTCAAAGGTGTTATGTTTGTGAATCTGTCCCCAGAGGAATCTAATGCTGGCGAGTCTTTAAGTGCACTTCAATTTGCTGATAGGGTTAACTCCTGTGAGCTTCGTAGCTTGGGCAGCCCCACATGGCCAAAATCATCAAGGGTCCCAAACCGTCGAAGACAATTTGGCAAGCAAGACAATCCTCTTTCAGTCTTTCCTTCCTTCTACATTTCATATGGTCCAATTTGAAAAAGATCCAGTCGTAGCTACAGGACTAGACAGTAAACTTGTGGCACATCTGTTGTAGGTCCTTACTTACTGGGACTAGAGTTTTTAGTGATACCGTTTTCGGTTATTTATAATCAAAATTCACTGGCTTCATTAGTTCATTAGCAAGTACAGGATTGATATCAGATTGGTATGGATTGAAGAATCTCTTTGATACTATCCATAAAGAGTTTATGGCAGTAGTTGATGTAATTCAGGGACCTGTCTTCTTTGTGCACAATCTGGCAGTTTGCTGGCTGATTACGAGAAGTTTCTCTTTGGCCATGACTCAGAACTTAATTGGAATTTTGGCTTGTATGCAGAAAACCTCTACCAGATAAGCCAGCTCCGGGAACTGAAGGCACCATCACAGCCAAAGAGAATGAACTCAGCAACCAAGCGCCAGAAAACCTGTGATGATGAACCGTGATTAACATGAACTCGCCCAACTGATGTATCCAGTTACCATCAAATCATCCTTAAGCTTGGGTGCTTGCCATGAAATTTACTTAGTACGACTGTTGTTTCTTGCACTGAATTTTGATTATGAAAATTCGGCATGTCATCGTAAATCTGTTACGCTGAGCCCGCTAGATGCGTTTGACACGTGTACTTGATGGCTTGAAGAATTGAGCCGTAGATAGGCCACCGAGTTTTGATCATATTTGTCCTGCTTCAAAAAAGCCATCTTCTCCATCCACACACTTCCACTTCACTTGGATCATGGCCACCGTGCCGACGGTCGCGTCCACCCTGCCGCTTTGCCGTCTACGGCGGCCTACTTCCTCTCCACCCACCTGGCCTCCCCCACCGTCCGGCTTGTGTCACCTCCGGCAAGGCTGGCGGCTTCCTCGCCATTGACTGGTTCGACTCCACCCTGTCCCTCTCCACTTTTCGGGTTCCCCTAGCCTGATTAGGGCCTGTCGGGTTGCCCTAGCCCGATTAGGTCCAGTCGGGCCTCCCGCCAGCCTGACAGCCGTCCACTTTTCAGGTTCTCCTAGCCCGACAACTACTTTTCGGGTTACTCTAACCTGATTAGTGCCTTTCGGGTTACCCTACCCGACGCCGTATTATTTCTGGAAAATTTCAAAAACGAGTATTATTCGTGAAATTAAATTTAAAAATGTATTATTAAAAAAAATTACCAAGATAAGCTACTTATTTACAAAATTAAATATCACGAGTGAATTTACCTTTATGTTGGAGGAATTTGTTATAATGACATGTTGACTTATATTATAAAATAAAAACAGTACAATGAAACCATGCGACACGAGTAACCGGGACCCCTAAAAGATTAGGAGTTATATCAAAATTCTTTGAACTCATCATCTTTGGCTCACTCAACATCTCGGCAGGCCAGAACTCAACATCACGACATACTTTGCTACGGGGCAATCTCGGGAGCCAAAAGAGCTCACTCATATGAGATTCGGCTTTCTCAATTCATTGATGACGTGGCGTATTTGCTAGAGGCGCACACACAGGAACATTAAAAAATATGGTAAGTGCACACAAGAAAATGCAGCGAAAAGGGAGCTCCGCTCGATCCCGTGCTCCGCCGACGGTCGATCCGTTGGTCCCCTCCCTCTCCGGCTGCCGGTGCGGTGGCTGGAGGGTGGGGGGACCTCGGATTAGTGCCGGAGGCGTGTAGATAGTAGGTTAGGGTCTCCCGGCGGCGCTGGCGAGGTGGTGGTGGCGGCGGCGTGGTGGAATAATGGTGCGGGCGTTCCTTCCCCTCCTCGGCGAGGTCCTCTGGGGCGTTGCCGATGGGCGTCCGGCGTGTGTCCTGACGGTCGTCTTCGTCGCGGAGGTGAAGGCTTCCGGTGGACTTTTTGGTCCCTCGCCCCCGTCTTCGTCTCAGTCTGGGTGCTCCTGGCCATGCTGTGGGGGTGCTGGGGGTCGTGTGGTGGAGAGCTGGTGCCCGGCGCCGGCTGCTTCCGCCGCCTGTACAGGAGTTCGAGCTTCTCCTGGATCTCGGATTTCTTCGTCGACTTTTGGTGTGGTGTCCAGGCTTCTCCGGCCAGCCGTGGTGGCCTGGGGTCGGCTGCCTTCGACTTCGTGCCCTGCTTCAACTTCGGCTTGCTTCTCCTTCCTCCGGCCGGCCGTGGTGGCGAGGGGAGGAGGTGGGGTCGAGGCATGCTTTCGATGGTGGCTCCGGCAAGCTGGTTTCGTGCTCAGCGCAGGGCTGGATGGAAGAGGGGTGGTTGCGGGGAGGAGGCGCCATGGCCGTGCGCGTTCTCAGAGCTTCGGTTCCGTCGCTTGCGGCGGACGTATTCTGCGGTCTTCTACATGAGTGGGCTGCTCCCTTTCCTGGGGATGGCGGCGGCCTGGTGCTTTCCTTTCCAGCGGCGTTCCGGCGTTGGAGTTTGGCGTCAGGCGGTGCGGCGGTTCAGCGGTCGGCCTCCCAGGTACTTCTGCCGCTGCTGTTGTGCTGAGTTCTGTTGTGCTGAGTTCGTCAGTTTGCTCTTCTGCGTCTTTCTGTTCTTCTTCTGTTTATTTGGTTGAAGATGCAGTGTAGATCCTTCAAAAAAAAATGCAGCGAAGCAGGGTAGTAGTAGTAGTAGTAAGGATCTTCATTCACTAAGTGTCAAGTTAAGTAATTAAAGCCGGTACTCAAAAAGGAGTCCTCAACTCGAGCTGCTTAGTGCAGAACATATCCCACCTGTCAGTCAGTCGCCTTCCAACTCACAGGCCTGCCCGCGAAGCAGAGCAAAACAGAGCACAGAGGCTGTGGTTGCTGTGCAGACCTTCAGAGCTACCAAATCCATGGCGGAAGTGCGCGTGCTGGAGCAGATCCGGGTGTCCCCTGGGGTGGCGTCGCACCGAGCACAGCGCCCGTCGTCATTCATGGTGTCGTCGGCGGTGGCGTGAGTTTGGCTCCTCCGGTGCCGTTCCGTGGGCGTGGATGTCGTTGAATGCGAGTTGCAGCTCCGGGAGCACCGCGGAGTGGCGCACAGGCCAGGAGGGAGCCTACCGATGAGCCTCCATGAGGTGAGGTCGATGCCCGTGAATCGAGATCAACCCAAACATCCAGCTTCCTGTAGATCAGATTCAGATTCTCTGACGTGTACCAAACGTCACCTCCATAAACTACAGCACCGGCGGTGGGAGCTTCCCAAGATCTAGTGCACCCAAGATCTAGTGCACTGATATTATGACTACTATAAGATTTTTCCTATTAGTGATGGCTCTATTGCCTGCCTCCTCGTCATTCATGGTCAGGTGGTGGGAAGATGAGTCTTTGTGGCGTGGTTGTTGTGCGTGAGTGTTTTGTAAACCGTGGGGCGTCGAGTGGTTTTGTACAACATTGTAGTCATTTGCGTTGTACCAACAGTTTTGGTTTTCTTCTAAATGATATTTAACTTGCACTGTTGTGAAATATGCACAAAGAATTGACTTTATAATATTCCTCCATCCGAAATATCGTTTGCTGAAATGAGTGTATCTAGACGTGTTTTACTGTGTATGTTCGCTCATTTCAACTACAGTTATTTCCAGACGGAGTAGTCATTAGTATTTGACCCCATGTTCGGTCAAGAACCCCCTACGGAGTAGTCACTAGATCATTCTATTTACTTAAACTCAAGATAGATAGACATATATACTCTAAAGTTTCCTACACACTTGCATCTGTACTTAAGATCGAGCACAATATAGTCTAGAAACAATTATCAACATATTTATTAGACATTACCGTAAGAGCTCTTTGTGAATATATTAAATGATATCAAATGGACATTAGGATACACATATAAAATAGTATACATGTGTGTGAAACTAATTTATGTATGTGAAGAAGACAACATGTCAAAATAAACGCTCTTTGTTAATTTTTTTTGTAAAATCACGTAAGTAAATTAAAGTGATATACTTAATTTATATATGAATACTACAATGCCATGTATTGATCTATTTGTTAAGTGTAATGGAAAACTATATGATTTGAGAAGATATTTTCCACGGACTCTTTGGACTCTCTTCAAATCTGCAACCTTCTTCTTGGCAAGATCATGCCAAAGGAGGAGCTCCTGCATCGCATTTTCCACGGAGGGACGCCATAACGGTCTCCCCCACTGCATCCAGTTGGACATCGATTCTGGTGTCATTGTTGGCCTGTCTGAGTCTGAGGTGGCATGCCGCCTCTAGCTTGGCCAGCAGACCGTCGATGATGGAGTTGGCGCGCGTGATGAAGGCGTTGGCGAGGGCGGAGAGTCCCGCTGCTTGCTCGATGTGGATCTGCTCGTGCTCGGGGAAGGCGGCGGAGAAGCTGTCGATGCCGGACTGGAGGAGGGAAGAGGTCGCGCGCACCTCTGCGTAGAGCTTGGGGAGGAGGGAGGCGATCTCGACGTCGGAGAGACCATTGACCAAGGTCTCGACCTCGCGCCGTTCCTCCTCCGATAGGTTGGCGAAGAGGGAGGCCGGTTCTGAGGCTGAGCGAGAGCGATTGTGGCGCTGGTTCCGGCGTGAGGGAGGGGGAGGATGGACCGACTCGCCGACGGGCAAGGTGGAGGTGGAGGAGCTAGGGTTTGGGATCTGTGGAGGTGGAGGTGGAGGATGGGAGCTGCTTCGGTCGACGAGGAGTAGCTAGGATCCACTCCACTCATAGTGACACTCCACTGGAGTAGCTAGGATTTCTTTTTCTTTGAGTGGAGTGGAACGGCATCATCAACTTCGACATGCCACTGGTTAGAAAATTTATTGCTAGTAGCGGTGACAGATTTTTTCGACAGATGCTACTCTCGTAGAAGGTACTTGTGCTCTTATATGTACGGAGTAATACACAAGAAATGTCATGTATTGATTTGGCTAAGAAATGAGGAGGACATTTTGACAATCTTGTTCTTATGGTTTGCCTCATGTTGAAGGAATATATGTTCTGTGGCCGTCCGTTCCCACGATGGACGGCCAGGATTCGTTCCAGCCCCGTTCTTCTCCAGCAGAGTCGAGAACCCTCTCTTCTCTTCTTCCTCCCGCCCACCGCCCCACATCGCAAGCAAGCAACCGCCCAACCATGGCGGCCAGGCACCTGCTCTCCCGCGCCCGCCTCCTCATCGCCCGCCACCGCCGCGGGGCCCCAACCCTCCCGCCCGCGCTCACCCGCTTCCTCTTCGGTGGGGCCGAGCGGACCCAGCAGAAGCCGGAGGACAAGGCCAGGGCGGCGGCCGTCGCCCTGGATGCCAGCGCCAAGAAGGAGGGGTCTGAAGACGAGGAGGAGGAGCACGCCGCTGCCGGCCTTCCCTGGAGGGCCTGGAGGCCCGACGTGGCCTGGCTCTCCAGGGCCCTCGAGCCCGCCCTGCAGCTCTACAAGCACTACAACTGGAAGAGGCCCTTCACCTGTAAGCCGTTCCCCTCTGCTTCCTTTTTCTCTACTGGAGCAAGCGCCAGTTGCGATTTAGGACTAACCGAAATCTTGCATTGCTGTTGGTAGCTAAAATGTCTTCTCACAAAAAATAAGCTGAATCTTTTGCAGTAGAGAGAATCTGTCAGACGTCGTAAGATGTACTAGTGTAACCCCCAAAATGACTTCCTAGGTCACTCGGATATCAAACAGGTAATGGGAACTACCGTAGTACATTTACACATCTTTGCAGAACCATTAGTAGTACAAATCTGTGTGGAAAACACTCGCTGATGGTATCCAAGTAATGAGACAGAGTGATGCAGCACCGGGCTTAGGATTTAGGACCAGTCAAGATGTTGCATTGCTCACAGAGATGAATCTTTTCTGGAAAAAAAAATTGTCACTTGGAACACATTTAGTTCTTTAGTCCATGAGTCACTATCCCTGTGAGGCACATGGATCAGGCAATATGAACTACACTCTTTCGCGAGTCATAACTCACAACTGGTGCTTGCTCCAGTCAGCTTTCTTAAATTACAGAACCAAAATGCTGAAATTGTACAGATCTGAACGCAGCTACTAGTGGAAGCCATTCGCTGGGCTTCCAAATAACTTCTACTACTATGGTCACCTTGCCTCTTTTTCTGTTGCTTTAGTTGAAGCTTCCGTGTAAACAAGTTGGCTCATAACCAAGCAGTGACGAGATAGAATGATGCCAAGCCCACGCGGATGTATGATCTAGGATTAAGCTAGGATTAATCAACAAATTGCATTGCTGTTGGTAACGTGTATTTTCCACACAGCTGAATCATTTCTGGATAAAATTGATAACCTGGATCAATCACACATACATTTGGAAGTCATCACTTTCTAACATCGAAAGGTTAGGGAAATTGTTATTATTCTGGTTGTTACTGACATTGCTTGTAACTGAGAAATAACGAAGCTCTACTCCAATTAACAACATATATTTTTTCACAACAGTCTTATCAGAAGCACACCATGTCCTCATTCCTTCAAGTTGCACAACCGTAAAGTTCTACCCACATGTTAAGGACACGAATAACCTAAGATTGTACTCTCTGAATGCAGCTACTGGTGGAGGGGACAGCATCCCCGAGAGCACCCGGTCTTTTAGCGAGATCCTTAGTGACCTCCAGCGCAGTAAGGTGAGCATAAAGGACTGGAGCCTCAGCGATCTCACCGTCGGTCTCTACCTCATCTACCTTAGCCAAGCTTCTGCAAAGAATGCCGAAGCCTTCAAGGGTGTTCAGATATCATCCAATCAGAAGGTTTGCCACATCTGCTTCTCGTCATACTGCTGTAGTCCTGATGATTTCGAGGTAGTACTTAATCCACAGGGATTCCCTTTCCTAGGTTCAAGAACTAATTTATCACCTTGAACTCGCAAGAGGGTGCTATAGGAGCAGTGTGGATGTGGTTGCACGGTACAGCATGCTTCGCAAAAGGAATGTTTTGAAGTTTGTGAAGGACTCTAGTATTTTAAGGCCTGGGTACTACATCGCAATAGACCCACGTGCTAAGTTGGTCATCCTTGGGATTCGTGGAACTCATACGGTTTACGATCTTGTTACCGATTTGGTTGCTTTAAGCGATAAGAAGGTATCACCTAAAGGTTTCTCGACACACTTTGGAACGTACGAGGCTGCTCGATGGTACCTTCGCCATGAGTTGAGAATAATCAAGCAATGTTTGGAGAAGCACAAGGTGTGTGATAGTATTCTAGGCATGTCTGCTACTCTGCTTCTTCCTGCATGTCCTCTGCTTATTTTCCATCTGTGTTTTTTGTTCAAAGCAGGACTACAAGTTGAGGCTGGTAGGTCACTCCCTTGGTGGAGCTTCGGCCGCCCTGCTTGCTATAATGCTAAGGAAGAAGTCCAAGGAGGAGCTTGGATTTAGTCCTGACATCGTTTCGGCTGTTGGGTATGGAGTCCCACCTTGTGTATCAAGAGAAATAGCCGAGAGTTGCGCAGGCTATGTCTCAACTGTTGTGCTGCAGGTTAGATTCGAGCTTTTGTTGGTGTAAAGATGTTGATTTGGTTTCTTCCACTATTTAGAATTTTTAATGGCGATATCTTGTTCTGCCTTGCAGGATGATATAGTTCCCAGGTTAAGTGCGGCTTCGCTGGCAAGATTGCGGAAGGAAATAATCGAAACAGATTGGTAAGTACTGAGATAAAAAAACTTCTTCAGATTGAATGTTTCCGTACAGAATTCATGGACGGATCTGCACGCATAATTTCTGAACCATGCTGTTCTGTAGGGCAAAAGTTCTGGAAAAGGAAGACTGGAAGCATATAGTGGATATCGTGACAAATGCTAAGCTCGTCGTTACGTCCATGCAAGATGTGGCGAACAAACTTGCTGACTATGCGAAAGTTGTAACATCATCTGCCTCCGGTAAGTACAGTCTCTAAGATGACGTTTATCTATATCTAGAATCGCCCATTATGCTGTTAGTGTATTACTGAATCTGGCATGGCTCTTCCTCTTGTCACAGATGTCGCTCAAGATCCACCACCACGTCTCCAGAGCTCGGTGAAAGTTTCTCCCATGGAGAGTGAGGAAGACGTGTACGTGCCAGAGGACCTGTTTCTCCCGGGGACGCTGTACTACCTCAAGAGGGAGGTGGAGGTGGTAAACGGCGCGGAGGATGAGTCGTACACGCTGTGGAGGGGCGACGCGGGGGAGAACTTCCAGCGGATACTGCTGTCGGGCAACCTGATGTCGGACCACAAGTGCGAGAGCATACAGTACGCGCTCCGAGACGTGCTCAAGACCCTGCCCCTGCCGCAGCCTCTGCAGGATGAAATGTGATGCTAGCTTCTTTTTGAGGAGTATGTAGTCTGTGATCTCCAGTTTATCTCCCCAATAGGTAGGTAGTAGGAGGCGGTCTGCATGCTTTGGCAGACATGAGGGTTATGTTGTACAGTTTTAGCTTTATGTAATGTATGCCAAGAATAATGAGACTGGAAAACTTTGAATTGCAGTCTGCATAGAGTTCCTGGTACTGATCTAGGTATAGGGCAACTGATCTTGGTTGAAACTCACTGAATGCAGTAGCTTGATTCTGGCTGTGTTGAATTTACTTACACCACTTTTTATTTCTTGGCCTGATTATATCTTGCTGATTCTTAACATGTGTAGCTTACCATGGATATGCATCGATCCAGCTACCTACTCCTGGCAGTTGAATACCTTCATTACTCAGTTTGTTGTTAAATTGATCTACCATTCTTGTTTTCACAAGAGGATTATGATAGTACTATGTTTGTGTCACAGCAGAGAGATCTCTGCCCGCTCTTGGTAAGAAGCACACATCATCATACCTGATATATATATATATATATATATAGGTAAATTAACAGATGCTCCCTGGTGCCCGGGCACCTATATATATATATAGCTGCAACAATTAAACAGCTCAGAGCAGCACAAGTTTATAAAAAAACTATCACCGTAATCTTGTAGAGGTTATGTTTATCAGTAACAAGGACTTGGTTGTAAATTCTTATTTCTTATGTGTGCCCACCAATTGGGTGTCTAAAAACTTTTTTTCAGGGGAGTCTAAATTTTTTTTATGTTGAAGGCACATATGACAGGAGAAAACGCGGGTGGGTGGGCGGACGGGAGAAGACGGCCCATCACTATCTGGCTCCTCTTTTCTTTACAACAACAAACGTCGATGACGAGGAGGAGAAGCCCAACACGTGTTGTTGTTGTTTGACGAGTTGTTTCTAGAAATTGGAAGAGGTTTCTGGAAGCCACACCACACCGTTGTTGTTCCTTCCTAGTACTTCTTCTCCCGTCCCGGCGGAACCTCCTCTCCTCACCGGCCGGCAGGCGCCACCTTCTCTCTCTCTCTCTCTCGCCCAGCCATCATCAGCAGCCATGGTGTCCGACGCCAGCAAGAAGAAGGCCGCGCAGAAGAAGGCCGCCGCCGCCGCCAAGAGGGGCGCCAAGGTGCCCACAACATCATCCACCACCTCCAAGGCCGCCGCTGCCGCCGACGCCCTCGCCGCCGTCCACCTATCCGACCGCACCTGCACCGCCGTCCTCACCTCCCACCCGCTCTCCCGCGACATCCACGTACGTACCCCTCTTCCTCTTTTTCCCTCCCCCTGTTGTTACTAGCTACTCTCGCAGATCCACTTTGGAATACTATTGTCCTTAGAGATTCTAACTGGCGCCTGCTTCGTGGGTGATTCGTTGCCTAAATCCACATCAAAAAATCTATTTTTTTCATGTCAAAACAAACAGAAACTATGATGCCTAGTTGATCTGTTTCCGATGATTATTTAATCATGCCCCTCCTCAGTCTCAGATTAAATTATAGAATAATATGAAATGTTTTTTCCGGCGATCGATTAGAGTAATCCATAGATACTGCTAGATCAGGGGATTTCAGGATTTTCATAGAATGTTTCTAGGATTCCAATCCTTTGGAATTTTTCCCATATAGACCTTTCCACTTATGTGACCAAATTATTATGGCCTACACCCCAAATGCCATAGGATTTTTTTTTTCATTCACTAAAGGTAGTAGTACATGACATGGTCTAACTCAGCATTTTTCTATGTCGAACGCCCGGCTTTGCAGATTGAGTCTCTCACTTTAACATTCCACGGCCACGATCTACTCGTAGACACCGAGCTGGAGCTCAACTACGGCAGGTACTACTACAATCGCCATCATCGCACTCTTCCCAATTAAATCTTCCTTCTGTGCTCTTGTTTACTAATGATGGGTTTACTCCATCCCAGCGCTATGGTTTGCTTGGTCTGAACGGCTGTGGAAAGTCTTGCCTTCTGAAAGCAATAGGATGCAGAGAGCTTCCCATCCCTGAACACATGGACATATACCACCTCAGCCACGAGATCGAGGCGTCAGACATGTCCGCGCTCGGAGCAGTCATTAGCTGTGATGAAGAAAGGGTCAAGCTTGAAAAGGAAGCTGAAGTTTTGGCTGCTCAGGTATGCTTCCAATCAGTCAAACTTCTTATTGTCATCATGTTCTTTTTAGCCTGTTCCTTTTTGGCATGCCTTGCATGTCGTGCTGGTTTCTGAAGATGTTCTGACGAATGTCTGTGCTGCCATATGTAGGATGATGGTGGAGGTGAAGCTTTGGAGCGTGTGTATGAGCGGTTGGAAGCAATTGATGCGTCCACCGCTGAGAAGCGTGCTGCCGAGATTTTATTTGGCTTAGGATTTAACAAGCAGATGCAGGCCAAGAAAACTAGGGATTTCTCTGGCGGTTGGCGCATGAGAATTGCTCTGGCAAGAGCTCTGTTCATGAACCCAACCATCCTTTTGCTTGACGAGCCTACCAACCATCTCGGTGAGTTTTTTCTGTAACACAAATGTTACTTCTATAAAATGGATCTGTTGCTTTGTGTGTATTTTTAGTACACAATAACATTTTTTTCAGTAACTTCCCATGATGACCGAATTTAGGAGGTTCATTATTCTTAGTCCTTTTAGATGCGGTGCATTGGCCACTTGTGAATGTGGAATTCGGGACACGTTTTGTGGCTGTGCCATGTATTTAGTCCAGTGCATTAACTACAGTTTGATTTAGAGTATCAGTGAAAACATGTCCGTTGTGCTTGTATTAAGATAAAATCACATGAGTTTTGAACTTGTTTGGAGACCAGCCTTTTGAGAGAAAAATACCACATCGGTTTAACATGTGGACCTGTGGTAGCACGCGTAGGGGAGCAGCAGCCGAAATACTAGGCCGGTTAATTAGGCTGGTTATATCGGCGAGATAGTGTATTTTTTAATGACAGAGATAATGTCTTTATTACACTGTCTTATCTTCATAAAAATCTTAGACTGAATTGGCACGGTGTCTTGATCTGTTATCCGTGAGATGTGTATGACTAGCTCATAGTTTTTAACTGAAGCATCTAAAATTCAGTGGTTTTTCTTTTCCTTTCAAAAAATGCCTTCAATGTTGCCTGAGTTCAAAGGCTCTGTCACGGATTCCTTTGTCATGATTAACAGTGATATGTACCTTGCAGTAGGAATTCCTGGCTGTAGAAGCAACTATACTAATATGGAGAATCTGTTGGTCTGCTTACCACATATATCACCATGAATGTAGGTTGTGACTTGTTTTAACTACATGTCTTGACACACATTTGGGTTTAATTTCCTGAATTTCATGTACTGTACTTAGCTGGGCTGTCCTAGGATGAGAAATTCTTTTCATACTATGTTTATAATTGTTTAGTAGACCTGCTATATTCCTGTTCTCACTGAACTGAGACATGTTTGAGGCTATACCCACCCGGTAGTTGGTCTGCTTACCACATATATCACCATGAACGTAGAGTGTGACTGGTATTGACTATACATGTCTCGGCACATTTGGGTTTTAATTCCTTATGAATTTGTTGGACCTTACTTGGTTGGCTGGTGGTAGGATGAAAACCCACGCTACACTTGTCATTCTCTAGTGGACCTGGTTTGCTCAAGATCCACTTAGTTGAATGTCAGACAGTGCTCCTAGATTATTGGATTCAACTGCAGGCATTTATTTTCTATCTTTCCTTGACATATTTTTATCATGTTTAGGATTGTTTTTAAATAGCATGATTACTACTTTACCTGATATATGCCTGTTTCCGCTAAACTGTGACATGCTCGCAATTCTTTGCAGATCTTGAGGCATGTGTTTGGCTGGAAGAAACACTGAAGAAATTCGAGCGTATACTTGTGGTGATATCACATTCCCAAGACTTTCTGAACGGAGTATGTACGAACATCATCCACATGCAGAACAGGAAGCTCAAGCTGTACACCGGGAACTTCGACCAGTACGTCCAGACAAGGTCGGAGCTGGAAGAGAACCAGATGAAGCAGTACAGGTGGGAGCAGGACCAGATCGCTGGGATGAAGGAGTACATCGCGCGTTTTGGGCACGGTTCCGCGAAGCTGGCAAGGCAGGCCCAGAGCAAGGAGAAGACCCTGGCCAAGATGGAGCGCGGCGGGCTAACGGAGAAGGTGGCTCGGGACAGGATCCTGACGTTTCGGTTTGTGGATGTCGGGAAGCTCCCACCGCCAGTGCTGCAGTTTGTGGAGGTGACGTTCGGGTACACGCCGGAGAACCTCATCTACAAGAAGCTGGATTTCGGGGTTGATCTTGATTCGAGGGTGGCGCTGGTGGGTCCCAACGGTGCAGGGAAGAGCACGCTGCTGAAGCTGATGACCGGGGAGCTGGCGCCGCTGGACGGCATGGTGCGGCGGCACAACCACCTGCGCATCGCGCAGTTCCACCAGCACCTGGCGGAGAAGCTGGACCTGGACATGTCGGCGCTGCAGTACATGATGGACGAGTACCGGGGAACGGGGAGGAGCGGATGCGTGCTGCGATCGGGCGGTTCGGGCTGTCGGGGAAGGCACAGGTGATGCCGATGCGGAACCTGTCGGACGGGCAGCGGAGCCGTGTGATCTTCGCGTGGCTGGCATGGCGGGAGCCGCAGCTGCTGCTGCTGGACGAGCCGACCAACCACCTGGACATCGAGACGATCGACTCGCTGGCGGAGGCTGCGGGAGTGGGACGGCGGCCTGGTGCTGGTGAGCCACGACTTCCGCTCATCAACCAGGTGGCGGAGGAGATCTGGGTGTGCGAGAACCAGGCGGTGACGCGGTGGGAGGCGACATCATGGAGTTCAAGGAGCACCTCAGGAGCAAGTCCGGCATGTCCACCGACTGAACTGAACTAAACTGATGAAGAGCTGCTGTGGCCTGTGGATCGTTGAGATGGTTTCCTTCAGTTGAGTGTGTCCATTGATGAGTTATTTAGGCTAGTACGAGTAGTATTGAGGAGAGAAAATATGATTACCTAGGTGGTGTTGTTTTGAGTCCGGTGCATGCTATGACGGATGATGCTGACCGAGTATGCTGCCTACCTTGTGTATGTGCGGCACGGCACCAATCAGATGCGTGTAACCTACTACACGAATAAGTTACCTCAACATTTTGAATGTCTTATGTATGTTATATATGGTGTGCTATGTTCTTATGAATATATATGAGGAGGAAGATGTGTAGTTGTGTGCTGACCTTTGCTGGTTAATTGATACCTTAGCAAGAGCAACAAACATCTTATAAACAATATCCCTGAATACAGGAACAGAGTAAGTATGCAGAAGACGGACAAATTTGCATGGCCAATTTAATAACAAACTGCACAAGAACAGATTTGATCGCCCCAATTTGATGCTCTCCCAATGTGTCTGCAGGAGTTGTCATCGGATCCAGCCTGCCTTTTTATATTCACACACACTGCACTCCATCTAGTCTAGATTCAAAACAAGAAGTTTCATGTGGGCGATGGCCATGACTTTTCATGTGGCCGATTGGACCTCGTGTTTGTTCACCCCACAAACAGACAAATGGGGACGGTTGCGCGCGAGTTGGCCTTACACTTTTTTCTAGTCTTATGTTTGACAATGACGATATTTGATACTATTTGATGCCTTTTCTCAAGTTAAAACATCCGGCCATTTCATAGCTGGATTAATTAATTGAAGAAAGGAAAATAATCATTGCTGGATGGGAAACTGTGTATGAAAGCTTTGAGTCCTTGATTTTTCTTCCTTGGAAATGTATTCCAAGATTTTGCCACGGGCATCTCGGGAACCAAAATAGCTCACTCATGTGAGATTTGGCTTTCTCAATTCATTGATGACGTGGCGTATTTGCTAGAGGCGCACACACAGGAACAGTAAAAATAATGGTAAGTGCAGACAGAAAATCCAGCGAAGCAGGGGTAGTAAGGATCTTCATTCGCGCTAAGTGTCCAGTTAAGTAATTAAAGCTACCAAATCCATGGCGAAAGTGTGCGCGATGGAGCAGATCCCCTGGGGCGACGTCGCACCGAGCATAGCGCCCGCCGTCGTTCATGGCGCGCGGCGTCAGCGGTGGCGTGAGTGTGGCTCCTCCAGTGCCATTCCGTGTACGAGGTCGCCGAGAGACCATGTACGATGGAGATGGTGTCCATCGAGAAGACGCCCTGCACGGTCTGGCTCGTGTTGCCGCTGGATGCCATGCCATGGAAGCTTTAGCGTCTTGCTTCGCTCTCAGCATCAGCAACGAGAGCTTGCTAACTACTCACTTCGTTTCCAAATATAAAATGTTTTATTTGTTTCACTGTTATCTCGATGTATATTAAAAATGATAAAATAATATTTTTACATAAAAAGGTGATTAATTCACTTCTTCGTTATGAATGTTAAAGGTAGACCTAGATAAAAGACGACCAACTTAAAAATTGGTGGTTCCCATCATAATTTATACCTAACCGCATATGCAAAAATTAAAACAAAACTTCGCCACGTGCCTTGATAAAACAGGTAAACACTAACACCTTCAAATTTTTCCGAGTGTTTTCTCCGACACCTGGATCAGGGGTGAGAGGATTGCCGAGTGTCTTATAAAACACACTCGGCAAAAATTGTGACACTAGGCAAAATATCGATTTCGGTAGTGGCGGTTGGATGGGTTGTCCCAACACCCCTTTGCAAACAGGCTCGACCGGCCCTCCAAAATAACATGTTAGATATTGATGTTAATTACTGTTTTCTCGAAATTTCTGGCTGGCACATATAATGAGTGCATTATATTTTCTTTTTTAGTCAAACAATAATTTGTTAATTTTTTGGTCAAAATATAGTTTTGATGTTCTTTTTCTTAAGTTTTGAGTTATCTAGCATTTGCATAATATTCTTATGCCAGGACATCTAAGGTATGCAAAGGCATTTGTAGTTCTTATCCGTGCATTTGTATGGGTCTCTGTCCGTTAGCCTGAACACCTTAAACATAGTTTGAAATGAAATGCGCTTTCTACACGGCACTAAGAATTAATATTTTTTTGAATATTTCAATAACAAAATGAATTTATGAATTAGAGGAATTAGATTAATACATGTTCAATTACGCATATGAGAAAATTTTGAGTCAAATCGCATCGCTTGCTCTAGTTGTTTTTCCTCTTGACCCGCACCGCAGCGCACTATTGAATGTTATTTTCTCAAACTGCATGCTACCTAAGCTTCTTTTTGTGTGCCGTGTGAAAATATGTTACTAGTTAGTATATATTTATATTACACTTAACTCACAACTGAATACATAACACTAATATATTAATACAATTTGAATTTGTCTTCGCAATATTTATTTTCATTATTTTTTGGAAAAAATATAAATAGATTCCCTTTTGATACATCGTTTTGAAACGTAATCTTTCATTAACTCAAGTGTCCGTAGATGTGAGAAATAATTGTGTCGACATCTTTGCCAAGTGTTTCCTGCTGCACACTGGGCAAAGCGACCACTTTGCCGGGTTGAGAGGATTGCCGAGTGTCCGATAAAATACACTCGGCAAAAGTTGCGGCACTAGGCAAAAACGTCGATTTCGGTAGTGGCGGGCGGACGGGTGATCTCTACCAACAAGATAAAAAAGCGCGCTGATAAAAAAGACCGTCTCATAATGAAAACTGCTGCAACACTAATTATTCGATCTAACATTAGATGTGTGTGTTGGTTGATTGGTGGTGATCGACGTACGTGCGGATCAATGCAGGCAAATTCGGAGAAGCTTCATTTTGCAGCGATCGCAGCAGTGAATGCATTCTCGAGTGTTCCACCGGGGCCGGGCCGGCGGCGATCGGAATATTGATTCCATGCCATCTCTCGATCGGCTAGCAGCTGCAGGTAGCAGCCGTAAGTGCATTGCATGAAGAAAATGAAGCTTCCAGGATCCATCCATTGAGTACGTGTACGTGACTAGCTTTCCTAGCTGGTCATCTAGTCTATCGAGCTAGTCGTTAAACATATATGCCAATTTCAAACGCATCGCGCTAAGAAAGAGTACCAAGATCGCTTATATGATGTTGATCGAGATTATGCATGTTTTTATCAATTAAGCATCGATCGAAAATGCAACCACTGCGCTTGAGATTCAGAATGACACTGCGATTTGAAACCCAAATTAATCGATTGGATTATTGACTTCAAATCGATCGATCATCGATCGTACATATATGGTAGTGGTCGATCGATGATGAGATCCTCATAACGTTCTCGACAGATTATGGATGAACGCCAAGCTAGCTAGGCAGCATGCCTGATGCACATCACGCTCTCGTGCACGCATGGATATATAGGCGCGCGCGTATACGTACCTAGTCTGGATTGGGATGCATACACATTGCACTCCCACGCATGCATGTAGCTATAGTTAAGTTGGATAATCCAGCGATTGAACACGATCTACTTGTTCCTGGTGGATTTGTCGTGGTCGTGGAGCATCTCCTGCAGCACGTCGTCGTCCAGGCACTCGAACTCAATCACCTGCCCCTGCTGCCTCGCCGCCGACGAGGAAGAAGCACCGCCGCCGCGCCTCGCTTCCGCCTCGTAGACGTGCGCCTGGTCGGGAAAGTTGAGCACGGCGTTCCTGCCGCGCATCGAGTAGGCGGAGCGGTCGTAAGCCGCCGCGGCCTCCTCGGCGGTGTCGAAGGTGCCGAGCCACACCCGGACGCCGTGGCGGCTTGAGTCGCGGATCTCGGCCGCGAACTTGCCCCAGGGGCGGCGCCGCACGCCGCGGTACTTGGACTGGTCGCCGCCGCCGGAACCTTCACCGTCCATGATCACTGAGCTAGCTACGAACTTAACTTGATGAACGAGTGGAGCTGGAATTGAGTGTGATCAATCAGCTGAAGCTGCTTCTGAACCCTAGACGATGGAAGTGAGAGGCTGGGTGTGGTTGAAGAATGGTTTGTTGTGGGCGGGGAAGAGGGGTTTAAAAAGGGTGGGAAAGGGATATGTCGTAATTGGATGTGCGCCCGGCACGTGCCGAATCCAGCCATTCAAAGGAATCAACCTCAGGAAGCGTAAAGGCGTACGTCCTGCCTACCTAAGCGCAGGTGTATGTGTATGCATGCATACATGCTTACGTGCATCTAGTTAATATTTTTCTTTAGATGTGTTATATATATTTGGCAGCAATATTAACCTCAGAATGAAATGGCAGCAATACATACTGTATAAGTGGTCTCAAAATAACATTAAATTGTATATATTAGTTAACTACATCGTGTCTCTTTGTTCTTCGCTTTGGCCCAAGTTTATCTACGAGATCCTTCCGACGCCATACTCATCTATGATCTCTACTACGTATACGTGACAGAAGATATGTCACTTATTTGGATTTTACTTAATTTTCATTCATGTTTGTCATACTCTGTTTCGACATCCATTATTGAGTCTTATTCCAACCTCATTAAAAACTTAAGTCAGCAATACTTTGCTAGAATTGCACACATTCCAAATTGTACACGATTGATCGCCGATTCAGTAATCAGCGAGTACCTCAACTTGTGAGAATCGTACTTCCTCACTACCCCAAACTGATAAATTCCTGACGGCCTGGTACAATCCTGACGGTTCCGAGGCATCCGTCACGTAAGAATGCGTATTCCTGACGTGGACGGTTGACGGTCGCGAAAGTTGAAAAGTTTCCTGACGGCCCAGCCGATAACCATCAGGAATGGATCGCACCGTCAGGAACGGTAAATTATTTCGCGTCGGACTGTTTCAACCGTCACGATTGTTTATGTGGGCCGTCAGGAGCGTTAGCAGGCCGTCACGAAATCTCTTTTTTCGTTGCTGCACGAGCCAGTGCGCGCGAAGGGAGAGGAAATTTGGGCTCTTAGCGGGAAATTTTGGGCTTTCGCGACGTGGACTGGGCCTTGCGTCAGGAAAGAAGCTGTTGTTTGGTCAATAAACCTAGTCGCGTCTGTGTCTTTTGACCGCAACTCCTCCATCCTCCCAACGAACCGCGCCGCCATGGCGAAGTGCGCCGCTGCTCAGCTCTCGTCCGGCTTGCCGCCGCGCCGCCCATCCCTCGTGCAGCCCACCATAGTATCCTCCCCACACATCTTCTCTCCTCCACCCTTCCTTCCCTCCTTCAACGCGTCCGGACGGACGCCGCGCCATCGATCTCCGGCGAAGCTCGTGCGGCCGCATCCCCTACGGCTCCCCGTAGATCTGTACGATCCTCTCGCAACTTCTCATGTTCCATCGCGGTCGGGCAGGAGGGCGAGCTCCTTGGAATGGTCTTTGTCTGGATTTGACATGACTCGTCGGTTTAACTGCAGGAGCGCGAGCTCCAGGCACTCGAGAAGGGCGTGGGGAAGCTCGGCGACCAGCTCGAACTCATCCTCAACCACCTCCGCGTCACCGGCCAGGACATCCAGGTTACTCTCCTTATCCTATCCTACCCTGTATCAAAATTCAGTCACCTCTCCTGTCCGATCTTGTTTGAATTTTAAGGCTAAGGTCTTGGCGAATCTGATCTTCTGCCTTTATTCATCTCTTGGCCAGTCATAGCATATGTGAAAATAATTATAGATCCTAACTCTGGAGGTAGATATTAATACTGGTTAGGCACCAGATTAGCTGATTGTATTGTTGTTTCATGTGCTAGCGCTGCATCAGCCCGAGAAGGTCAATAACAACCGAGGCGGAGCGGAGCGAGCCTTTATATATATGAAGGTATCAACGGAATTCTTGCTCCGTGTAGAAGAGTTGTTTCCATTATTTTCTTTTGCCAATACCATGACTTGCTTAATATGTTTTATCCTCATACACTTTTCTTCTTTTATGTTTTAGTACTGAATTCAGTCAGGCTGCACTATTGTTCTTGCCCAACTAACCTCTTTCATGTAGGGAATTACCAAGTAACTTCTTTGAACTCATTTTGACAGCAATAGCATGAACTTGAGACATTAGTTGGCACTAGCATCACAAGCAGTAGTTTCTACTGATACATATGCCACTACTACTATAAGTGATATGTTTTATAGCCTAAAATTATGATGTCATCTAGTTAATGTTCCCGTGGAAGCTTTCAATAAAGCTGGGTGAGCATTTGTACAAATTAAATTCACAAGGGTTTTCTGGAGTCTAAAGAGAGCAGCAGTAAGGTTGTTTGAACAAGAGTAAGCACATCATCGTTACCTTCCACTCATAGTTTCCAAAAACTGATAAAAGTCTTCTTGTGTACTGATGAGAGCTTTGTGACTAAGGTGTAGAATTTCGAAATGAAACGAATCATGCTACTATGAAATCAGAGAGCAGCCAAATGTAGGTTTAATTTTCAATAATTCACTTTGTGTGTATTAAATAATTCACTTCCCTCTCGATTGACAGGTGCAATATCGACTGATTTGTTTTGTATACGCCATTGCCTTAAGGCTAGCTAGCCTTCATTCGGATGAGTGGTCTGGTATGTAGTGCAACTACCACTGACTCCTATATTCACAGATTTTGTTATGCCCTTGATCTGGTATGTAGGTCATATATTACATGTTTACTTGTAGACATAGCATATCTGTGTTGTCATTACAGATAGAATAGCAGTTGAACTGAAATGATGAGAGCTTTGTGACTGAAGTGTACAATATAGAAATGAAATGAATCATGCTACTTTGAAATCAGAGAGCAGCCAAATTTAGGTTTAGTTTTCAGTTAGAATGGTTAGTAGTACTGTAATATTTTTTATGAATGATTTGATGTACTATATTTGAATTCCCCAAACTTAACTAATATCCTTCCTTTTGTCATCGTTGGTTGAAGTTAGTTTGAACAATGCAAGTAATTCATGCTCGTACCATTTTCTTGTAGGTGAATGGAACTTTACCCAGCCAAGAGCATACTTGTACTACTCCATTGACGACATATGTTGAAGAGCCAAAGTGGTTCTCCCCTATCAGGCCATCATGCTGCTACCCGAGCACAGGAGGATCATTCGCCCAAGCTTGGAGAAGAATAAGCATAAGAGTTGCTTATTATGTAGCTAGCATGTTGTAGTTTGCCTTTTGTCAATACTTGTGAACTTGAGTGTTGCTAGAGTGAATGTACTAGTTTTGCTGTCAAAATATTGATTACTATGGATTATTTGTGATCATTTGCTAAAGATCATTTTTTAATAATGTGGTTTCTGAATCAGAAGTGTGTGATCTGTTGCTTATGGCAAAATAAAAATATTTCTGTCAATTTTCAAATGTTTTTAAATTAATTCGCTACTGTATTCTGAAATACCTATGCCTCAGTAAACATTCCTGACGGACATCATGTGCTCCTGACGGCCATGATGACAGCCCCACAGAATGTGTTGTACCGTCAGGTTTGCTGCTTGTTCCTGACGGCCCAGATTCCTGACGGTATTTCCTGACGGTAAAACGTCAGCTGTATCCTCTTTCGTTGCTCGCCTGGTCCGTCAGGAAACACCGTCAGGAAAGCTTTTCCTGACCGCCTCCCGTCAGGAATCAACATCTTTCCTGACAGTCTGTTCCCGACGGCTCGTTCCTGACGGGCACCGTCACGAATACACATTCCTGACGGTTTTTGGGCTATTCCCGACGGTTTATGGCCGTCAGGAATTTTCCTGTTTGGGGTAGTGCCTTTCGGGTCGTAATTAAAATAGAATCATGTACAGCTCGATAGACTGATGGTACATATACGACGACGCGTGCTTACCTAGGTAGGGCCGAAAAATCAAAACAAATGATAATGCAAATGAAGGCCGGGATGGAGACAAGGTACATAGACTTAGACAGTGAGGTGAGATTAAGGTGAGACTACGTGGCAGCGGCCAAGAGTGATCTGTCTCCATCAGTCCAACCGCAGGTAATGCATGTTGCGCTGACTATACGTGCACAAGGTTTGACTGCATGACCATGCAGTGATCGATGCAGTGAAGGACGACCTTGTCAACGCCAACCTCTCCATATAATACATCGTAGGTGATGATCGTGCGGTTGTCCAACGCCTTTCCAACCGTCACTTATAAATAAATTTGGTTGGGTCCGCACCTTTCTACTAATCACAGTTCAACCTTCTTAATCCATCGACCAACTAGTTAGCTATCTAATTAAATTAATTCCTCAGCAAAAGCACAAAGATGCTGACTAATACTTCTGTTATCTCATGGTAATGGAAATCGACGCGTTCGAATGAAGGAAAAAAAAAAACTCAACGAAACAGAATCTGGTCTACTTGCAAAGGGATTAATCGATTTATCAAATCACCGAGAGAGATAGCTAGCTAGATTATCCCTGAACCGACCACTGCGCCGCACATTCACCAAATTAATTCCCACTTTCTTAAATCTGCTTAGATCGATCACCTTTATTTAGTTCATTCGGACAGTTGAAAGTCAATAAAAATGGAGACGACCATGGACAGTTGAAAGCCAATAGAAATTTTTATTACATGGAATGCATAGTTAACCACATACCAATGTTTTTGAATATTAGTTATATTGTTAATCTATATCACTCAAAAGTTTCCTTGCGCTAAGTTGCATTTTATGTTGTAATAATATTATCTTTGACTCGTTTTTCATGGTTGTATTTTATATGGTCTACATTTGTATTCATTTGTCAGCCCATTAATCTCAAACCGGGAAAGGTGGCCGCAGCCCTTTAGTCCCGGCTTGTATTTCAAGCCGGGACAAAAGGTTTTTTTTCCTATTTTTGTATTTTTTTAATTCATTTTCAATTTCAATTCGGTGTCATATTAATTCATTTTCAATTCATTTTCAACTTAAAACATCTTATATTAAAAAACAGAGGGAGTAGTATTTAATTAACATGGAATACAAGCTTCGAGACGGGCTTAATTAGCATCAGGGAGATCGTATTGCTTTGGGTCACCACGCGAAAAACGATACAACCTATTTAATCTTGTTACTTTTAGCTAGAAAAAAGGCAATCGAATTTGTATGTAAAGACACACGCACGACATAGCAAGTTAGAAAAGTAATGCAAACATTATTATAAAAGAAAAACTCGCACAAAGTTGCAACATGAATCAACCATCTAAAGAACAAGGACAACATGGAATGACTCTGCGTCAACATGTTATCCTAAGATCAGAATATCAGCTGCATCGGGAACACAGATCCGACGCGAGCGCAAGCAGCTGCACTCGAAATCCATTGTGTCGCGTTTCTCCGATGATTGTAGATAGGACCATGTACGAATCTAGTGTAGCCATCAGGATAACAAAGCATAAAGGAAGTTTTCTTTGCTGTGTTAAGAATATAATCATTGCGTATGTTCCATATAGCCTAAAACAAGGCACAAACTCCAACTCGGATTTGGACAATTTTCATTTTTGAAACGCCCCTTACCCAATTGCCAAATAAGTTTGTTATGTTATTAGGGATTGAATATTAAAATCCATATGAACAATACGCCAAATCATTTTTGCGAGGTGGCAATATATGAATAAATGCTAAATTGTTTTGTATTGATCACAAAAACAACATTTTTTAACACACATTCCAAGTACCCTTAGCTAGATTATACTTAGCGAGAATTTCCTTACAAAATAAGAACCACATAAAAAAATATTTTTAGAGCTTCCATATAGACTTACGGAGAAACCTTGTATGATCACTTATGAAATCTAAATAAAAGGATTTGACCGTGAAAACGCTAACATGCATTAACCGGCTGACCAAGTGTAACAACCTTGTCCACTTATTTCCCGTCAAATCTCTCCTAAAACATATGTTTGGTGGAGGCGGCTGAGACAAAACATCGGCCATCGAAACTCCTTTTCGCCGGGCAATATTGTATAAGAAAATATATTGAATAGGAAGGGGATTATCCCCAAGCCACGTATCTTCCCAAAAAGAGTACTTTCTCCATTCCCAACAGCATCACTGCATTCCATACATAATTCGCATAAAGGATTCAAATGTAGCATGTAAAATAAGTTTTTTCTCATACATGATCAGGATCACTGCATTTCATACATAATTCGCATTTAGGATTCAAATGTAGCATGTAAAATAAGTACTTTTTTTTCCATACATGATCAGGATCACTGCATTTCGGAGCCAGAAGTTTTCTCTCATTTTGGCCTAGTGACATTTTGTCGTCATCGTGCTCTCTCCTCTTCGTCTCCTGTCATTCCCCAATTCCGCCGTCGCCGTCTGACCTCACCGCCGCTTTCCGTCGTCGTCCGGCGACAGGTACAATACCGCCGTTCCCCCAGGACCTCTGGATCCAAGACACGCCATGGCCGCCGCCGGGCAGATCCAGCCGCTCAAGATCCCGGACGCGGTCGTCGCGCTCGCCCAGGCCGCCGCCAAGGCCAACGGCGAGACCGAGAAATGTACGTGCTCCTCTGCTGGTAGCTAGCTTCGGTCGTCCATCACGATGCACCGATGCTGGTCGGTCGATCTCATTCCGGTCTGTTCCTTCGTTTGCAGATCTCCCGGGGTGGCCGCTCTTCTCGCCCCCCAAGATGCAGCTCGCCAAGTGCGCCAAGTTCCCCAGGGAGTTCTGCTCCTCCCTCGCGCTCCGCCGCCACTCGCGCGTGCATCGCCGAGCCCTCAAGATAGACAAGGTACTAGTTTACGAGTCCATTCCATTCCGATGGGTGAAAGAAATCGTACCTCTACTCTTGTTGAGATGCAAGCTCGCATGTGTATACTTGTACCGGTCACACATGATGTGTTCATTTATATAGGCTGTCAATGTGTAAACAGGAAGAAATTGCAGTAAAAAAGATGCTGTAAATAGAAGAGTGTCAATGTGTTTCCAGTATATGTATTCGAAAGCCGAGAATGAAAAGCAAGTAGCACTTGCTAAGAGTATTAAGCCTCTTGTACTGAAAATTGCTGGTCCTCATGAACTTCTCCCATGCATTCGATCAACTTTTTATTTCACACGTTATATAACTGTTGTCATCTGATGTTGGACGCGATATGCAAGTGCGCTTGTTTCTTTCATGCCTTCGTTTTCCTTCTACCCAGCACTCCTCCTTCTTATTAATCTACATTGCCATGACATATCTGTTCATGGTCTGCAGGATTTCCCCAAGAATAGGGATCATGTTGCCGCGTTTTGGGATAAAGTAAGATAGCCTCTGAGGTCACACTTTTATGCTCTATCATGATGAATTTAGCCAGCGGATTAGTAACCTACAACTTATATAGACAAAACAAATATGTTTCTCTCTCCTTGTCCTTGCTAAAATTTCCATGTTCTTCAGCTCACGGTGGATCAGGCCCGGACAATTTTCTCCTTGGACGATGTGGAAATAGAGGTAATGATCATAGATTGGTATCTCCAGACTAAATGTTAGGAAAATTTTGTCTAATGTTGAATACCAAATGCATCTTCAGTGCGATTTGCCAAATGCATGAGTAACAAAGGGACTTTGAGCAGGCATAAGAGTAAATATCTGATATGGTGCCAAATGCATGATTAACAAAGGACTTTGAGCAGGCATAAGAGTAAATATCTGATATGTGTAAAAGTTACGATCAGGTAGGTTCTGGGCTACTCGGATAAATCCCGAGTCCCCGTCTCATATATTTATATTAGGCCTAAGCCGGTTACAGGAGGTGGACTAGAAGTCCAGTACAGATATGATACGGTATAGGAAACTATTCCTATCTCTAACACCCTCCCTTAATCACAGCTTAGACAAGTTGAGATTATGCTTAAACTCCTCAAAATTTCGAGTGGGAAGTGGCTTGGTAAATCCATCAGCTAGTTGATCCTTCGAAGGAACAAACCGAATCTCCAGTTGCTTGCGGAGAACTCTTTCTCTCACAAAATGAAAATCTATCTCAATATGCTTTGCTCGTGCATGAAAGACTGGATTTGCTGATAAATATGTGGCTCCCAAATTGTCAGACCATAGACACGGTGGTTGAGACAATTTAATTCCAAGTTCAGCTAGCAATGATTGTACCCAAATTATTTCAGCGGTGGCATTGGCTACAGACTTGTATTCTGCTTCGGTGCTTGACCTAGAGACTGTGGCTTGACCTCCAGTTGATCGACGGTCATCGACGCACCCAGCCCAGTCAGCATCCGAGAAGGCACTTACTAATGTAGAATCGGACTTAAAAAATGTGAGACCAACACCAACGGTGTGTTTTATATACCTCATAATGCGCTTAGCAGCAGTCCAATGCAGAGTCGTGGGAGCATGAAGATACTGACAAACCTTATTCACTGCATACGAAATATCAGGTCTTGTAAGTGTGAGATACTGCAATGCACCGACCATACTCCTGTATTTGCTGCTATCATCAGGACCCAACAAATCTCCCTCATGTGCTGTGATCTTCTCCGAAGAGGACAAGGGAGTAGGTGCACCTTTGCAGTCTGTCATCCCAACACGTGCAAGGATATCATGAGCATACTTTGTTTGGTTCAACACTAACCCATCATCAACTTTATGAACTTCCATTCCCAGAAAGAAGTGGAGATCACCAAGATCTTTTAAAGCAAAATCTTTGTTCAAATCCTTCAACAAGGCATTTGTGGCTACTTCTGACGAGCTAGCAACAATGATATCATCCACATAAATAAGCATAAAGATGGTGATATTAGACTGATGATATATGAATAATGATGTATCTGATTTTGAGGCAACAAAACCAAGACCGATCAATTTGGAGCTCAATCGAGAATACCATGCTCGAGGTGCCTGTTTGAGTCCATACAACGCTTTGTCAAGTCTGCATACATGATTCGGTCTCCTCTTGTCTTCATAACCCGGCGGCTGTCTCATGTAGACTTCCTCTTTCAGAACACCGTGAAGAAACACATTCTTTACATCCAACTGTCGCAAACTCCATCCCCTAGAAACAGAAATTGCCAAGACAAGCCGAACAGTAGCAATCTTAACAACTGGACTGAAAGTATCCTCATAATCAATGCCATACCGTTGTTTAAACCCTTTGGCTACCAAGCGAGCCTTATATCTGTCAATAGAACCATCAGCCTTCCTTTTAATTTTGTAAATCCATCGACAATCAATAATGTTTGTACCATGCCGTTGCGGCACCAATCTCCATGTTTTGTTTTTCATGAGTGCATCATATTCCTCATTCATGGCCTCCTTCCAACTGGGACTTTCCAACGCAGCTTGCAAATTTGCTGGTTCATCACAAGAACATGACAAACACCATCGAACTGTACCGTCAGTGTATTTTCTTGGTTTGACAATACCTTTGGAGGCCCGTGTAGCATGTCTAGAAGCAGGAGCCACGTGCTGGGGTGCAGGCTGCTCTGATGGAGAAGATCCACCATGCGCAGGGCTGGCAGCAGCAGATTCTCCACCATGCGCTGGGCTGGCAGCAGAAAACTGCACAGATTCTCCGGGGGACCCACCAGACGACGTACTAGATCCCGTGCCCGTCGGTGTGGATGGCGAGCTGGCTCCCGCGTCAACGTGCGCAGAAGATCCGGGAGACTGTCCCGCATGCATGTGAGGTGAAAACGCGTCTGCGTCGCTGTCGGCGATCCCTGGACAGATCCTTGCATGGAGTCATCATCGTGTTCTGTGCTATGGTCTTCTTCTGATAAAATTTCCTGCGAGCTGTTTGAGCTTGTTGAAGCACTGTTTTGAGGCAAATTTTCGCCAGCTGCGGCCCTTCTCCTAGCTGGAACCTGCGGAGCAGTACAAAGAGGTCTAACAGTGGGATTAGTAGTATGAGTATTAGCCATGTTTATATACCATGTTACGATCAGGTAGGTTCTGGGCTAACTCGGATATTCAAACCGGCTTAGGGGTCTAGATGCTCCCATTACATAATTTATTTTTTGTTTTTTTTCAGAATGTCAAAAAATCTAGAAAAAATTCTGGATGTACATTACAGCGTGATGTGTTACCACAAAAATTGTCATGGTGAAAAAACTTTTTTAGCAACCTGTACAAAAAAGACAAAATTCTGACACGTACATATACGTTTTGGTATGTCCGAATTTGTGTTTTTTGTACAGGTTGCACAAAAAGTTTTTTCACCATGCCAATTTTTGTGCTGACTTGGAATGTGTTTGACTACGTGCAAAAAAACAATTTCGAATTTTTTGACATTCGGATTTTTTTTTTTGGGTAGTGGGTGCAGCCCCAAATCGCCGTGTCCTAACTAACTCACTGACATTTGGGCCTACGAGTCCACAACAGTGTACTGTATATTCCCCGGAAAGGTGCCTCAGAAATGGCAATGATCTTTTTTACCATGTCTGGGGGGCTTGTTGCTGTCCGTAAGGCACCAAATGCTCTTCAATTTTCGGAGAGTAGTAGTTACTCCTTCTCACTAGTCATCTGCAGGCACATTTGTGTTGAGTAAAGAGGGACCAGTGCCGGTGTCATCGGTTCAAGTGAGCTCAAATGGGCTCGCTAATTAACTAGTTCGTGTACTGACTAGGATGAGCATCTAGGCTGATTGATCTGCTCTACCGATGGAAGCAAAGCCATGGACCTCACCTCGTCTAGTGCAGAATTAGCTGGATTGTGCAAGTTTTGTTCAGGCAGAATTAGCAGGACTGTGCAAGTTTTGTTCACAATTTCCTTCTGTAGCTCTACTGTAAGCCATGAATTTAGCAGAGGCGTCTTATAGTGGCCCACGTCACGGTCGGCGGCGGGGCCTACAACGTTAATTCGTCATTCGGTGCGTCAGCATTGGACGCGCTATTAATTTATTGGTGAAGGCAACGTGGCATTGACAATCGGTCGGGTCGGCAAGTCGAACGGACTTGGTCTAGCTAGTCAACGTCCGCTAGCTGTTCCCCCGGCCAAGCAAGCCTTCGAGTTGGAGGTTGACCACCATCTCCTCCTAGCTACGTAGCCTATAAAAGAAGCATGCGTGTTGCTCTCCCTCCGAAAAAGAGAAGAAACAGGAATCCCTCAACTAGCTAGCTTGCAACTCCCGTACAACAATGGGCAATGGGTTGACAATTGACAAGGGGGGTGAGATTTTTCTGATTGTAGTTGCCGTCATGATTGCAGTTGTTGTAATCTTGCGCATCTGTGGCCTTTACGGGGCCAAGGGTTTCGGTTGTGTAATGGGTGGCATCGGCTTGGAAACTGGAGGTGGAGACGGAGGGGAGATGGTGGAGGGGGAGATGGTGGAGGGGGAGGGGGAGATGGTGGAGGAGGCGGCGGCGGCGGTGGTGGTGGCGGCGGCGGCTGTTAAGAGGTGCATCATGCATGAAAGATGGTTCTTGAAAATCAGAACAGGAAGTCAGGCATTATCATCAGAATATCCTGTTATGTACCTTTGTATATAATTATTTGTGTTCATATGGTATTATCATCAGAATATCCTGTTATGTACCTTTGTATATAATTACAAGGCTATTGTAGATGAAAATGGTGGTCCGCTTGTCACACACTCTTTTGTAGAACTATATTGTTTCCTTGTAATTAATCACGGTTTAGTTTGCTCGATCATTACTGTTGTGTGAGTTTTATAGTTCAAAGATTATCGATCTAAGCTACATACTGAAGTTCTTTTGAAGTACAGTACATTCCAAATTTTCGTTTTTCTATAGGGCCCATTCTTGTCGTCTTGCCCCAGGGCCCCGAATATGTGTAGACCGGCCCTGCCGGCGTGTCCTGCTGCTCAACTTGGCCTTGTAGCGACCGGCGCATGGCTCACCGGCGATGCCATCGACACCGGCTACAGCATGTGTACGTACAAATACCTAACTAATTCTCCCTCCGGCTTGATTAACCCTGTGGAGCGTGGAGCCTTTGATGCGATCATCTCCATGCAGCTGCAGATGCGTCAGCTGATACATACTACTACGGGGAGTCGGGGAGTGGACTGCGGCGAGCGGGTTCGTCAACCTCTTCACGATGGTGGCCGGACTCGTCGGTGCCGTGGCGGTGCTGCCGGGGCTCCACCATGTCCAGGCAGGGAGGAGCTTGCCGGCGGCAGCCCACACCGGGTTCATGGCCTGCCTGCTCACCCTGCTCGCACTCGGGTAACACCACCACCACACGGTTTATATTACTCCGTCGTCATACATCATCTGCTACCCATTTCGAAAAGAAAAAAAAAATCATCTAATTCATATACTAACCATATTTATTCTCAAGACTGGCCATTAAGGAGGTAATTGACGGTCATTTATTTAAAATCACCACAGATCTGAGGCTCTCTCCCTCGCCCCCGCGTGGCGACGGGGAGGTGCCCTATTTCCGCCGCCGCCGCCAAGACCCCCTCCCCAATCTCCTCCTCCCTCGCCGCCGTCGCCATAGGGCGCGGCCGGGCTTTGCCCCGGTCGGCGTCGGCGGCGGCGGGGATCGATTGTCCCCTCTGCGCAACGGGCTGGCGCGGGCCGGTTCGTCGGGAGTGGGCCTAGTGCTGCCGGGTATCAGGGCGTTTCCGGCTGCCGGCGCGTGGCGTCTGGGGCGGCGGAGATGCGACGGACGGCATGGCACGAGGTTGGTGACCAGCGGAGCGGCGAGGTGGCGGTGGTGGGGCGCCGCCGGCGGCCGGCGGTTCTGGCGCTACGCGCCTAGGACGTGGTGCCGCTGGGGACGATCTGGGCTTGGCCTCCAGATCTCGCATCTGGGTGTGTCGGGTCCAGCCAGGCCGGCCATGGTGGTTTGACACTTGTCTTCCCCGTCGTTTCTGCCGTTCTGCTGGGAGTGACCTCGCGGCGTCGGGGTTGGCGAGGCGAATAATGGCGGTGGTCCTTGGTTCTTGTTCGCGCCAAGATGAAGATCTACCGGATGATGGTCCCCATCAAACTTGTTGGACGGTCGTGTTCCGGAAGGCTCCGCCGGCGAACTCCATTGGGCGTTTCATGCCTGGAGATTGCTGGATCGGGTGGTATTCTGTCGGACGCACCCATGTTTTATCTGACCGTTTGGTTCAGAGGGAGCGCTTTGAAGCTCTGCTGGCTGTTAATATCATGGAGCACGCTTTCTCGTTCCATGGTGCTGGCGGAGAATGACATGGAAGGCGAGTTCTGAGGACTGGCAATGGTGGTTCGATTCTTTGTGCTGATGAGGAATTGGCTTGGTGTTTCATGACTTGGTGCAGCGGCATCTAAGTGGGGGTAACAACATACGTGAAGCCCAACGTCCTACCTTTCAGGGTGAAAATCTAAGGTCTGTCCTTAATTGGTTGTGCCTGACAGTGGTCTTGTTGAAGACACTGTTCTGAGAGCGAGGACTATCTTCAGGGTGAAAACCCAAGGTCTGGCCTTAATTGGTTGTGCCTGGCACTGTTCTTCTTGAAGGCGTTGCTTTTGAAGAATCGGACATCAGGTGTTGTTTTGGTGGTGGTTGTGCGGCAGCTGCAAGGACTGTAACTCTGTAGCGGGACTTTTCTTTTTATTTCTTCTTCTTATTGTCTTTCGGCTGTGTGCATCCGTAGTAGCTTTGGTTATTGCGTTGTTGCAGAGGCCGGGTGTAATTTGTATCTCTGCGATATTAATATACACTATTTATCTAAAAAAAATTAAGGAGGTAATCATGGGAGCCACCGTGCACGACTACAAACTGGGATCGACAAAGATATTCCTGGGAGGCGATCTGTACCTGGTAAGTTCGATGGATCCACGACACACATAATTACTCCAGCAGCCATTATTACGGATTTTTTTAGGACTATAATACCCGCACGTGCGTGCGAGCGTATATGTGTTGATGCGTAGATGTTTTTTTTGGGTAGCCTTTTGCTATATTCAGGGCTATGATGTTGGGATGGCTCTCAGTGACGCAGCTATGTTACCTGAAGTACACTGCAACATGATGGTCGATCGAACAAGCTATACAAACGGAGGCGCATGATGGAGTTTGGGCTGCATGTATAAATGTGCATATTACAAGGAAAATTGATTTGTATGTATGTATATATTTGTGGCCGTTCATTTCCAGGACGAAGAGGATCAGTTAAGTAGCATATAGAAATTCAGTGTACTTGTGTAGTTGTGTTCCATATATGCCGTACGTGCCCTGTTATCACATAGTGTGTGTGCCAAATAAAGTTTTCCTGCAATCAATCGACGATGTATGTTTACTTCTTTTTCGATAAAAGGCACCTAGCGTGCCCAGCTTTAAATTAATAAAGCCAGACGAGTTCACAGGACATAAGTAGCTTACAACGGAGCGATACATGGCCAAGGGCCCAAATGATAGCGGCTCACACTCAACCGACAAAAGTTATAGGCTAAGAGCTAAGACAACAAAACATATGGGAATTAAGGCGGAACCGACGATGTCCCCACTGCGGTAGCGTCAGTCGTCGAGCGAGTCGTGCGGTAGAGGTGTCGCAGCTGGCTGATCATCCAGTCGATGTGCTCCAGGTCCTTAGGCTTTGATAGAGGCCGCCACTGCTACAAAAGGATACCAGTTTTGAAGAAACATTCAGCCTGGTTAGGGAACGAAGCTTCAATTGTGAATTTGTTACGAATGTTCCAGAGAGCACAACATTGGGCAGCAAAGAGAAGGCACACCAACTTCCTAGCTTTATTCTCAAGCGAAAGCAACAGGGCCCAAAAGTGAATAAAAGGCAAAGGATCCCACTGAACCTCCAGAATTTTGCGAAAACCACTCCATAAAAGCTTTGCAAAAGCACAAGAGAAAAAAATGATTCGAATCCTCCCACAAACCACACAAGGCACATAAACCATCTGAAGGACCATGTCGAATGCAAAGTTGGTCACCCGCTGGCAAACGACCCCTTGCAAGCAACCAGAGAATTTTTTTTTAATTTTGTGGGGGATTTTAGACGTCCAAAAGAATTTGGGAACAAGGTGATCTGTTGTGTGAAGGATTTTACGATATAGCGAGTCCACAGAGAATTGACCAGAGGGTTCAAGAGCCCAAGATACTGAGTCCCTCTCCTCCGTGAGCTCGCTGCCCTCAAGCTCAGCTAACAGTTGGTGCCACTGCACCAAGTCATCGTTGCTAAAGGTACACCGAAACGAGAGCCGCCAACCCTGCCCGTCATGGGCCTAGGAGACGCACATCTCGGTCTAGTTGAAATCTCGAACAGGCGCGGGTATCGAGTGCTAAGGTGGCTCACCGTCAATAACAAGGTGGGGCCCACCGGTCAGTAACAGCGTTAACGGCACGCCACGTCACCGCTACGTCAGCGAATAGTTGGAATATGCAAGACCCCCCAAATTCTCCTCAAAACGCCCCAAATTCGCCAAAAAACCAAGAGTAAGGGTTATTTAGACGGTTTTGTGCATTTGAGGGTTGGAAGTAGACTAATTTATTGTTCATGGTGAATTCTGTCCAATGTGGTACAATATTTATTTGGAGGGGACAATGTGGTACAATTTGAGCGTGAAAAGTATACTTAATCCATTCGGGAAAACAATATTGGCCAAATGTAGCCTATCTCTCTCCTCTCTCGTTCCCGGATTGCGCCAGTCTATAGTCTTCTTTTTTTTCTTTCTCTTCTTATCCATTCTGTTTCTTGGGCCGCATTTCCTTGGCCCAACAGACCGATCCGAGCACTCACTCGCTGGTCATCTATTCATTTTCCTCCTCAAGCACGTACAGCTAGAACGTAGAGACACAGCTTTACACAAGCAATCCCTTTCACGAAGTAACTTACCGAGATTCGTGATGTTTGAGAAGTA
This sequence comes from Poa pratensis, assembly GCA_947311845.1. Classification (NCBI taxonomy): domain Eukaryota; kingdom Viridiplantae; phylum Streptophyta; class Magnoliopsida; order Poales; family Poaceae; genus Poa; species Poa pratensis. The sequence continues at coordinate 102,374 of CAMZMU010000084.1, forward strand.
ATAGTACGCAAAGCCACAAGCAATCCCTTCCATGAAACCTTTCGGCCGGGAAGAGATCGCGTACTCAACACACACGTACGGTGAGTACGTACAAGATTCGTAGCTATTGGGAAGAAGGATCGAACCAAAAGCCTCCGTACACATGCAAGCACGCGTATATATACGTGTCTGCTCAGGCGTCCTCAGTAAACTAATTAGCATGCAGGAGGGATGGATCGGGCACCCATGGCGACAGCGGAGGTGATCAAGTGGACCCGCGGTCTCCTGCTGGTAAACTTGGTCGCGTACGTCACCCTGGCGGCGACCGGGGCCTGGCTCATCGGCGGCGCGATCGACGCCGGCTACACTATACGTACGTACAAATACCTAATTCAGTAATTTTCCTGCATGATTAACCTGTGAAGCGTTTGTAATGCATGCAGCTGATGGATCATCTGATACATACTACTACGGGGAGTGGACTGCGGCGAGCGGGTTCGCCAACGTCTTCGCGACGGTGGCCGGACTGGTCGGCGGCGCGGCGGCGCTTTCGGGCCTCCTGCATGTCCGGGCGTGGAGCCAGGGGAGCTTGCCGGCGGCAGCCCACACCGGGTTCATGGCTTGGCTGCTCACCCTGCTCGCACTCGGGTAACACCACACCATTCTTATTACAGTACGTGATACTTAGTACGGAGTACATGATATCTGCTGCCACACGTACTAACTGTAGCTCTTTCTCTCGATTATTTCTTCTCAAGATTGGCCATCAAGGAGATAATCATGGGAGCCACTGTGCACGACTACAAATTGGGATCCACACCGATATTCCTGGGTGACCGCGTGTACCTGGTAAGATCCATGGATCGACGACGACGGACACTAATTAATCACTCCATCCTATTTATATTAATTTGTACCAAATCTGCATCACTTAATATGGATCTGCGTATATGAGCTGACAAGGAAAGTCAAGAGGAATCTCGAATCAGTAATGTCGACAATTAACCAGCAGGCCTTTGTTCATCTATACTACTCCCTCCGTTTCAGTTTATAGGACATACGCGTACCCCTAGGTTGTCAATTTGACCAACAGAATAAAAAGTATAAATTATTAAAAATATACCATTACAAAGTTCAAATGTTCTATTTTCAGATGATATAATTTTTGTATCATATAATTTATATTACATGGGTAAAATTAGCGACCTACATATACGCGCGCGCCTTGTAAACTGAAATGGAGGGAGTAGTTGAATCGGCGCGGCGCACGCCGCGCCCTTGATGCTAATTTGTGGTGATGATTTTTTTTTTGTCAACAGATGTTTCAACCGGTAAAAATGAACTGGTGCAACAATGTAATCCGCGTGAACAACAACAAATTTGTAGATCATAAGAAAATAATCGTCGACATTAAGTAAAAGCTACTCTTGTATTTCAATTCAAAATGGTAAAATTCGTTGGAATTTGTCGTCTTGTGTATCTCTAAAATGTTAGCAATTTTAAATGTTCAAATATATATAGGATTGTGTTTGTATGTTGCCATATTTAATTAAGCTACATAATCGGTGGAATACAGTATGTAAGTATTTTTTAAATTGAACTTCATTTAATTAGAGGGAATGCATTTAGGTTGTCTCTAAATACTGGCCAAGTTAAAATGTCCAATAATGTTTGTATTTTGTTGTAAGTAGTTAGCATGTATTTTTCTGGACCTTTTTTTTCTTTCATATTTTCAGTATATAAGTATTTTTTAAAATTCAACTTTATTTAATTAGAGGGAACACATTTAGGTCGTCTTTAAATATTTGGCAAGTTAAAATGTCCAAAAATGTTTGTATTCTGCTGTAAGTAGTTAGCATGTATTTTTCTGGACATTTTGATAATTTTTTCATATTTTTCTGATGGATAGATTTTAAACTATTCATTTTGCAGTATTTTTTGTTTTTCTGAAAAATATGTGAGCAAACTGGGCCCACATGTCGGAGATTTAGCAATTTCTTAAATATGTGTTAAAAAGTGTAAGTCACTGACTGAGCGGGCCCACCCCGATGTCGGGGTGACGTCAGCAGAGGCCACGGCGGCCACGGTGAGCTCGCCGGCGTCGAACCGCCGGCATCTGGGACGCGGTTCTGGCCGTGTGGGACGCGCTTGGATGTGGGGCACCCGAAAGTGGCGACGCCGCTGCGGTTAAGTGGCCGGAGCGTCGCCGGCGGCGAGCAGTCGCGACGGAGGGAGCAGAGGCATGGCGCGGACGATTCCGGCACGGCTCCGGCGTCCCAGCACGCGGCGCTCAGCGGGGAGGGAGAAGAGACGATGGCGGAGCCGCCCGTGTGCGTCGATCCGACGGGGGAAGAGCAGTGCGGTGGCCGCGGCGATCTCGCCGCACGTGAGAGAGAAAGAGGGGAAGGGGGGATGTGGCGACTTTTTTCGGCGGGGTCCGTAGGATTTTCGTAAAACGTGGATAGGTCCTCTGCAGCGAGAAAGTGTGGGCTGCGGAGCAACGTTGCGATCTGCGAGGTTTTTTTTTTTTAAAAACGGCACGGGTATGCCGTGCGGACCATTCGATCGGCGGGGGACGACGCAGATTAAATCACTGTTGATGTGAACAGTGTACGACAGTAACAACTGTAGCTAGAACGGTGCCCGGAGGCCTCTCAGGCCGAGAAAGTGCATTGCCTTAATATAGTTAGTAAAGTAATATACTCATCGTCGAGCATATAGTTCGTGTATATAATTTTTGGAAAACGCAGGGAATTTTCTGCAAAAAAATTGGCAAAATGTGTCAAACATTTGTGTTAGAGTCGGCAAAACTCAAAACTGTTCGCGTGAAAAAAAAGTAAAAAAAAAATTTGGGGAAAAAAGAAAAGGGAGTACTGTTCATGTGAACAGTATACAACAGTAGTCGGGTGGCTGAGCACGTGAAAAAAAGTTTAAAAAAATTTGCAAAAAAGAAAAAATGCAAAAAAAGAAGAGCACTGTTCATGTGAACAGTATACAACAGTCTTACTGTTCCAGGAAAAGTAGTCAGGTGGCTGAAAGGCGAGAGTGACGCGCCTTAATATATTGAGTAATTTGTGTTCATATGCCGGCGTACATAAAACTGTTTGTGGAAGTACTTTGCACCTTCTTCTGTCTGGCAGCATTTTCTTTTCTTTTCAAGAGGAAATAGCTGCGGTTTTTATTCAAATTGCCCGGACATATCCAAGGCCAAGGTGTTCAAAACACATAGGAACAAAATTAAACCAAGTTTCAGACCCGCAACCTTCATTTAGCTAACAATCTAAGATATGAGCAGTACCATTCGCAGAACGCCTTGCTCATTTGATCGCATGGTCGTCCATTAGTCGAAGCATAGATTTGATCTCCTCTACCAAAGGTACATGGATAGACCTGTGAGGATGACTCCAACGGGCCGACGCATCGAGTCCGCGCGCGTCCGTCCCTGTCCGCTGTAGCCAAAAACACGGGGCGACGCAAAAGCGGACCCTGGCCGATTTCAGTCCGCCGCGCGTCCGCCCGACGCATTCCTGGCCCAAATTTGGGCCACGGATGCGTCGGCGCGGACGTGCGGCGGACTGAAAACGCATCCGCACGACCATGCGTGGTGTCCTCCCCGAGCCCACCTGTCAGCGACACAGCGCCGGTCAGCCTCCCCTGGCCCAGTCGTTTTTAATGTCAGGGCATAGGGACGGCCAGCCCCCACCCACTCCACTGCTCACTCCGCTCCCTCTCCGGCGACCAAACCCTAGCCTCGCCGCAAACCCTAGCCACCTCCCTCGCCGCGATGCCGCTCCGATGACCGGGGTTCGGCAAGGCCAAGAACGACGGCGAGGCGGGGTCATCCTCTGGCCGCAGCCGTCGCCGCTTCCGCACTCCCTCCCCAACCACCAGTGCCGCGCGCGCTGCGGATTGGCGCACCGCCACAGCCGCCTCCACCAGACGTGAAGATGGAGGTGGACATGGACGACGAGGACGCCGCGCTCGAGGCCGCGAAGGAGGCCTCGCGGAAGTCCATGGCCGAGGACGAGGCCAAGCGCTGGGCAATGGTCCTCGATGACGTCGCCCGGGAGCAGGAGGAGGCCCTGCAGGCGCAGCAGGCGGCCATCATGGAGCCACGGTGGTGGCAGGCCATGGACGTTGACCTGCCACCGGCGCTGCCCCTTCCAGCCGGCCTACTCGGGCAGAGCTGGATCTGGAATGGCGGCAGCTGGGAGGTCCAGCGGGCGTCACCCCTCCCGGAGCAGGAGCAGCCGCCCACGCCGCCGGCCGTAATCCCACCGCGAGGCAAGCCACCGGCACACCTCTGGCAGGCGCCGGACTACGTCGTCCTAGATGACGACGATGAGTAGAAGCCCGTGAGGGGCAAATATTTTGTTTTTAGAAGTAATATGTAAAATGACCGTTTGTGGCCCACCCCCTAAATATGAGAGAAAAAGGCCCATATATGGTCTGTTAACTAAAAAAACATGTGTCCATTTGCGATGCATCGGGCAGTTGGGCGCACTGCCACCAACGACGGACAGGGGCGGACTAGGCGCCTCCGTTCCCCGACCCAAACAGACAAAACGCGGATAAAACGCGCGTCCGTTTGGATCGCCCCGTTGGAGTCATCCTCAGACTGACTATTAGTCAGATTTGACACCACTCCCAGCAGGCTGTCCGTCTCCAGCAGCACATGGTCCATCTTGAGTTCCTTCGACAGCGTCATTGTTCGCCTGCATGCATGCAGCTCGGCATGCTCCGGATCGGACAAGGAGGGGGAAAATGGGTTGCTCCCGCTAGGAAGCGACCATCGTGGTCACGGGCAACCACTCCTCCACCGCCCTTTCCCGAGCACTTCGCCATGGCTCCATCAGCACTGAGCTTCGTCCATCCAGCACTCCCTCGGACTCGAGCTATTTTTTTAAAATAATACGCGAAATTTATTTTATTAGGAAAATAATACTCATTTTATTTTTTTTAAAAATATTAGTCAATCGTCTTAGCCTAAACCGACTGGGCTAATCGTCCATGGGGAAGACGATTAGAGCCTTGTCGTCTTTGGGGAAGACGATAGGTAGTTGCATGCATGCACATGCATAGTCCTTGCCACATGCAGATTCCTTGCACATAGGACCTTTCGGCCATGACAATTAGTACTAATCGTCTTCGGCCAAGACGACTGGATAATATTTTTAAAAATAAAAAAAACACGTATTATTTCTGGAAATAAATAAAAAAAGCGTATTATTTTAAAAAAATAGCTCGGACTCGATGTCTTAATTGTACGATGTTCCTGTGGAACTTTTTCAACCTGTACTTTAACAACAATTTTCTAAGGAACTTGCTGAATTCCAAATGAAACAACCTTATGGGTCATCAGACTAGCAGAGCAACTAATTCAAGTGAATCAGAAGAATTAAGCCTAGTTTTGCATCCAAAAATTGTCCTTCTAAAATGCCAAAAAAAAGAGAGAGACAGAAAAAATGATGGCGTGCACATCACAATCAAGCCTCATGTATCATGCCCAGCGCCTTGAGGATAAAAGCGCACGTAAAGGCATCCTCTCTTAATTTCTCGAATCTGCAAATAACCAACAGTTAGGACAAGAACAAAATATGACGCTGTTCATTTTATTTATTAGACGCGATAGGCCACAAAACCCAAAACAAAGTGCTCAAAACCAACAGAAATGACGATGCATTGACTTCACTTTTTATTACCTCCCCGACTTGGAGTTGTGTCCAGCACCTAGTTCGCACTTGAACAACAGAAGATTGTCATCCGTTTTCAGTTCCCTCAGCTTCGCCACAAATTTAGCAGGTTCCGAGTACATCACGCAAGGATCTGATCATTACAACGGAATTAGGTGCTACAAGAACAACCCATAGTCAACAAAAATTCAGAATTAATCAAAGTACCATTTAAGCCAGCAGTGACGAGAATGTTGGGATACCCTTGTGCTTTCACCTGCAATATGGACAAACATGATACCACAGATAGATATTTTATCAGTTAATATGGACTCTGTAGACACATGCCACGCTGTAAGAATCATAGTGCCTGCTCATGTATAGCTTCAGAAAATCTAAACCAGTAAATAAAATGATTCTTACTGCCACTGACATAGGCACCAGAAATATACACATTGTGTGCAATCTTAATTTACTAAATGCTACTCCCTCCGTTTTTTAATATAAGATGTTTTAGTATTTGTCCACATTCATATGCATGCAAATGTATGTAGACATGTTTTAGTGTGCATGTTCACTCACTTTATCATGCATGTAGACAACATGTGCAATAGCTAAAACATCTTATATTAAAAAACGGAGGGAGTAGCAGTGTAGGAATGTAAAATCAGCACTTACGTTATCAACAGGAGAATATGATTTCATGTAGTAATAGTATTCTTCTTTTCTTGGATCACCCCACTCCTGAACCAAGGACTTGAGTTGATGAGAACAGAAATAAAACTATACAATCATTCCAGTAGGAGTAGGTAACTGGAGTAACACAAATAAGTGGAATAAAACAGATAAACCATGTGCACAAAGTAAAAGATCAGTTTCCACTCTCGGGCCGTAGAAAAAACTAGTACAATGGGGCAGGGAGCATGGAATTCTTAATCAAGGTAGAGCCCACCCGGGAGAGATACCAGATTGGAACCCTAGTCAGCAGGGATGCACCACTGCAACCCTACCAAAGGGGCGATTGCCCAGTTCTCCTCTTGGGCCATAAATAAAGAAATGGTTTAAAAACTATAGGTGTCCAAATTGTATGAAAAGGAATCCGATGATAAATATTACAGTAAGACTAGTGTGTCCTTGCTTAAGACCTGTTGAAGAGGCGAAGACCAAGCTATCATCCCCTAAGCCTAATCCCAAGTTCCCAAATCCCAACAGAAGGCCAAGCTAGTCTAGGCCAACCTCAAGCTCGGTAAAATACAATTAAGCTTGACTCATCTGGACTTTTTTTTCGATAAAGGGAGCTTTATTAACCGGATCAAGGTGATAAAACCACATAGCGTTTACACCCGGCCTCCGAATAACGAGATGCACAAGACCCAACTCATCATCTGAACATATATTTAAAAACGGTATTACCTGCTGGAAATCACTTCATAGAGGAGTGACTTATTTATGCCTAGATTATTTAAACTAGTGTCTAAAGTGATAATATGATTGTGAAACATCGAAATAAAACTAACTACAAATGTACCAGAGGATATGAATACCTCCCACTCAGCTGTAGTCAACGGGATAGTTGGATCAAGCATAGTTGTGAGTGCATCAACGAAAGGAACCTCAACAACGGCTGCCTTGAATAAATCAGGCCTCATATTTAGGACAGCACCCATCAGTAGGCCACCTGCACTTTTGCCATGAATGCAAAGCTTTTCCTTCGAAGAGTATCTTCTTTCTATCAAGTGCTCGGCACAAGGTTGTCGACGATGGATTGGGCGAGCGCGAGGTAGGAGCGGGCGAGCGCGAGGAGTCCCGTGGCCTGCTCCTGCATCTGGATGGGGATCTCGTCGTGGAAGTCGGCGGAGAAACGGTCGAGGCCGGATTGGAGGAGGGCTGTGGTCGCGCGCATCTCTCGATGCAGGTCCGCGAGGGAGTTGACTTCCCCTTTGGAGAGACCACTCACCAAGCTCATGGCCATGGCGGAGGAGCCGGCCTGGATATGGCCTGGGCGATGGCGGGAGGGAGTGGGAGAAGGGAGCGAAGGCTCGCCGGCGGCGGACATGGCGGAGCTAGGGTTTGGGATCGAGGAGGGGAGCTTTTTTTTTTTTGATGCCTCGAGGAGGGGAGCTGAGCTACTGGTGGTGTGGTAGTGAAGAGGAGGCGACTGGGAGCTACAACTTGTCGGGTTTCCTCTATCTGGGTTCGTATGTGGCTTACGTGGCGTGCGTGTATGTACAGCTGTAGGGGTGTGTTTGTAAAGCTACACGATCCCACGCATCTTAAGCTGCAAAAGGAAAGGGAAAAAGGAGTGAGGAGGGAGGTGATCCTGCAAGCTAGGGTTTCCAAGCCGTCAAGGGTTCAAGCCATGGCACCTCTTATCCTGCCGCCGTCGGGAACATCGCAGTTGTTGCCATTCTTCATAGATTTTAGTTGTTGTATGTTGAGAATTTTGACGTCGTCATTTCGAGTGTTTCTTGTCGTTTTTGTGCCTTAACCAAATTGTTTTGGGCCATTTCAGGGACGATTTCAATGGGCCACGAGAAATTTCGATTTTCGACCAGCTCACACCACTCGCGCATTGAAATCGGCGCAAGACACCAAAGAGTGTGCTATATCCACGAAAATGATTAGGAATGTCGTTGGAAATCAACAATTCAGGATATATGTTCAATAAATAACAACTGACAATTTGTTCAAGTGTATTTTGTGGTAGGGTTCGCTATTAGTTGAGGACACAAAATGCAAAAAAAAAATTGTGGTTTACTTTTTTTGAACAATGGAGAGGCCCCGAAGGGCCTGGATGCCTCAATTAATAAAAGCGGTGCAGGTACATTTTACACGAGGGATCTCAAGAAAGAAGACAATTACATTCGAGCCCTTGCATCTATCAAATAAGACCCTGAACAAATTTTCAGAAAAGCAATCAGGCCCTCTGCCTTCGCCGGTGATCTGCAAGCTCAAGTTTCGGCCGTCCTCACCGGAGCCGGGGACGAAACCACTTGGTACCAGGAGGGCATGAAACGCTGTCGTGAGCTCGATAAAGGGCCTCCACATGGAGGTTGGATTGACGCCGGCAATCATCACCGGGATCGTTGACCACCAGATGGTCACCATAGTCAGCAGCCAAATCTTGTGCTGCCGAGATTTTTCTTCAGAATTCAACAGCATCGATCACTACTCCTTGACCGCCGAGTTGTGGATGCACAACACCGCCTCCCTCTCGTCCCCTTTGCCACCATGGCAATTTGCAGCTAGGAGAGGAACCACGAAACAAAACCACGCTGCGCATCCTCGTCCACGCCGACCGGAGAGGAGAGGGGAGCGAGCCGGAGGCGAAAACGAAGGTCGGGAGTCGACTCTCAAGGAAAGCGGTGGGGATTCCATGGGGCGGGCTAGCATTAGCCTTTTTGTGGTGTTGAGCGAGTTTGGGCAAAGAAAGGAAGGGAGAGCGATGGAAGAGGAGGAGAGTGGGTGGGACCCACAAGACAAATGGCCAATACTACGTTGAGGGCGGCCGGCAGGGGCGAGAATAGAATAAGCGTGTTGGTGCGGGACTTGGTTGCAAGAGTCACACTCACCATCCTCCTTTCCCCACACGCGCAACGCCAACCATCGGAGGTGGGGGGGGGGGGGGGGGGCGGGGAGAAGAAGAAGCAGCAGCAGCAGCGAGTGGGGAAAAGAGGATGGTTGGCGTTGCGCGTGACTGCTTCCCAATGCCGCCGCCGCCGCCGCCTCCCCTTCCTGCCGCCGCCGCCGATGACTCCGTCAAGGGTCTCGCCTCCTTCAGCGACATGCTCGCTAACTTCCTCGACCAGTGGAACGCCCTCCTCGTCGACGCCGCCGCCCTGCCCCGCTCGACGACCAGGAGAGGAAGCCCCTTCCCGTCCCGGAGCCCGAGGACTGCCTCAGCCTCGCCGCGGTCCTGGTAGCGGAATCCAACCCTAATCCAGACCCAGCGGCGGAGGACCTCCTCCTCTCGGCCGTGGTCCGCGTGCCTGAACCCGAGCCCTCGGCGGCGGCGCTGGCGAGCATCTGCGAGCAGATGGGGTCGTTCGCGCTCCGCCGCTTCGCCACCGCCAACTTGCGGGACCGCGCGTGGCTGCGCCGCGTGGGGCCTGACGCCCTTCTCCGCGCCCCTGACCCCGCCGCGCTCATCCTCCGCGCCGTCAACCTCCTACATCTGCGCCGAGAGCGAGAACGCCGAGGCCGCCTGCGTGCTCCTGCTGGAGCTCTACGTGCGCGCCGGGTGCCCCCGCCAGGGGGAGGCCGACGAGCTGCAGGCGGAGGCGCGCGTGGCGGCGCTGTCGTGGCGTAGCCGGATAGTGCGTCATAAGGGCCGGGTCGCCGATGCCAGCACCAGGGACGGCCGTGGCCTCATCCTCCTCATGGCCGCCTTCGGCGTGCCCACAGAGTTCCCCGTGCAGGAGCTCTACGACCTGCTGCTCGCTGGTGACTGCTTCGCCTGTGCCGACGTGCTGAAATGCTCCCAGCTCTTTGTCAAGAAGCTGCGTGGTGAGCTCTTTTTTTGCTACCATTGTGCTGTAATTGTTTCTGCTCCTAGACTGAACAAGACCCTTCTTATTTTGCAGATGTTGTTGCTGATTTGCTCAACAGGGGAAGTTACCGCGAAGCAATTGGCGTGATACTTGCGTTTGAACTGCAGAATGTGTTCCCGCTCGCAGACACACTGACTTACATGGTTGACAAGGTTGTGCACAGTAGGAAGGATCAAGGGACCAAGGGGCAGGGCAATTTGGCGGGATCGGTATGTTGTCGTTTTCTCGTGCAATTTGGCAGGATTGGTATATTGAAAAAAGGAAGTTAACTGCTGTGTGTGGTTTCCAGGATTTGATTACTGTCCTGGCAAAAATTCTTTCCACTATCGCGGATATTCGATAACCGCTATATGATGTCATGAATAATCTTAATAGACCTTTCAATTCATATGTCGCGATATATTCGATAACTATTATATGATATGTGACATCTAATCTTCAGCACCTTCTGCGGTAACTGTTACGTCCTATGCTATATTTAGCCTTAAATATTCCATACCTATTACTGTCCTGGTAAATTCTTTCTATATGTCGCGGTATATTTTATACCTGTTATGTCCTATATGCTTCATTTAGTCTTAAATACCTCTTATATATTGCGATATATTCGATAACCGTTGTAGGCTATGCTATATTTTGTTGAACATCTTCTATTTGTCGCGATACATTCGATAATCGTTGCATGCTATGCTATATTTAATCTTAAATACCCTCTGTATATGCCTTGAACCCCATCTCTAATGGGCACACTTTATTTGTCTTTTTTGCAGAAAGTTCATGATGAAGGGGAGTTGGTTCTTTGGAGATCAATATCCAAATGTGTGGCGGAGCACACACCATGTTCCTCAGAAGTCTCTTGTTTCAGTATCGCTGAGAGTACTAAGGTGCTAGAAGAACGCCTCGGAAAGCCAAGTCAAGCCATACCAAGCCCTTAAAGCAACTAACCAGGGAAACAAAACCAGTCTAGAATGAGTGACCATATACTTCAGATGCTTCTAATGCGCCACCTAACATAAATCGTGAATGGCAGAAGCTGCATCATTACCAGAGAACGTAAACATACCAGTTCGAATAGTGTAAACTCTACAAATTTTGGCACGGATCCAGGCACGCTATGTGGACTTGTAGGAAGTCTTCCTGGACTCCTCAAGTATCCAATATACAGCTTATTGTAGAACTATACCCAGCCTAGTAACTAGTAAGGCGCAACAAGTATCACAATTTTGTGGTTAAACCTGTTCATGGCAACCCTGGCCAGTTCACCCAAAAAATATTCCATGTTTGGAAGGGATAAATTCTTGGTGATGGATCTGAATCCTGCATTATCATTACTCTTTGTCCCCTTTGGGAAAATCAAACTTTTTGAGTAGAGGCCCACGAAACCATTGTTATGTGTTTGACATGAAAATACGTTTGTATCTACTATAGATTTCTATTACACTTAACATAATAGAATAGAAAACACTACATTATTCTTTGAATTAGATTTCTCCGTTGCAATATATAGGTTCATTAGTTTTCTGCTAGAAAATGTAATTAATTTTTCTTGTGATTCATCTTTTCTAACTAAATATTTTCATTAAGTCAAATGTCTCTAGCTGTAAGAAATAATGGAAAGGATAAATTTACACGCATAATCATATTTTTAGCACACAGATGGATATGATATTGTGTATCTTATGATTGATTTTAATATCATTAAATATTTTCACAAAGAGTTCTAAGGCATAGTGTTTGATAAATATGTTTCTGGAGTGCATGGTGGTCTATCTTGCATTTAGTAAGTAAATAGGGAACTTTAGAGTGTATGTTTGCCTATTGTAGGTCTTGGTAAACAAAATGTTCCGGAGTCTTGGAGGTATCTATGAGGATTTTTCTTGAGTCTTTGGTATTCTCGGTTATTATTTTTCTCATGGTCAAACATGCATTTCATGTCATGTAGGTTAAACAATCAAAACGGTGGTGAATGTGTGCCCTAAAGTATTGAAATGGTGTCGTGCATGCTCTGTAATTTTGTGTGAAAGAGTGTTGCTCATAGAAAGGAAATTGGAACATAGTTTATGATTGTAGTACTATGCATCCGTTTTTTTCCTTCGTTTAGTACTATTTAGTTCCAAGGTGACATTTTTAGTAAAATACGTACCCCGGAGGCAAGCCTCAGACACATACTAGACACGACCTCTTTTGTCCAGTGTCACGCACAATGGAAAGGATCAAAGCACACCTAAACCTTTGCCAAGTATCACACATGGTAAAGTCCACTCATAAAACAAGTTCATTGACCAGTTTATCACATTTTGAGACTTTAGGACCAAATCATAAGAACTCAGTGATCAATGGTGTGTTTCCATCCCCATAATATGACCTCATGCCCAAAAACATCTGACAATTTTTAGGATTTTATGTAATTTTTTCATGTGAAAACAGCAATAGAAAATGGTAAATATATATTGTTACTAAAAACATTGTCAAATTATTACAGAATTTGGTTCGATTACTTTATAGTTGGAGTTTGCATTGAATCTTAAAAACTTCATGGAACTACTATTCTTGTCCTATGTATTCTAAACTGTATACCCAGAATGTGACTTCATGCCAAAAAGCTTTAAGTTCTGACAAGTCTTACTTATTATTTTATTTTTCCTATAAAAGAACTAAAAATGATAAAAGAATATTTTTACGTAAAATGGTGATTAATTCACTTCTTCGTTATGAATGTTAAAGGTAGAACTAGATAAAAGGCCAACTTAAAAATTGGTGGTTCCCATAATAATTTATACCTAACCGCATATGCAAAAATTAAAACAACACTTGGCCACGTGCCTTGATAAAACAGGTAAACACTAACACCTTCAAAGTTTGCCGAGTGTTTTCTCTGACACCTAGATCAGGGGTGAGAGGATTGCCGAGTGTCTTATAAAATACACTTGGCAAAAACTGCGGCACTAGGCAAAATATCGATTTCGGTAGTGGCGGTTGGATGGGTTGCCCCAACACAACCTTGCAAACAGGCTCGACCGGCCCTCCAAAATAACATGTTAGATATTGATGTTAATTGCTGTTTTCTCGAAATTTCTGGTTGGCACATATAATGAGTGCATTATTTTTTTAGTCAAACAATAGTTTGTTAATTTTTTGGTCAAATAATAGTTTTGATGTTCTTTTAATAAGTTTTTGAGTTATCTAGCATTTGCATAATATTCTTATGCCAGGAGATATAAGGTATGCAAAGGCATTTGTGTTGTTCTTATCCGTGCATTTGTATGGGTCTCTGTCGGTTAGCCTGAGCACCTTAAACATAGTTTGAAATGAAATGCACTTTCTACACGGCACTAAGAATTAATAAAAAATTTGAATATATGAAGAACAGAATCAATTTCTGAAATTAGAGGAATTAAATTAATACATGTTCAAGTACGCATCTGAGAAAATTTTGAGTCAAGTCGCATCGCTTGCTTTAGTCGTTTTTCCTCTTGACCCGCACGGCAGCGCACTATTCAATTTTATTTTCTCAAACTGCACTACTAGCAAAGCTTCTTTTTGTATGCTGCGTGAAAATATGTTACTAGTTAGTATAATTTTATGTTACACTTAACTCACAGCTGAATACATAACACTAGCTAATATATTAATACAATTTGAAGTTTTCTTTGCAATATTTAATTTATTTATTTTTGGAAAAATTATAAATATATTCCCTTTTGTACATCGTCTTGAAACCTATTTTTTCATTAACTCAAGTGTCTTTGGATGCACTTCCGCTTCGGTCCTTCTCCCATAGACACATCAACGATCGAGATTGCACGATACCCCTTCACCATAAACGTATAATAATATGTTCCGTATAACCCACTGATACGGCTCGAGCCGAGCCGGCAAAGATTGAGCCGGACCTGGCGAGGACCAAGTCAGCTTGACCTGTAGACTTGGCCTTAGCCCAGCCGGTGAAAAAGGTTAGCAAATGGGTGGCCACGGAACTTGAACATGCGTCTCCCAGGCGCAGCACAAGGCGCAAAGCAACTGGTCCAACGTTGTTTCTATGATGTATGATGCATCTTATTAATGATATTTGAATTATTTACATGGCTAAGCTAAACGGGCTGGATCGAACCTGAACGTACAGGACCCACCTAGCTAAACGGGCTGGATGGAAACTTAGCGTACACAAGCTAAACTGGCTGGATCTAACGTGAGCGTACATAACCGAGGTGACACTAGGAAGATTCCATCGTTCTTGTTGTCAAAAAAAAAAATCCATCGTTCTTTCACTCACTAATCATTGAAATTGAGCACCAAATAATTCAAAATTAATTCTAAGAAATTAACAAATGAAATTAAATATAGATGAACCCATTTTCATGAAAAAATTGATAATCATAGCAAGTGATTTTTTTTACCTGCTCGAATGATCTATTATTTTTTCATAGTATAGTATGACCAAATTAGGCATCCTTGACAAGTATTATTGTTTTTTGACAAGTCCAACATATTATTAATTTTTTGCTCAACAAATGTGTCCAAAAAGAGTATTCTGGCACGTGTAGCGAATCTTTCGACAACTGAGTCTCCATTTTAGGTTCTCACGTGCTTGTATGACCTACCCTTACATAGTTAATGAGCAAACCCAATTTGCCTACCCATTCGACACCAGCACAACGGGTAGATGACACACGACAAAGTGATCATCACGGTTCGTCATAAATCTTTGATAGTATGCATTGGGACCACTCGAAAAGGTGGACTTGATCATAGTATTCCAATATAGTTGTGCCATGAAGTTGAGGAGACACTATCAATATTTAAATTCACAAAATTACCAGTTTGCCATTATTATCAGCAATTTTTATATTGAAAAATGAAATAAGTATGAAAATATTGCCAAAATGCAAAATAACATTTCATTAATGCCTAATTTGGTCTAGCTAGCCGGAGAAAAAACTGAGGTCATCTCGCAAAATTTATAAAAATCTCTTGCTTAGAAATGGATGCCAAACATAGCCAGAACGGGTCTATTTGTAAACAAGTGATTTTTTTTTACCTCAGAATGACCCATTATCTTTTCTCTAGTATAGTATTACCAAATTAGGCATCCTTTATTTTATTGACAAGTCCAACATATTATATATTTTTTCCTCAACAAATGTGTCGAAAAAACGGCATTCTGACACGTGCAGCGATTCTTGCGACAACTAAGAATCACGTGCTTGTATGGCCTACCCTGACACAGTCAATGAGCAAGGCCAATTGGTCTAACCATTTCAACACCGGTCCAAGGGGTAGACGACGCAGGACAGACAAATCATTATGGTTCGTCAGGAATCTATGATAGTATCATCGAAACCACTCGAAATGTTTGACTTATCATAATACTTCTATGTATCTCTGAGTGAAGTTGAGGAAACAATGTGCAACCTCCAAATTCACATAATTATCAGTTTTCCATTAATCCCCAGATTTTTTGTATTAAACATTAAAATATTGCCAATTTTGCAAAATAACATTGGGTTCATCACTAATTTGGTCTAGCTAGATGTCTAGGAGTGTTGCGTTTGGATCCACATGTCCCAAACTTGGTAGATACACTGTCTAGTAGGTCAATAGGTACATATCTAGCACCTTTGGAACATGTGGACCCACATGCACCACCCATACCATCTTGACCTAGCACATCTGGGACATGTGACCAACATGCAACACTCGTAGTCATCTAGTTGTATATCAACCACCTTTGGGACATGTAGACCCACACACAACACTCCTAACTATGTTGCATGTTGTGGGACCCAAATGATAGTTTTAGATCAAATTGTCTAGTGCTGGTGCATTTGGGTCCAGCTTTCTAGTACCAACCACATTTGGGACGTGTGGACCCACATGCAAAACCCATAGCCATTTTGACCTAGCATGTTTGAGATATGTGGACCCACATGCAACACTCATAGCCATATAGTTATATATCTACCACCTTTGGGACATGTGAACCCACATGCAGCCCCCTAGCCATTTCGAGCTAGCACATACGGGACATGTGGACCCCAATTCAACACTCATAGGCATCTAGTTTTATATCTGCCACCTTTGAGACATGTAGACTCACACACAACACTCCTATCTATGTTGCTTGTTGTGGGAGGATCAATCTGTGTAGGGCTGGTGTATGTAGGTCTAGATGTCTAGAAGGTCATGTAGGTATGTATCTAACCAACTTTGGGACATGTGGACTCACATGCAGCATCCCTAGCCATTTTGAGCTAGCACATCCGGGACATGTGAACCCACATGCAACACTCAACCATCTAGTTGTATATCTACCATCTTTGGGACATGTGGACCGAGATGTAACACTTCTATCTTTGTTTCATGTTGTGGGGCCCATATGATAGTTTTCGGTCAAGCTGTCTATGGCTGGTACATGTGGATCCAGATGTCTAATATGTCGTATGGATATGTATTTATCACCTTTCGGACATGTGGGACCCACATGCAAAATCCCTAGCGATCTTGACATAACACGTACATCTGGGACATGTGGACCAACATGCAACACTCATAGCCATCTAGTTGTATATCTACCACCTTTTGAACATGTGGACCCACATGTGACACTCATATTCATCTAGTTGTATATCTACCATCTTTGGACATGTGGACCCACATGTAACACTCCTAACTATGTTACATGTTGTGCGACCCACATGCTAGTTCTAGCTAGGTCAATATGTCTAGGGTTGGGGCATGTGTATCCATATGTCTAGTAGATCATATAGATATGTATCTACCACCTTTGTGACATGTGGACACACATGCAGCACCCCTAACCATTTTGACCTAACAAATATGAAAAATTTGACATAATGTAAAATAAGATTGCATTCATGCCTAATTTTGTCTAGCCAGCCCGCGGAAAAAATTTGGGATCATTTCGTGGAAATCAAAAAAATCACTTGCTTACAAATGGATGCCAAACATAGCCAGAACGGGTCTACAACGTTTGGGACATGTGCAGCCATATGCAACACTTCTACCTATGTTGTACGTTGCAGAACCCGCCTGATAGTTCTAGGTCAATCTGTCTGGTGCGGGTGCATGTGGTTCCAAATGCAACACCCCTAGCCATCTTGACCCCAGCACATCTAGGACATGTGGACCCACATGCAGCACTCTCAAAGCCATATCTTACCACCTTTGAGATATGTGGACCCACATGCAACACTCCTATCTATGTTGTATATTGTAGGACCCACATGATAGTTCTACGTCAAGTTGTCTAGTCCCGTGCATGTGCATGTTTAGTAGGTCATATGTATCTTCAACCTTTGGGACATGTGGACCCACATGCAACACCCCTAGCATTTTTAACCCAGCACATCTAGGACATGTGGACCCTCATGAAACACTCATACCATATCTTACCACCTTTCAGACATGTGGACCCAAATGCAACACTCCTACCTATGTTGTATGTTGTAGGACACACATGATAGTTCCAGGTCAAGTTGTCTAGTGCCGGTGCATGTGGTTCCAAATGTCTAGTAGGTTGTGTAGGTATATATGTAACACCTTTGGGACATGTGGACCCACATGCAATACCCCTACCCATCTTGACCATAGCTTATTTAGGACATGTGGAGCCACATGTAACACTCATACCCATATCTTACCACCTTTGAGACATATGGATCGGGCCCACATGAAACACTCAGAACTATGTTTGCATGATGTGAGACCAAATAAACTTTTAGGGGTTGCATATTAGTGGGACCAAAGATATAGGGCTGCACATTCGCAGTTTATATGGTTATTCTTGCATATGACTTATATTTCATGTTGTGGGTCTACTTATGGCTTTGATCGCATTTAGTGGTCAAGATAACTAGGTTGCATGTTTTCGGCCTGGGTGATTATTTTTGCATATTGCTTTCATTTCATGTTGTGGGTCGACACTATCCTTTGCTATGGGTCGATCTACATTTTTAGGGCTACATCTTTTTTTGGTCTAGATGTCGATCGAGGCATGCATGTTGTGGGTCTAATTTTTTAGGGTTGCATGTAGTTGGCCTACATTACAAGGTTTACATCTTCTAGCTTTTGATTGCATGGTTTGGATCTATATTCTCTTTGATTTCATGTAAATTTCAAGGTTGGGCCGTGTGGACCCCTAGCCCTTGATGACTAGGTGGGCATTTTTTCATTTTTTTTGTTTATTTCTTTTTTCCTATATTGATAATGTGAGAAAAAGATGATTACTTACTTCTGGGCCAAAAATCACTTTTCGAATTTTCTGGTGTTTCTCTGGGAATATTGAATTTCTGCACAAAAACAAGACACCAAAGCAATTCTGCTGAAAACGGCGTTAGTCTGTATTAGTTTCACCCAAATCATGCAAATTAGAGGAGAAACAATAGCAAAAGTGTTCGGAAAAGTAGATACGTTTTGGACGTATCACAACTCAGGCCCTTTATTTACGGGTCGGTCCTGGGCGGGCTGGTCGGGCCGGGCTAGAGATGGCCAGATATATTTGGTAGGTTATTTACAAAAAAATTATTTTTGAAATCGAAAAAATAAAAAATTTGTTTTTCTAGCAAAGAAAATGAAAATTGTGTTCGGTAACATTGATAGTTCTAGGTCAAGCTGGATAGGTCTGGTGCATCCAGATGTCTAGTAGGTTATATATGTATGTATCTACAACCGCGAGTATAGCAAGGAAAGAAGGCGATGCCGCGATGCTCCCGCCGCCAGCCACGCCTCGCCCCATGCTCCCGCGAGGAGAGCATACAAGATGCACACATTGTCTTGTATTTTTTTGTTTATTAATATGCTCTAATCATCAAGTTTTTTTATGAAAATGGATTTATCTATATTTTAATTTCATGTTGTTAATTTCTTAAAATTAATTTTGAATGATTTGGTACTCAATTTTTATGATTAATGAGTCAAAAAACGATGAAAATCTTCTTCCTATAGCTAGGACATGTGTTACCTGTGTTACATAGGGTGTGCTCAATCCAGTGAAGTGATTTGGAGGACAAGCTCGAGGGAGCTTGTTTGTTTTACAAAATTCAAAAAGAAGTATTTAAGTTTCTAAAAAATGTGAAAAAATTCTTGAATGTCGAAAATTGTTGTTTCTACCAGTGTGCAAAATTTCAGCACGAAATAGTGTGTAATTTGGGCTGTAAAAATGACAAATTTCTGAACCTGAGATGTGAACAGTGCAAATTCAAAAATTTCAGATTTTGTCGGACTTTGTCATTTTCGTGTAGGCCGGAATACAAACTATTTCGAATTGAAAATTTACAGAACTGTATAGTACATCATTGTCAACGTCTATGATTTTTTGCAGGACTTCCGGAAACATTAAAAATATTGATTAAAAAATTTAAAAATAAGTGCACCATGGAACCCGTGCTTCAAATGGACTTTTCGGTGGTACAATGGTCCATCCGTTTCCCTTAACTACGAAGGACACAAAAATTCTACTAATATAATCGAATAAGATGCTAAATACAACACTGAGACAGGCGTAGCACAGCGGATATTCAAAACGGCTTAGGGGTCTAGATGCTCCCATTACATAATTTATTTTTTGTTTTTTTTAGAATGTCAAAAAATTCCAGAAAAAATTCCGGATGTACATTACAGCGTGATGTGGAAGCACAAAAATTGGCATGGTGAAAAAACTTTTTTAGCAACCTGTACAAAAAAGACAAAATTCTGACACGTACATATACGTTTTGGTATGTCCGAATTTGTCTTTTTGTACAGGTTGCAAAAAAAGTTTTTTCACCATGCCAATTTTTGTGCTGACTTGGAATGTGTTGGACTACATGCAAATATTTTTTTCCGAATTTTTTGACATTTGGAAAAAAAAAATTGGGTAGTGGGTGCAGCTGCACCCACTACCCAAATCGCCGGGTCCGTAGCACAGCGGCTTTGTTCCATGCGCAGCAACTGTGAGACCTAGGTTCGAATCACAGTAGCACCAATTTTGCTGTCTTTTTCCCAGGCGAGCGTGCAGCTGGCTCGGGCTAGTATTCAGGTCGGCTCGGCTCGCTCCAGGTCGGCTCGGCTCCACAGGAATAAACAGCTCAGTTCAATAGGCTATACGGTCTTTCTACGTTTATGGGGAAGGGGGAGAAGGACCGAAGCAGATGTGAGAAATAATTGTGTCGACATCTTTGCCAAGTGTTTCCTGTTGCACACTGGGCAAAGTGACCACTTTGCCAGGTTGAGAGATTGCCGAGTGTCCGATAAAATACACTCGGCAAAAGTTGCGGCACTAGGCAAAAACGTCGATTTCGGTAGTGACGGGCGGACGGGTGATCTCTACCAACAAGATCGACTGGTCCTCCAAAACAACCTATTATCAACATCGGACAAAGCCAACTATGTGAATAAATAAAACAGCAACTAATCCAGATATCCGGTATTATTTATTACCGTTTTCTCGAAATTTTTGATTGACAGATATAATGAGTGCACGTTGACACAAATGGTCATATTATGAACCGTCAGTGTTTCTTAAGCAAGTGCACATCGTTGGTGCTTTAGTTGGTGACGTTCACCTGGGCGCATAAAAAAGCGCGCTGATAAAAAAGACCGTCTCATAATGAAAACTGCTGCAACACTAATTATTCCATCTAACATTAGATGTGTGTGTTGGTTGATTGGTGGTGATGGACGTACGTGCGGATGAATGCAGGCAAATTCGGAGAAGCTTCATTTTGCAGCGATCGCAGCCGTGAATGCATTCTCGAGTGTTCCACCGCGGTTGCGCCACATGCAAGTTCGATCGACCGGGGCCGGGCCGGCGGCGATCGGAATTTTGATTCCATGCCATCTCTTGGCTAGCAGCCGTACGTACGTGCAGTTCATTGCATGAAGAAAATGAAGCTTCCAGGATCCATCCATTGAGTACGTGTACGTGACTAGCTAGCTTTCCTAGCTGGTCATCTAGTCTATCGAGCTAGTCGTTAAACATATATGCCAATCAACAACGGATCGCGCTAAGAAAGAGTACCAAGATCGATTATATGATGTTGATCGAGATTATGCATGTTTTTATCAATTAAGCATCGATCGAAAATGCAACCACTGCGCTTGAGATTCAGAATGACACTGCGATTGAAACCCAAATTAATCGATTGGATTATTGACTTCAAATCTATCGATCATCGATCGTACATATATGGTAGTGGTCGATCGATGATGAGATCCTCATAACGCTCTCGACAGATTATGGATGAGCGCCGGGCTAGGCAGCATATGCCTGATGCACATCACGCTCTCGTACACGCATATATAGGCGCGTATACGTACCTAGTATGGATTGGGATGCATACATTGCACTCCCACGCATGCATGTAGCTAGTTAAGTTGGATAATCCGGCGATTGAACACGATCTACTTGTTCCTGGTGGATTTGTCGTGGTCGTGGAGCATCTCCTGCAGCACGTCGTCGTCCAGGCACTCGAATTCAATCACCTGCCTCTGCTGCCTCGCCGCCGACGAGGAAGAAGCACCGCCGCCGCGCCTCGTTTCCGCCTCGTAGACGTGCGCCTGGTCGGGGAAGTTGAGCACGGCGTTCCTGCCGCGCATGGAGTAGGCGGAGCGGTCGTAAGCCGCCGCGGCCTCCTCGGCGGTGTCGAAGGTGCCGAGCCACACCCGGACGCCGTGGCGGCTTGAGTCGCGGATCTCGGCCGCGAACTTGCCCCAGGGGCGGCGCCGCACGCCGCGGTACTTGGTCTGGTCGCCGCCGCCGGAACCTTCACCGTCCATGATCACTGAGCTAGCTAAGAACTTAACTTGATGAACGAGTGGAGCTGGAATTGAGTGTGATCAATCAGCTGGAGCTGTTTCTGAACCCTAGACGATGGAAGTGAGAGGCTGGGTGTGGTTGAAGAATGGTTTGTTGTGGGCGGGGAAGAGGGGTTTAAAAAGGGTGGGAAAGGGATATGTCGTAATTGGATGTGGGCCCGGCACGTGCCGAATCCAGCCATTCAAAGGAATCAACCTCAGGAAGCGTAAAGGCGTACGTCCTGCCTACCTAAGCGCAGGTGTATGTGTATGCATGCATACATGCTTACGTGCATCTAGTTAATATTTTTCTTTATATGTGTTATATATATTTGGCAGCAATATTAACCTCAAAATGAAATGGCAGCAATACATACTGTATAAGTGGTCTCAAAATAACATTAAATTGTATATATTAGTTAGAATAATTCATAGTTTCGAGAAACTATGGTAGTAGTTTGTTTATGCAGTAATTACACCGGGATACAACAACTTGCGGAGCATTTTGCTCCACCAAGTTGTAACTTGTTATTAAGTGGTCCAAAATGATTGCTCGAATTTAGTCTGCATTGGACATGTGGTGAAAAAATCGTCTGTCTCACACCCACGAGCCTTTCTTTTTCCTATTATCATTTCCTTCATTGCCATTTCATCTCCACATGGTGAGAAGTATGAGAGGATGGTCGATTGGCCACCTCCTCCTTCAACACAGTGACGGCCTAGACCACACCATCGCTGACTTCGTTGGATGCCTCATGAGCGTCGTTTTCGATGAATGGAGCACAACCCTCACCATCGCAAGAGAGGACTTAAGGCTTGTACCCGCCACGGAGAGCAAACGTAGGTACATCGCAATATTTTTCTAAAATTACACACATTCCAAATTGTACTTGATTGATCGTCGATTCATTAATCAGCGAGTACCTCAACTTGTGAGAATCGTACTTCGTTTCGGGTTGTAATAAGTAAATAGAATCATGTAGACTTATGGCACGTACGTATACGACGACGCGTGCTTACGTAGGTAGGGCCGAAAAATCAAATCCAATGATAATGCAAATGAAGAAGGCGCGCAGGGATGGAGACAAGGTACATAGACGTAGACAGTGAGGTGAGACGTGGCAGTGGCCAAGAATGATCTGTCTCCATCTGCAGGTAATGTTGCGCTGACCGTGCACAAGGTTTGACTGCATGACCATGCAGTGATGCAGTGAAGGAGCTAGCTAGCGACGACCTTGTCAACGCCAACCTCTCCATACATCATAGGTGATGATCGTGTGCCTTTCCAACCGTCACTTAAAAAATAAATTTGGTTGGGCCCGCACCTTTCTACTAATCGCAGTTCAACCTTCTTAATCCATCCATCAACTAGCTAGTAGCTATCTAGTAATTTAATTAATTTGCTTTAAATTCCTCAGCTAAAGCACAAAGATGCTGACTCCTATTTGTGTTATCTCGTGATAATGGAAATCGATCCCCCTTTTGGGGGTTCGCATGTACAAAAAAACCTCAACGAAACAGAATCTGGTCTACTTGCAAAGGGATTAATAAATTAATTGATTTATCAAATCACTGAGAGAGATAGGTAGCTATATTATACCTGAACCGACCACTGCGCCGCACATTCGCCAAATTAATTCCCACTTTCTTAAATCTGCTTAGATCGATCACCTTTTTTCCCTTTATTTAGTTCATTCGGACAGTTGAAAGTCAATAAAAATGGAGACGACAATATGTACTCGCTAGGTGCGCTCGTTCGCGTACAACGCATCAGGAACATAGATATGACATGTTGATTTAATTTGGCCATCATGCACCTTGATTTCCATCTGAGCACAAGTCTCGTTGACTAATACTCAGCTAATTAAGCTAGTTCAAACACGATCAACGTAGCGTGCGCGCGGTTCATTTCACCTTGCTTCAGCATAATTAGTCCACATCGATTTATTAAGCCAGCTAAGTTAGGCCATGTACAACGTTAACAAGGGGTCTATTGCCTGTGCCATTGCAAGTAGGGAAAAATTATACTCCGTACTAGTACATTGGATTACGCTTTAATCCATCCGTTAAAACAAATCCATCCGTTCGGGTGTATTGGCTCCTCCCCAAAGACGCCTTTTTAATCCCTCCGTTCGATCGGGTGTATTGTTTCCTCCCCAAAGACACTTTTCATTCATTTCATTGGCTGCATATGGTGATACTTTGTGCTTAATTATTTACTTATCGGCTGCCTCTACAGTCTACACTGGGACGAGGGAAGTAGTGTTACCGCTAGCAACTGGAGTAATGCATGTTTACCTTCTCTAAATTTATGCAGTGGTTAAAATTAACTAGAAAATATGTAGCTAAGAGATTTTATGTTGTACACTAAAATAAATGTCTTGTGTTATTAAGATATCATCTCTCACCTTAGACAAGACAATTTATTTTTTACTATTTCTCTCTTCCAAGTTAGCAATTATCATATACGACACTATCAAAGATAAGACCATTATATGTGCCCTTATACTTCCGTACACTAAGTGTGCAATGTTCTCATGAATCTGCTTCTTTGGATTACATAATTTTAAAAACGTGGGAATATAAAACACATAATTGAGATGTCACGATAATGTGTATTCTTAGAGAAATTATGCAAGAAATATCTTTAGATGACTTTGGATTAGATTGTATGGCAATTAGTTATGTGTGCCTTGGGTCTATTTAGACCCCCAAGTGGGTTCTGCAAGTTGGTTCTTTATATGGGACCTGCCGTATGTTGGACACTTAAAAAAAAACTATAAGCAATGTGTGTTTCAATCATAAATGCCCTGATTGTCCTACAAGTGCAACATGATTAATTATTTGGCGATATTGCTGGAAAAGCCAAGGTCGAGAAAGTCTTGAAGAAGGTGTGCAAATGATCAAGTTGGCCATGCGCAATATCTTCTCTATTTCTCATGGTAGGACTCCGACAATGGCAAGGGTGACGATTTGAAGCTGGAGTGCATCTATGCTTGTGAATTTCCTTTTGGTCTAAACTTTTTGTTTGTGTCTAACTTTGTCTCCCTATTTTTTGAGCTCTTGCGTCAGCTGGAGTGTGCTGCTCTGGTTGTTAGGCCAACGGGAAAATGTAAAAAAAAAACCTTGTGATGCTTCATTTTCCTTTCTTTCTCTTCAAGTTGTTTTGCTGTGTTTCAAAGCTTGCATGATAACTGAACTATTTCTCAAAGAAGTCAACGGGGCGAGCTCGTTTGCTCAAAACATATGAGATTGGATTGAAGCCTTAAATTGGGTTGGAATTCATTAATTGCAGAATACTCATAGCTACCTTGGATTTTTGGACATATTTTTCGGTCATTGGTTGGCTGCACAACACAACTCAACTAGGGCGCACGCAGGCATTCCGACATAACTTATATTCAAAGTTTACTCATATTTTGAGTCCCAACTCTTGAATCATGTGTTCCACTGAGCCCAATTTGTAATGGTTTTATAAACAAGTTACAAGTTTCTGTTTTTTTTTTTCTAAACTACGTATTTTTGGAGTGTCGATATGACCAACCTATAGGTATATAATTTCGGTTAGAAATGTTTTGATTGATGCACTACAAGTTGTGTATAGAATGGAGTACTGTAGGATGCATTTATTGTAACGACATAAAGCAACTCCATCGATCTTAATTACCATTATGTAGCTTTGCTCAGGTAAAAATCAGTCAAGCTGTAGTAAGTCAAAGATAGAAGAATACACACCCCCTAGCCAGCTAGCTGGATTCTTGAGCGAACATACATGCATATATTCGCACGCACGTGAGAGCAGCCGTTCCCGTGCATGCATGTAGTATGAATGGTAACAAGCTACGGAGTAGTAGTTAGCAACGTAATATATATACTACTGTTAAGAATTGAGGCATTGGATGGGTGCGTGCTTATATCGATTCTAATGTGTTCGTTTACCAAACTGGCGGCCGAACGAGCGAATGTCACCCGCACGTGTAGCTAGGTCCTCCAAGTTAAAAATACACTGCTAGTTTAGATTATCTTAACCTGCATATATTAATGTAGGGCTCCTCGAAGTTAGACTATACGTAGGAAGATACACTGCTAGTTTAGATTATCTTAACCTGCATATATTAATGTAGGGCTCCTCGAAGTTAGACTATACGTAGGAAGACATGCTGACCTGCATGCATGTGGGAGGCACAGACGTAGGAAGGAGGAAAATGCGAGGTACTCCCTCCGTTTACAATTAGTTTACATTCTAGGTTTAGTTAAAGTCAAACTTTGTGAAGTTTGATCAAATATATGCGAAAAAATAAAAACATTTACAACAAATTTTTAATATTATCAGAATCCTCATAAGATGTATTTTCATGTTATATATAGTTACTATTATAGATGTTGATATTTTTTGTATATACTTGGTCAAACTTTGAAAAGTACCCAGAACACGAACTAAATAAAAACGGAGGGAGTACTATGTGATGCTGGTGTCACGTCATGCCGTCATGGGGATATATCCATATCATTCTACAGGATGCAAGTTTCATAGAGATGTGTGTATCATTTTGGGCATTCCACCGAGTGTTCATTCAAGTTCAGTCCATCCGTACGTACGTGATAGCTACCCGTGTACTTTATACACACTAGTACTAGTATCAAGTTGTAGCACCGTAGTACGTCGTTGTACATAGAGTTGCCAGATGAGAAGGGGAAGATCTGAAGCCGGCCTTTCAAGACGATTGATGCGTACGTTTTTAGGTATAAAGTGCACGATATTCCAAGGCAATCGATCGACACTTGTTGTTGCAAGTTGCCCTGTTCACGTCCAAGGGACAGAGAGAGGTGTCGCCGTGTGGTGTGCTCCCGTTTAAGTCCAGCTCATACCCAAGGGATATGCACCTCTTTGACGGCGCCACAAACTGTATTCTTATTTAGCTTTCTTTTAAAAAAAGAGGAAGTAAAAACGGTACCATAAGATTGCACGAAAGGAACTCCATAACATATTCACCCGTCCTATTTAGCAGGTAGCGTCCTTGTTTTGTGTGTGCCAAGTCTGATCATTAATTGACCAATGAAATTCGTGGTATAGAGTTTCTAATGGTACAAATTTTATGACATGATTCTCATATATTAGTGGCTACATTAATGGTCAAAATTCGTGCAGGCAAAACTAAGAAGACACATGCACTGGAACGGAGAGAGTACAACACTCGATTGAGCTAACCAACCGTTGGATAGAGTAAAACTTATAGGATCGAAGCAACCACACAAAACATTTTTAACTTAACATTTTTGCGGTAGCTTTTCAAATATTATACTTCAACTGTTGAACTTTCCTATTTCTGTGTTTTTTTATTCTGATTATGGTTGTGTACACTTTCTTTTTCCTTGGCAAAAAGAGTAAAATAGGGTGATCAATACACAACAAAAAGAAATGTTCACAGGTAACTTGTAGCCCCCAGTTTTCTAAGAAGTCAGAAACGGTATTTTGGAATCTCTAAAAATTATAAGAAAAACTAGACATGTACATATAGGTGTGTAGTATGTCATAGATTTTCAACCATGGTGTACATAAAAAATACAAATGCATTAATTTGACAGAAACCGAGTTGCTTTTTTTTTCTATTTTGAACACCAAATCGCAATTTTTTCTGGTGCCTGAAAATTAAGGTACTACATAATAAGTTTGATGTACATGTGCATCAAAGATCTATATGTATCCATGTATGGAATGTATTTCGTTACATTGAGTTATATCTCGTTTTCACATTTTAAAAACATTGTTTAATTTCCAAGTTTTTTAGCGGATACATGGGCTACAAGTGACCCGGAGCCAAATTGGCCCACCAACTATGCTGCTCCTGCATGAATTAGGTTAGACTGGCCAGACCCAGGCACCCAGCCCAGTTTATCTCAAAAAACAAAACAAAACCAGATCTGTCAGCATGACACGCAGTTGCAGTATGTCAGCTTCACTAGGAACCTTCCGGACTGCCGCATCTGCATTGATTGTTGCTGCTTTTCGGATGAACTGCCGGTGTGTGCTTTGGTAAATTTAGCGACAGATGTCAGCTGGTAAAGATGTTGGGGCACCTGGCATGCATCGAGGTGAGCTTCCTGCCTGGTGCCTGCAGAACCAGATCTTGTGTGTTCTTGATAACTGTCAACGTACAGCGACAAGGACAGGTAAGTCTACTCCTTACAAGGTCAGCATGGACATAGTAGAAAGAGAGGTTGGTCAATTGTATGCATATACTAGTGGAATTTCGCGCGGCGTCCGCGCTTTTGTTAGTTTTTAATTTTTTATTGGTGGTACCTTGTTGTTGTTACTGTATTTTACAATGTATTTTTTTTGCGTGCATATAGGTTGTCTGTAGCTAAGTAATTAGGTCTATATGCGGTGGATTGTAGAAAGCCCATCAGCTAGGTACTGGAAGCATAATGATGAATAAATAAGTAGATAAACCACGAAATTGGTAGCCCAGGGAAAGCAAATAGGATTTACGCGTGTGAGTGATAAAACATTTGAATCCAACGACTATCATGGTGAAGTGCTAGTTGATTGATAAAACGGTATGATAATTCTCGTTAATATGACGCAATAGTCAACTATTAGTATACATATAGTGTCATCATAGTTTTCGAGCAAAGCACAATGTTTCTTCATCCAAAATTAGAAAAGATAGAATGACAGGCAAAGGAAAACTGTAGTAGAAGTGTAGAACATATTCTACAAAATCACTGTCAGATGTAAAAAACTTCTTATTTTCTCTGTATATTCATACTAAAATTTGCAGTATTGTGAACAAACAGCATTCCTTGAACAACAACAATAGACAGTCATCTTAAGCAAAAGAAGACTACCAAACCATCTAAATGCATGCAAACCAGAGCAGGGATTCTCTATTCCTCTCAGGATTTTAGTCAACCATATAAACAGAAATATAAAAAACATTATGTAGTTTTTAATTGAGAGGCAAGAAATTAGCACCACCAAGAATTGCATATTTCATATATGCGACTTGATGTACCACTTGCTTGCATACCATCACACCAATCAGACATCACTTATGGGAAATTAAATAAACCGAGGACCAAGAGCGGAATGATGTCGTACTTGTTGATCCACTGAAGCAATACAAATTGGTTCATGAGAAGCGACACATCGTGTGCAAAATCAAGCAAAAAATAAATGGTGAGAAGAGAGCCTTGATAACTTGCGGTCAGATGCAGGAAGATTGCTGCTGTGTCACTGACCTGAGAGCCAATTCGTAGCAACGTTGCGGAAAATTACTGCAGAAATCTAACTTTGTACTTTTATTGAATTACTTCCTTTTTTATTGAATTACTTCCGTTCATGCCATGGGGAGATGGAGGCGCAGAATTTATAGGACACGATGAAGAGGCTTTGAGAAGGCAGAGATTGCATCTCCACCATGTGCTGGACAAATCAATCGGAGGCAGGCCAGAGGATTAGATGGATATAGAAATCAACTTCTTGTCGTTAGACCTAGCAAGAAGAAACAATAAACCGTTGCAGATATATAGATCAAGACCCAAACGCGGCGGCTGGAGCAACCTCACGGCGGCCGGAGCAACTGCATAGCCAAATTAAATGGGTTTATAAAAACATATAGACCTAGCAAGTAGAAACAATAAACCGTTGCAGATATATAGATCAAGACCCAAACGCGGCGGCTGGAGCAAGCTCACGGCGGCCGGAGCAACTGCATAGCCAAATTAAATGGGTTTATAAAAACATACCCATATTTTAAATTGTGGTTCACAAATTGCAGTAAAAAAATTGTTCGCCGTGGGGACAATATTTTAAAGAAACAATTACCGGAAAACTTTAAAGTAACTATTACCAGAAAACTTTGTTTAAAAGTTGTGTCGAAAATGTGAGCGCGAGAAAAAGATTTCGAATTTTGCAGAAGTCTCATAAATTGCGGTCAAAAATTTGTTCGCTGTGGAAAAATATCTTAAAGAAACTATTACTGGAAAACTATCAAATGTTCGTGTGAGAATAGTCCACCAAGTATTAGAAGACACCAACCATAAAGAGAAGATGCAAGCAGTGCTACCTTCAGGATTTTAGTCAACCATATAACCAGAAATATAAAAACGTTGTGTACTTTTTGACACAGATGATAACATGCACATAATTAAAATGATAAATCTTAAACAGAAATGAGAGCAAGCACATTATACTAAACATCACGACATCAAAAGAAACCATGTAGTGTTTCATAACTAATAGCCATTATCTCTCAAAATTTACTGACGGACATGAGAAAGAGGAGACTCGACCTTTACCTCAATATAGTGGTTAAAGAGATGTGCGACTCAAGTAAGAGAGGGCACGTGCAAAATAAATCCATATTGAGCAGAAAATCCATGATGTGTGCACTGCAATTAGGGAGGACAAAATTACTTGTTGGTTAAAGTCAAGAGTAGATACCTTATTAAGGAAGTAATATTCACAAATGGTGATGTATAAATGTACGGGAAGTCCTCCAACCTGTACGTTTGAGCAGAAAATCCATTGCAAAAATAACCTGCTAGACATAAAAGAAATATGATTGTCTTAACCTTCAAAATGTCACAGTATGCATTGATCTTAACTGTAACAACGAAAAAGAGTACTCTATCTCCCACCTAAGACTATTTTAGATGATAACAATAGAAGTAGATTAAAACAAAGGATGTCTTCAACAGACCTAACGAAGCAATAAGTATGCCAATTATGTGACACGACCACAGATTAGTTGGCAATACAAATTGGGGATATGGTTTTCTTTTAAGAAATTCAAGGCAATCAACAAAGAAAAATAAAATGGAGAAACACAATTGAATATTGGCAATGGGCAATGATTTACAACTGGTGACGTACAATCACCGGTACAAAAACCCAAGCATGAATACACGATCCTAGAAGCTATGAGATTCATCTAACCAAACCACACGAAGCATAGACTGCACGCACACAGATTAATGAGTGGGTTTTGCATACACCTGCTTGTTAAACGACCCTCTCTCCAGCCCACTGTAGAACAATACTTCAACCTGACAGTTTAAGAAGCACAATCCCAACAGGTTAGAAAGCACAAAATAAAATGCCATGAGCAGCCAAAGCAAAATCATGTTACAAAGATGAAAGCATGATTTGTTGATCACACATAATTCAGTAAAACAATGTAGAGTACAGGAAAACTTGAATATTATTGCAATTAAATGTTAGCATCAGCATCGATTTAGATTGGCACAAAAGTCCTACAAATTCTCACTAAGTAGAAAAACTTGTGTATGAGCATTAGATATACTCGAATGCAACAAACCTGCGAAGGAAAATCATCAAATGCCTGAAGGTCCATCCTCTAGATGATATTGTGGTAAGCTATTGCGGCATATCCTTTGTCGGTCATGCAAAAAAAGAGGGTGGAATCAGCAATATACGGGAAAACCAGTATAAATTAGTGGCCTGCAAGTATAGACTATATTAATAATAAGATTTTTTCCTCAAAGCCAAGGAAGTACATGCATGACATATAAACAAAAGCAAAACAATACCCAAAAACTGTATTGCTTGAATTTCATAATAGCAGTATAACCAGTAAATTAATAGGAACAAAGAATCCATGTTAAAACACATAAAAACATCATCATGAATGCATATGACAAAGCACACAACTTACAAAAAATAAATAACAATTAGCATTATTAGGCGCATACAGGAAAATAAGCCATCTAAATTGATGTGGATCTCGTGAAGGGAATGAATAAAAGAGGGAGAGGCAATGACAATGTGTAGGTAATATATTAACAAAAAATCAAGAGAAAACTTTACCAACTCTAACAGAATCTTGTTGTTCCCCAATATTACCAGTCCCCATAGAGGGGGATCGGGTCTAAATCCTGCACTTATGCAGCACTGGGCACTAATCACTTACCAATTTTCCCCCTAATCACAAGCTGGCACCACATCAGATCAAAAGCAAATAGCATACTGTGATTTCTCTCTAGTAGCCAACCGAATCTACACATGATTCTGTCATCTAATCTGTGGCTGAGGCGTGGTGGTTTGGTTAGGTACCTTGATGATGAGTTGCGGGCTGAACATGACGTGCTGGAGGCGGGGTAGGTGCGCATCGAGGGTGCCCGGGCGGAGGTACGCCAGCGCGTTGGCGGGGATCAGCGGGGCCGTCATGGGTCCGGTTGCGCCGGCGGGGCCATACTTCAGCAGCATCACCAGTGCCAAAAGGGGCAGGGCAGCGTCTGGCCAGCGCGGCCATCACGGGCAGGCGGCTCGCGGTGGCGGGTCAGGCTGATCCCCATCGCCGAGATCGGTTTCTTAGAGGCAGCTGCTCGAGGAGGGTTAGCGCCATCCCCGGCTCCCGCTGTTGGAGGGGAGGTGGAGGGGGGCGGCGACGACGCCCGCGGCCGCGCGGCCGCCTGTGCTGCTGGAGGGGAGGTGGAGGAGGGAGCAGTGGGAGAGCGCCGGCGACCTCCGGCTCGCACGGGAGAGAGATGACGGAGGGGAATTGCGGGCGACGGACGGCGCGAAGACGGCGCGAGGGGGAGGCGCGGCCGGCAGCGGCGTGGCGACCCGAGGTGGTGACGGCATTGGCCGGTGGGGGGCGGAGGAATCGGCGGAGAGTGCAGCGGCAGGCGGCTCCGGCGGCGGCGCGAGAAACAGCCTGTCGCCCACGGCTGGCCTCGCTCGAGGTCGTGGCCGCCTGCCGTCGGCCGGCCTCGCGAGCGCCGCGTCGACCTCGGTCGCGAGCGTCGTGCAGGCGGGCTGGGCGGCGACGGCGCCGTCGGGGCGGAGGCGGTCGTGTCGGGGAGACACCGGGGTGGAGAAAAATGAGGACGATGTGATCTAGGGTTACGGCTTCGCGTTTTATAGTAAAGGACCGATTCGTAAATTGCAGGAAATGCGGGGACTTTCTTGCAAAGCAGGCATGGGGACCGTCGGATCAGCAGCGGACGGCGCGGATCGCGGCGGGAGGAGGTGTGTGGCTGACATGTGGGGCCCACCGCGAGCGTGGATAGGCCGCGATTTTGGCCAGCTTTTATATAACTAGATAAATTTGCGCGGCGCCGCGCGGTGTTTTGGATTCAAAAAAAAGTTTGTATTGCAGAATGAATGTTCAGATTTATTTGGAATGAAGACAAAATTGTCCAAACGTTTTTTGAATTTCTGGAAATTTTGGGAGTAGGATGGTAGCACGTGTCAGGAACCTAAGATTTTGAAGAAATATTTTAAAAAAGGTTGGAAGTCACGGTAATTTATATGATTCAGTTAAATATTGTAGGTTGTAAATTATGCGTGCGATAGTTTGAGTAAATATGATGTGTATGTATGTATATTTTTTTGTTCAATGACGTAGGAACAAACTGTGGATGGTGTGATTTAAAATGTTGGAAAGTTAAAATTCAGCGTAATCCTGTTTGATTAATTTTAAATATTGTAGGTTGTAAATTATCGTGCAAGAGTTCAAGTAAATATGATGTGTATATATGTATGTTTTTTTTTGTTGTTCCATCACGTAGGAACATACTGTGGATGGTGTGATTTGAGATGTTGGAAAGTTAAAGTTCGGCGTAATTTATCGTTTGGATTATTTTGCACATATTTGGTATTTTCGTAATGTTTTTCCCATAGGTGCATAATTAATAAAAAAGTCATTTCACATAAGGTAAATAATTATTATAAAAATTTAGATTTATAATTTGAGTTGGAAAGTTGATTTAAATGTAGGCCATTTTGAAGTGTTTGAACCCTTTTTTTTGTCAAAAATATTGTGCCTGTTTGATTAATTTTAAACTTTTTTTTTTGAAAATATTTGATATATGAACATTGTCTGAATTTGGGAAAAATGTACGATTTGAAAGAATGTTGAGTTCATGCAATTTAGTAAATTTACCTTCATATAATTAGAAGAAGTGCATTTGGATTTTCTTAAAATAATTACCATATTGGAATATGAAAACATGTTTGTTTTTTTACCATAAATAGCTAGCACGTGGTGGCACGCCGTATCCGTCGTGATTCAAAATGTTGAAATCCGTTGGAATTTGTAGTGTAGAGTATCTTCAAATATTTAGCAAATTGAAATGTTCAAAAATGCTAGTGGGAATATTTTTTTTTTTGGATTTGAGTCCACAATGAGGGAAAGTTTATTTATATTGCATCCAAAAATTGACGAATTTGAAATGTTCAAATATGTTTGTATTTTGCCATAAATAGTTAGCATTTATTTTTTCTGAGTATATTTTACCTATTTTAGGAAATATCCAACTATCTAGGAGGTTGGAATGTTCAAATATGTTTGTATTTTGCTATGAATATTTAACTTCCCGAACGATGAGAGGCACGTAAAGTGGAGCGCATTTAAATATAGTAGTATTTTTGGGGAAACAAAAAAAACTAAACAAAAAATCAAAAAAAAATCGAAGATTACTGTTCATATGAACAGTACCCGTCGTGCTGTTCTTTGAACAGTAGTACTGTTCCGTCTACAGTGCGCGTCGCGCTGGCTCGCTGTGGGAGCCTAAAATCTTTCCTCCTTATTATAGTTAGGTATGAGTAATTACTGCGGACGCGATCCTAGTTAGATTTGCTCTCACTGTTCAAAGTCTGCAGCTGAGCTGAGGACCAACTCACCAAAGCAGGCATCCTGGGTGGCTAGGAAGAAGAATTGGTTGGAGAACAGGTCACGTTAGCTAATTTGACCAACATTTAACCTAATATAATTTGCATCATAACGATAAGAGAAGCTTCTTTGAATTGATTTGAACCTCGACATCACAGACTCAGTATATCACAGAAAAAGAAATGAATGTTCGATCAACTGATGAAACTGAACCAACATTGTTGTCTTGACTGAAAGAGAGCAAAGAATTGAGACCGCAATACGTGTGATTTGTGAAAAAAAAAGGGAATAGAAAGGTGACATTCAATTGAATAAGAGATAGATGCACTGAATAAATGAGATGAGCATGGAAGGAAGGAAGGCGGTAGGAAGGAGCCCTATAGGCATTAGGAGAAAAACAAACAACACTAATACATGCTTTTTTCGACGAAGAAGGCTGTAAATATATGACGAAGAAGACTGTAAATAAATTGAAGAATCGCCATGACCATCTAAGACATTTTCGAGCAACGGTTGCATCCATAGACGCTACAGACACAAACAAATATTCATTTCACCTCTTTTCTTTTGGGACATGTATGCCATGCACCTGGACTTAACATCTGCAGGGCATGTAGGCCATCTGCTGTTGCATCATCCTCCACTCACTTTTACTACTACTACTACTACTAATATCCAGGAAACTTCCCCTTTGTGTGGTCTTTTTATTTCCTATTCCGTATCCTTCCCTGGCCATTAAAAATGCTTGCCACTCTTTGTGTTTCGTTAAAAACGAATATTTAAAGAACTCCTATTGTTTTAGAATAACAACACCATTTCTTAGGGTATAGAGATTTGATCGAATATCAGCTGGTCAATTTAGTTCATGACTCATTCTTGGATAATAGGATGGGTCAAGCACATTACTGCAAAACCATGTATATGTGTCCTCTGCACATTGGTACACAAGTTAATTTGACTAGCTCGTCCTGGTTGCTTTCCTTTTAATCATAAGAGTGTGCGCGGAAGTATTCGCTAAACACAAATCTCCCGTCGAAACATGCTTGATCTTAAAGGGTTCAGACTAAATACCTCTCATCTCATCTGCATCCTCGTATGTACACAAAACCATGATATATTATCAAAGCCGATACAGGACAAGGGGTCAAAACATCATCATGCAAAGTACAACTACTCGAAATTAGAAAGAAGCTTCCTTGCATTTATACGTAAGGAAGGTATGTACAATACAGAGATAGAAGTGCATCAATGTTGGATCAACGGATGAAACTGAAGTATAAAAGAAGGAAAATTATTATGTTCCCTGGAATTAAAGATCAAAGCATTAAGACTGCATATGAGATCTTGGATGAATATGAAAACTGAAGAAATGAGACTACGAGATGATGGTATGTGTACTAGGGAAGGAAGGACCGTTGGTGTCATTACATCCATAATTCATCCACAGCAACTACAACATGATTACCACCAACCTGTCCCATATCTTCTCCAGAATTATACATTATTAACTTTGGAGGATCCAAATTATACACACTAAAAGAACTCCTCAATTCCAGACCAAACAAATGCTACTAGTACAACAAGATGGTTAGTTAGAGGCTACACAAACAAAAAAACCATTCCGTTATTCAGCGCGCTCACACACATACATGCAGCAGCCCTGCCCTGCCCTGGTTATCCATTATTACATCAACATATGAACAGCTATAATACACCTAGCTACCTATCAGCTGGAGCCACCGGAACAGCCTCCGAGCCCTTGGGCTTCGTCGCCACCGCTTCAGCGAGAGATGGACAGCTGCGCGGGCGCGAGTGGAATGAGTCACTCACAGTACGCCTCACCTTCCTGGCCGTCACATTCCTCCTGGCGGAGGAAGGAGAACGTGCCGCCTCAGGAAGGTGCGTGTCGATCTTCGACAGGCTCCGCAGCGTCTCCAGCTGTTTTCTTGGCGTGCCATTGCTTAAGCCCGTGTGCACCATGCCGTCATCGCTCAGGTAACCGTTCTCCAGGCAGTCCCCCATGGCCAGGTCGTCGTATTCCTCGTCAGACCTGTTGCAATCCTCGTCGACAGAACCTTCCATCTGCTAACCATATAATGAACACATATGTTTAACAATCGATTCCCACACTTTGACAATCATTTTCTCCAATAAAGAGAAGCAGTTTGTTAAGCATGCAGACACTGCAATGGAGTTCACAAAATACAGAGCCTAAAGACCTAAAGAGGGAAGAACTACCTTTCAGCTAGTTGCACAAGATCAACTTCAGATAATTCACTATTCATTAGTTTGGTTACATTTACTCTTTAGGACATCAACCTCCAAAAGAAAATCCAAAAAGCAGAATGCACTCAAATAACCCGATCACAATATTTCACTATATTCAGTGGTGGACATCTGGTGTTGATATCTAAGCATTTTGCAACTCATTACAGGCTTACAGCAAATCTTAAAATTAAGGTAATGAATATACTGCCCAGTCTCACCTCATCATGGTTCTCCTCGTGATCTTCACTTAGGTCCTCGTCACTCCCTGAATTTGGTGGAACGTCAGCTTCTTCTTCGTCGTCGTCATCACTGCCAGACGCGGCTGTTGACTCTTTAATCTAGCCTCGACAAAACAAAAATAAATCAGCGATTAAGACACCAATTTCGCGTACAACAATAAATCAGCCGATGACTCTTTATTTTCGATCTAACAAATTAGATGATGTTATCTATCTCCAGCGACACAACAGTTGTAGCAAAATCAGAGAAGTTCGTGTTACCAGGAACGAAGTGAAATTGCATACCTCTTTACAATGTCCATCCAACTTCCTAGGGGAACCGGATGAAGATGCGACATGGCTGCTACTGCCTTCGTTACCATGGGTCCATGAGTCGTCGATACTCCCCGCTTGACTCGTGCAGCCTGTGTCTGTAGGCCAGGCGCTTATTCCAAAGGAGCCAAACTGGAGATTGACCGACTCCGTCCTTCCGATATTTAGAGGTCCATATATCGGGTTTCCTAGAGATCTCTGGTTGCCATCTTCGGAACTGCTCTTCCCATCTCACCACCAGATTCAACGGCCAAGCCTTGGAAACAGATCCATCCACATTGATTATGGCCATGAGCTTTCTCGAGGATCCTAGGCGTTGGATTAATTTGAACATCCCCTTGGAACTCATGGAGTTAGCAACAGACTGGTTTTTGTACTCGTCGTTTACAGCAGCTACAGTGTTTGTATCAGGGTCATACAACTGATCTCCAGCAGCTCGCCTGCGGAGGGAGCTAAAGACAGTGGCATGGATGGAAGCCACACTCCGGTCAACATTAGTGTTGTTTACCTTGGGAACTAGGTATTTGTCAGCTCGGCTACAGAGGTACTCTTGGATGGTTCTGATATTGTTGATGTATTTGACATACTTGTTTTTTGTTGGGTCAAGTGTCATGTACTTTGCACGTACAGCAAACCTCTCCGTGTGCTTGCCCTCACTGGATATGTAGATCATGAAAGGAATTATCGATGGATGTTTCTTCATTAACCCCATCTGAAATATAGTATACATTCGTCGTAAATGAGAACACCTCAAGGGCAAGAACAGAATACTGAGAAAAATACTTTTGTTTTAAGAAAACGTACCACAAAGTTAAGGCTCAGGTGAACACCCTCGACAACAACTGATTCTTTACGATCTTCCCACGCGGTAATCAGTCGATCCAAACTATCGATCACCATCTCACTCTGCGCTTTATAACCTTCTATAGCCATTTGTTTCTTCCCAATTGTTTTTCCGTCAACTTTGTCAGTCTGAACCCCGCTTCTCTCAGAATCCATACCCGGGTTGCTTGACATGCCAGAGTGTTTTTTCGCTTTTCGCCTAGCTTTTGCTTCAGAAACTGCTACCGGATCAAGGCACTCACCTGCATGATAGGTCGATGCCCAAAGAAGGGGGTTTTCTTTCTCGTCAGCAAAGCCCCGCATCATGTGACGTATGGAGTCTGTGGAAACTATGGTCGTTATCCCTAATCTGCTCCCCTGTTGATACATCAGAATGGTTATAATCTTAAAATCAGAAAGAAAATAGATTAAATTGGTTGCACAAGGCGTGCTCTAGTTCTGAAGAAACAGTTCGGTTTCTCTGCTTATAGGTCAAATGTTCAATATAGCAGGTAATTAAGAAGGAATTTAATCCTTGATATTCTCATCCAAATTTTGAAAGCAAATAAAGGTAAAACTGGGTGCACAAGGCATGCTCTGGTTTTGAAGAAATAGTCTAGTGTCTCTGCTTGTAGGGAAATGTTCAATATCCCATCTAAATCAAGCAAGGGTCTCCTAGTGGTGGCAATGACAGGCTGCCTAAATGTTACTATTGTTTATGTAATTACATAATCTGGTCTAGGAAA
This sequence comes from Poa pratensis, assembly GCA_947311845.1. Classification (NCBI taxonomy): domain Eukaryota; kingdom Viridiplantae; phylum Streptophyta; class Magnoliopsida; order Poales; family Poaceae; genus Poa; species Poa pratensis. The sequence continues at coordinate 141,396 of CAMZMU010000084.1, forward strand.
TATTTGACCATTAAATACAGTGATAAAGCAAAAAAAAAGGGTTGGGGTGTGTACCAGCAAAGTGGAAAGAGTAGACTTGCCGCAACCACTAGTTCCGCAGAGGAGAACCGTGACAGACTCCTTTCTTTCTCGGATCCTACGGTGAGATGAAAGAATATCAATGACGCAGAAGCTGAGGCATTAAATCTACAGCTTTGAAGGTTGGTTCCCCTGACATGCATGTGTGGAAATGCACAGGCAGTAGAATGTTTGAAATGGTAGACATATGAATTACAGAAGTTGCATCGTTAACAAGGAAAATTCAGTTACTGATTTTAGCTCCGACAGATTACAGCAACCATTTTACCACTTGCTAATATATGTGATATACATTATATATATGTGGTGTTCCCTCGTGGCGCCCAAATTTAAGCTTGGTATAGAAATGTACTAAGAAGTTGGGAAATCTTAATAGTAACAAGTTTAGTCGGCTGACGGTAATGTGATGTGTAGTCCACCCCTGCAGTTGATTAATTTGGCAGACATGTACTGTGCTCTGCATAGGTCCTAAATGGACATCTTTACTTTGTAAACCATGTTAAGGAAGCAGAGGATGATCAGGCAGGTGTACATGTACTGTATTTTGACATCCATGTAGTTTGTGAAGCATGTTAACAACAAACTAGGGGATCGTTATTCACCAGATTGGCGATCGCTATTCAGCAATAAGACAGAGAACAAAAACAAAGAACGTGTCTTGACCTGCAGGCGAGCATGAGATCGTTCCTCTGGTTGGGCGCGAGGTACTTGTAGAGGGCGAGGGCCTGGCAGACGAGCTGGAGGAAGAGGCCCCTGGGGATGAGGACGGTGGTGCGGCGCTTGTAGAGCTCGAACTGGAACTGGCGCGGGCTGGTGGCGGCGTCCGGGAGCTCGTACCGCTGCACGCCGCCGCCCGCGCCGCCGCCGGACATGGCCATGAGCATGTCCATCTCCGAGGAGTCTTTGCCCCTGATCACATCGAACACCCGCATGTCCATCTCCGAGGAGTCTTTGCCCCTGATCACATCGAACACCCTCCGGCTAATCTGAATCGAGACCAACGGAGATTCAGATGGGATCGAGGAATCGAAGAGGGAGGGATTGGGGAAGAGGAGGACGGACCTCGAAGGCGTGGCGTGGCTTGCATCCCATGAGCTGGAGGGTGCTGTGGAGGAGGGATCGGGTGTAGCGGAAGGAGGAGCCATTGTTGTCGTCCACCACCACAATGTAGAGCAGCTTCGCATGGCCGGCCATGGCGGTCGCGGCGGCCGGGGGAGAGAGCCGGGCAGAAGAAAAGGCTCGATCTTTCTTTGGTCGTCTCCTCGCCTCGCCTGGTCGGTCGTTCGTCCCACGACGACACGGCACACGGTGTACAACGAATTTGGCTTTAGCTGCTGCTAAAACTGTGGGCTGCCAACGTGAGAACCCCGCTTAACTTTCAACCTGATATACTATTGGCTTTACTTTTTACTAATAAAACATTCATAAAGCGCAAGCAAGCATCTTGGAAAGAACTAATCTTCTCACTCCCATCAAAAGCTGAGGCATATTTTAAGACATTAGAGCATTCATATTTCGCAACTAGCTGCCCCCGCACTCTATTGTCGGTGCCCTAACCTGGATTTTCAAAAATTGTGAAATAAATCATGCAAATAGATTTTGCACATGTCACATATGTTCATATTTTTGTATGAAATTTGTGGGTGCACAAAAAACAATATTATCTATGTCCATGATTTATTTTGCATTTTTTAAAAATCTTCGAAGTGGCGCATCTGACGATGTGTTGTGGGCGCAAGTAATTCAAATTGTACTTTCCCATTCATTACTCACTTAAGAAAACCATAACACACACACACACACACACACACACACACAATTCATGTGTAAGACCAAGAAACCACAGGGATTTAATTATCTTTTCCAGATAACTACCCGTTATCCTGATTTTGTGATGAAAAACACTGACATTTTAGTTGAGTTAACCATCTTTCGTGGAGGCTTCCCTAACTAGTTTAGGCCTATTTGTTCACTCAAAAGAGCAACAAACATTTTGCAAAATACAAGAAGATTGCGTCGGTAGAAACAGGAGAGGAGTATGTGCTCGTCGAGCAATAATTTGAGGAAGGGAAGTAGATTCATGTAGTTGGAGATTTTACAAATGCAAGAACCTCCATTTCCCATACATATAAGAAGGCACCGGAGTAATCTTGTGACCAGTACTACATATTCTTACACAACATATAAGACGAATTCAACGGTACCATTTATAAATTCTCGATCCACATAGTTTACCAACAATTCAGCATTAGTTTGAATCTTCCTAGTACTATGGCTTGAATGAATCCCTGTAACGTTTCTCGGATGCAAAGAAAGAAAGAAAAGGTCACCCCCTTTGAACGGCACCACAAAGACCGGCTAATATTCTTCATCTAGGATAGGATGCTTTCTCCAATTGATGTGTTGTTCTGCTACTTGTTGGACACTATAACAAATCATCATCAAACTAGCAGCCAGATTGTGTTGAAACAATAATCATTTCGCACTCCATGAGAGGAATTCTAGTAGCAAAAGACTGTTTCTTTTGTTACTTTAGATGAAGTTAGAGTGGACAGCACTGGGCAGTACTATCATCATCGTCGATGGATTCCATCCTTATCTTAGTTGTGTGTGTCTCCACTTGAGATTGATTCCTCCTCTGCGGCTGCCTAATTTCGTGTGATCGTACGGTTTTGGGTTCCCACTGATCGATCGATCGATGTGCAAGTCCAGCTCCGACGCACTGGCATCCACCCCTGCATCTCGTTCTCGCCGCCGTTCCCCTTCCTCCGCCGGCGCCGCCACCGCATCCACCTCCACCTCCTTCGCCACGGCCTCCACCTCCTCAGGACCACGGCACACCGCCACCACCACCACCACCTCCTCGACCTCCTCCACCTCCAGCCGCTCGAGCCTGGCCGCCGCCCGCGCGTCCCTGCCGACCCCGCCGCTCCTCTATCCCTTCCACGAGCTCGCCGCCGCCACCAACAACTTCCTCGCCAAGCGCTCCCCCTCCGCCACCTACTGGCGCTGCACCCTCCGCGGCCGCGACGCCGCGCTCTTCCAGCTCCGCGCGCTCCCGGGCCTCACCCGCGAGAACGCCTCCGCCGCGCTCGCCCGCACCGCCCGCTACCACCACGCCAGCCTCGCGCCCCTGCTCGGCGCCTGCCTCGCCGGGCCCCACGCCTACCTCGCCTACACCCTCCCGCCCGGCGCCGCCACGCTCGCCGCCTGCCTCCAGCTCCAGCCCTCCTCTCGCGCCGGCGGCTTTGTCAGCCTCGGCGCGTGGCTGTCCCGGGTGCAGGTCGCCGCGGACGTCGCGCAGGGGCTGGAGTACGTGCACACCCAGGCCGGCGCCGCTCACGGCCGCGTCTCCCCCTCCGCCGTCCTCCTCGTCCCCGACCAGCCCCAGGGCCTCCGCGCGACACTCACCCACTTCGGCGCCGACCAGTTCGCCCAGCCCGACGACACCGCCGGCGCCGAACAGTCTGACGACGTGCGCGCGTTCGGGGTGCTGCTCCTGCAGCTGCTCTCTGGCCAACCAGAAGCATCCAGGCACCGGTTCGACAGGGCCACCAAGGAGTTCGCGAGCGTGTCGGTGGTGGACACGGCGGCGGAGGCGGTCCGGACGGGGCGGGTCAGGACCTGGCTCGACAGGAGGCTCGGGGACTCCTTCCCCGTCGCCGCCGCCGAGAAACTCGTGGAGGTCGCTCTTCGGTGCGCGTCGCCGCCGGCGGACGCGGGGCAGAGGCCGGAGATGTCTTGGGTGGCCGGGAAGGTGTCCAAGGTGTACGTGGAGTCCCGCGCGTGGGAACGCCAGCTGCAGCAGCCTCACGACGGTGCCTCCTCCGTCTCTCTCGCGCCGCGCTAGCTACAAATGATACTAGCATAGCAGCAGCTCAAGGCCTGAAGCAACACCCACATTTATTTATTTATTTTTCGTTTTGTTTCATTGATGAAACAGAGAAATTCTTGCGGAATGTGATCGAATCGGGAAGAATTTGAAGAAGAAATTTTACTCAATCAAATAAACTCTGTCACAACTAAGCAACACCCACATTGTTTTGTTTCGTTGATGAGATAGACAAATTCTTGCGGAATGTTTGTTCTGAGTTGTGAAGAATCTGAAGAAGAAAATTATCTCAGTCAGACAAACTCTGTTATAACTCGATCCCACTACAAAAGATTGCATTTGAATCGCCAAACTTTGTTCAACTGCATGAGAGTTTACAAAATTAATTCGATCAGACAATCGTAGGCTTTATTTGTGCCTTTTTGCTCCCTCTCATTTGCATGCAATTCAAAGTGTTTTGTCGACCAGATCCTCCTGGAGGAACAAATGCACCATGTCCATGTCCATGCCTCCTGATCCTGGAGGAACACGATTTTGAATAGCGTGTTATAAATCTAGGCCATTTTTATATTTAAGTAAACAGTGGTTAGAGCGCTATATGGACATCCAGGAATGAATGCTGCCATGAGATGTGTACTCATGAGGCATGCACAATCTAAAGTTAGGGCATACGAGGAATGCAATCTACACAAATAATGGTGACAAAGTATATCACAAAAATTACAGCCATAAGAGCATCTACACTAATCATAGTGACAAAGTATATCACAAAAATTACAGCCATAAGAGCATCTCCACTAGCGGTACCGGACGGAAAGCGCGCCCACTCGCGGTGTCCATATCCCGATTACGTCCAGTGCAGCCCAATATTTCGTCCGGTCCCCAGTATTCCGGGATCCATTTTTGTTTTTCATCTCTCCTTCAAATTATCATGTAATCGAACAAACTTCCGTGATCCACTCACAAAAAAGTTAAAATCTGAAAAGATTCTGATTGGGCTCACCAGTTTGAAGAGTAAATTAAAAGACAAAAAAACAGTTTGTAATGATCCTCTCTGAGGGGCTGCGACAGTACTAGAAAGCTAGGTATGTCATGGCAGATTAACAGTACAAGTCAGCTGCTACACAAAAGTGATCCTCTCGGCCGATAAGTTAACTTTGGTAAACAAAAGACAGCTGCTAAAAACATGTTTCGTCACATTCACCTCCGGCCACTGCTGCTGTAGTAATGCATGTCACGCCAATCCCTCTCCCGCTCTCTTTCCCTGTCTCTCGAGTGGCGCTCTGAGCTCGAGCTGTGCTGCCTGCTCGAGTACCCGTGCGGGGTCCAGGTAGCCTCCTCGCCAGGGGGCGGCGGCGGGTTATCGTAGTACCCCGAGGACGAGGAGCTCCTCCGTCCTGATCTGTCCGAGTGAGACCTCACCAGACCCGGGGTCGCCCCCAGTACGCCGTGCTCGTAGGGATGGTGCCTCGATGACGACGAGTAGTGATCCGCGCCACCCCTGTCCCTTGAATCCGATGATGGGTGGTGGTGGTGGTGGTGACGGCCCGAGGAGGACTGGGGCGGTGGGGTGCTGCCCCACAGCCAGGGGTCGCCATTCTCTGGGACTGGTGCGTTTATCCCGGGGAACTCCACCGTCATCTTCTTGCGAGGTGGCGGAGATGGGGAGCCTTTCTCTGGGAGCTCTCCCTCCTCATTCTCGGCCTTCGTCTCCCCGTCCACGAATATGGTGATGCCAGAAGGTTTATCTTCGTCTTCCACCTCGTCTAGCAAATCACAATCACGAATATGAAATGTTTAAACATACATTAAAAGGTTGTCCGTTATTTTTCATTAAAAATGGTAGGCTCTTTTTAATTAAGGGGTGGAAACTGAAGGGCTCTGCTTACCTAGGTAACCTGGAGGATAACCCAATTCGCGCATTCTGTGTAGCCAAGGAGGCGGATCACCTTCCTGCATGGAGTACCATAACTCTCAGTAAAACATCTTGGAAGTTATCTTAATTGATGCAGTGTTGTTACTTATTTCTAAGCCAACAGGCCGGTCCTCAAAACAGGATTACTTCCATTGCAGAAAATTGAGTTGCAGATAATAACTAATCCATTGTTCCAACTATTGAGTACGAGATTCTTGTAAGTCATGGCACGTGGCAATAAGATGGCCAAACAAAAAGTGCTATTGCCACATGAGAACATCAAAGGCGATAAGCGGATGTGAAACTTTGTTTCGAGAATTTGTATGGAATCTAATTAATCATGGGAATAAGAACACTTGGATTGATAAATATTTCTGCTTGTTTATCTATGATACAGAAATTCAAAGGAATGAATGTTAACAGAGGCTGTTCCAGCTATGATGGCTGATGTATTTAATGCAATCAACTATTTGATTTCAACTCATGCATGCACGTATGGAGTTTCACTTCGTTTAGCTAACAGGTAAAAGTAAAAAGATAGGCCCTTCGATCTCACAATTTATCCGTAGACTGGTATATGCTATAGAAAAAGAAAACAACCCAGAAGACCTAACAAAATCAACGTGAATCAAGCTTTAACTGCAGAAAATCCATCCCTTACCCTGAGCCCCAAGCATTCTCTAGTCTCAGATCCCAGGACTCCTGCTTTCAGATCATCAAATTTGCCTGGAGTTTTCTGGTAGTACCGGTTTTGTCCACGATTAGCATTAGATAGGTTCCTCTTCGAGTTGTGCTGTTTGCGAGCGTTGCTAATTGCGACATGATCACGAGGCTTTGGGCAGTCCTTCAGAGCATGGCTATATGAACCACAGTTGAAACAGCGAGAATCCTCCTTATCTTGCTTGCTGCAAAAGAAACAAGACAAGTCATGTTGCAGATCCACATTAAGGTATAATCCTATAATCACACATTAACTATGAGAAACATCATCTGAAGACAAGAAACGCCAAATGAAAGTAAAGGACGAAAAAGATGATCAAACGTAGCATAAGGAACTATTGCCAGAAAGACAGTGGAAGGCTACCAAAGGTTAAAGTTTACCAAAAGAGTAGATCTGAACTTTGAAGTCATTTTCAGACAGTGGAGCTAAATATTTTATTTTGTTACTTTAGAGAAAACCAACAGTAACTTTAAAAATGCATACCAGCTCCCATGATCTACTCATAATACAGAATATACTGGTATCAGGACAATGCCAATAAGAAAGTTTTGCAAGCTGCCAAAGTTAATATATGTACCTAGTGGGCAAAGATTATTTGCAGAGTACATTTTGGTGGTCAAGATATGCCATATGAATAAACCGTGAAACAGTACAATCATCAAGGCAAAAATTCAAGACTATGCTAATTTACTACTACGACAGCCGTCGCAGCCCAATTCTGAAGAGGAGACAACAAGGGGAATAACAGGCTCAAAGGTGTTTCTAACTCATAGGGCTTAGGTGATGGCAAGCAACATAACTAAGGTAGGTTAGTACATGCACAGAATTAATAGTAACACCTACCTTTCAGCGTTTGATGAATCACCAAGGGGAGTTGAACCCAATGTAAATTCTCGATTGTACAGTGGCACCGCACCATCATCCACAGCAACATTGTCCCGTGCTTGATAATCCACACAAAATGACTTCACAATGAGGGGAAAATGAAACAAGAGCTATCATTGTCAGATTTCAATCAACTGGAACTCAAGAGGTATCAAAGATAAGGAAGTCTCTCTGAACCAAATGGAGCATTGACTTCAGACTGAGCCTAGTAGAGATCAAAATGGCGTGTACATACCACGGAATATCTCTCTGAACCAACATGCAATGCTGGATAATAAGTCTCTTCGCCACATTCCAAGATTTCCTCCACAGATTCCTGTCATTTTCACAACAGAAATAAACAGTAAATATCAAGTAAGATGTATATTAGAAGAGAAGCAGGTGCCCATATCATATCAATCGGAACTATCTCTCGGAGCATCAGCATTTTTATAAAGGATATCTTAGTCCTATTTTAGTCTACCGTAACCTATTAAAATTTACCCACCACAAGTCAATATCTTCTTCTATTAGCCAAGGCAAACAATGAAGCAATAACAATAGCACCAAAAAAACATCAAAACAAACTACACAGGAGGGGGCTCTACTGAGGGCACATGAAAGATATTTATTAGAAGAGAAGCAGGTGCCCATATCATATCAATCGAAAATGCTCACATTACAGCGTTGACAAAGAGCTGCTGGACATAGAAAGATCATAATATAACCACCATATCTGCAAAAGTCACAGTGGTAAGTAACAGTACCGTGAGAGAATGTTGCTTTCTAGCTTGCCACTCGGACCATTGTTGCATCAGTTCCATGAGCCTCCTTTTGCTTTCCCTGGGAAATTGAGAAAATAAACGGCACCACTTCAAAATAGAGCTTTAAGATGTTCCAGAAGGATGAATTGATTAACATATGTAATGTGCTGCCATAGATATAATTCATAATTAAAAAAACAGCTCGTGTTTAACCTTGTCAAGTTGTTGTAGACTACACGAACAGAAGGCTCAGCTGATTCCACTCTGGCTCTTTTAACTCCTCTTGGGGCTAAACACGTGATATCAAGGAACCGAAACATCTAGGAATGATCTGATTGGCAATAAGAATACATGTTTATGATCCTACCACCCTTTCGATGTTAATACAATCCAGAGGATTCACGGGAACTCTGAAATAGATGGGCTTCCGGATGCTTGCAGGAGTACATTACTGAAAGACAGAAGTAAGGACACATAAACAGTTCATTTGAGAGGATACGAGTTTCATCGATAAAGGCGCTGCTCGAAGCATGAATGGGAGCTGAAACACCATGTAGCGCAGCTGGTGCACTGGTCTGGGACTGCACAGGAGCATCATCAGACGGCTGACGCTTCACAACGACCACGTCGTCGTCGTCCGAGAGGTCCATATCTTCGACTTGCCCTTCTTCGAGGTCCATGATGATTTTGTCAGAAACCTTGGTACCATCCACGGCGCCGGGTCCGTCGTGTTGCGGCTTATGTTCAGACGATGCCAGAGCCTCCACTTCATTCACATCTGGGGCTTCAGCAGCCTGAAGTTTCAAATCCCCCTGCGCACCGGCTTCGCAAGCAACTTGTCCTTCTTCCAGGTCTATGATCTCATCAGAAGCCTTTGTACCATCGGCGGGCTGCTGTTCAGACGACGACGCCAGAGGCTCCACTCCATTCACAACCATGGCTTCAGCCTGAAGGTTTAAACCTCCCTGCATGTACTCGGCATCGGCTTCGTCGCTGGCAACCTGACCTTCCTCGAGATCTATGATCTCGACGGGAGGTCCTTGGCGCTAGGCGTGGCCTGTGGCTGATGTTCAGACGACGCCAGAGGCTCCACTCCATTGGCACCCGCTGGTTCGGTCTGCTCCTCCGCCTCCTTGGCGTCGGGCTCCTCGGATGCAAACTGGCCTTCTTCGAGGTCTATGATGTCTTGGGAAGAAGATTTGGTGGTACTGCTGTCATCCATGGTGCTAGGCCCGTCTTGTGGTTGCTATCTTGTTGGTGGGGGGTTGCGCTACAGATTCAGAATCCGCATCTAGCCATCAGCGGCAGGGAGCATTAATTCAATCCGCAGAGGCAGGGGCAGATCTGGGCGGAAGAAATCGTGGAGGTGAGTAGGGTTTAAACCAAGGAAGAAATCGACTGGATCTTGGGGGCGAACAGGCGGACGCATACCTCGGAACGGAAGAGTGGAGGGGAACGGCGATGGTCGACGGCGCAAGCGGTGGGTAGAGCAGCAGGCGGTTGAGGTAGAAGAAGAAGAGGAACGGCTGCAACGGCCGGCGACGGGCGTGAGAGTCTACGGCGGAGCGGCGGCGTTGGGTCGGAGCTCTCACCCAACGGCGATGTGTTCGATACAGTAACCTTTTTTTTTTCTTTAACTCATACACAAACTTGAAAGGAGTGGAGGTTTTTTGTTTCCCCACTTCTCCTACTGCTTACAAAAATTCGAAAACCATATTTATGAGTTTCAAAAAAATATAAAACAAGATATGGATGTAGCCAACGGTGTATCCCACCAACATGCAAAAACTATACTTTGTATTTTGAGATACACGAGAATGACAAAAGAGTGGATCTGTGTGTATGTGTATTTTCAATCTCTAATTTTATTTGATTTTGCCGCTTTTGTGTAACCCATAACACAAACTATTTAAAATCGATATTTGGCACGTTTTTACAACACAACGTTGGCTACCTCCTGGATTATTTTCAGAATAGTTTGAAACTCAGAAATACGATTTCAGAATTTTTAAACTAGCCAGAGCACCGGTGATCGGGAGCCAAAAGTACTTTCCGACTTGGAAGTATTATGTATATCATGGACGCTCTCAAAACGTCGGGTTTGTGGCTTTTAATCTAGCAGATCCCGTAATAGTGACAACCACGTAAAATAACAGTCATTTTAAGGTTGTAGGAGGTAAAACGTCGTGCCTCGCCAGATCCCTTAAACGCGGTTGCCCGTAGTATTTTTTTTACGGTAAACGCAAAACCCAGGTCATTTTTAGTCGACGCCGGACTAGAAAGAAAACTAGAGAAGTACTAAAACTGAAATAGATGCGTTTTGGTTTAAGGCGGGATCTAGCGGAACTAGAGATGAAGCGGTACTTGATATGACGAATGCGTGAAAACTTCATAAGGCAAGTCACCCAGTGCAGCAGACACACCGTGCTGGCCGACACAATTCAGACGAATAGAGGGGAAAGTTGGCGCATACTCAGAGGCCAAGGCGGAGTCGGCCTAACTCAAGGGAGGGTGTTCTTCCTCGACACGGCTGGAAGATTGGACCGCGTTCAAAGGCTTGAGTTGGCCCGCTAAGGCTTAATCACCTCTATCCATGTGACCTCGACAATTAGTTTGGAATGGCAGGTGAGATCTTGCAAGGAGAAATCATTGAAGAGCAAAACAAAGAGTGGCGCCAGAAGGAAGACATGCACGACTGCTTGATGGATGGTTCTTATCTCTTCGGGTTGGCATCTGAGATCTTTGTTGTTGTTTTTTTTTGCGATGTGGTGATCAATTTGTCAAGAGCATGCGATCGTAGCGGTTTGGGAGAGTTGGTCGATTGCCTTGGCGATCGGGGAGTCGCATGCCCTGGAAATAGTCCGTATTTGGTTTTGTTGTATCGGTTTTTGCCTGATTTTCTGTTAATTAACTGGGCAATTGTTTCTTCTTAATTAGATTGGGAAAACTTTTCCCCGATAAAAAAATACTTTGTCTTTCTTCCTGGTAGTAGTACAGTATTAGTTTGACGGAGAGAAATATACTTGTTGGTAACACAGTTGGTTGAGCAGAGCTGATGGTTTGGACCTGTTTTGATTTTGAACAAGTCCGTCAAACAATTTGATTTGATTGGACGCAGGAACGAACGAACTACGAACGTAAGGTTGACATGAACCAGCAGGGTCTGTCGAGTGTCGATAGCCCTGTGGATGTTGTGATGGATGCCCAATACTACTAGAGAGTACTATGATTGATACTAATTTAAATTGCATGATCGAAAGTGGACGTTTGACTATATCTGCAGTGTTGACCTGTACACAATCTAGCGGAACGAATCTTCCTCAAGTGATACTAATACGTCAAGCAAATTATTTCTTGTCACGGCAGGGTTCCTCAACACAAAACTACTTTGAAAGCGGCGGTGCTGGATTGGAAGGTCCAATTACGTCTCCACACACACAAGTAATAGTGCGATCGATCCACCGATGGATACGATGTTAGAAACGTGCACGCATGCATGCATCTCTACCTACATGCTGCCGCGACAGTAGTTTTGTGTTGAAAACCCTGACGTGGCAAGAAATAATTTGCTTGACGTATTAGCATGCATCCATCTTTCACAAGAAACAATTAGCAGCGTTGAGATAGTCCGGCTGTGAGATGGATGGATAACCAACTTTTGCACTGCATCCATTAAAACCAAGTACACTACTCCAGCTCTAGTTTTAGCCAATCATCCAGATTTTTTGTGCATGGTACTAGTAGTAGCGTTCCTACACTTAATTGTTTGATGCCATTTCTAGATATTTCATTATTTCCTTTTCTAGTGTTGAAAAAATCCAGCGGCTATGCAGGTTGACATGCACACACAGAGAATAGGACTTGGCGGGCCTACTCATCCAATTATTTGGTTGACGCCTCTATCGCAGTACATGTTTGTCATGTGCAGCGACTATCTGCCACCATAGCTTAACGGATCGACCGTTAACTAAAAAATATCTAGAAATAAAATGGACGGGTGGAACCCCTTGTCCATTTTCGCGTACACGGATATCACGGTTTACTTTGATCTTCAGATAGACTTTCAAAGCCATGCATGCAAGTGGCTCAAAATTAGAACAAGGTGGAAAAGTATTAGTAAGTGCACAAATTCGTCATGTATCCCTTGCTTACAGTGATAGATGATGAACTAGCTCCGAGGACGTGCAAGGACGGTGAAAATCATTCATTTCTCACTCCATTCCAGATTAATTACGTAGTAGTTTGGGACGGAGGGAGCAATAATAGTTACATTAAGTACATAAGATGACCCTAGTCAAATAGAGGATGTAAACATGATCGTATTGGCGTTTCTAAAAACACCCAAATTTCATTTAAATGGGATAAATTAGTTAGAAATTTGGAAATTATTATTGTTTGTGAATTTTAATCCCACTTGGTCCCACCGATTCAGCGGGACCCATTGTTGAGGGAGTTTTCGCCTCCGATGGTCTCGGATTCATCTGTGTGAGCTACAAAAAAAAAGATGATCCCAGCTGCCTGAACACATCTAGAACTTTTGATTTGATCAATGGACCTTTAAACGACAGGCCCCATTGACCTCCTCCTCTAAGCTGCTGCTAATTAGTCCGTGGGTGCCGCACGCCAATATATATGTATTGTAGGATTGATGCCCAAAATAGATAAGCAAATCCAGGTTACAGTAACATATATCAGCTGTTAATTGATGGGACCTCGATCCATGGAGGAAAGGCATGAGAAGCCTCAGTTCACTAATGCTATGTTCAAGTGAGGTGCGACGAGACAAATTCACGAAGCTAGAAATGATCGGTGGATACTAGTGTATTTGCAAATGAGCTATATCCATCCTTGTTGGGAGTGATGAAACTAGTACGAGCTTATTTACCTGGTCAATAACACACGTACGTACGTACTTGCATATATTGATCCTATTCTATGTATACATTGACTCGATATATCGATCGAGCAAGCCAAATGGTGGCATCATATATAGCAGTAAATTAATTCCAGTCGGTGGTCAATGGACTGGTTAAGCGGACTGCGTCTTCCAATGCTGCTAATAATAAGTGGCGTCAATATTATCCAGGTTACAGTAGCAGAGAGTAAGAGGCTCCTAGAAGAAATAAAATAAAAGAGAGAGCGCGATCGATGGGACGTAACGCATGAGAAGCTTCCAATTATTAATTAGTGCCATTTTTCAGATGTTATTTTTACTATAGAAAGAACATGCATGATCGAGCTAGATTGAAAATAAGGAAGGTGCGTGGTGGGCACATGCAGGCCACACGTACGTGCCACTGTGCATGTCAGATATATACGATGTTCATGTTAGAACTTCCAAATGGAAGTATTTGTGGTATATCGATGATCCGATCATTCTTTCCAGATCGATTGGAGTGCGGTTTTGCCGGTTTTCATAACCGTTATTTGTATGATTTCTGGATCCGATTCCTATTAACTCGACCAATTCTATTCTCCTAAAATGCAATGCGAGAACTCCTCGCCATAGGTTTCAAAAAGTTACAGTGGCTAGCTGTACCTGTATCATTTGTATACTTAATAATTCATCACGTGTGTGCATAGTATAACGCACGCACATACATGGAGCAGCTGTTGGCATGTAGCCGCAACTTGTAGCTAGCAAGAGGAAAAACTGATCGATCGGTGGATACTAACTCAAGCAAGCAGAGCAGAGCAGAGGAGAGGAGCGAGCTTAGCAGTGAGGGAACATGATTGGGGCCGCGCCGGCGGCGAAGATCGACTGGCCGTCAGAGTGATGATGCTCGTAACCGAGCATGGTCGGCTGCTCGTCGGAAGACACCCGGAGGAGCTCGTCCAGGTAGTCCGCGCCCAGGTCCTCCAGCTCCACCACGGAAGCAGACTCCGTCGACGATTGCACAGGACCTGCCTGCTCCTGTCTCGTGGCCGGCATCATCTTTGTGGGCGCCATGGCCGTCGCCGTCCGCTTGACCTTGTTGGGCGAGCGCTTCCGGATGGAGTGGCGACGTTTGAGCGCGAGCACGGGGGAGCCTCCGGTGGCGCCGAGCGCGAGCGTGCGCAGCGACTCCTGGACGCGGTCGACGGGGTAGTTGAGCACGGCGGCGGCGCCGCGCACGGAGAAGGCGGCCTGGTCGTACGCCATGGCGGCGGCCTCGGGGGTGTTGAAGGTGCCGAGCCACACGCGGGCACCTTTCCGGGTGGAGTCCCGGATCTCGGCCGCGAACTTGCCCCACGGCCGCTTCCGCACGCCGATGAGGCCCTTGGGGACGTCTTGCTGCTGCTGCTGCTGGGCACGGCGCTTGCTGGGCGGTGCAGCAGCGGTTGCCATGCCCTGCTGCTGGTGGTGGTGGTCGGAAGAGTAGGAGTAGGATGAGCTGGAGGTGGAAGCCGAGGAGGAGGAAGAAGAAGTTTCCAAGTCCAATTCCAGGTAATGGCCCATGCCATCACCCATCTCCATGAGGATGTTGAGCAGCTGCATGTCGTCGCTGTTGCCCGTGTCGAACGCCGACGACGAGTAGGGCGGCTGTCTGTAGCCGTAGCTGCCGCCGTGGTCACCACGGATCAAATGATGTTGTTCCATGAGTCGATTGAACTGTTGGGATGAGCAATGTTGGCATCTGAGGACCCAAAGCTTTTATAAGCAACCGGCGCATTCCACCTGCTTAATTGGAAACGGGATTTGACTAGTCTCCAACGGTGTGGGTCCCACCGCATCCGAGGACCCAAAACGTGGGCTCCACAGGCCGCCATTGGAACGGAACGGAACGGAACGGATGGGAGCTGATGGAGTAACAACGCACGTGACAGGGACACCCCTAGCTAGCTGCTGACATAGGGCGGCGGTGTACGACAAGACTCCTCGACGTCACCCAACCCTCATCCTCTGCTCCGCAACAAGCTCACTGACATACCTTGGCTGTGCACAGAAGATCCTACAACTGAATGAGCACCCCACTTGTTATTGTTTACAACATGCATCCTTAATCATCATTTACTAATGATACTACGTATATAGGTATATGCAGATGCAGTGACCATCCATAGATGAACACTCTCCTTGCTTAGCATATTTTTGTATGGAATTCTTTGTTTCCTTAATCACCATCTACTAATACACCCTCAGTTCTAAAAAGGTTATCTAATATTTGGTACAAAGTTAATCTCTAACAACCTTTTTTCGACGGAGGGAGTCCTATATATATGTGCTGTGATGATCTAGCACGGGATAGATCGAGGAAGGAAGCATGTGGAACCACCATCATTGGAGTAGTACTCTGGCGGCAAATATATATACTACCATGCACCATGACCACAATTGGTACCCGCAGCCTCTTTTTGCATCTTTGGAAATAAAAAATAAGTGATCAACCTATGACCTAAACAGCTCACCTAAACTAATTTATCACTAGATCCTCTGACGCACGCTAGTTTATACCTGCCTCGCTCTCCATTGCTTCGGATACACATACATATGCATGCTAAACATCAATTTCCTTGCTGGGTAAACTTGATTCTGTTACTACATGCTAACCTCCAGCAACTACATGCATGTGTTTGCTTGATGGTTGACTTCCCTTCTTTCTTCAAGTAATTTCATATAGACCCTTTTAACATAATGCAACGGGCATGATTCTAAATTATAAATCTCAATCTGCCCAAAAGATATAAGGCTCTTGAAACAGTGAAATGCGCCTTGACCAAAGAAAAAAAAGGGGAGAAAAGATCATAGGTATCCATAAAAACATAATTAATTTTTAAACTTCGAATTAGCATTTTCCAAAATTTTCAAAATGCGCGCTCCATGTAGCCAAAGCCAAATCAACACACTTGATCAAATGACAACTTTACATCAACCTAAAGTTCACAGGTTTATTCAAGTGATATCGCCAATATGGCACGAAAGTCACATGTTTGGGGCTCAATGGTTGATCAAACGTGAATTTCGGAATGTGTAGGCACCTTGGTTACATTATCACAAACTTTTAGCGCAATATTATGCATGTATTATAAAAAAATCGGTGAATTTTTTAGTAAAATAATAACATGCAGATTTGTTTAGGATGATGTAGTGGCAATTTTTGTCATCATAATGTCATTTTTTATGTAGCGAGTGGTTTCCATGATATACACTATTTATTTCTGATGAACAAACAAGTGTGTACTACAATAGTGTAGTCTAAATCTAGTTAAACTATTAGCTTTCAAAAAGAACTTATTTATACACAAGATGATTCAATTATTAGCTACTCCGCCTCCATTTTTCAATGTAAGATGTTTAGTCTTTTTTGGTCCACGTGTATCTAGAGATGTATTAGTGCAAAATTTACATGAACTTTGCGCTAAGACATGTTTAGATACGTGTAGCCCAAAAAAGGCTAAAACATTTTACATGTAGGAACGGAGGAAATACCTATATATGCCTCTACGCTCATTCTCAACTGCCCAAAAGGTGGTGCGTGCATGTGAGCCGCCGGTTAGTATGCCACCGAGATGCCAAGTATAATACTGATGTACATCTGCTAGTGCTTCCTTAATTAGTGGACAATTGCAACTTGCAAATAGTAGAGATTGATCTAGGGACCAAAACTGGTCTGTTTGCCTTTAGTGCCTCACTAACTTTTCATGCTATAGGGAAGTGATGTGGACCGGCCGGCCAAAAGTATGGAAGGAGGATATGTTTCAATATTATTCAGCAAAAGGTCGACTCCAGATACTAGCTCATACTTGTTTTTTTTCCAAAATTTCTTACTTGGAACGTAAGACGATTATTTTCTTGTCTCGTGTAGCCATCACGAATATCAGGACCCATGACTTTTGATCGATGAAAATTACCGTGGTGTTTTAAACTTGTAGGATGATTCAAGATGACATATACAACCCTGTAAATAATTCAACCTTTATTTTATGTACGGAAATTCGCTAGCTACTTTTTATTTTTTTTATCTTTCAAAGTATTTGAACGACCATCGTGTGAGAATGGAGAAGATGAAGTTTCTCCCCGAGCTCGTTTCTCAGACTCGGACAAAACACCACTCCATTTATTGCAACCCTTGGGAGTTGGCATTTCGCCTTGGTATGGCTAGTGTACAGACAAATATAAGATTTGGCAATAGTATACGAACTGAGAATGCAAATATCTTGATGCATATATATGAGAATGATTGGTGGTGTGTGCCATCGTGAGTCATGACTCAATCTGTGTATGTTGGTTCGAGGAAGCAGCAGCAGCAGGAAGCATCGGAGAGGTGAGTGTTGGTGATCCTAGCTTGCGATCTAAATTAAAGAGAGAGATGAAGTAGTGGTCGATCGATGGAGAGGTGAGTAGGAAGGTGGCGTGCTGCTTCGCGCGGGAGCAGCCATGGAAGCATACTCATATTCATGCATGAACACCACCTGATGATCCATGGAACGATGAGCCGATGGAGACTGACGTTTAAAGCTTACGAGGAACATTTCACTGTCCACCCATCCATCGTCCAAAACAAGGAAAAGCCAACAATATGGGAGGAAGAAGAAAATGGATCCGTCCATCGATGCCAGGTGCAGTGCATGCACTACTTTGTCTCAGACCAGGACCGCTCAGTTGTTTTGGTTCATTCATCGATTCGACCTGTAATTGTTGTGGTGTGGGTTCTACAAATGGAAATCCAACCGAATTATTAGTATCCCATACTAGTATGTAAATGGAACCAAGTTAAAGAAAGGACACTCGGTAAAATACCCAAATAAAAATAAAAAATAGTTACATTCGGCAAAGAAAGGACACTCGGTAAAATACCCGAAAAAAGAACAAACACTTGTAAAAGATTTGCATTTAGCAAGGACGGCAAAAAACAGTTGCCAAAGATGATGGACAAGTCCTCCCCCCCCCCCCCCCCCCCCTCCCCCACCACCCACACACACACATACCGTGATTGATGCACGTCACCTCCTATATGCCGAGCGTCTCACCGTTTGCCCTTTTTCCTGCTAGTTTTTCCACCGGCAAAATTTTCTGCCTATTTTTAATTATTTTCCCAGTGTTTTCTATAAAACACTCAACAAATTATTCATTTTTTCTTGCCAGTTCTCCTTGTCGCAATTTTTTCCCACCTAGAAACTTTCTCGAGTGACCTGCATCATCTACCCAGTAAAACAAAGATGAACAAATAGAGTGACAAATAGTAAGACAATCTTTCTTGCCCACTAATCTCCTGCTTTGATCACGGTGCCATACCTTAGGATACCTATAATAAACAAAAATGAAGGAAGTATTTACCATCACATAGCGCTTCCCAAAAATGAGTCTACAAGTGTATAAATAAGACCATCTATGGTACTGTTTTTATGTTGATTTACAGTATGGAGGTAATAACATATACCTGTAACCAGTGGCGGATCCAACACCCTACTACCTGGGCACTTGCCCGGGCTTCCGGCCGGCCGGCGTAATGCATCTTCATAGCAAATTGATTAATAATTATCATTTTATGCCCTTAAATTTACTGTTTGCGCGGGTTTTGAAATATCTCTAGGTCCGCTTGTACCATATGCATATTACAGTGTAAGTTACTCTCATTATGATATCCTACTATTGTATTTCAAAAATACGATGAATTATGTCCAGGTGTACCGTTTGTATGAATGACATGTGCGCACATATATCTACCTAGTTACTTAGCTAGCTTCGTACGTTGAACTACGATCTTGGGTCTCGATCAATGTAGCCAAGAATGAGTCAAAGGACTAATTGGACAGAGAATATTGTTGACTGCTGAAGGACCTGCCGGATGAAACGGAGGAGTAAATGAGATCACAGGGAGTACTATTGAATATCCTAAAGCCATGTTGATAAATTAACACAAAACCATGTTGTTAAATTAACCTGCATTAACTCATGGAAGCTGCTAGGAGATGTATAGAGAGAGAGAAGAAGAAGAAGAAGAAGAAGGAGGAGGTTCGTGGATTAGTGATATATTGAGTAAATTGCACCGGTGGTCACAGAACTTGTGCGATGTGTGCACTTAAGTCACACAACTTGTAAAATGAATAAATCGGTGGCGCACGTACAACATGCGCCACAAAAATGTGCCTTTCTGTGGCGCATGTATGATGTGCGCCACAGAAAGGCAAATTTCTGTGGCGCATGGGGTGGGATGCGCCACAGAAATGACACATTCTGTGGCGCATGAGGCCATGCGCCACAGAAATCAGCAATTCTGTGGCGCACCAGGCCCCATGCGACACAGTTTTTTTTTTGAAATCAGGTCCCACCCCCATCGCCTTTTTAGCTTTGCAAACAAGAAAAGAAAATGATAAAATGTTCAAAAAATAAAATCCTTTGAGATGTAGTTAGGTTTTAGTGTCTAGTTGGTATAGAAATTTTAAAATATGAATTTTGACCTTTTTTGCAAAAAACGAAAAAAAAAATTGACATGGCCATAACTTTTGCATACAACGTCGAAAAAATGCGTTTAATATGTCAAAAAATCGTGAGAAAAAAAGGAGCTCGATTTCACCCGGGTTTACCCGGTGAACTTCTCTCAGATTCGGGAAATTCCAAAAGAGTAAAAAGTTATTTTAAAAAGAAGATTTTTTTCTACAAAATCAAAAAAATCGTAATTTCAAAAAAATTCAAAAAGCCCAAAAAAAAAGACACAAAAATGTATAACAAAGAAGATTGTTGAATTATTTGGATTTTTTGAACATTTTTTACTTTTTTGAAATTTTTGGATTTTTTGGATTTTTTTGGATTTTTTTTAAGTTTTTGGAATTTTTTGAAACTTTTGAATCTCCTTTTGAAACTTTAGAAGTTTTTGAAAATTTTGAAATTTGAAAACACACATATATAACACATACCACACATATACACATACAAGACTTAAGAGGGTTCATATGATATATATATCAATAAGACTTGAGTAGCATAGGGGTAGCTAGACTGGATAGAACTTAGAAGTTAAGCGTGTTTGGGTTGGAGCAATCTGAGGATGGGTGACCTACATTTGAGATATGCTTGGAGTGTTAAAAATGTTCAAAAAAATCAACTATTTAGGGTTTTCCAAATTATTTCATATTTTGAATTTTTATGATTTTTTTGATTTTTTTTTGAACTTTTCAAAATCTAGATCTAGATCTGGCTGTCTTTTTTTTAATTCAAAAAAAATTCTGTGACGCACCGGGGTAGGGGTGCGCCACAGAATTGTTGTTTTCTGTGGCGCATCTGGGGGTGCGCCACAGAATTTATATTTTAGTGGCGAGCTAACTGTGGCGCACCCACCATGCGTCATAGAAAGGCAAAAGGGTGCGCCACAGATAGCATGTTTCCTAGTAGTGGTAGATGCACACAAGGTATTCGACGAAATTGCTGGTCACGATCTCGTGCTGCCTCCGCACGGTCACCACGCTCCGCGCTCGCGCATACATGCTGCCGCTAGCGCGCTCGAGCTGGCCGTTGCCGCCATGGAGGAGCTCGTCGGGATGATGCAGCTTGGCGAGCTGCTCTGGATCCCGTCCCTTAACGGCGAGGCACTCGACTAGCAGGAGTATATGCATGCCTGGGAAGAAGGCCCACCTCGCCGCCGCCGCTGCCGCGCCTCAGGAGCACGTTTCCTCGTCTGCGGCAGCTTCGGGGTCGTCCAAAGGAGGTGCCGGTGCCTCTGCGCCGCGCTCTCATTGTAACAGCCCACTCTTGTGTTAATGCAATTTATGAGTAAAATTTTCACTTTTTGCATTGCATGCATGCATCATGACATCAAGGTGAAATTGCTAAACAACACTAACTTGGTTTGGCAACATTTGGAAAACCAAATGTCCAACTTGTTCCAGCAAACCTCACAACAAAGAAGACACTTAAACTTGCAAAACAAAAATACCTTGACTTTGTATATTTGTCGAGGAAGTTCCAAGAGCTCAAATCAATATTTTTGACTTGCTTAAAAATTCTAAAAGAATACTATTTTGGAACTTAGTAAAATTGCCATAATTGACACCGATGAACAAAAGTGGTACCAACTATTTTATTCGGAGGAACCAAAAATTGTGGAGCTACCAAATGTTAAGGGGAGCCTCCCCAAATTTTCTCAGAATTGAATAAAGTGTTTAAGTGCTTTAAATAATTCCATAAAGCCACTGGATTTAAAAAGAAACAGCACAGGGACCTATCCGTGATGATTTCAAAAGTTCCAGGGACTGTTGTGCAATTTCTTTTCTCCTTCCCTGTAGCGGCCGAGGCAAGCATGCCGCACGGGCGCCATGGTCGCGCCGCACCGCCGTGTGCGCCGCCCGGGCCCCCTCCCCTCTGCTTCACTGCGAGGAGACCACGCCCTCGAGCCCCACCTGCTCCATCCCCAACCTTTCTTCCCCATTCCTTCCTCTCCTTCTTCCTCTCCCATGGCGCACCGAGCTGCCGCGGTTGACGACCATTCCCCGTCGTTGCAGCCCACGCCGAGCACCGCCGTGTGGGGAAAAAGCTCCGCCGTGCCGTGGTGCTCCTCCACGCCGAAGGAATCGACCGGAAGCGCCACCGTCTCGCCGCGCCGTCCGTGGCCGTGCCGCTGCCGCCCGCGGCTCCGCCGCCCGCATTCGTCGCCGTGGAGTCATCCCCTGCCTCGCCGTTGCCGTGCTCGCATTCGTGGTGAGCTTCTGCACTCGCTGGCCACCTTCCCTCTCCCCTCCCTCGCTATTTCTCGCTCCCCCGTCGCCGCCGTACGCCGGCGTCGTCGCCGCTCCTTTCTCTCGCGA
This sequence comes from Poa pratensis, assembly GCA_947311845.1. Lineage (NCBI taxonomy): Eukaryota > Viridiplantae > Streptophyta > Magnoliopsida > Poales > Poaceae > Poa > Poa pratensis. The sequence goes on from CAMZMU010000084.1 coordinate 163,292, forward strand.
GACCGGCCAGGAGAACGGCCTAAACTGGCCTCTGTGCGTTCGCCACGGGCCCATGGCCGGCCTCAGAAACGGCCCGCACCGGCCAAAAGGCCGGATGCCTCTGGAACCTGTCCGGCCTTTGAACCGGCACAGGCCGGCCTCACTGCCGGGCCGCACGGTGTACAGGCCGGCCCAAAACTGGCAAAAACCGGCCTGGATGCCGGTTTGGCTTATTTTTCTCCCTGTTTATTCTTTCCCTTTTCCCCTTCGATAGTGGATGTTCCCCGCTACTCCCTCGCACACTTAGGGACATCGATCCTCGATGATTCCTACTAGTTCATCGCTCTCTCGCGAAGTCGAGTAATTATTTTATTCGTTGGAATTAAAATAATTAAAAGTAACTAATTAAAAAGAGAAATTACAAAATTAATAACTTTTTATCGGGGCATCCGAAAAAGGTGTTCTTTATAGCAAAACGCTCAGAAAAATGTGCACTAATCCTTTGCATCGCTTGCATACATGTTTACATGATCTTAGCACACGAAAACATTAAAAACAAAGGTAGAGCTATTCTTCTCTCTTGTTAAATAGTATCTCGCACCCCATTTAAAATTGGTGGTTCTTGCTAGAATAATTCCAGTGCATTAAAATGTCATGTCATCATGTGTTTGCGCATTGCATTTGTAAATCTTGTATGGTGATTGATTTGTTTCTTCCGTTGTTTATGCCTCGTTAGATCAAGCAGCCGGGGTTACTCCGCAATACCCCGAGGATCCGTACTACCAGTACCCGAACAAGGCAAGCGTAATCCCCCTCTGAGCATATCTTATCCTATTTTCCGCAACTATATTTTCTCCACTACAATATTGCATGCGGTTCCAAATGTCAATTTACTTGGAGTAGAGTATCCTATAGTTGCATTAGGATTCCGATGCCATTACCTGTTCCCCTCCTATTTAACCATAGGATTGTATTGTTGGCCCGAGATATTTACTATGCTATGTTGATGCTTAGCCATGCTTAGTTAAATGTCCAACTGTACTATGGATACTGTATGTTGGAAACAGGTGATGAGATGTGGTTGATGGTGGAGGAATTGTGGAGACTGGTAATAAAATGCTTAAAGGTGGGGATGAGAGGCCACTATGGGATAGTGGTGTGTTGTCTCACTCTCGCCGCCTAGGTGCGAGTTCTTTACCTCTTGAACCAAGAATGAGCGCGCTTCCTTTCGGTGGGGTATATGGAGCCCTCGTCGACTAACTAACTTGTGCGGGGCTAGCCAGGGTCCTCTAGTTTGAGCTTCCATTTGCGCGTGCGTTGAGATGGTAGCCAATACTGAGAATGAGGATTGTGGTGTTTAGGAAAATGAGTGGCCACGGGGCAGGGTGCTGGGAGCACTGAACTTGTCCCGTCCTCACTGATGATCCTGGGTTAGTCTCAAGCAAGGTAAAGGTCGTAACCGTTCCCGCTCAGTCGGCTTTCCCAGAAGAGAGCTACGTGTAGGCAATGAGCCGGGCGGTACCAAAGGTAAACACAGTGCACCCTGCAGGGTTGAATCTTTTCGAAAAGCCGTGTCCACGGTTAAGGACAACTTGGGAAAGGACGATAAGATCATAGAATAAATTTAACGGAATGATTAAAATTGAGTACTAGAGGTACTATTCAAGAATGCAAGGTTAGCTTACTCGAGGGTGATTCGGGGAGGTGCCTTGATGAACAGGTACAATGATGATGGTGATGGGTGATGATGAGAATCGTGAATCAAGAGAAAAGAGTCACTTCTTACCCCTCTTTTAAGAAGTATTTCGGATTAGACGATGCCATGGAGTCAGGTTTTATCAAATAAAATCAGCTTTATGCAAAAGAGCCATATAACTTTGAAAGCCTCATCGAGCTAATGCTCTATATTTAATCTTGCGAGTTCGTCGAACTCAACGTCATTTGTTTTGTTTCAGAGGAGGACTTCACCGATCTCGAAGGTGGGTTCTTTGTGGACGTCGACGAGTAGTCTGGGGTTCCTAGGTGGCAGCTTGGGACATCTCGGAATAGCTGGCGCTGGATGTTTATTTGTAGGCCTCTTATGCCATATTTGGATCTTGTTGTTAGACAACTTATTTCGCTTCCGCTTGTTATACTGTTGGATCGGTGACCTCTGGTTGTAATATTTGCATCTTTCTCTATTATAAGAGTTGAACTATATTAATTTGTGTCGTAGAGTCTGCGAAGTGCCAGTTGTTCCACTAGTCTTGATCTTTCAATTATGCTATGATAGCTGTGCCTGTGTTAAGGCATCAATCGGGGTGTTGTGTTGCCGATGATCAATTCCGAGCAACACCTGCCAAAGGTTTTGGCCGGGGATTGGTAAACCCGTAACCTCCAGTTGTATCGCTTAACCGGTGACACACAGCATCACTATATAGTAGCCGGGTCGGGGCGCTACACTCATGCTCCCCGAGGTCTTCATCTCGGCGTACCAATTATTGGCTTCGGTCCCAACATGTACGACGCGATCAGCCGAGTACTGTCTGGCAAGACGCGGACTTGCAACAACTAGCAAAGAACTCGCCGACAGGAACCAGTCTGATCGAAAAACAGAGGTACTCAGGTAGTACGTATATACGCTAGTATACTAGATTGCAGGGTCTTTTCGTTCTTTTCTGACATCGATTACAGGGTGCTATTACACGCATGAGATCCTCGAGTCAATCGCTGACGAGCGGTGGCTCCGTGGCGAAACTGCAGTGGCAGAGCATGGTCTCGGACCTTCTGGCGCTCGGGAAGCTGAGCAACTGCACTGCATCGCCCTGTGGTACGTGTTGGGCAGCATGGTCGGCCTCCCCATGCAGGTCTGCACGTCGCGCTCGGCCCTGTGGTCGACCCCGCCGGCCTCGGGTCCGTCTCACGTTCCCGGCGGACCTGTGCCCGACGGAGGGCATAGCAGCGGTGGCGGATTTAACATTCGCTTGTGCAAGCACAGACTAGCGGCCGATCATGTCGTGAGTGCCGTGCTGGTCGACGCCGAGGAACGGCTCGTGGACAGGAACGCCGTGGGGTGCGTGGCTAGCCCTTGCTCATTATCATTTCGTCAAACACCTTATGTGCGTCTACCTTGATGTATTTTTTCAAAAAGAACCCCGCAACAGAAAGTTTAGGGGGTTATTGCGTAGCGGCCGGAGATGGATGTAGCAGCGGCTGATGGCTAATTTTTTTTTAATAATACATTTTTTTACAGAAATTTGATAAATATTACGCATTTTGCATAAATTACACAAATAATACGGTCTCGGCCCAGGCCTGGCCGATAAGTGCCCACTGGGCTAGCCCAGGCCGATTAGTACCTTATCGGCCAGGCCTGGGCCGATTAGTACCTTATCGGCAAGGCCTGGGCCGATTAGTACTAATCGGCCAGGCCTGGGCCGATTAGTGCCTGTCGGCTTAGCCTGGGCCGAGGCCGTATTATTTCTGAAATTTTGTGATTTTGCGTAATATTTTTCAAATTTAATTAAAAAAACGTATTATTAAAAAAAAATCAGCTGATGCACCTGCAGATGTTGGGTCCAGGTGCATGCATGGCCTCTTGCCTCTTGCGGCCGGCACCATGAGCATCACTCCAATTCAAAGCCCCGCAAGTGGAACTAGTATATGCGAGCTAGTGGCCGTTATACCCGGATGCAACTGTAGCACGAAAGCCCCTCTCATCCTACATATATTTGTTGGTCAGTGTTGGCTGTCTATCTCTTGGTCTTATTTTGTCATCGCTTCCACCGGAGCTCTTTCCCGCCTCCTTCCTCTCATCCCATATCTTCGTTTTCATATATATATATGCTTGTTCCAGTCTCCTGGTTCTTCCAAAAATATGATTGTTGCAGTCTCAGTGATATGCATGATCTCTTCATAAGCAATTACTTGCCTGCCCTGCATTGATTTATATAGTTGAGCAACATTTTATTTGATATGATTAATTAACTTATCTCTCTTTTTGTAGTAGTAGTATAGATGGATTTGCATGACCAAATTACTCCACAAACATACATAACTGCGAGGGAGGATCGTACGTAAGCTTCCCTGACTAAACCCGTTGAGTTATGAATGGATGGAAAGCAACAGGCTGGAGATTTGGTCAGACGGATATTGACCATGACCATTTCTTCAACCAACTAGCTAATTCTTGTTCTTTCTACTCCTTTGGTGTTGGTCCTGAGATCGATACAGACTTTGAACAATCTACAGCTGTAGCTACCACAAGCACATATCAAAAATTTAATTAATACTTAACACACGCATATGCCCGGCCACAAAAACGTACATTGACTAACCTCTCTCAACAATCTTCATTTTTACTCAACCTCTCTGAAGAATCTGAATCTGTCGCTAACACACGCCTATAGGCTCCCTCCAAAAGTTCAACTATGTAGTATTCCATCTTCTTATCCATTCTAATTAAGTGGTAGTGCAATTTAGTTCAGTGATGAAGTCTATTGATCCAGAAAGCCAGCGATGAGTGAATGAATGCGACACCAGAGATGCGGCAGCCCGGAAGCTTCCTAATAAATGAAGTTGACATTATATTATATGCTACATTCACCTTTTCTACATACTTTGGGACTTGTCAATATACTAGGACGACACCTACTGTGTGTTGCATTACTTCGGATTAAGAAAACCTATTACTTCTCCCAAACATGTAATTTTTTCCACTTTTCCTTCTGCCTCTCCCCAATCACTATTAGTTAATCTATAACTCGCTCTTATGAGAATTGATTTTAAGCCTCGATAACTGCTAACAAATAATCAAAACATGACACGCAGCGAGACGAGCGAGCAATATCTAGGCACTGCAGCAAGTTTCAAATAATAAAACGAGTGAACATATATAAAGACGGCAACACTACCTCGCCATGATACCATCTGAAAAAAATCCTAGATGTATATCATGTCGTATTCTGCGAACGTGACAAAACTCGACTCAAATATATTGTATTTTTGGTGTGCGAAAATGAAGAAATCTGACATCTTAAGTAGTGAACAATGCAAAATTTGAAACCTTCAAAATCTGCCGGATTTGTCATTTTTATAGCACAAAATATGAGTTATTTTAATTTGAGATTTTGCATGTTGATAGAATGCATCACTGTATACATCCAAAAAAATTAAATTTATTTTGAAACTTTAAGATATTTGAAAAGAAAAAATGGCACCATGGAACCCAGTCTCCATGTGTGGTTGTTGCCCGGGTACATGTACAAATTCTGTTGAACAAAATAGTATACATCATATGTAGCCCAAATCTAGCTTAACTTATTTATACGCAAGACGTTGCAATTATTAGCCACCTACATATCTATGCTCACTCTCAACTGCCAAAATGGTGAGGCATGCATGTGGGCTGGCCGGTTAGCGCGCGAGAGGCCAGATATAAAATAGTCCCCTACGCATCTGCTAGTGTTGCTAGCTGCTGATAATATATCTTCCTTAATTAGTTGAGAATTGCAAGTTGTCAATAGTAGTGATTGATCGAGGGAGCAACCGGGGCCGGTTTAACTTTGGCCTCACTAACTTTTCATACTACAGTGACCTGATGTGGACCTGCGAAAAGTTTGGAGCGACGAAAGATTTCAATATTATAAAAGCAAGCTCGATCGATCCCAGAGATAGTACTCCAAAATTTTCTACTTGGAATGTAAGACGGTTATTCAGTTGTCATCACCGTGAGTCACAGTCTCGCAGACCAATGACTTTTGATGAACCTTGTCAATTAAAAAATGAATTTGATGAAAATGACCGTGGTATTCAAACTTGAAGGCTGGTTACAACTTTGTATGTAATTAAACATTTTCTACGCATTCCTTTTCACCGCATTTTTCTACTCTTCAAGTACCTAAGAATGGGCCCCAATGCTGATTAAGTATCTCCTTGGAACCGCTACTGTTCTTGGGCCCCAATGGGTTTAGGGTTCTCAGGTAAAACATGGCTCCATTTACTGGAACCAACCGTTAGGCGTTGGCATTATTTTGACGCCATTAACTGAGAGTGCAAATATGTTGATCGGTACTATATACAAGATTTTGAGTACTGTATGTGTCATCATCAGTCATGTATGAGTGGCATGACCCTATCTGGGTTATGTTGGTTCGAGGAAGCAGCAGGCTGCATCAAGGCTAGTGTCTTGTGATGGTTGCTACTTGCTTGCATCTGCATGGCGTCGATCGCTACCTAAAATTAAAGAGAGTGTAAGGAGGAAGGTAGAGTGATGCTTCGCGCGGGAGCAGCCATGCATGCACACTTACTCTAGTACCTGCAGGTGATGGATCCATGAGCCGATGGAGTTGTTTACGTCGACGACACTGACGGAACGGAACGGAACGGGATATGGCCTATGGGCGACATACAACATCAAAAGACTGCGACAAAGTGCGTTTCAAGTTAGATCACTGTCTATCCCATTCCATAAGGAAGAAGAAAATGGATTGATGCTTACGGACCGATGCCAGGAGCAGTGCATGCACTACTTATGGTCTGATAACGACCGGCCCGTGGTGTCCGTTCATGCATCGATCAAACCTACAAATGTTGTGGACAAACTAGTTCATGGTTCTTCAAATGGAAATTGCCCTTTGCACAAAATCACTGAGGCCTTGTTTACTTTAAAGGTATTATAGGGGATGGGAAGAGTGGGGATGGGAGGGGTGACGTGGTTCTGAACACGACATAGGCCACAGGGTGACCGAGGTAGGTGTGGGATCCGGGACCTGCGGCATCGGCACCCGGTAGGATTGCGCCGGAGCGCTGACAAAGGAAATACCCAGGTTCGGAGCCCTCCCGGAGGAGGTAACACTCCTACTCCTGCTCCAGCTCTCTATCAATGGTGAATATAGTACATGGTTGCTCCTTGAGCTGTTCGGTGAGCCTAGCATGGCTCTCCTCTCTAGCTACTTGGGTGTGTGAGGAAGAAGAAAGATCAGACCCCTTTACTTGGGTGCACAGGCAGCCTTATATAGGGCTGGCTGCCTGGCTTACAGGCGGGCCCGGCTGGCCACGTCAGCCGGCACGTGTCGGCTACAGGGGCGCCTCCTCTTGTCAATCCTTATCCGCCAGGCGAAGGGCCTCGTAGGCATGCAGGCGAGGGTGGAGTAGACTTGGCGATGTGGAGGGTTGGGCAGCGAAGAGGCCGGCCCCCCACCTCCTACCCGGCTGCTCCTGGAGCCCCATGCCGGCACGTCGGGCGGCGCTCCGTATTCCCTCGTGGGTCTGCAGATGACGTCGGGGTAGGCTTGGCGACGTGGAGGGCTGGGCAGCGAAGAGGCCGGCCCCCCACCTCCTACTCGGCTGCTCCTAGAGCCCCGCGCCGGCGTGTCAGGCGACGCTCCATGTTCCCCGCCTGTCGGGAGCTCTGGGGGTCACGGGTGACGCAGGGCGTGATACGGCTCCGGTGCCCGCCCCGCGCGGACCCTTGGCTTCTGCTTGTTGTAGACGGGTGGCAGCCGGCCTGCCGGCTGCTGGCCGTCCGGATCCGGCTGCCATGGTTGACTCGGGTCGTACCTGGCGGGCGTCGTTTGTCGTTATCTGTTTGTCTTCGGGTATCGCAATGATGACGGGCCTATAGCCCGTCTGCGCCAAGCTGGGCGGAATCCGGCTATGACCGGGTCAGGCGGTCCCGGCGCCGCCAGGCAGCCGGGACGGCCAAACCAGGAAACTTGTCCCTGGTTTTCGCGCTTTGCTCGGGATCTCCTGTGGACTTTTGGGTACCCCGGTTTCATCCCCACGACACTAGCCCCGAACACGTCGGAGCTGAAAAGACGCCGGCTACGGCGGGGAGAGCTGTTGCATGTTCAACGCCTTTGGTCAATCGTCCGGGTAGGAGGGTAAGAAACCGGGTGTCCCGCTGCCCGGCTACAGCGGATGACGCAAGCGCTGATGCTGGCACGTTCCATCCGCCTGTCATGCGGTTGCCCGGTAGTCGAGACGACGCCTCGGTTCCTGTTGCAGGATCTTCTGTGGCGACGCGACAAGGGCGGGATCTTCTGCGGCCGAAACTGCCGCCCACGATCTCGCCCACGATCGCGCGGTTGCGCGCCGCGTGGCGCATTTTGCGGAGGCGGTTACTCGGGCCCTCCGGCCCTTAAATAGGGGACGGCGCGCGGAGGTGAGGGGTTCGCCTCCATTCTCCTCCTCCGCGCCTCCTCTGCTTCCCAGTGCTCCGCCGCTCGCATCCGCGCCTCCTCTGCTTCCTTCTTCTTCTCCGGCGAAGGGGGATCTCCGCCGGCGCGGCTGTTTCTCCTCCGACGCGCTGGAAGTTGCAAGCGCGGCGACCACGGGCCACCGTAGTTCGACGTCGAGGCCGCGAAGCCCATCTCCCGACGCGCCAGGACCGGAGATGGCCGACGGCAATGAGGGCGGCGGCGAATGGCGCGGCTCCGTCGTCACCATGGAGGAGGTCCGGGCCCTCCGTGCGCATGGCCTCCTGTCGACGGAGGAACGCGTCAGCGTGCGCCTCGCCGCGGCTGGCGAGGTAGTTCCCGCGCCGCAGGCCGGCGAGAGAGTGGTCTTCAGAGACCACTTCGACCGCGGGCTCGCGCTGCCGGCGAGCCCCTTCCTCCAGAGCTTCCTGCGGACCTTTGGTCTGCAGATGCACCACCTCGGGGCCAACTCGGTGGCCACGCTGAGCTACTTCGCCACCATCTGCGAAGGGTGGCTCGACATCTGGGCGAACCTCTCCCTCTTCTGCCGGCTGTACTACCTCCGCGCCCGCTACGTCGGCAACAAGGAGGAGAATGGCTTCGTGGACTGCGGCGGCGCGATCGTCTATCGGCGTTCGCGGACGGAGCTGCCCGGCTTCGAGAAGCCGGACATGGTGAAGGAGTGGCAGCGGTCGTACTTCTACGTCCGCAATCTGAAGGAGGGGCAGGACCATATCCGCCTGCGGTATTTCAGCCGGTCCCGCCCACGCGGGAGAACTGGGGCCTGAAAGCGCTTGGCGACCAGGCGGATGCCAACAGGATGCTCAGCCGGCTCGACGATCTCTTCAAGAAGGAGGGGCTGACTACCCGGGACCCGACTCTCTGCTGGCTCTACAACCGAGTAGCGCCGCTGCAGAGCCGGACCCACAAGATCTGCCACCTGAGCGGGCGCCTCGATCCCACCCGGCTGACCTGGAAGCGGTGGAAGCAGGAGGCCCTGAACGGCTGGCTCCGCCATGTCACCAAGGAGGAGCGGGTGGCGGAGAACTGGAAGTACGGCAAATCGCCGTACACTCGAAGGAAGCGGCCTCCCCCGGTAAGTTATCTTTGCTTGGACTCCTTGTTTTCCTCTGTGCGTCGGCCGGCTGCTCATCTAGCCGGTTGCGCAGCTCTTCAAGGTTCAGAAGGAGGAGGACGGGCCCGACGATCCCCGGTTCGTGGCTGACATCCAGCTGGCGACGACGGCGCCCGGGGAAAGCTTCTCGAGGGCGAAGAGGACGACGGCGCAGCCGGGGGTGGTGAGGGTGCCGATGGTGGCCAGGCGGAAGACGCGCCGGTTGATCAGGCGCCGTCTGGAAGAGGCGGTGCAGGCGACGTGCCGCCGGATGCTCGGGGTAAGCCGGTTGCCTCTGTCTCAGGCGTCGAGGAAATCATCAAGCCCGTGGTAGTCATTGATCTCTCCGATACTGAGAGTATTGAGAGTGCAGAGACCGCGGGATCGACCTCGGCGCCCGCCAGAAGAGGACGAAGCCGGCTACCCCGGCCAGCTTGGAGGAAGAGGATGACGACGATGAGCCACTGCTGAGGAAGAAGCCGAGGAGGATTCCGGCTAACGTGCGCAGGTGAGTACTCGTGCAGCGCTTTTTTTTTTCGTGATGTTGGTAGGCGCCCCATGACATGGCATTTTTCTCTTCTGCAGCGCGCCAAGGTCTCTGACCATTGGTGGTGCCGCCAGGACCATTGCCGCGCCGGCTACCCAGGCGGACGCGTCCGCCCGTGCGACGGAGGAGCAGGAGGCCGGCCGCGAGGAGCCGCGCGAGCAGCCGCGCGAGTCGGCTGAGAGGACCCAGCCGGTTGGGTCCCCAGTCGGGGCCGTGCCGCGCGAGTCGGCTGAGAGGCCGGCGATGCTGCAGCCGGGGCGGCAGCTGGGGGTACGGCCGCTCCAAGGCCGAAGAAATCCGGTGCAACGACGTCCACGAAAAGGGCCGAGGCGACGGCGAGGAAGAAGGCTGGCCCAACGGCTGCGGAGAAAGCCAAGGGACAGGCGGATGGCTCCACTGCCGCCAAGGACCAGGCGGACGATTCTACTGCCGCCTGGGAAAGGCAGCTGGCGCCGGTCGACCCCTCCATCACCGCCAATGCTGGGAACATCCGGGAGCCGGGTGACCCCTTCTCTTTCTCCTTGGAGATCGGGCAGGGGGTGCGCGAGTTGCGCGCGGACGTCCAGCACCTCCAGGAGCTGCTCCAGGTAGGCTATCATGCTTGGTTTCTTTTCTCTGGGCGCGGCCGGCTACGGGGGCCGGCGCTAATCTTGATTCTGATGTTTCTCTTTAGTGGTCCCAGAAGGAATCCGGCAAGAAGGTCGAGCGCCTGGAGAAGGAGCTGAAGGCCGCCAAGGGTGAGTTTGTGTTCCGACTGCGGATCGCCTATCCGGAGCCGGCTGCTGACCTTCTACTTCTTTTGTAGAGTCTGATGCGGCGCTGCGCACCCAGCTGGAGAGCTACAAGTTCAGCGAGCTCTCGGCGGAGGTGGAGCGCCTCAAGAAGCGCGACGAAGAGCGCCAGGCGGAGCTGGCCAGATGGCCGAGGCCAAGGAGGCGGCGGAGAAGGGTGTGGTGGAGGCGCGCCAGAATTTCGAGGAGGTGGAGAAGGGCTACAACCAGCAGCGCTCGGACGATCAGGCGGAGATCACGAAGCTGAAGGAAGAGCTTGACCGCCTGAAGTCAGAGGAAGGCTCCGCGCGCAAGGAGTTGGCGCGGATCGACCTCTCCGTTCGAGGTAGCCTTTGGCGTTGAAGCATCTTGTCTCGCCATCTTTTAGTTCTTTTGTAATTTCCCGTCTGGCTGCAGGCTTTTATCCGTCTGCGGGCGTAGAGGCGGCGAAGACTCAGCTGGCTGGCCTGGGGGTGGAGCCGACCGAAGCGGCCATAGCCGGCTGCTCGACCTCCGTGGCGGACCGGGTGGAGCAACTTGGGACGGACGCCTGTGCGCTGGCGTACGCGGCCAAGCGGCTCTGCAAGTACGTCTGGCCCGGCCAGGGGGCTCCGATAGTCCTGGCCGAGCTGGCGCGCCGGATTGGAGAAGCGCCGGCTGGCGTGGAGAGCTTGCAAGAGTCGGCGTCGCGCGGGGGAGCCTTGTGGACCGTGTGCCTCCTCAAGTCTTGGTATCCGGTTGCTGAGTTGGAGCTGCTCAAGGAGGGCTTCCGGGACGATGATACGTACGACGAGCTCAAGCAGCGCTCGGACTACCGGGACGCCGCCTGCACCATTGCGGACTTCGTCGACCTTTCAGAGTTCATCCCTGACAGGGAGCAGCCGGCCCAGGACTCCGAGGATGAGTACGCCGATGTCGAGGAGACGGCGGAGGACCCCAAAGGGAAAGCTGCAAAAGACCCCTGCTGCTCCAAGACTGGCGACGTGGCCGGCTCCTCCAACCCTACCGAGTGAAGACCTCGGAATGCCGAGTGGGATTTGTACCGCCTCTTTTGCCCGTCGTGAACTTGCACGTGAACCTGCCTCATTTGTCCCGGAATGCCGGGTGTGCTTGTAAAAAACTTCTGGTACTTGTGTCATGACTTGAATAGAGCTTCGTCTCTTTTGCTTCTAGTTCCGGCTGGAGTTTCTTTGATTTTTTCTGCTTCTCTTTGCCTCTTTGTGACGTAGTGAGGGCGGTAGCCCATTTAATCTCACTAGCCCCCGAGATTGGGCCCGACTGGCGAAGCCAGCCAGGCCGAATCTGATCTGCCTTCAAAGAAATGTCCCGGCTGTCCGAGACAGCCGGTCGTCCGTGTAGACTGCCGGTCGTTTCGAATCTTGCCGGCTAGCGTCTGAGAGCTTGTGGGGACTCAGGACCCGTCTTCTGGATGTGGCTTACAATGCGTCAAACAATGAGCTTGTGAGGACTCAGGTCCGATCTTTTGCTGAAATGTCAGTCCACAAAATCGAAAGGGGTTGGCACTTTTTAACTTTGCAGTTTTTATTCGTTTAGGGGCTGGCTCGCCTTCGTTTTGCCGTTCGTGCCCCTTCCCGTGCACGCGGTCGTCAGCGGCTGCTTCTCTTGCTGGCTGGAGGCGCACGGTACTGAGGTCTTGAGAAGCTAGACTTAGGCGAGCGGACGCGCGGTTCTTGTGTCGCGAGCCGGAGAACTTTCCTTTCGTAGATACTTTTCGCGTGTGCCGCCTAGCCGGTTTCTGGCCAGCGTGTCAGCCGGGTTGTGGTTTGCAGCCGGATCCGAGAGTAGGCGTCGGGGTTGAGCACGTTGCTAAGGTATCGTAAGCAAGGATCAAAAAGTCCAGCTAGCCACAGTTGGAAGAAAGGAGAAACAACTCTTACTCAACTGCAGCCCCGAGTGTGCGCTCGGGGGTGCTAACTTTTATACAAAAAGGGGAGTACAAGGTGTTACATTCGCTCTAGGAGTAGAACGTTTTAAGGAGACAGGCATTCCTCGGGCGTTCCCCCTCTTCGTAAGGGGTGAACTTCTTGTTCTTCTTCTCCTCGCGTACATCTGTGAGGTAGTACGCGTTGTTGCGCAGCGCTCTGCTGATGATGAAAGGGCCTTCCCACGGGGAGGACAGCTTGTGGAGGCCTTTGGTGTCTTGGATCCATCGTAGCACGAGGTCGCCTTCCCGGAAAGTGACGGGTGTACCTTCGGGCTGTGATACCGGCGCAGGTTTTGATGGTATATGGCTGACCTGGACAGGGCCAGCTCTCGCGCCTCTTCGAGGAGGTCCACGCCGTCTTCGTTTGCCCGCCTGGCTTCTTCTTCTGTGTAGAGGACGGCTCGCGGGGAGTCGAACTCGATGTCAGCCGGTAGGATGGCCTCCGCGCCATAGACGAGGAAGAAAGGCTTGTAGTTTGTCGAGTGGTTGAGGGTGGTCCTCAGGCTCCAGAGCACATGCGGGAGTTCTTGGATCCAGCAGCCGGGAGTTCGCTCGAGCGGGTCCACCAGCCGGGGTCGGATTCCGGCTAGGACCAGGCCATTTGCTTTCTCCACTTGGCCGTTTGACTGGGGATGGGACACCGAGGCGAGGTCCAGCCGGATCCTTTTCTCTCGGCAGAAGCGCTTGAAGACGCCCTTGGCGAAGTTCGTGCCGTTGTCGGTGATGATGCTGTGCGGGTAACCGTAACGGTAGATGATGTCCTGGAAGAAGGTGATGACCGTCTGGCCGCTCAGCTTTTTGATCGGCTTGGCCTCGATCCATTTGGTGAACTTGTCCACCGCTACGAGGAGGTGAGTCATGCCGCCTCGCGCCGTTTTGAAAGGGCCGACCATGTCGAGCCCCCAGACGGCGAACGGCCACGTGATGGGGATGGTTTGCAGGGCTGAAGCCGGCGTGTGCTTCTGCTTGCTGAAGCGCTGGCAGCCAGTACAGGCTCGGACCATCTGCTCGGCGTCGGCCAGAGCAGACGGCCAGTAGAAACCGTAGCGCAGGGCCTTCGAGGCGATTGACCTGGAGGCGGCGTGGTGCCCGCATTCGCCCTTGTGGATGTCCTTTAGAAGGCGCTGTCCCTCCTCTGGCTCGACGCAGCGCTGAAAAACGCCGGTCGGGCTGCGTTTGTAGAGCTCGCCATTGATGATGGTGTACGCCTTGGAGCGCCGTAGTACTTGTCGCGATTGCACTTCCTCCGCTGGGAGCGTGCCGTGGACGAGGAAATTGAGTAACGGCCGCGCCCAGGAGGGAACCTCGTGGATGGTGAAGACGCCGGCTAGGACGGACTGGGCGGCCTTTTGGTCCGGCTGCGCAGCCCCCGGGTTTGCTGTGGTCTTGTCGATGAGCTCGGGGATTGGTTCGGCTGGCGCCGCGTAGCCGGGCGGGGTGGCGGCCCCCGAGTATCCGTTTCCGGCTGGGAGGCTCCCAGCCCCGGGCTCGCTTCTCCGGCTGGGAGGTTGGGGACCGTCTCGATGATGATGGATTCCGAGTCGGGTGAGGGCGTGATGGACGGCTTGTAGACGTGCTCGAGGGAGACGCCAGGCGGAATAGCTCGCCGGGTGCTGCGAGCTTGGCGAGGATGTCGGCTGTCTCGTTGTTGGCCCTGGGCACGTGGTGGAACTCACACCCTTCGAAGCAGGCGGAGAGCTGCTGCACGAAGAACCGGTAGGAGGCCATGTTGGCGTCCTTGGCGTCCCAGTTCCCGGAGGTTTGCTGGATCACCAGGTCCGAGTCGCCGAAGCAGAGGATGCGCGGGATGTTCATGGCCTTGGCGAGCTTGAGGCCGTGGATGAGAGCTTCGTACTCGGCGACGTTGTTGGATGCTTTGAAGTGAACTTGCACGGCGTACTCTAGCCGGTTTCCTTTGGGCGAGGTGAGGACAATTACGGCTCCCAGCCCTTCGTACATCTTGGAGCCGTCGAAGTGCATCCGCCAGTGGTTTGAGTCGGGAACAGGCGGCAGGTACTGCGTTTCTGCCCAGTCGACGATGAAGTCGGCGATGCGCTGGGACTTGATGGCCGCTCTTGGCCGGTACAGTATCGTGTGCGGGGCCAGGTCAACTGCCCATTTTGCGACCCGGCCGGTTGCGTCCTTGTTGCCAATGATGTCGCCGAGTGGCGCCGTGCTCACCACGGTGATGACGTGCTCTTGGAAGTAGTGGCGCAGCTTCTTCTCCGCCATGTGCACGCCGTACACAAGCTTCTGGTAGTGAGGGTAGTTCTGCTTTGATTGCGAGAGTACCTCGCTCACGTAGTAGACCGGTCGCTGGACCGGGTGCTCCATACCCGGCTCCTTCCGCTCCACTACCAAGTCGATGCTGACGCAGCGGTTGGTGGCTGCAATGTACATGAGCATGGGCTCCTTCGGGGCAGGCGGTGCGAGGACCGGTGCCCTGGTTAGCGCTTTCTTGAGCTCGGAGAAGGCCGCGTCTGCCTCATCCGTTCAGGCGAACTTGCCGGTTTTCTTCAGCAGGTGGTACAGGGGTAGGGCCTTTTCTCCCAACCGGCTGATGAACCGGCTGAGCGCTGCCAGGCAGCGGCGAGCTTCTGGACATCCTTCACGTTGGTTGGCCGGTGCATGTTCTCGATGGCGGCGATTTTGTCCGGGTTGGCCTCGATCCCTCGTGCGGAGACGAGGAATCCGAGTAGCTGGCCAGCCGGTACGCCGAAGACGCACTTCTCGGGGTTCAGCTTGATCTGGAACCGGCGTAGGTTGTCGAATGTTTCCTTCAGGTCGTCGATGAGGGTGCGGCGCTCCTGGGTCTTGACGACGATGTCGTTGACGTAGGCGTGTACATTGCGCCCGATCTGGTCGTGCAGGCACCTCTGCATGCACCTCTGGTAGGTGGCTCCTGCGTTCTTCAAGCCGAAGGACATGACCGTGTAGCAGAAGGCCCCGAATGGAGTTATGAAGGAGGTCTTCAGCCGGTCAGCCGGATTTAGATTGATCTGGTTGTAGCCGGAGTAAGCGTCCAGGAAGGACAGGTAGTCGCAGCCGGCGGTGGAGTCGATGACTTGGTCGATGCGCGGCAAGGCGAAGGGGTCTTTGGGGCACGCCTTGTTGAGGCTGGTGTAGTCGATGCACATACGCCAGGTATTGTTCTTTTTTAGTACCAGGACCGGGTTGGCCAGCCAGTCAGGGTGGCACACTTCCATGATGAATCCCGCCTCAGTAGCCGGGCAATTTCTTCCCCGATTGCCCTCCTCTTTTCTTCTCCGAATCGTCGGATGGACTGTTTGACCGGTCTGGCGTCCGGCTTGACGTGTAGAGAGTGCTCAGCGAACTCCGTCGGCACACCTGGCATGTCTTTTGGAGACCATGCGAAGATGTCCCGATTCTCACGGAGGAATTCGATGAGCTCGCCTTCCTATTTGTCGCTGAGAGTATTGCCGATGGTGAGGAACTTGCCGTCCGGCTTGCTTGCATCCAGCGGGACCTGCTTGCTGTCCCTCTTGCCTTGGAACTGCTTTTCACCGACTGCTTCTTCGTAGCCGGTACATCCGGGTGCTCGGCTGCTACGGCGCGCTTGATCTCCTTGAATCTTCAGCCGCCACCAACGCCTCGGCGAGCTTTGAGCCGGCCGAAGCGCAAGCCATGGAGCGCTTGAAATCGCCGGCTATGGTGATGATGCCGCTTGGGCCCGGCAGCTTCATCTTCAGGTAGCCGTAATGGGGCACGGCCATGAATTGAGCGAGGGCCGGGCGGCCCAGGATGGCGTGGTAGGGGCTACGGTGGTTCACCACCTCGAAATGGATGCTCTCGCGGCGAAAATTCTTCTGGTCTCCGAACACGACGTCCAGCCGGACGGTGCCGATTGGTGTGCAGGACTGCCCTGGCACAATGCCATGGAAGATCGTCTTGCTGCGGTCGAGGCTAGCCGGCGTGATCCCCAGCTTGTCGGCGGTTGTCCTTGTACAGGATGTTGATGTTGCTTCCTCCGTCGATGAGCACTCGGGAGAAGGTGACGGCGAACTCTTGGTCGGTGACGAAAGTGGGATCCAGGAGCATGCTGTAGCCCCCGGGATTCGGCATGACGTCCGGGTGGTCCTCAGGGCCGAAGGAAACGGGTTGCTTGGCCCAATCCATCAGCTGCTGGACGGCGGGGGACGACTGCATTTACCTCTGCGACGCGCAGCCGCTGGCTGCGCTTGTCGTTGCGCTCAATGATGGAGATGACGTAGGCGGCATCTTTGCTGGGGTAGACTTGGATCACTTCATTCATTCACATGTGCCTTGCAATATTACTTGATCAAGATTATGTCGGTAGCATGTCACCTCAAAAATTATTTTGTTTTTATCGTTTACCTACTCGAGGACGAGCAGGAACTAAGCTTGGGGATGCTGATACGTCTCCAACGTATCTATAATTTTTGATGTTCCATGCTTGTTTTATACCAATTGTTACATGTTTTGCATCTACTTTATGTCACTTTTATACATTTTCCGGGACTAACCTATTAACAAGATGCCGAAGTGCCAGTTCCTGTTTTCTGCTGTTTTTGTATTCCAGAAAAGCTAGTCTGGAAATATTCTCGGAATTGGACGAAACTTCACGGGCATCCCTATTTTCCAGAAGACACCTGATGGAGCAAAGATGCAACAGAGGAGGCCCACAGGGGCCCCACACGCCACTAGGGCGCGGCAGGCCCCTTGGCCGCGCCCTGGTATGGTGAGGGCCCCACGGGGCCTCCAGCCGCCGCCCTTTCGCCTACTTATTCCCCCCGAGAAAATAACCCTGGACACCGAGCCATTATCCACGAAAAGTTCCAGAGACGCCGCCGCCGTCAACCCTAGCTCGGGAGGGTTCAGAACCTCTTCCCGGCACCCTGCCGGAGAGGGGAATCGTCACCGGAGGCTTCTACATCGCCATGCCTGCCTCCGAGTGATGCGTGAGTAGTTCATCCTTGGACTACGGGTCCATAGCAGTAGCTAGATGGTTGTCTCTCCTATTTGTGCCATCATGTTTAGATCTTGTGAGCTGCCCTACATGATCAAGGTCATATTATTGTAATGCTACATGTTGTGTTTGCTGGGATCCGATGAATATTGAATATTATGTCAAGTTGATTATCAATCTATGCCCTATGTTATTTATGATCTTGCATGCTCTCCGTTGCTAGTAGATGCTTTGGCCAAGTAGATGCTTGTGACTCCAAGAGGAGTATTTATGCTAGATAGTGGGTTCATGTCTCCATTGAATCTGGGACAGTGACAGAAAGTTCTAAGGTTATGGATGTGCTGTTGCCACTAGGGATAACCTAACGATGCTATGTCCACGGGCATATGTGTTTGTTTACATTACGCACTTTACTTAATGCGATTATCCGTTGCTTGCAACTTAATACCAACGGGGGACTCGGATGACAACCCGGCGGTGGATTATTAGTCATAGACGCTGTTGGATAACGGTCTATGTATTTTGTCGTAATGCCCAATTAATATCATAGTAATCATCATGTCATGTATTTGCATTGTCATGCGCTCACTATTTGTCAATTGCCCAGCTGTAATTTGTTTACCCAACATGTTAGTTATCTTTATGGAGAGACACCACTAGTGAACTGTGGACCCCGGTCCATTCTTTACATTGATTAAACCACAAACTGCAAACTGTTCCTTTTTCATTCGCTGCAATTTAATACTCATTTTCCACACGAGACGTTTAATCCTTTGTTTTCAGCAAGCCGGTGAGATTGACAACCTCACTGTTTCGTTGGGGCAAAGTACTTTGATTGTGTTGTGTGCAGGTCCACGTCAGCGCCGGAATCCCTGGTGTTGCGCCGCATCATATTTCGCCGTCGACAACCTTCTGAAGAATCGTTACTCCTACTGGTTCGATAACCTTGGTTTCATACTGAGGGAAAACTTGCTGCTAGGCTACATCAACCTTCCTCTTGGGGTCTCCCAACGAGCAAGTACGTTTGCATCAAGCTATTTTCTGGCGCCGTTGCCGGGGAGTAGCAGTCTTCTGCAAGGGGAGTTTCACACTTCCAATCTCTTTACTTTGTTTTTGTCTTGCTTAGTTTATTTTATTTTATCTTGTTTGCTTTCAATTATCAAAAACACAAAAAAATTAGTTACTTGCATTTAGTTTATTTTCGGTTTGTTTCTGTTAGTTATTATGTCTAGCTCTTTACTTGCTATCAATGGTTACTTTCCTTGAAACTAGTCCTATGGCTGAAAACAACATGAGAGAGCTTTATGAAATTTATCTTGAGTTGGGACATGAAGTGTTTGAAGAGAAAATTAAAAAGCCTATGGAACTTTATTTGCATAACAATCATGATAGTAGCAATGTTATTAGCATACATTCTTTGAACACCATTATTGCTAATGCCATGGAAAGCTCTAAGCTTGGGGAAGCTGGTTTTGATAAAAATGATATTTTTAGTCCCCAAGCTTGGAGGAGGAAGAATGCTATATTGTCGAATGTGATGATTCTATTGAAATATCTCTTTTGATAAATTTGAAGTAAACAACTCCTTGACTCAGAAAAGGAAATTGCAGAAAGTAAAAATGTGCTCCCTAATGTTATATATGATAATTCTCTTGATGATGGTCCTATATTGCCTAATGATATTAATTATACTATTATTGTCAAAAGTGGGTTTGATAACCCCACTATTTTGAGCTTAATAAAAATTATGTGTTTGTAGATCATGAAAAGCATGCTTTATGTGATAGTTATATTGTTGAGTTTGTTCATGATGCTACTGAAAATTATTTTGAGAGAGGAAAATATGGTTATAGAAATCTTCATGTTATTAAATTTCCTCTCTTTATGATGAAAGTTTTGAGCTTTCTCTTGTGTTGCTTCTATATGATTTTTGCTTTAAGACCTAATGGTCCGTTGAAAGTTTTGAAGTTGCACTTGTTTTGCCTTCCTATGCTAGTCACTTTGTGCTTAATTGACTTGTTTTCTTATAAGACTCCTATGCATAGGAAGAGTGTTAGATTTAAACATGTTTTATATATGCTCCTTGATGCTCTCTTTTATGTTTCAACTCCATCTTTATGTGAGCATCATAAAAATCACTATGCCTAGCTAAAAGGCATTAAAGAAAGCGCTTTTGGGAGGCAACCCATTATCTTTTATTTTCAGTTTTGTCAAGGGTTTGTTTACTTCTGTAGCAACTCCTTTGTATCTTTATTTTCTCGCATTGTTGTGCCAAGAGTAGCCTCTAATGTTAATGATGCTTAATTTTGATTGCTGCGCAGAAACAGATTTTTGCTGTCACTGTACGAAATTAAAATCACCAGATTGTTAAAAATCTGAAATTTTTGTGCGTAATCTTTATGAATGTCTGAATCTTTCATTAGTTCAAGTTTTCGATCTGAGCGTCGTAAGTGCCTCGAAAAAATTCGTCTTTGCGGACTGTTCTGTTTTAGACAGATTATGCCTTTTTATTTTGCATTCTCTCTTTTACTAGTGTTGAGTGAAATTCTTTTTTGGGTGGAAGAGCTTCACATAACATCAGTGGCTGTAGCTAATGTTTAAAGTAACAAATCATATTGCGTCTTTATAGAACATGTGATTTTTGATTATGCACTAACCCTCTAATGAGATTACTTTGAGTTTGGTGTGACGGAAGTTTTCAAGGGTCAAGAGAGAAGGATGATAATAGGATCAAGAAGAGTGAAGAGCTTAAGCTTGGGGAGGCTCCCATGGATCTCCCCAGCATATTTCAAGAAGACTCAAGCGTCTAAGCTTGGGGATGCCCAAGGCATCCCCTTCTTCATCCAAAATTATCAGGTCATCTCTAGTGAAACTATATTTTAATTCTTTCACATCATATGTGCTTTTCTTGGAGCGTCTGTGTGCTTTTATTTTCAGTATTGTCTTTTATTTTCAATAAAGCTTGACTGGACCCTAGCATTCTTGATTGGGAGAGAGACACGCTCCGCTTTTTCATGAGAATACTCCTATTCTTCACTTATATTTGTTGAGTATTCATATCTAGCGCTGTTCAGCTTTTAGCTCTTGTTTTCATGTATCTCTTTCAGAGCTATTAGCTTTCTTTTGTAGAAAGTACTCTCTTGCTTCACTTATATTTGTTTGGAGAGTTGATTAAATAAATTGATTGGTGTTTGGTTGGTTCGAAAATGTTGCATGTGGTAATTGGTATAAGGAAAAACTTGCTTAATCTTGTAGATCACTAATGGATAACTTGATGCTTGTCAATTGTTTTGAGTTAACAAGTAGATCATGATTAAATTGTGCATCACATGAGTTAAGCCTATTAGTGAAGAACTACCGTAAAGCTTGTTGAAAATTTGGTTTGCATCGGTGGTATCTCTAAGGTCTAGATATTTTCTAATAACGGGTTTGGTTAACAAGGAAGACGGTATGAAGTTTATAACGTTTGCAATATGTTTGTCATATAAAACTTGGTGTACGGGTTGATATTCTTGTTTGCTTACATAACCTTGCTAGCCTAAACTCTGTACTGAGAGGGAATGCTTCTCGTGCATCCAAATCCTTGAGCCAAAATCCATGCCATTTGTGTCCACCATAACTACCTATATGTGGTATTTCCTTGCCACTCCAAGTAAATTTTTCATGTGCTACCTTTAAATTATTCAAAATGTTATTATTCCCTTTTTGTGTCAATGTTTACTAGCTCATGAGGAATTAGTGTGGTTATTCTTTATTCTTTGTCAATGGACTTTTACACCTGGACTAGTGGCATATACATCCGCTTATCCAATTTGCAAAAAGAGCTGGCAACGGGGTGCCCAGTCCCAATTAATTACAACTTTAACCAATTAATTCTCTTCACACTTTTGCCCTGATTCATCAGTAAGCAATGACAAACAGTGAAATACCTGAATGTGTGTAAACCAAAGAGAAAAGGGATGATCTGCCTTGCTGGTAGAAATAACGTCCTTCATGGGAGCCGCTCTTAAAAGTCCGTTTGACAGGTAGAATACTGTTCTCACCCGCTACCATTCGTTGACAATTAACAAACACCTCTCAAAAATAGATACTCCTCCATGGTATGTGATTGATGGAAGGCACCCGAGGATTCGGTTAGCCATGGCTTGTGTTAGCAAGGTTGGGAGGAGTATCAAATATTTTATGCAATCTCTATATGCTTTCAAAAACCTAAAAGCTCTAGCACATGATTTAATCCCTGCTTCCCTCTGCGAAGGGCCTTTCTTTTACTTTTATGTTGAGTCAGTTTTCCTATTCTTTCTGTCTTCCACAAGCAAACACTAGTGTCAACTTTGTTACAACATGGTTATATGCAACGTATTGGACTTGTTATACTACTTTGTGTTGATATCCATGAGATAAATATGTTGAAAGTTGAAGCAAATGCTGAAACTTAATTCTTCCTTTGTGTTGATTGAATACCTTTTATAGAAACTATTGCTTTATGAGTTAACACTTATGCAAAACTTTGATGCTTGTCTGAAAGTACTATTCATGAAAACGTTTAGCTTGTGTGATTCATTGTTTACTCATTATCTATTTGTAGCAAATTATAGACCATTGACTTGGATCACTTCATTCATTTACATGTGCCTTGCAATATTATATGATCAAGATTATGGTAGCATGTCACCTCAAAAATTATTTTGTTTTTATCGTTTACCTACTCGAGGACGAGTAGGAACTAAGCTTGGGGATGCTGATACGTCTCAACGTATCTATAATTTTTGATGTTCCATGCTTGTTTTATACCAATTGCTACATGTTTTGCATCTACTTTATATCACTTTTATACATTTTTTGGGACTAACCTATTAACAAGATGCCGAAGTGCCAGTTCCTGTTTTCTGCTGTTTTTGTATTCCAGAAAAGCTAGTCTGGAAATATTCTCGGAATTGGACGAAACTTCACGGGATCCCTATTTTCCAGAAACACCTGATGGAGCAAAGAGCAAGAGGAGGCCACAGGGGCCCCACACGCCAGGGCGCGGCGGCCCCTTGCCGCGCCCTGGGTGGTGTGGGCCCCACGGGGTCCAGCCGCCGCCCTTTCGCCTACTTATTCCCCCCGAGAAAACCCTAACACCGAGCCATATCCACGAAAAGTTCCAGAGACGCCGCCGCCGTCAACCCTAGCTCGGGAGGGTTCAGAACCTCTTCCCGGCACCCTGCCGGAGAGGGGAATCGTCACCGGAGGCTTCTACATCGCCATGCCTGCCTCCGAGTGATGCGTGAGTAGTTCATCCTTGGACTACGGGTCCATAGCAGTAGCTAGATGGTTGTCTCTCCTATTTGTGCCATCATGTTTAGATCTTGTGAGCTGCCCTACATGATCAAGATCATATTATTGTAATGCTACATGTTGTGTTTGCTGGGATCCGATGAATATTGAATATTATGTCAAGTTGATTATCAATCTATCTATGTTATTTAAGATCTTGCATGCTTTCCGTTACTAGTAGATGCTTTGGCCAAGTAGATGCTTGTAACTCCAAGAGGAGTATTTATGCTAGATAGTGGGTTCATGCCTCCGTTTAATCTGGGACAGTGACAGAAAGTTCTAAGGTTGTGGATGTGCTGTTGCCACTAGGGATAACCTAACGATGCTATGTCCACGGGCATATGTGTTTGTTTACATTACGCACTTTACTTAATGCGATTATCCGTTGCTTGCAACTTAATACCAACGGGGGACTCGGATGACAACCCGGCGGTGGATTATTAGTCATAGACGCTGTTGGATAACGGTCTATGTATTTGTCGTAATGCCCAATTAAATATCATAGTAATCATCATGTCATGTATATGCATTGTCATGCGCTCACTATTTGTCAATTGCCCAGCTGTAATTTGTTTACCCAACATGTTAGTTATCTTTATGGAGAGACACCACTAGTGAACTGTGGACCCCGGTCCATTCTTTTACATGATTAAACCACAAACTGCAAACTGTTCCTTTTTCATTCGCTGCAATTTAATACTCATTTTCCACACGAGACGTTTAATCCTTTGTTTTCAGCAAGCCGGTGAGATTGACAACCTCACTGTTTCGTTGGGGCAAAGTACTTTGATTGTGTTGTGTGCAGGTCCACGTCAGTCAATCCCGTGTTGCGCCGCATCATATTTCGCCGTTGACAACCTTCTGAAGAGTTGCTCCTACTGGTTCGATAACCTTGGTTTCATACTGAGGGAAAACTTGCTGCTGCTACATCATACCTTCCTCTTGGGGTCTCCCAACGAGCAAGTGTGTCTTGCATCAAGCTATTTTCTGGCGCCGTTGCCGGGGAGTAGCAGTCTTCTGCAAGGGGAGTTTCACACTTCCAATCTCTTTACTTTGTTTTTGTCTTGCTTAGTTTATTTTATTTTATCTTGTTTGCTTTCAATTATCAAAAACACAAAAAAATTAGTTACTTGCATTTAGTTTATTTTCGGTTTGTTTCTGTTAGTTATTATGTCTAGCTCTTTACTTGCTATCAATGGTTACTTTCCTTGAAACTAGTCCTATGGCTGAAAACAACATGAGAGAGCTTTATGAAATTTATCTTGAGTTGGGACATGAAGTGTTTGAAGAGAAAATTAAAAAGCCTATGGAACTTTATTTGCATAACAATCATGATAGTAGCAATGTTATTAGCATACATTCTTTGAACACCATTATTGCTAATGCCATGGAAAGCTCTAAGCTTGGGGAAGCTGGTTTTGATAAAAATGATATTTTTAGTCCCCAAGCTTGGAGGAGGAAGAATGCTATATTGTCGAATGTGATGATTCTATTGAAATATCTCTTTTGATAAATTTGAAGTAAACAACTCCTTGACTCAAGAAAAGGAAATTGCAGAAAGTAAAAATGTGCTCCCTAATGTTATATATGATAATTCTCTTGATGATGGTCCTATATTGCCTAATGATATTAATTATACTATTATTGTCAAAAGTGGGTTTGATAACCCCACTATTTTGAGCTTAATAAAAATTATGTGTTTGTAGATCATGAAAAGCATGCTTTATGTGATAGTTATATTGTTGAGTTTGTTCATGATGCTACTGAAAATTATTTTGAGAGAGGAAAATATGGTTATAGAAATCTTCATGTTATTAAATTTCCTCTCTTTATGATGAAAGTTTTGAGCTTTCTCTTGTGTTGCTTCTATATGATTTTTGCTTTAAGACCTAATGGTCCGTTGAAAGTTTTGAAGTTGCACTTGTTTTGCCTTCCTATGCTAGTCACTTTGTGCTTAATTGACTTGTTTTCTTATAAGACTCCTATGCATAGGAAGAGTGTTAGATTTAAACATGTTTTATATATGCTCCTTGATGCTCTCTTTTATGTTTCAACTCCATCTTTATGTGAGCATCATAAAAATCACTATGCCTAGCTAAAAGGCATTAAAGAAAGCGCTTTTGGGAGGCAACCCATTATCTTTTATTTTCAGTTTTGTCAAGGGTTTGTTTACTTCTGTAGCAACTCCTTTGTATCTTTATTTTCTCGCATTGTTGTGCCAAGAGTAGCCTCTAATGTTAAGGTTTTGCTTAATTTTGATTGCTGCGCAGAAACAGATTTTTGCTGTTCACTGTACGAAATTAAAATCACCAGATTGTTAAAAAATCTGAAATTTTTGTGCGTAATCTTTATGAATGTCTGAATCTTTCATTAGTTCAAGTTTTCGATCTGAGCGTGTAAGTGCCTCGAAAAAATTCGTCTTTGCGGACTGTTCTGTTTTAGACAGATTATGCCTTTTTATTTTGCATTCTCTCTTTTACTAGTGTTGAGTGAAATTCTTTTTTGGGTGGAAGAGCTTCACATAACATCAGTGGCTGTAGCTAATGTTTAAAGTAACAAATCATATTGTGTCTTTATAGAACATGTGAGTTTTTGATTATGCACTAACCCTCTAATGAGATTACTTTGAGTTTGGTGTGACGGAAGTTTTCAAGGGTCAAGAGAGAAGGGTGATGATAGGATCAAGAAGAGTGAAGAGCTTAAGCTTGGGGAGGCTCCCATGGATCTCCCCAGCATATTTCAAGAAGACTCAAGCGTCTAAGCTTGGGGATGCCCAAGGCATCCCCTTCTTCATCGCAAAATTATCAGGTCATCTCTAGTGAAACTATATTTTAATTCTTTCACATCATATGTGCTTTTCTTGGAGCGTCTGTGTGCTTTTATTTTCAGTATTGTCTTTTATTTTCAATAAAGCTTGACTGGACCCTAGCATTCTTGATTGGGAGAGAGACACGCTCCGCTTTTTCATGAGAATACTCCTATTCTTCACTTATATTTGTTGAGTATTCATATCTAGCGCTGTTCAGCTTTTAGCTCTTGTTTTCATGTATCTCTTTTCAGAGCTATTAGCTTTCTTTTTGAAAGTACTCTCTTGCTTCACTTATATTTGTTTGGAGAGTTGATTAAATAAATTGATTGGTGTTTGGTTGGTTCGAAAATGTTGCATGTGGTAATTGGTATAAGGAAAAACTTGCTTAATCTTGTAGATCACTATTATGGATAACTTGATGCTTGTCAATTGTTTTGAGTTAACAAGTAGATCATGATTAAATTGTGCATCATATGAGTTAAGCCTATTAGTGAAGAACTACCGTAAAGCTTGTTGAAAATTTGGTTTGCATCGGTGGTATCTCTAAGGTCTAGATATTTTCTAATAACGGGTTTGGTTAACAAGGAAGACGGTATGAAGTTTAAACGTTTGCAATATGTTTGTCATATAAAACTTGGTGTATGGGTTGATATTCTTGTTTGCTTACATAACCTTGCTAGCCTAAACTCTGTACTGAGAGGGAATGCTTCTCGTGCATCCAAATCCTTGAGCCAAAATCCATGCCATTTGTGTCCACCATAACTACCTATATGTGGTATTTCCTTGCCACTCCAAGTAAATTTTTCATGTGCTACCTTTAAATTATTCAAAATGTTATTATTCCCTTTTTGTGTCAATGTTTACAGCTCATGAGGAATTAGTGTGGTTATTCTTTATTCTGGTTGTCAATGGACTTTTACACCTGGACTAGTGGCATATACATCCGCTTATCTCTAATTTGCAAAAAGAGCTGGCAACGGGGTGCCCAGTCCCAATTAATTACAACTTTAACCAATTAATTCTCTTCACACTTTTGCCCTGATTCATCAGTAAGCAATGACAAACAGTGAAATATCTGCATGTGTGTAAACCAAAGAGAAAGAGGGATGATCTGCCTTGCTGGTAGAAATAACGTCCTTCATGGGAGCCGCTCTTGAAAGTCCGTTTGACAGGTAGAATACTGTTATCACCCGCTACCATTCGTTGACAATTAACATACACCTCTCAAAAATAGATACTCCTCCATGGTATGTGATTGATGGAAGGCACCCGAGGATTCGGTTAGCCATGGCTTGTGTTAGCAAGGTTGGGAGGAGTATCAAATATTTTATGCAATCTCTATATGCTTTCAAAAACCTAAAAGCTCTAGCACATGATTTAATCCCTGCTTCCCTCTGCGAAGGGCCTTTCTTTTACTTTTATGTTGAGTCAGTTTTCCTATTCTTTCTGTCTTCCACAAGCAAACATTAGTGTCAATTTTGTGCAACATGGTTATATGCAACGTATTGGACTTGTTATACTACTTTGTGTTGAATATCCATGAGATAAATATGTTGAAAGTTGAAGCAAATGCTGAAGCTTAATTCTTCCTTTGTGTTGATTGAATACCTTTTACTAAACTATTGCTTTATGAGTTAACACCTATGCAAAACACTTTGATGCTTGTCTTGAAAGTACAATCCATGAAAACGTTTGGCTTGTGTGATTCATTGTTTATTCATTATCTACTTGAGAATCGTGCCCTCCCTGCAGCCGTTGATGAAGAATCCGACCGCCTGGATGTCGTGTACTCCTTCGCAAGTGTTGCGCAAGCTTGACCACCTTGTCAGATAGTCGCGGTCCGGCTCGTTCTTGCCCTGGGTGCAGCTGGCGAGCTGGCGGGGGCGACCCGGGCGTTTGTATGTGCTGGAGAAGTTCCTGACGAAGACCTGCTGGAAGTCCAGCCAGCTGTTGATCGAAGCGTCCGGCAGGCTGTTGAGCCAGGTGCGCGCCGAATCCTTCAGCATGAGGGACACGTAGCGCACCGCTACGCGTTTGTTGCCGCCTGCGATGGAGACGGCGGTGACGTAGTCGGACAGCCAGTCCTCTGGCTTCGTGCTCCCGTTGTACAGTGGCGTGTCGCGCAGGAGGGTGAAACTCCGCGGGAAAGGCTCTTGGGCGATGCGGGGTCCGAAGCACCGGTGGACCTCGCCCTCTTCTTCTTCGAGCCGGCGAGACCTCTCCAAGTCGTCGAGGCGGTCGCGGGCATCACTACCGGCTGCCGGCCCTAGATCCCCTAGCCGGTTGTGGACGTCTCCCCTGCGGGCGGCCTGCGGATTTTCGTAGTGGTGCCGGCCGCCGCCGTCAGCCGGTGCGTTGTTGTAGTGCTGGCCGGCTCCGTCAGCCGGGCCGTGGAAGCGGCTCGGCCTGGAGCTGACGCTGCGTGCCTTGCTCCCACCTGGAGATGATGCTTGTCGGTCCGCCCTTGTCCCGCCGGGTGCAGGTGCGTCAGGCGGAGGAGAGGGCAGAGAGTTCATCGCGGACGAGGCTTGGTTCTGGCGGAACTGGTAGTCGGCGGTGTCGAGGAGGTCCTGGACGCGTTGGTGCTGCCTGCGCAGCTCCTCCCCCTCCAGGTTGGGCAGCTCCGCGGCTGCGGCTCGTGCTGCCTTCATGTTCTTCGCGGGGGAGCTGTAGACGGGTCGTCGTACAGGAGGCGCTCCGGCTGGAGGAATCGGTGCTCCGGCTGGAGCCGGCCCTCCTGCCATCTCGTCGTCGAGGTTGCGCCTGACGTTGCCCCGTGGGTTGGGCTCGGCCGCGACGGGGGTGAAGCCGTGGGCGAAGTTGTACTCGCGAACCTGTGCCTCCATGCGACGTTGCGAGGCGGCGACGCCCCGCGCGCTGTTGAAGAGGTGCAGCGTGCTTGCTCGAGGAGGGTGGCGACCTGTGCCGGGTCCGCGTCGGGGATGATGGGCGTGGCCAGGCCCTGGAGCATGGCTTGGACGGAGTCGACGGGGGCGTGCTGCTGGGTGCTCGCCACGTCGGACCCCATGACCTCCGCGTAGGCGCGGATCGGGATGCCGCGGTTGCAGCCGGCCGTCTCCTCGGGGAGGCGGTCGTCACAGGGCTGGACGTTGGCGGGGTAGCCAGGCGTGAGGGCGATGTAGACGCAGTGCTCGCCGAAGTGCACGACCGTGCCGTCCCTGGGGAAGGCGGAGCGGCGAAGCAGCCGGCGTTATCGTTGACGAAGTCGATGGAGCCGAACGTCGAGATGAGGCCGGAGGCGACTCGGTCGCCGGGTCGGGTGCGGGGTCCTGCCCGGAGTGTGACTCCGGATGCCGCTACGGGCCCCACGGTGGGCGCCAAATGACGTGGAGGGCTGGGCAGCGAAGAGGCCGGCCCCCACCTCCTACTCGGCTGCTCCTAGAGCGACCCTTGGCTTCTGCTTGTTGTAGACGGGTGGCAGCCGGCCTGCCGGCTGCCGGCCGTCCGGATCCGGCTGCCATGGTTGACTCGGGTCGTACCTGGCGGGCGTCGTTTGTCGTTATCTGTTTGTCTTCGGGTATCGCAATGATGACGGGCCTGTAGCCCGTCTGCGCCAAGCTGGGCGGAATCCGGCTATGACCGGGTCAGGCGGTCCCGCCGCCGCCAGGCAGCCGGGACGGCCAAACCAGGAAACTTGTCCCTGGTTTTCGCGCTTTGCTCGGGATCTCCTGTGGACTTTTGGGTACCCCGGTTTCATCCCCACGACAAGGGGCTTTGGTGAACACCCAATCCCCACAAATTCCCACAAATATTCTTCCCCTACAATACACTAGCATGGACTAGAGTTTTTGTGTTAGGCAAAAATGAGATGATTGGTAGGGGATATTTGGGGATTATCTCCTCCCATCCCCTAAAATACACTAGAAGTAAACAAACTAGTGGAGATTTTCCGGGATCCGAGATAATCCCCTCTCATCCCCTAAAATACACTAGAGATAAACAAGCCCTGAATCTAGTACAAACAGGGGAGGATGTCAGCGCGTCATCAACTCGATACAGTGTTTGTACTCGTCGATAGGAGGTCCATCTATTTGTAATTCTTTGTTAGTTTTGGGGTTCTTTGTACTGTTGATACGATTATCAATATATTTTTGTACTTTTTCCAAATAAACACTTTTCACAAAAAAATCAACTCCGATCTAAAGAGGGTCAATAAATAAGATTATCAATATACTTTTATACCTTTTCACAAAAAAACCTCCAGTACAAAGAGGGTCAACAAATATTTTAGTTATTAAAATGTATCATTTTACATTTTTGGTAGACGCGGAATTTTCTTGCCATTCCTAATGTCATTTAGTCACATTTTTAATATATTTTTTTTGTTCAAAAGGGAGATTTTATCACACCAATGTATTATGCACCAAGTAGGTATAAAAGGGGCGGTCGTACAGACACACCCGCTCGTACCTTGTTATGCCTAAGGACTTAGTCTTAGCGCGCTGGATTGGGGTATACCGGTATAGGACCATCAGCCATAGGTAAACGGGCTCGTTCGATATATCACAGAGAAGCCCCTAATTAGTATCCTTAGTGAGGCGTATGGCTTCATCCAAGCCATCGAGCATGTCGATCTTCCATGTTTGCCTCAGGTTTAACCCTCATTAAATCAAGTATTCACTGACTGGTGATTTTTCTGTTAGTTTGATCTACCAGCTTACCAGGAAAGCTAAAAATAACACTATGGGGAGGGGCCACAAACCAATGTTTCGTGCCCCCTCGACCCAACTGACTTGCCCTGATCGGGGAGACTAAACCAACTAAGGTTGTTGGTGCCATGTCAAGACATATAAGGGAGGGGAGCATGGCAACACATGATCGCCTAGTTAAGGTGATGCAGCTAATCTCACCAAAACTCCCTACTACCCAATACAATGTGGGGGTGGGGAGTGTTTCTACGATGAGAAGACTAAACCTCGTCATCGCCGTGTCGGGACCGTGATGGGTGTGATTGTAAGGGATCTCGACGCACAAGCATATCGACTACTTCGGCCCCATCCTCTACTCGAACCCCTTCGTCATGCCTGCTCCATGCAGGAGACCATGTCGACTTCAATTTCCCGTAAGAACCCCCAATCTATTCTTTGGATCATCGTTAGGTGTTCTAAGTATGTGATCAATGCATGTTTAAGCTATCCATAATGATGAATAACATGATGATACTCTACGAGAATCGGTTGCTAAGAGGGTGGTTGCATGTCCAGATTCAACCCTTGTCAAAGCGGAATATTCACTCATGGCGGTCTTTCCACAAGAAAATGAAAATTCCCTTTTCTCGTTAGAATTTAAATTTACGAATATAGTGTGCACAAATTACTGAAACCTGCATTTCCATTTTATTAATCCCATTGTATAGAGGACATGTGTGTGTATAGGTACGTACGTACTTGAACATCCATCGGGCCGTGATGCAGCCAAGATAGAGTCAAGTACAAATTGACCAGATGTTGAATGATGGACCGAGCTGTCACAGTCGATCGATAAGGAATGAATATGGTTGACGGCTGCTTATAATACTCTCTTCCTTGCGAATTTTCCGTGATGCTCTTAGTTCGCAAAGTACGTACAGAGCAGCCCCATGGTCTTGGTTCTTTAAACACTTGTAATCTTTTCCACAAATCGCACATATGCCAACTACTAGCGCTGGTTTGAATAAAGTTGGGGCCAAACCGCAGTCTAACAGTCCAATATTTGTAAAGAAATAAAGCACCATCGATCTACTCCATAAAGTGAAGAATTAATGTGCTATAAAATGGGGAGGCTAGTGGAGCCAATCAGCCAACTAAGAAGGCTATGTTGCAGAAAACAATTGTATGAATGTCTGCCTTATCTTTCATCATATACAAAAATGTAGTGACACGTATATATGGATGAACTAAGTGTTGGACACTAGTATCTCTTGTGTTGTTGCTCACTACAGGCATTGATTCATAGAAGCTTCTAGGATATGAAAACAGAAGAGAGGAAGGTTCGTGGATGCATTGGTAGATAGCCAACATGCACCTGATGTTGGTTGCAAGTCCAGGTGCATCCATGGCATCTTGCCTCCTGCTGCCGGCCGGCACCATGCACATCACTCCGATTCAACGCCCCAAAAGTATAATCTCTTACTCGATCTCTGCCCTGCCGAGCTAGCTAGCGGCCGTTATACCCGGATGCAACTGTAGCTCGAAAGCCCCTTCATGGCCCCAGTGATTCCTTCTCTGCTCTCTATCACGTAGTATTACTTGTATATATATATTTATAAGTGTTGCTTGTCTTTCTCTTGGTCTTAATTTGCCATCGCTGCCACCGGAGCTCTTTCCTGCCTCCTTCCTGTCATCTCATACATATTTAGTTTTTCATGTCCATCTATCTCGTATTCCTTTCTTGAGTCTCTTAGTCCTCCCGGGCTTGTTGCGGCCTCAATGCTTCGATCTAATTCAGTCAAAGATAACAAAATGTTGATATATATAATGTCCGCCCTTCGTTGATTATATATAATTCATTGATCAACATCTTATTTTATTCATTTATGTCTGCAAGATCAAATTACTCCACACCGTACCTACATGACTGCGAGCGGGGATCACGTATGGAAGCTTCTCTTAATCGGTTCAATTATGAATGGACTGAACGGAAA
Organism: Poa pratensis; assembly: GCA_947311845.1. Classification (NCBI taxonomy): domain Eukaryota; kingdom Viridiplantae; phylum Streptophyta; class Magnoliopsida; order Poales; family Poaceae; genus Poa; species Poa pratensis. The sequence continues at coordinate 195,540 of CAMZMU010000084.1, forward strand.
AGGTTTAAATGTTGGTCACACGGATATTGACCATGACCTCTTCTTCAACTAGCTATTAGCTAATTCTTCTTTCTTCTTCCTAAGATCGAGGCCTTCATGCCGGTTTGGTGTTGGTCCTGAGATGCAGACGTTGACAGTTATCGCACCTCCCACGAAGCTCACCTAGGCTAGCTGAATAATCAGAATCTGTTGGTCGCCAACACACGTATTGACATACATACTCTCCAAAAGGTACACCACATATAGTTTTTTTTAGAATGAACTTATATTAACAATTATGTTCTTATCCACGTTTAGTGCTAATGCGATTTACTTGACGGGTGCGAGCGAGCTTATATATGGATCCAGAAAGCAACGATGAGAGGATAAAAATGAAATCGGATCGAGATGCGGCAGGCCGGTAGCTTCCTAATGAAGTTGACAGAACATGCTTCGATTTTGCATTCACCCATTGCTATTCGGATTTAGCTAGTGTACCACGTACTGGTTTTTTTTCGAGGAAGATACAACATTTTCATTCACCCATTGCTGAAAGTCATTTGCCAGTGTCACCCATTGCTTTGATAATGTCCAACTCGTCGAGCTGGCTATATGTGGATTGGCTTGACCTTGTGTGTTAGTTGAATTCGTCTAATGTCTAATGAGTTGACACCGGCCTTGCACACGAACGAACCTAAGGTTGATGTAGATGTTCTGGTCGACATGCAAAGGTAGCCAGTAGAGTAATATTTTTGAAATGAACCGAGGGAAGTCGGCCCTGACTTTATTCAGTGTTGACTTAATCCTGATGTGGAACGAATCACAGAGACCAATCGAACTGTTGATCAATGTGGACTTTGAAACTCAGAACTGACTGAGAGGATAAATTACCCAAGCTGAAAGCGACAGTGTTGGCTGAAAGCTCTCTTCAGGAATATGCATGCAAATAAATCACGTACACACACACAGAGATGTGTGAAAACGGTTCTGGAACATGCTTGCAAATAAATCACGGATTTGATTGATTCTGCTGCTGCAACTTGCTGCTACCGCGACTTAATTGAGCTGATGGAAAGGAATTGGAATTAGGCGTCAGACGGCGATGGATCATCGCCCTCTACCAATCCAATCCACTTCAATCGAATCCAACTTGCACTGCATCAATCACCAAGTACAGTATTGATCTATTAACAGATCACCCGTCACAGATATTTTGTGCTAAATTCATTGATGTCTCCGCAGCTACTGATGGAAGATTGTTATGAAAAAACCGAACGGCCTGCATCAATGATAATGCTAGTATTGCGGCAGGTAAAAGTTTATAAACACACCCCTAGAAACATAGAAAGTTACAACGAAGGCCTTCAAATATATACATATGACGCTAGAACAAAAAGGAAAAATGCGACCAGGTACTTGGTTCTCTCCTCAGCATCTTGTGGACCTCCGCCACGGAGGAACAAGTCATTTGGGGCAAGGCCGATGATGAATCCTGCACCGTAGTGAATGAAGATCCTCCACAAAGTCCTAAAAACTAGGAGGAAGAAGGGTCCTATAAGTACTCTGCTTCCAGGCATGGAGTGGCTCTAGTTGCCTCGGATAACCCCAGCGCAACACAGTCGTCGTTGAGGAACTCCACTAGTTGTCGCAGCTTTCGGAGCACACACCACCGCATGCACTACAATCCTCGTCGAGCACCAGATCCAAGAGCAGTGATCCCCCTCTTCTTCGGCAAGGAGAGAGCAGAGAGAGCTCTAGATCTCCTCGATTTAGCGCTCTGCACTCTGCACCAGAGGTAGTGTCGTTCCTCGTCTTCATATCCATCCTCAGGAGCTCCACACGCAACCACACCACTTCCACCAAACGTCAGGAGTAAGATTTTGAGCACCGATGAAACAGTCCCCGACGACATAACACCAAAATGGCACTGCGACTAATATAATATACAGGAGGGGGCGTGCCTCTCCTCCCTCACCATCTCCAGCTGGCGAGGCCACCAAAGAAGGCTAAATTAGGAATCAGTTAGGATCATCCAACTTTTTTGGATGTCTTCGGTTGTACTCCCTCGGTTCCTAATTGTAAAATGTTTTAGATATTGTAATTTGGACTACATATAGATTAAACTGAGTGAATATATACACTAAAATACGTCTAGCTGCATAAGAATATGAGAAAACTGAATAAACAGATAAAAACTTCTTATATTTAGGAATGGAAGGGAGTAGTCCCCATGTATGGTCCCCATGTATATAGTACCCAAGTGGCACTTTTGCACACAAGAGTATATGCTCCTGGTTTTTGAATTCTGATTTACACATATTTTGAGTGTCAAAAAATCTAGAGAAAAAATTGTACGCGAATATATTGACATTCTAGGTGCTCACAAAGTCATCTCATGGAAATCGTCATTTTTTGTGCCAGGTGTAAAAAAGAAGAAGAAAAATGATGCTTCAAAGGTCATTTACGAGTCAATTATTTTTGCCTTTTTACATGAGTGAAAATAAACACTAAAACACGTCTAGCTGCATAAGAATCTGAGAAAACTGAAAAAAGCTAAAAGCATCTTATATTTAAAATGGAGGGAGTAGTTCCCATGGTCGAAATAGAAGAGACGTACTCAATCTTGAATATAGTAAATGAGAGGCGTTTTTGCACACAAGAGTATATGCTCCTCGTTTTTGAACTCTGATTTAAACATATTTTGAGTGTCAAAGCCGGAGAAAAATTGTACGCGTACATAGTGACATTCTAGTAGTCACAAAGTCGTCTCATGGATAATCGACTTTTTTGTGCCAAGTGTAAAAAAAGAAAAAAAGATGATGCCAAAAAGGTCTTTTACGAGACATTTATTTTTTGTCTTTTTAAACGAGGCACAAAAACGGTGCGTTTTATTTTTTGTCTAAAAATTGAACAAATTGTACTTGCTACTACTTCAATCTAGCTAGATTTAAGAGTTAGTTAATATAGGTGGCGTGGAAAAAGGAAGGTGCGTGGTGGGCACATGCAGGCCACACGTACGTACGTGCCACTGTGCATGCGGGCATGGCAATATATCCACGAACGCCGACGACTGTTGGCATACTACAACTGTTGGCATGTTGCTGCAACTCGCAGGGTGCAACAAGACAGACAAGTAGACGAAGCTGGCAAAAAACTGATGGATCGGTTGATACTATTTGGAATAAACTCAATCATAGCTAGCAGTGAGGGAACACGATTGGCGCCGTTTTGGTGGTGGCGATGAACGACTCAAGGTCGTAGTGATTAAAGCCGATCGTCGTCGCTGGCGCCGTCGGCTCGTCGGAAGACACCCGGAGGAGCTCGTCCAGGTAGTCCGCACCGAGGTCCTCCAGCTCCACAACCTGCTGCTGCTGCTGCACGGGCACCGACAGAGCCGACGCGTCGACTTTCATCATCTTGGTGGCCGTCGTCGTCCGTTTGACCTTGTTGGGGGATCTTTTCCGTCGTCGTCCGTATGTACAGAATAGATGATACTAACAGACACCCTTCGAGTTCATCAGTGGCAAAATGGGCAGATCGAACGCAAAATCGACAGATCGAACACCAAATCAGGCAGATCAAACAACAAATCGACAGATTGAACAGCTAATCAACAAATCGAACACTTAATCAACATATCGAACACCTAATCTACTTTGAGAACACCAAAACAACCGTGCATGTCACTCTAAGCACAAATACAGTAAGGGGTCTACATGTATGACGCTTACGAGCTTTGAGAGGGCTACGGATGATCTTACCTCCATTGGCGAAGTCGTTGGAAAATAAAGGGTGATGACGAGATGGCGAGGTGCCGACGAAGCTCCTCCGTACAACAATGGAGAGTCGTCGCCCAGCGACTCGCGGAGGTGCTGTTGCAGCCGGAAATGGAACCGCCGACGGAGAGAGAAGAGGAGACGAGTGAGCGGTGAGGGAAAATGAAGAGGGAGAGTGAGCGGTGAGGGGAATAAATGGCGGGTGTTTCCCGAAGGGTCGCGGCATCTCCCATGCATTCGCCGGCGTCCCGCCCTTGCGCTCCGCTAGACCTGGCTCCAGAGGCACGGTCGATTTGAGCGTTCCTCCAGGGCCTGGCCCGAGGCTGCTTTGATAAGCGTGCTGGCCTGGCCCAGGAGCTCGCCCAGGCAACCAAACCTCGGGTCGTTGCAGCTGGCGGGCCAGGCTTGCCCCTTCGCAGGCTACCAAATGCGCCCATATGGATGAACAAGTGTTGGACAGTATCTCTTGTTTTGTTGCTCCCTACGTGCATTAATTCATAGAAGCTTCTAGGATATGAAAACGGAAGAGAGGAAGGTTCGTGGATGCATTGGTAGATAGCTAGCGGCCGGAGATGGATGCAGCAGCTAATGCACCTGCAGATGTTGGTTGCAAGTCCAGGTGCATCCATGGCATCAGTCCAATTCAACGCCCCAAAGTGGAACTAGTAGTATACTCTTAATTGATCTCTGCCCCTTCATGCCGAGCGAGTGGCCGCTATACCCGGATGAAACTGTAGAGCCCGAAAGCCCCTTCATGGGCAGCGATTCCTCCTCCGCTCTCTATCACATATTGCTTATATATTTGTGAGTGTTGCATGTCTTTCTCTTGGTCTTAATTTGCCATCGCTGCCACCGGAGCTCTTTCCTGCCTCCATCATGTCATCTCATATATCTTTAGTTTTTCATGTCCATCTATCTGGTATTCATTTCTTCAGTCTCCTAGTCCTCCCGGGCTTGTTGCGGCCTCAATGCTTTGATCTAATTCAGTCAAGATAACAAAATGTTGATATATATAATGTTCTCCCTTCATTGATTATATATAATTCATTGATCAACATCTTATTTTATTCATTTATGTCTGCAAGATCAAATTACTCCACACCGTACCTACATGACTGCGAGCGGGGATCACGTATGGAAGCTTCTCTTAATCGGTTCAATTATGAATGGACTGAACGGAAAAGATTTAAATGTTGGTCACACGGATATTGACCATGACCTCTTCTTCAACTAGCTATTAGCTAATTCTTCTTTCTTCTTCCTAAGATCGAGGCCTTCATGCCGGTTTGGTGTTGGTCCTGAGATGCAGACGTTGACAGTTATCGCACCTCCCACGAAGCTCACCTAGGCTAGCTGAATAATCAAGAATCTGTTGGTCGCCAACACACGTATTGACATACATACTCTCCAAAAGGTACACCACATATTGTTTTTTTTAGAATGAACTTATATTAATAATTATGTTCTTATCCACGTTTAGTGCTAATGCGATTTACTTGTCGGGTGCGAGCGAGCTTATATATGGATCCAGAAAGCAACGATGAGAGGATAAAAATGACATCGGATCGAGATGCGGCAGGCCGGAAGCTTCCTAATGAAGTTGACAGAACATGCTTCGATTTTGCATTCACCCATTGCTATTCGGATTTAGCTAGTGTACCACGTACTGTTTTTTTTTTCCGAGGAAGATACAACATGTTCATTCACCCATTGCTGAAAGTCCTTTGCCACAGTGTCACCCATTGCTTTGATAATGTCCACCTCGTTGAGCTGGCTATATGTGGATTGGCTTGACCTTGTTTGTTAGTTGAATTCGTCTAATGTCTAAAGAGTTGACACCGGCCTTGCACACGAAAGAACCTAAGGTTGATGTAGATGTTGTCGTCGATATGCAAAGGTAGCCAGTAGAGTAATATTTTTGAAATGAACCAAGGGAAGTCGGCCCTGACTTTATTCAGTGTTGATCAATGTTGGACTTTGAAACTCAGAACTGAAAGAGAGAGAATAAATTACCCAAGCTGAAAGCGGCAGTGTTGGCGGAAAGCTCTCTTCAGGCAACCTGAGAGCCGCACCCACACCACACGTACACACACTCAGAGATGAATGAAAACAATTCTGAAACATGCTTGCAAATAAATCACGGATTGGATTGATTCTGCTGCTGCAACTTGCTGCTACCGCGACTTAATTGAGCTGATGGAAAGGAATTGAAATTGGGCGTCAGACGGCGATGGATCATCGCCCCCTAGCTACCAATCCAATCCAACTTGCACTGCATCAATCACCAAGTACAGTGTTGATCTATTAACAGATCACCCGTCACAGATATTATGTTTTAAATTCATTGATGTCTCCGGAGCTACTGATGGAAGATTGTTAAGCAAAAACCGAAGGGCCTGGATCAACGATAATGCTAGTATTGCGGCAGGTAAAGGTTTATAAACAGACTCCTAGAAACATAGAAAATTAGAACGAAGGCCTTCAAATATATACATATGACGCTAGAACAAAAAGGAAAAATGCGATCAGGTACTTTGATTCTCTCCTCGCATCTTGTGGACCTCCGCCACCAAGGAACAAGTCACTTGGGGCAAGGCCGATGATGAATCCTGCACCGTAGTGAATGAAGATCCTCCACAAAGGCCTAAAAACTAGGAGGAATTGAAGAAGAGTCCTATAAGCACTCTGCTTCCAGGCATGCAGTGGCTCTAGGTGCGTCGGATAACCCAAGCGCTACGGTCGTCGTTGAGGAACTCCACCAGTTGTCGCAGCTTTCGGAGCACACACCACCGCATGCACTACAAATCCTCGTCGAGCGCCAGATCCAGGAGCATACACTACAAATCTTCTTCTGCAAGGAGAGAGCAGAGAGAGCTCCAGATCTCCTCAATTTAGCGCTCCGCACTCTAGCTGCGACAACTGGTGGTGGTCCCATGGATGGTCCAAATAGATCGAGGAGACGTACTCAATCATGAATATAGTACATGAGTGGCGTGTTTTGCAAACCAAGAGTATATGCTCCTGGTTTTTGAATTCTGATTTAAACATATTTTGAGTGTCAAAAAATCCAGAGAAACAATTGTGCGCGAGCATATTGACATTCTAGGTACTCACACATATGTCTCATGGAAAATCGACATTTTTTGTGCCAGGTGTAAAAAAGAAGAAATGTTAAAAAGGTCTTTTACGAGACATTTTTTATCTTTTTACACGAGGCACAAAAAGCGCCGGTTTTATATTTTGTCTAAAAAGTAAATACTTCATCTAGCTAGATTTCGGAGTTGGTTATAGGTGGCGTGGAAACAGGAAGGTGCGTGGTGGGCACATGCAGGCCACACGTACGTGCCACTGTGCATGAAAATCCACGCCTGATTGATCATGGTTAAACCACCGGCGTACCATAACTCTTTGTACTCAATTGATCACGTGTGTGTATAACGCACGCTGGGGCAGACAGATCGAGAGGCAAAATACAACTGTTGTCAAGCAGAGCAGCTGGCAGTTGAAGGAGCTAGCAGCGAGGGAACACGATTGGCGCCGTTTTGGTGGTGGCGATGAACGACTCAAGGTCGTAGTGATCAAAGCCGATCATCGTCGTCGACACCGTCGGCTCGTCGGAAGACACCCGGAGGAGCTCGTCCAGGTAGTCCGCGCCCAGGTCCTCCAGCTCCACAACCTGCTGCTGCTGCTGCTGCACGGGCACCGACAGAGCCGACGCGTCGACTTTCATCATCTTGGTGGCCGTCGTCGTCCGTTTGACCTTGTTGGGGGATCTTTTCCGGATTGAGTGACGCCGCTTGAGGGCCAGCACCGGCGACCCGCCGGTTGCACCGAGCGCGAGGCTGCGGACGGACTCCTGGACGCGGTCGACGGGGTAGTTGAGGACGGCGGCGGCGCCGCGCACGGAGAAGGCGGCCTGGTCGTAGGCCATGGCGGCCGCCTCGGGGGTGTTGAAGGTGCCGAGCCACACCCTGGCGCCCTTGCGCGTGGAGTCCCGGATCTCCGCGGCGAACTTGCCCCACGGACGCTTCCGCACGCCGATGAGGCCCTTGATCGCCGTGGGGGCGGTAGCTGGCTGCTGGGCGCGGCGCTTGCTTGCTGTAGGAGTAGTGGTGGTGGCTTGCATCCTGGCCTGGTGGTGGTCGGAGGTTGAGGAGGATGAAGAGGAGGAGGAGGTGGAGGCCTCCATGTCCAAGGCGAAATCTGTGTAATGGTCAGCACCCATGTCGAGCAATAGGGTGTTGAGGAGGTGCATGTCGTCGCTGTCGCCCATGTCGAACGCCGACGACGAGTAGAGCGCTGCCGGCGGCGGGCAGCCACCGATCAGATGATGTAGTTCCATGAATCGATCGACAGGATTTGGTTGGAGGCTGAGCAGAGGAGGAGTAGGATCCAAGTGTTTGTTCCGATGAGCAATGTTGGCATCTCGATCGGCGAGGTTTTATAAGCAACCGGCCGAGTCCATCTGCCCACAAATGAATGAAATGGGATTTGACTAGTCCGATTCTGCAGTGGGCCCTGCCCGATCCGAGGACCCAAATGTTGGGAATACATTGAAAAAAAAACTCTATTGTGGGCTCCACAGGCCGCCAATGGAAACGGAACGGAACGGATTTGAAGAAAGCGGTGAGAGGGACACTTCCGTCCATGCATGCTGACATAGGGCGGCGGTGTAGGACAAGAAACCCCGACGTCACCCAACCCCCCCACCCTCTGCTCCAAGCTTCACTCACTCACACAAAAGATCTTGATGCAAACAAACCCTAAACCCACTTGCTGTTGTTTATATCACCCTTAATCATCACTTACGAATACTAAATAAACTGTATAAGCAGTGACGATCTATAGATGAGCACTCCCCTTGCTGAGCTTAATTTTTTATGGAATTTCCTAATCATCATCATATATACTAATGCAACCATATACGATATGCAGTGACGATCTAGCACACGCGCGCGATCCATCCAGGAAGCAGCCTACATGCATCTATGTGGTATGTGGGCCGCATCACTTGTTGTATTTTGGCGGCAAATAAATACGTACACTAGACAGACTAATTTCCCTCCTCTTCCTAAATCTGGTGCAACTTCATTATGTTACTACATGCTACCTCCTCCTACCATATGCCTCTGTTTTCTCACTTCCTCAATTAGCCTCGTCACGAGTGCAGGGTGATTGCCAAGTGTAAATTATTGGGCACTCGGCAACATGCTCGTAGTGTCTTGTTGGTAATTTTGGGTCATTGCCTAGCTACTATCACAGTGCATTCTACGCTTAGTGCTCTACAACTCTTTTAAATTAGTAAATCTGAAATAGCCAAAAAAAGATACAAGATGCTAAGGAGAGAGGCGTTTTGTTAAACGAAATTATAAAAATAGTAAAACACGTCAAAAAAATCTGAAAATTTTGGAGACACGCATATACTCCCTCCGTTCACAAAAGGATGTCTCAAATTTGCTCAAAATTGGATGTATCTAGACATGTTTCATGTATAGATACATTCACTTTTGGACAAATTTGAGACATCCTTTTATGAACGGAGAGAGTACAAGTTTTCAATACATGTGCAAAGTCTCGGAATGAAATGACATTTTGTGTACTCTATGCATAAAAAAAACCAGTGACTAAAATGAGATCTGACAATACATTTTTGAAAGCACTGATTTTGTGTTTTTCGCACAGAGCACAAAACATGTCATTTTATTTGCACGTGTGTTGAAGCTATGTATATGTTTGTCTCCAATTATTTTCATAAACTACAATAGTCTAGCCTAAATCCAGGATCCAGCTTAACTATACAGAGGAGGTTGCAATTATTAGGTACCCAGCTACATATGCAGCTACGCTCACCCTCAACTGCCAAAAAAGGTGGCGTGCCTTCATGTGGGCTGGTCGGTTAGTAGTAGTCGAAAAAGATGTCAAGTATAATAATCCTACACATCTGCTAGTGTTGTTGTTGATAATATATCTATCTTCCTTAATCACTAGTTGACAATTGCAAGTTGCAATTCTTTTGGGCCTTTTGGCCTCACTGACTTTTCATGCTACAGGTACGTTGATGTAGACCGGCTGGAAGTCCGGAACGACGATATATTTTTCAATCCATATTATAAAGTCTGAGGATTTCAGAATTTTAAGTTAGATAGGATTCAGTCAATGGTCCACTAGCAATTGCTAGTCAAAATTCCAACAATAGCTAGTGTATGTATATGTATACATGTATGGAGAAATATATGATTTGGCAATATATAGTATCTGAAGTGAGAGTGCAAATATATATCATCAGCCATGACTATAGATATCTGTGTATGTTGGTTCGAGGAAGCAGCTAGCAGGTAGCATCAGAGGCGATGGTTGCTTGCATCTGCATCGACGGAGGAAGGTGGCGTGCTCCTTCGTGCGGGAGCAGCCATACTCATTCATGCATGCACCACCTGATCGATGATCCATGCATCCATGGAGTTGTTCAGCTCTGACTCAACGGAACGGGAGACATATGCATATAACATCGAGTACGACACACACAGTCCGCGAGTGACGTTTAGAGCTCACTATCGGTCTCGATCCATCGTCGAAAACAAGAAAAAGCCATCATTTCGAGGAAAAAGAAAATGGATGGATCCATCGATCGGTGCTTACCAGGTGCAGTGCATGCACTACTCGTTGTCTCACACCAGGACCGGTCGGTTGTTTGGTTCATTCATCCATCCCACCTATAAATGGTGTCCATATTATGTGCTCTACAAGTGGAAATTCAACACAACTATTAGCATCTAAATGGCAACACGATAAAATATGGTTTACCTTTGAATAGTCACATTTTGTTTGCCGTGTGAGAGCATCTCCAACGCGCCCCTCCTCGCTTTCCAAATAGGCCCAACAGGGATCCGGACAAAAATGAGAGGGCCATTTTCTGTCCGCACCCTCTTCGCGCCCCCATCTTGCTAGGGTCACTAGGGGTGGGAACCCTCCAACGCCCACCCGATAGGTCCAATGGGGGTTCGGACAAATAAAGGGCCCCAATGGCACGCCCTCCCATTGGTTCAGACCCTCCGATAAACTACGTGACACCCTCGTGTCCGTCCCCAACATTCTAGACTTGCTTGGAGCCATCGGACAAGGAGCCCGCCATGCATACTCAGACATGAGGGCACGGCTTGTCATCTTTACACGTGTCATGTTAGTTTAAATCCAAATCCCAGGCAGCGCCGCCAGGCCGACGCAACAATGATATCCCACGCATCGCCTCCCCATCCACCTGTCGCTTCCCACCCGCGCCGCGGTTTTCCGTCGCTTCCCGCCTCCGTTTCCCTCCGCTTCCCGATGCTTCATGTATACTATAAGATGGCCCGCAATGCTCATTTCTCGCCATCAGCAGCAACAATGCTTGCCTTCTAGCCAACTCTTGGTCCACCCTCACCTAGGCCAGGCGCACGAGTTTTCGGCCGCTAGAGCCAACTCCGTCGCCTTCCGAGGACAACGAGGATGATGAGGAGGAGGAGATGTAGGATAACACCAAAGAGGAGGAGGAAGAGGTGCAGATGGCTCCGACGGGGCAGTAGCAGACCGCGCTCCTCGCCTCTACGCTACCCTCGTCGGGAGTACAACACCGCGTGCTGCATGCCATCACCCTCAAGGACAAACACCTCTATCGAGGAGCACGTCATGGAGATCTCCCGCGAGAGCGCGATGAGCACGCGAGGAGGTTGGCCACACTAGCTCATACTCCCTCCGTTTTTAAATATAACATGTTTTACACGTTGTCCACATTTATCTATATACAAATATATCTTGACATGTTTTAGTGTGTATGTGCACTCACTTTATTATGCATGTAGACACCATGTGCAACACCTAAAATATCTTATATTTAAAAACGGAAGGAGTAGCTTCCAAGTGGCAGGCCATGGCAGAGCTAGAATCCCAGAGATAGACTTCCTTCACCGCCTACGAGGTTGCTCGCATGGACGCATTTGGAGGCTCATCTGTAGGAGGCTCACCAACGGGCCCATAAAGCTGCACAAGTAGAGAGGCGGAGACGGAAGGCGCACACAGATGCAGTGAGACAACTTTGCGTGGCGAATGCTTACTAGATTTCGCTCGAGGCCAGGACTGTGAGATGGCTCGCGCGGGCGCGGGCGGATGGTTGCCCCATGTTTTCTTCGTCAAACAACCGGCAAACGATGGCGAGGCTGACCCATCTCAGTTCATCTCGTCGACGGCGAACAACGACGAGGTTAACCCCTCCCATGTCCTCGTCACAAGAGCGAGTGAAGACATGGCCGAACCCAGCGAACCCTCTCCCGGCTCTTAGATTAGTTTAGTTTTAATTTTACATTAAATTTTGTTTCTATATGTCTAAGTTTGAATAAAAATCAAGTCTTTTGTGTACATTTGCGAGTGTTCCTATTTGAATTTGGGGCAGCCCGGTGGAGATGCTCTTACTTCACAAAATAGTGAGCAGCCACATGGTCTTCATTCTGTAGATACTTGGAATAACTTCTTACACAAATCGAGCATATCAACTATAATACTCCACTTTCTTTGAATAATATTAGTGCCAAAGCTCCATCTAACACTCCAAAAAAAAAAATAGTGGACGGCTGGTGGATCCAACTATTTTGGACGAAAGAGTTTCATGAATGGCAAAGCGTCTTTGTTTTCAGATAATCAGAACATATAGTGACAAGCATTGTGGTTGACACTCTCTCATGTGTAGTTGCTCACTGCATGCATTGGTTCATAGAAGCTGCCATTCGATGAAAAACAGAAGTCAGGAAGGTTCGTGGATGGATTCAGCTGATGGCCTACAAGCATCTGCGGGTGTTGGATGCAAGTCCAGGTGCATGCATGAGCATGACATCTAGCCTCCTGCGGCCGGCACCATGCACATCAATCCAACTCAACGCCCGAAAAGTATAATCTCATACTCGATCTATGGTGCCTAGATATAGATAGCTAGTGGCCGTTATACCCGGATGCAACTGTAGCTCGAAAGTGTCCTCTGATCCGATCACAACATATAATTATGAGTGTTCCTTGTCTTTCTCTTGGTCTTACTTTGTCATCGCTGCCACGAAACGTCCGCCCCACCGGAGCTCTTTCCTACCTCGTTCCTTGTAAAACGTAACAGGTGTGTTTGGGGAACTGCTCGACACCACAATCGGGTGGAGCGATCTCATATATATATGCGGTACATGTACAGGGATAAATACAGAATACAGAGAGCTACATGTATACAAAGTCTAACACCCTCCCTCAATCTTAACCGTGATCAGAAGTATTCAGCAGGTTAAGATTGCGTCGACAACCTGCAAACGAAGGTAGCGACAATGGCTTTGTGAAGATGTCAGCAAGTTGATCTTTAGAGGAGATGAACTTGATCTGAAGTAGCTTCTGTGCAACTCGTTCCCTCACAAAATGATAGTCAACTTCGATGTGCTTCGTCCGTGCATGAAATACTGGATTCAAAGAGAGATATGTGGCACCGATGTTATCACACCAAAGAACAGGTGGCTGATCTTGAGAGATCCCCAACTCTCGAAGCAAAGACTGTACCCAAATAAGCTCAGTTGTGGCATTAGCAACCGCTTTATACTCGGCTTCCGTACTGCTACGAGACACTGTTGCTTGCTTGCGGGCATTCCAGGCGATCAAGTTGGGACCAAAGAACACTGCGTATCCCCCCGTGGATCGCCGATCATCGGGGCTACCAGCCCAATCTGCATCCGAGAAAGCTGAAAGAGCACCTGAAGGCGCAGGCTGAAGATGCAGACCATAAGAGGCAGTAAGGCGCACATAGCGCAATATACGCTTAACAGCTGTCCAATGAGAATCACGTGGTGTATGAAGATACTGACACACACGATTGACCGCAAAAGAAATATCAGGTCTGGTAATAGTCAAGTATTGCAAGCCCCCAACAACACTGCGGTACTCAGTAGCATCATCCGAACTTAGAGGATCACCATCAAGAGCAGATAGTCTGTCAGTGGCAGACATAGGAGTGGTCGCTGGCTTGCACTTTAGCATACCTGCACGTCGCAATAAATCCAAGGAATATTTCTGCTGAGTGAGGGTCAAGCCGGCATCCGTGTGAGTAACCTCCAGGCCAAGAAAATAATGCAGCTTGCCTAGATCTTTGATAGCAAAATCAGCACCCAATGAAGAAATCAGACGATCAGCGGCAGTGACAGATGAACTGACAAGAATAATGTCATCGACGTACACCAAGATATACATGGTGACCTCAGGACGCTGGAAGAGGAACAATGATGTATCAGCTGTGGAAGGTACAAATCCATGAGCGCGAAGAGCTGAGCCAAGTCGTGCATGCCAAGCACGAGGAGCCTGCTTTAGACCATATAACGCTGTTTAAATCCCTTAGCAACGAGACGTGCCTTGTACCTTTCAATAGAGCCATCAGCATGTTTCTTCACCTTGAAAACCCACTTGGAGTCAATAATGTTGATGCCAGACTTGGGAGGAACCAGTCGCCATGTATTATTTTTAAGAAGAGCCTGAAATTCCTGCTCCATTGCAAGACGCCAATGTGGAATACTCATGGCAGCTTGATAATGTCGAGGTTCAGTACTGGGATCAGCCTCGGCATGTGCCATGCAAGCGGCAAGCCACGCAACTGTGCCGTCCTTGCGGTCAAGCGGACGAAAGATGCCACTTCTACTGCGTGTGTGTGGATGCCGTGGCACTGGTGCAGGCGGTGGCAGAGGCGGTGGTGACGGTGACGAGGGCGCGGACTCCAGGGAAGATGTAGGCGACGAGACTGCAGCCTCGACGGCAGAAGCTGGAGTCGCTGGAGTCGCTGTCGTAGACGCTCCAGGCGAGACCATCCCAGGCGAGGATGGCCCATGTGAAGACGGCCCAGGCGAGCTCGGCTCGCCAGCGCCCATCTCAGCAGGCGAGGCCAGAGAAGGCAACGGTCCACGCGGAGCAACGCCAGAGGAGATCGGCATGGACGCGTCCTGGAGATTGTGCTGGGCAGGGACATGACCACGTACTTGGGGCATGCATGCAGGCTCAACGTCCTGGAGATTGTGCTGGGCAGGGACATGACCACGTACTTGGGGCATGCATGCAGGCTCAACGTCCAGCCCCAGGGACGGATCAGGGATCTCAACGAGCTGTAGACGAGCAGCACGGCCGATACCTGCACCATGGTTAGACAGCAAAACAGGAGAAGACGCAACATCTTCAAATTGAGCAGGCAAAATAGGAGATGAATGCACTGATGGTGTTGGGGTGGTGGTGGGTATCGGAAGTGTGGAAAAGGGAAAAACATTCTCATCAAAGACAACATCACGTGAGATATACACACGATTAGTCGGAACATGGAGGCACTTGTACCCTTTGTGAAGTGAACTATACCCGAGGAAAACACACTTTTTTGACCGATACTCAAGCTTGCGATTATTGTAAGGACGAAGATGTGGCCAACACGCACAACCAAACACTTTGAGAAAGGTATAATCTGGAGTCTCATTAAGCAAGATTTCTAACGGAGTTTTCATGTTGAGAAGTCGTGTAGGAAGCCTGTTAATAAGAAAACAAGCTGTGGCAAAAGCATCACTCCAAAAGCGAAAAGGAACCGACGAATGCGCAAGAAGGGTTAAACCGGTCTCAACTATATGACGATGCTTACGTTCAGCTGCACCATTCTGCTGATGTGTATGTGGACAAGACACACGGTGTGAAATCCCAAGTTTCTGAAAGAAAGTATTAAGATTGCGATACTCTCCCCCCAATCAGATTGAACATGAACAATTTTATGCTTGAGAAGACGTTCAACATGTGCTTGAAACTGAAGAAAAACATCGAACACATCAGATTTGTGCTTAATGAGATAAAGCCAAGTAAACCGGCTGTAAGCATCAATAAAGCTGACATAATAATCATGACCACTAACCGAAGTTTGGGCCGGACCCCACACATCGGAAAACACAAGCTCAAGAGGAGTTTTAACTACACGATTTGATACAGAAAAAGGGAGTTGATGACTCTTACCCTGCTGACAGCATCACAAACTGAAATTTCTTTATTGCTAGACACACTAGGAAGCTCATGAC
This sequence comes from Poa pratensis, assembly GCA_947311845.1. Taxonomy (NCBI): domain Eukaryota; kingdom Viridiplantae; phylum Streptophyta; class Magnoliopsida; order Poales; family Poaceae; genus Poa; species Poa pratensis. The sequence continues at coordinate 211,378 of CAMZMU010000084.1, forward strand.
GGTGAAGAACATGACGAACAATAGGAGTAGCCGGTGACCAAGGCGAGCATGCCACTGTGTAGATGAGACACGGACACCACTAAAGACTTGAGGGACAGGCACATCAAGCGCATAAAGACCATGGCGGCATCGACCTCTAAGAAGAACGTCCCTCGTGTCACGGTCCTTAACGAAACAATCGAAAGGATGAAATTCAACAAACACGTTGTTATCACGAGTAAGCTTAGGAACGGACATCAAATTGCGTGTAACGGATGGAACATGAAGAATATTTTGGAGACGCAATTGCTTGGAGGTGTTTGTGGGAAGGGATGCCTGACCAATATGAGAGATGTGCATACCTGCTCCATTAGCTGTGTGGACCTTGTCGCGGCCGGTGTAGAGCTCCCGCGTGGAGAGCTTGTCGAGCTCGTGCGTCAGGTGGTCAGTGGCTCCTGTGTCCATATACCAGCTCGCATCCACAGGGTAAGACGGAGTAGACCCCTGGGACACCATCGCAGCTTGGCGCTCGTTTCCTTTACCATTGTTGCCAATGCCCAGGAAATCACGCTTGAAGCGTCGATAACAGCGAGACGCGAGATGACCGTCAATGCCACAAAGTTGACACGGCACCTTGGCACCACAGGCTTGGCATGCCGATGCCGACTTGAGGCGCCCACCCATATTGGTGTTGGAGTTGCCGGGCGGGGCGGGTGGTCGTTGCTGCTGGTACGGGGTAGATGCCGGCTTACCCTCACCAGAGGACTGCGGGTACGGGTGGTAAGGTGGTTTTCCCCCAGCGCGAGAGTCCGCATTAGCCGAGGAACCGTCGGTGTAGACCTCGGCCGCGCGAAGAGAGGCGAGGCGCTGCTCCGTACCAAGGAGACGCGCGTAGTACTGATCACCGGGTGACATGGCCGTGTCACAGCAGGAGGCACCATATGGTGCAGCAGGAGGAGACGATCCGTACAGATCAATCAAGGGCAGTGGGAGCGGCCTAACAGAGGACGACGATAGAGCACTGTAGGACGGCTGTGCACCATAGGTCGACGGTGGCACGCCATACGCGCCGTGCGCGGGCAGAGAGCCGCCATAGGGCGCATACGCCAGGGGCGTGTATGCCGGGGGCGCGTACGCCGGGGACAGGAACGCCGGGGACGCGGACGCCGGTGGCGGGAACGCCGGAGAAGCGTGCGCGTAGGGCACGACAGAGGGCGCCGCCGGATCAGCGACGGGCGCCGGAGCATGGTGCGTCGCGGGAGGACGCGGGGCGTCGTTGGGAATCGGCGCGGAGGTTGAGGAATAAGCCCTGGCAAGCGGCGCCGACTCGAGGAACGGTGAGACGACGGCGAGCGACGTGGCCGCAGCGGCGGCGGACGAGGCAGAGGCAGCGGAAGACATTAGATCGATTAGGTCTTGATACCATGTAAAACGTAACAGGTGTGTTTGGGGAACTGCTCGACACCACAATCGGGTGGAGCGATCTCATATATATATATGCGGTACATGTACAGGGATAAATACAGAATACAGAGAGCTACATGTATACAAAGTCTAACATTCCTTTCATCTCAAATCTTCGTTCCCATATTCATCCATCTCGGATTTATTTCTTCAGTCTCCTGGTCCTTTCAAATATATGCTTGTTGCAGCCTCAATGCTCTTCAGTCAAGATATAAGAATGTTCATACACAATTAATGTCTATAGTTGATCGACATTTCATATGATTCACTTCTCTTTCTTCTCCTAGATGGAGTTGCATGACTCACCATGGCCATATGTAACAGCGAGGTTCAGAATCAATCGATCACATACGGAAGCTTCTCTGACTTAATCCGTTCAGTTGTGAATGGATGGAAAGTGACAGGCTACATTTTTGGTGAGACGGAGATTGACCATGACCACTTCAACTAGCTAGCTAGCCAATTCTTGTTCTTGTTCTTGTTATGGTGTTGGTCCCTAGAAGCAGACTTTGAAACAACAACCAGCTGTAACTACCACAAACAGATACTCCCTCCATTCCTAAATGTAAGATGTTTTAGATGTTACACATGTTGTCTAGATACATACATAAATGAGTGAACATACACATGGAATGTGTCTAGATACATTCGTGTACATGTGTATATAGACCCAAAGTCTAAAACGTCTTATATTTGGGAACGGAGGGAGTATTAAAAAAATTACTTATTATTGTCCTAGCTAGCTTGTATATGGCCAAAAACGTACACCGACTAACCTCGCTCAAGAACTCTCCGACCTACTACTTGTTCTTGTCCTTGCTACCTAGCTGAATCGGAATTTGTCTGTCGCTAACACATGTATTGCTAGTACTAGTTTTTCCTTTCTCATCCAGGACCAAGCATGCTATCGGTGTGTACTCTGCCACTCTTTTTTTTTTTTTTGAGGGAAACCGCGCGCTTTATTAACTTATCAAAACTTGAGTACAATCAGCCTCTAGGCTGTGAACTAAAAACGCTGGTGGGGTGGCATTCCAAGTGAAGGACTCCTCCTGAATTGACGCAAATTTATCGCAACAATGGGCGGCTTGGTTTGCCTCCCTACTAGCCAAAACAATAGAGAAAACAGCAAAAACACTACTTAACTCACTAATTTCATCTAAGGTAGTCTTGACCACCGAGCGATCCGTAGCATGATCGTTTCAAAAGGACAGCACAGTCAAGTTCAAACAGAACTCGACAGTAGCCAGAACTGGCAGCAAACTCGACAGCATCTCTCAATGCCAGGGCTTCAATAATCAGAGGGTCAGCAATCCCCTTGTGTACTCTGCCACTCGAGGACTTGATCTGATCATGTATAAGTGTATTGCTTGCCTTTGATCATGTGCGGTTGTGCAACATTATGTGTGTGGACAATTCCAGTAATTTAATCTTGTGCAGTTGTGCAACAATATGTGGACGATTCCAGTAATATCTTGTGCGGTTGCTAGCATTCCACGCCAAACAAGAAGCAACAGCACACATCCGTTAGCGAAACACTCGTTGTACCCACCAACGCAATAGATCAAAGAGCAGCAGATTAACAAAGATGGGATGCGGTATGAGTATCTTGCCAAGGCAACCATCGTATTGGTCATCATGGTTCTACTCTTCATGCCAGCTGCCATGGCGGCCACTGTCGCCAGCTTCGACGCCACCTCGAGGACCAGGCGGATTGATCCGGGCAGAGAGTGATGCCTTCCACGCCCAAGGCCACGGCCCTTCGTCTCCGATGGCCGCGTCCTCAAGTGGAACGGCGACGAGGTCGGCTGGACAACCTTCCAAGCTTCAACACCGGGGCATGCTGGTTTATCTTGAAAATATGGGCAAATTATTTCATTCTTCTCCACTGCCTTCTTCTACCTAATCCCGATATGCTACAGAACTCCTAGATGCTCCACTATAGCCTCCCATCCCACCAACACAGTACATCTCATGAGAACGATAGTCTTAATTTGTTTTTCTCCAAAATCTCAAAATAGTTGTAAAAGGAGAAATTAATAAAGCAGTCATATGCATCATTTTGATGCACAGGCTGGGTTATCCCTATTTCGAAAAAAATGTTGCAGAAGGAGAAAATAAAAGATGTCATAAGGGAAAAAGTGGATTTGATATCCTTGTAGTCTGAAGATATATATAGAGTACTCATGTAGAGATCTGCAGTGTTAGATGCCAGCTCGTTCCAGCAATTTTTCATGCCTTTCATGTTGAGCCAGGTTCTAGATGAGACTATATATTGACATGCATTACTTGTTGAGCCAGGTTCTCGGTGGGACTATAATTGACCGTGCAGTTGAGATCAAAAAGCATCATGCATGTATGAGTTACTATGTGGTTCAGTTGCACGTTTGTTTGCCACACGTTTGACAAATCTTTTCTTTTTCTAGAAAAAATCATAACTTGGTATGTACCAATCATAACTTGGTATGTACCAGCTGTATCACTCACATTTATATGAGACACGTGAATCAGGCAACAGGAACTAGGCCTGGGCATTCGGTTAGACCGAACCGATCGGTTCAGTTTCTCAGATTAATTATAAATTCGATTTCCAGAAATCCATGACCGATCGGTCAATTGAAGAAGTACTAACCGAGGCTTCGGTGATAAGTCCGAAAAAAGGGTCATACAAACAGAGCCGGATGAAAACTCTGTTTTCTTCCTTTAAAACAGAGGTTTTACCCATATTTATGTCCAAGCAAAGACTGCAATGGTTTCTTGCAAGAATGATCCCAACTGCATAAGAGTTAACCAATGTTTCCAATCAGATCTGGATTACCACCATCCTTGGGTTAACTTTCAGCAGCCAAAGTCACAGAACTGAAACAAAACAAGGAGGTCATTCGAACAATTGTATCATCTGTTTTAGCTTCTCATCTCCCAAGTTACAGGTTGATTAATTCTTCCAACATATGACATGACAAAGAGAAAGTTGGAGTGGAACAAACAGTTGCTGCTATTGGTTACAAAGTCATTTCGGAGCTAGTAAATCAATCAACCAGGTAATACTTCATAGTTGCATTTCATACACAATGGAACTGAGCCTGCAAATTTATTCATTCACTTCACGTACGAATCACCTAAACTAGCAAGAAAAAAGCTGATTAATTACTCGTCTTCGGCGACCTGTCCACAGTCCTCGATGACAACGCGCTCGGCCGTCGTCCCGCTACTGGACCCGACCTTCTCCACAACACCGTATCCGTCCACCACCTTCCCAAACACGACGTGCTGGGGGTGCAGATGAAGAACTGGGAGCCGTTGGTGCCAGGACCGGTTAATGCTTTGACATTAATAAGAACTTCAATTATCACAAACATGATTCCTCCTCTATCTGAAGTGGACCGCAAAGAAGTGGCGTTTCATTTGCTGTAATATGGAGATTTCATTTGATGGCAGCATCCTTCAGAACATAATCTACAGTTCACTGAGAACTAGGACTATTATCAAAGGCAAGCAAGATTTTTCGTAACTGTTTTATTTTACTTCACAAACAAGTGCATCATTCGAGCATACTATCCATTTCTGTGTTTGATCACCACCAGTGATATACAATGGAGAGGGCATTCTATACCATTTTTTATGGACATCAACACTGATTGAAAAATAATACGGAGTAATAATGTCAACTTAGAGTTCAGAGAGGCAGTGGAGCAAATCAAAATATTAAATATCTATTTTAGGGGTCAAAACTAGGTGACTTTCACACAACGGATCAACATTCTCACATAAAACATTTCCTTATGGAAGAAGACGAGACAAAACAAGAATTGCAATCTTCAAGAGCATCTAGCATGATAAACATTCTCTTTCAGCAAAAGACAAAAAGGGGTAACAATAACAGATGAAATATGAATTCAGACACAGGATTGTCCTCACGGGAAGAAAACATAAAAAGAAGATAAATTCCATACCTTTCTGCGCATTATTTCCCAGGCAACATTTGAGCTTGATAATCTTCTCCAGTCTCCCAAAATCCATGACTAGGTGCTGGTAAAAAGCACGTATTTCTCTCCTAAAAACCTTATCAGATTGACATCATGTAAATAAGGTGACATGAAACCATCTAGCACAATTTTAGGTTCCAACTGACCTGCTGAAAGATTACTGATGTGTGAATGAAGAGAGAACTCGATCACTGATGTTGGTGTTTGCTAGCGAAAATGCTAAAAACCAATTTTTCATGTGAGGGGTTCAATGTTTAACTTGCCATCTAATTCCCAGATTGGTCAGCACAAAAGAAACTTCATTGATATTCTTATCCGGATAGTCCCCGACCCAGCATAACGCCCTCACTAATGGGATGAAGATGCAAGTATCTAGCTCAAATCCTCTAAAGCATATTTCATCAACTAGGCTGCGAACTTCCATAAAGGTTACTCCTTTGATCAACCGATTGTTCAGGCAAACAACATGGCCATGCACATTAGCTAAGAATCAATGTAGCATTGGTAAAGTTATTTGGATACATTTGTCTACTGCACATATTCATGTATGTTAGCTTGACTCCACATAAATCCCCAGCATTCTAGAATCCATGAATCAAAGTATTGAAAGCCACAACATCATATCCAATGGACTCATTATCTAGCCACGGATTGCAATAGTAAAACTAAACATATCTAGCACAATGCCCTTCTTCAGCAGATAAACCAAGAGCTTGAAGACGCTGGCAAAATCACAGAAGCCTACCCAACAGAGTGTTATAGCAGAACACATCAGCATGTCAGCCTAATTGTTCACTGTGTTCTAGCAAGCACACTGCTTCTGAAAAGAATCACGGCACAAGCAATCAAAGAGAATACTCACCGTCTCAGCTGTTGCATCACATCTAATTGTGGACAGGTTCCTAATAACACAACTCCATACGAGTTAACCAATGTTCATCCTTGGGTTAACTTACAGCAGCCAAAGACACAAAAACTGCAACAAAACAAGCAGGTCATCTGAACAATTTGTATAATCTGTACTAGCTCCACATTTTCCAAGTTACAGGTTGAGTAATTCTTCCAAAGAAACAGTTGCTGCTGTTGGTTACAAAATCATTGTCAAACAGCTGGCTAGTAAATCAATCAACCAGTTAATAAGAACTTGATAGTTGTATTTCATACACAATGGAACTGAGCGTGCAAGTTTATTCATTCCATACACTCCTACGAATCGCCTAAACTAGCAGAGCAAAGAACTCATATGGATTACTCGTCGTCGGCGACCTGGCCACAGTCCTCGATGACGACACGCTCTGCGGTGGTGCCGCTGCTGCTCCCGACCTTCTCCATCTTCTCCACGACGCCGTACCCATCAACGACCTGGCCGAACACGACGTGCTTGCCGTCGAGCCAGGGCGTGCTGGCGGTGCAGATGAAGAACTGGGAGCCGTTGGTGCCGGGCCCGGAGTTGGCCATGGAGAGCACGCCGGGGCCGGTATGCTTGAGCTTAAAGTTCTCGTCGGCGAACTTGGCGCCGTAGATGGACTCGCCGCCGGTGCCGTTGCCGCGGGTGAAGTCGCCGCCCTGGCACATGAAGCCCGGGATGATGCGGTGGAAGGCCGAGCCCTTGTAGTGGAGCGGCTTGCCGCACGCGCTCAGGCCCTTCCCGCCCGTGCACAGCTGCCGGAAGTTGTCGGCCGTGCGGGGCACCTTGTCGGCGAAGAGCTCCATCACGACGCGGCCCGCCTTGGCCTGGCCGATCAAGATGTCGAAGAACACCTTGGGGTTCTTGGCCGCCATTGCTGCACTTGGCTTTTGCTGGCCAAATCAAAAATGGGTTCACTGCAGAAGACATATATGCTAGATCTATCAGCACTGTACAAGATTATGAAAAGTTTCAGATTTGACTAGCATGGAAGAAGGAATGAAAACTAAGATCGAGGAGGAGTGTATTCATCGAGCCTTGCATGGTCTCCAGGGTAACACTGCTGGAGATCATAGGGCGAGGAGATGAACAAGTTGATTTGGCACAAACATTGAGCTGAATAGGCCTTGGATGAATGACGCCTAGAAAGCCTTCGATATGTGCAAGATTTTCCAAATTCCAAACCAAATCGAATCAAATATACATCCATGAACACAAACAAACAAGAAATAGCAAAAAATCCCCAGAAGGTGGTGCAAGAAATTCTACCTTGGACTGACTTGGATGGTGCTGTGATGAAGATTGAGAAGGATGGCGGCTGCGTAGGGGAAGATAAAAAGGACAAGCAAGGGTTTAGGTTTTGAAGGCACAGACGCCATCGGTTTAATGGGCTTGGGCCTAGGGTGCTCTTTGCAGTTATAGCCCATTTGGATTGGAACTTACCGGGCATGCTAAGTATCCCAGCCCATTCAACGTATTCCCGCGAAGAAAAAACAACGGGCCTGCTAAACTTTTATTTTCACTCATCTCTCTCTGAACTTAACAACGAAGAACGTGAGTACCAGAGGTAAACCTCAGTTGTAAGCGCTCGTCCTCTCCCGTCCGCCGCCAGCAGCCAGAGTTCCCACCAGCGATCGCCCCTCCACTTCTCCTCCGCTCGCCGTCTTGGCGGCACGAGAGGGATGGAAGCACTGGCTCTCGTTCGTGTGATGTTTTTGTCCTAAGTTTTTTAGGTTTCATGTTTTCTCTGTCCGCGTCATGGTTGGGATGATGCCGATGGTGCTCGTAGGAATAATGGTCTTCTAGCCCTTGCTCCTGCTCATCGGAGGTGTTGTTGGCGCCGGCGAGAGGCTTGTGGAGTCCAAGTTGTTGTTGGAGCAGTTTTCAATCTGACGTTGCGTCTAGGCGTGACGGCTGGAAGGGGCTGCTCTTGGAGTACGGTGGTGCTGACTGCTGTGGATCCGCGGAAGATGGTGGGGGATCCGGCCGCCTGTTGAAGGTTGGGGTGGCGTTGGCCCCGGATCCGATATTGGAAGGCTCGGAGGGCTCCTCCGGCCGATTTTCCTTAGCGGGATAGATCCAGACTTATGGGGCTGGTCGCTATTGCGGCTCATCAACGCCTTATGGCTAGGGGTTTTTTCAGCGTCAAGATGTGGACCAACTGCTGGTGTTCTTCTTCTCCGACGACGGCAGAAGACATGGATGCTTGGTAGTTGTGGTGGTGGCGGTTTGCAGCAGTTTAAAGCAGTTTAATCACTTGTTTTATCCTAGTTTTATGTTGCTTGTATTCGTGTCATCTCTATATCCATACTTTTATCAATACAAGTATGTATCCATACTTTTATCAATACAAGTAATGTACGTCTGCGGGCGTACAATGTCAAAAAAAGGTAAACCTCAGTCTATGATTTTTCTTTAAAATGTACCAAAATAAAGAATAAGTATTGCTGAAAAAATAAATAAAATAAGCACGAACCCTTGTATACAAGAAGTTTTATAGAACAAGATTGCTGCTCACGAATATGGTTATTTGTTTCAGGTCCAACCTTCTTTCTTTGCAACATGTTTCTATAGAAAACAGAAACTCATATGTTTATCGGCAAGCTCAGCGGCTCTCGAGTCAACTGATCTATCAGGATTCGAGGTTAGTTTGACTTTGACCATCGATAAAAGAACTAATCTAGCTTGTAATGGAACAAATCTTAATTAGTGTAAGTGGTGGACCGCGACCCACCCTTATCCCCTTGCTACAGTGGCCAGGGGCGAGTTTTGAGAGCTCGTCGTCGAAACCACCTCGCGCGGCGGCGATCCGTGGGATCCCTCCGTCTCCGGCGGCTGCTTCGGCAGCGGGAGGCTGGGGAATCCCCGGATCTCGCCTTGTACATAGGTAGGTTAGGGGGCGTTTCTGCCGGCGGCGCTGTGGAGGAGGTGGCGCGGTCGGCGGTGGTTTTGGGGGCTGCGCTTCCCCTCAATGCTGTGTGTGCAGCTGGGCGCTCGCCGTCGTCCTGGCGCTCGCGGTTCTTCGGATTCCTCGAGCGGGCCAGGCCCTGCTTCAGATCGATGGGTCGGCGCCGTTGACCTACTGCTATGGGACTCCGGGTCCCCCAGCTTCGTCGTCGTCACGCCGGCGCGTTCTCCAGCGGCGGTGTGGAGCTGGGGAGGTGGTGTGTAGGAGGTTGAAGCGGCGCTCTGCGAAGAAACTCTGCCGGGCTTCGTCGAGTTCGGTGGCCGTCGGAAGGTGGAGCTGGAGGCTGTTGAGGGCGCTGGCCGAGCGTGTTCATCGTGTGAGGCTTCGTCACCGGGTGGCGGACGGCTTCTGCGACCTTTTCCAATGTGGAGGTGCTCTCGGGCGAAGGAAGAAAGGCGGATCGGCTTCATCGTCTCCGGCGTCGGCGGCGGCGTTGTTCTTCGTTGCTAAGCTTCCTGTGTATGTTGGTTTGTACTGTGTGAGTCTTTGTACTCTTTTTTAGTCTAATACATATGCAGTTCTCAAAAAAAAAAAATCTTAATTAGTGTGAATCTTGGATACCAATAGCTAGTTACAACGCATAGACTAATGGATAACTTGCCTCATAATTGCTTGAGACGGTATTGCCTCGGAATTTCTTAACACGGTATTGCCTCAGAATTTCTTGACACGGTGTTGCCTCAAATTGAAAAAATGTCTAATCATCGTCCACGGCTCCACCCAGTTTTTAATTCGATAGGACTCAGATTTTCATCCTTCAGTTTCGTGTAAATTAAACCAGACAGCTAATGTAAAATTTATCCTGATGTTTGCACTTCCTCCTCAATTTCTGAATGGATATGTTGTAGTGTTAGTTTGTTGCTCCGTTTATTCATTCATATGGGAAAACGTCGTCGCCTATGTGTAACGACACGAATTGGGTAGGTTTGCTGTTGTTCTAGCAAGTTGTGCTGCTTTCCTTTTGGCTTGACGCATGCACTAGTACGCGTGTCGAGTTAAGACGCAAAGTGTTTACTCTAAACAAACCATGCCTGACGAGGACAGTCAGGTTAGTCGTTGTAGTGTGCTGTTGTTCTAGCTAGTGTAATTGGCAACTTGTGCTTAGGACCACTATTAGTTAGCCAAATGGAATCTCATCACTGCTACAATACCTTTTAGTCTCACCATTATCAACTCACACTCACCTGGTTTAGGGTTTCATGAAAATGTTTCACTTAAGATTTACACCTTTTTCAAAATGGACGTTGCAGTAAATGTTTTTCGTTAAAAGTGAAACATATTTTTCATCATGGTTTACACTACAGGTTCCACAAGGGTTCACTAAAATTGTAACATATTTGAAATATATTACAATATATAGAAAAAAACATTCTCAGAAATGAAGCGCGGGTTGATTTTGATATATATTGGGGATCTTGTGTAAGAAATTCATACCACGTGATTAACTCTCACTGAGGGAGGCGATATCATCATAAGTTCACACTTGGTGCAATTTTCATCTAAACAAGGGGCCTCTCTCGATTCTATTAATGAAACCAAAGATTATAGTAGTGTGCAGCATTTTGGAGGCCGAGCTCCATGGAGCTCTTTATTTTGAACAAATTGAAAATCGTATTTCGAAGTTTCAATAAAAAACTAGGAAAAAACATGAATATTGTTGTATTCTACCAATGTGTAAAATATCAAATAGAAATATATTGTATTTTGGGTTGTGAAAAAAAAGACAATATCAGAAATTGAAAATTGTGAATATTGCAAAATTTGAACTCTCCAAAATCTGTCAGATTTTGTAATTTTCGTGGCCCAAAATATGAGTTATTTTTCAGATTTTTTTGAACCCTGAGAATATTATTTTCGAAATTTTGAAAAATAAAGTGTGCCATGTAGCTCGGCTCCAATTGCACTTTCCGTACCTATATAGGTTAACTACTAGTTCATATAAAAATCACACACATACACACACACGCACGCACGCACACACACATTATAATCATGCAAAGTGCCAATATTTCTAATACGTGGCAATTAAATAAATAACAGCTGTCCGGCCGGGTACACAAAGCTCAACTAGCATGCAAGCATGAGCCATGGGGTGGAAGAAAAGAAGGTAGAAAGCTAGTACTGTACGCGCGTACGGCGTCACCATGCATGCATACTGTACGCGCGTACGGCGTCACCATGCATGCAACGAAGGTGCATGCATGCGTTCTTGCGAGGAGCAGCCCTAATCTCCAACATCCTCCCTCCTACCCGTATCTCCTAATGCATTCATCCGGTAGTGATTAAAATGTCACTAGTGGAAAAGGGGCCTTTGGTCCGGGCCATTAGTCCCGGCCGTGGCCTGGGCCGGGACCAATGGTCCGGACACATCGCACCGAAAACGCTTCGGCGGACGTCAACCTTTAATCGCGGCTCGTTAGGAACCAATGGTCCCGGTTTGAGATACAAACCGGGACTAAAGGTCTCTGCAGCCCGCTGCGGCCTGTGGCACCCCTTTAGTCGCGGTCCGAAATACGCCCCGGGACTAAATGTAAACCAGTTTCTGGTCAAACCGCACGAGAACCCTTGAGTTCCCGCGCTGGTCGTTGATCACACGGGGAACGAAGAGGCTGATCCAACTTAATGGATTTTGGAAGTTGATCAAACACGGCTGATTAATTACCATGGCCTCCTCATCTCCCCTGCTTGCTCTATATAAGAGAGCTACAGTGCCATTTGCAAAATGCACTCCTCTCTAATCTCTTTTCTAAAATCCTCTCTTGAATCGCTGCCGCACGCCATGGAGCCACTTGCGCGCCCACCTCGATCCCAGGTGTACCACTACAAGGACGACGACGTCAACATGCACTTCAAGGTCGTGGTCACTCTCCGCGCATCAGCCGTGGAGAGATGGATCCGCGACGTCAAGAGGCGCTACCTCGACGCCGCACCGATGGAGATTGTGGCCCTCGACTGCGAATTCACCGACGCCGCACCCAAGGAGAGGCAGCGTGCCGCCGTCCTACAACTCTCCGTGGCGACCGACACGTTGGTGTTCCACATTTGCCACGCTGATCGGGTGCCGCAGGCCCTCAAGGACTTCTTGATGGACAAAACCATCAAATTCTGCGGCGCGGCTATCAACAACGATCAGCGTATGCTGGGGCCTTACGGAATTCATATTCCGTCCGCCGTCGACCTCCAGCGGGCCGTTCACCCTAACCCAACGTACCCTAATCTTTCGAGTCTCTATACTCTAGCCAATTTTACTATTGGCACAACGCTTGAGAAGAAGAAGAAGGTCAACAACAAGAAGAAGAAGGAGGACGAGAAGAAGAAGGAGGAAGAAGAGGACCTCACATTAGGTTGGGGCAAGTTTCCATTGAGCTTTTATCGCATCAATTATGCCGCTCTGGACGCTCGCCTAGGTTACGAGATTGCTAGGAGGTGTCTCGGTGCTATGTGAGACGTTTGATTGAAATAAAAAGTTATGTGATCTTTGGATGTATTTAGCCCTTGAAATAAAAAGTTATGTGATTAAAATAAAAAGGAGGTGTCTCGGTGCTATTACAGCAATAGCAAGTTTGTGCACATATCAAAAGTTATGGAATTTCAATGACTACAAATTTGTTGAATTTTGCCAAGTTGGATCAAAAGTTATGGAATTTCAAAGATTATGCTTGAATGTGCTATATTTAAATCAATTGGGCAATCCGGGAGAAACTAAACGCTAGCTTACTTAATCCATATTAAATTGAAAATGAATGAATATGACACCGAATTGAAAATGAAAATGAATTGAAAATGAATTAATATGAAACCGAATTGAAATTGAAAATGAATTAATATGACACCGAATTGAAAAAAATGCCAAAAACACCTTTAGTCCCGGTTTGAACTACAAACCGGGAGTAAAGGTCTGCGGACACCTTTAATCCCGGTTTGTTTCTCAAGCCGGGACTAATGGGCTGGCCTATAAATATGGCAGCCCCTCTCCCCCCCCTCTCCTGTTTTTTTCCTGGTGGGAGGTGGTGTAGATTTGTGCTAGTTTTTTTTTCTTCATATGCACTAGAGGTGTTCGGTGAAATACCTGTTAGAGCGATGCCACTTGAGTTCACACAAGACAAACATGATATGAGGTGCCCGAGCCACACTTAAGCTTCCTCCTCTTTGTTTCCAAGTGTCCTAAAAGGTTAGCAACTATTTTCTCGTTTAGACCGAGCGGTAGTAATTTTAGCGTCGTGATTGCGTTTGATATATAGTTCTATGATGCAGATGAGCCATCCATAGATGTATGGTGACCGACGCTCTGCCGCTTACAGAGAAGGCGTGCGTTCTTTTCGCCTTGCGGCCGAGGCGAACAAGCATGGGGTTGGCTTTATGTTTTGTCCATGTGTTGAATGTCGGAATGAGAAGGATCACACTTCCTCAAGAGTCATTCAGAGCCACCTGCTTCGGTCCGGTTTCATGTCCGGCTATAATGTTTGGACCAAGCACGGAGAAAGAGGGGTTATGATGGAAGACGGCGATGAAGAAGAGAACGATGATGACAACTACCGATCTATGTTCCCTGAATACGCTGATACCGAAACGGAAGACAATGAAGAAGAAGAAGAGGGTGAAGAACGGGCACCAGATGAGCCCGCTGATGATCTTGGTCGGGTTATTTCTGATGCAAGGCGAGGCTGCGACACAGAAAAGGAGAGGTTGCAGTTCGAGCAGATGTTACAGGACCACAACAAATTGTTGTACCCAACTTGTGAAGATGGCTAGAAGAAGTTGGGTAGCACACTGGAATTGCTGAAGTGGAAGGCAGAGACCGGTGTGACTGACTCGGCATTTGAAAAGTTGCTGGTACTAATGAAGAAGATGCTTTCAAGAAAGAACGAATTGCCCGCCAGCACGTACGAAGCAAAGAAGCTTGTCTGCCCTCTAGGATTAGACGTACAGAAGATACATGCATGCCCTAATGACTGCATCCTCTACCGCGGTGAGAAGTACGAGAATATGGATAAATGCCTGGTATGCACTGCATCGCGGTATAATATTAGAAAAGATGACCCTGGTGATATTGAGGGCGAGCCACCCAGGAAGAGGGTTCCTGCCAAGGTGATGTGGTATGCTCCTATAATACCACGGTTGAAATGTTTGTTCAGAAACAAAGAGCATGCCAAGTTGTTGCGATGGCACATGGAAGACCGTAAGAAAGACGGGATGTTGAGGCACCCCGCTGATGGTCGGCAGTGGAGAAAAATCGAGAGAGAGTTCCCGGACTTTGCAGGTGACGCAAGGAACTTATGGTTTGGTCTAAGTACAGATGGCATGAATCCTTTTGGGGAGCAGAGCTGCAGTCACAACACCTGGCCCGTGACTCTATGTATCTACAACCTTCCTCCTTGGTTGTGCATGAAGCGGAAGTTCATTATGATGCCAGTGCCCAAGGCCCGAAGCAACCCGACAACTTCATTGATGTGTACCTAAGGCCATTAGTTGATGAACTTTTGCAGTTGTGGGCCGAACCAGGTGTACGTGTTTGGGATGAGCACAAACAGGAGGAATTTGACCTACGAGCGTTGCTGTTCGTAACCATCAATGATTGGCCTGCTCTTAGTAACATTTCAGGACAGACGAATAAATGATACAATGCATGCACGCACTGTTTAGATGAGACTGAAAGTATATATCTGGATAAATGTAGGAAGAATGTGTACCCATACAATTGTCGTTTTCTTCCGCCCAGGCATCACTTAAGGAGAAAAGGCAAGCATTTCAATGGCACGGCAGAACCCCGGCCGAAGCCTGTCCCCCGTACTGGTGCTGATGTATTTGGTATGGTCAAGGATTTAAATGTAATCTTTGGAAAGGGTCCTGGCAGACAGCCTGTTCCGAATGACGCAGACGGACACGCACCCATGTGGAAGAAGAAATCTATATTTTGGGAGCTACCCTATTGGGAAGTCCATGAGATCCGCTCTGCAATCGACGCGATGCACCTAACGAAAAATCTTTGCGTGAATATTCTAGGCTTCCTGGGCTTGTATGGGAAGTCAAATTAAAGATACACCGGAAGCACGGGAGGACCAGCAACGTCATAAAGGACAAGACGGCATGCATCTAGGGCAGTTTCAAGGGCTTGCCAGCTACGCTCTTACCAAAGAAGAGAAGGAAATCTTTTTTGAAGCCCTTTTCAGTATCAAGGTCCCGTCTGGCTTCTCGTCAAATATAAAGGGAATAGTAAATATAAAAGAGAAAAAATTCCAAAACCTAAAGTCTCATGACTGCCACGTGCTTATGACGCAATTGCTTCCGGTTGCATTGAGGGGAATTCTACCGGAAAATGTTCGACTAGCCATTGTGAAGGTATGTGCATTCCTCAATGCAATTTCTCAGAAGGTACTCGATCCAGAAAGTCTATCAGGGTTACAGATTGATGTGGTGCAATGTCTGGTCAGCTTCGAGTTGTTGTTCCCGCCATCCTTCTTCAATATTATGACGCACCTCCTAGTTCACCTAGTCGAAGAGATTAGAATTCTCGGTCCTGTGTTTCTACACAATATGTTCCCCTTCGAGAGGTTCATGGGAGTCTTAAAGAAATATGTTCATAACCGTGCTAGGCCAGAAGGAAGCATCTCCAAGGGCTATGGAACAGAGGAGGTCATTGAGTTTTGTGTTGACTTTCTTCCTGACCTTAAACCGATTGGTGTTCCTGAATCTCGGTATGAGGGGAGGCTGACTGGAAAAGGCACACTAGGAAGGAAAGCAACGGTATGTATGGACAGGGATTCTTTCACTCAAGCACACTACACAGTTCTACACAATGCCACCGTGGTGGCTCCGTATATCGTGAAACACAAGAATATTCTACGCTCCGAAAACCCGGGGAAGGCTGACTCCTGGATTAAAGGGAAACACGAGGCGACTTTCGGCAGTTGGTTGCAGACACATCTCATGAATAACACCACTGTTGGAGATCAGCTGTACTTGTTGGCCAGGTCACCATCTTCGACTATATGTACTTTCCAAGGGTACGAGATAAATGGGAATACATTTTACACGGAAACCCAAGATAAAAAGAGCACTAACCAAAACAGTGGTGTCTGATTTGATGCAACAAACGACAATGGGACAAAGGACACATATTATGGTTGCATACAACAGATATGGGAACTTGACTATGAACCTTCTTTTAATATCCCTTTGTTTCGGTGCAAATGGGTCAAGCTGACAGGAGGCGGGGTAGATGTAGACCAAAAGTACGGCATGACAACAGTGGATCTCAACAATCTTGCGTACATGGACGAACCATTCGTCCTAGCCAACGATGTGGCTTAGGTTTTCTATGTGAAGGACATGTCTACCAAACCGAGAAAAAGAATTCAGCAAAAGAATACATCGTCCGATGAGCCAAAGCGCCACATAGTTCTTTCAGGGAAAAGAAACATCGTGGGAATGGATGACAAGACAGACATGTCAGAAGATTATAATAAGTTTCATGAAATTCCGCCCTTCACAGTGAAAACTGACCCATCCATCCTGTTAAATGATGAAGATTCTCCATGGCTACGGCGCAGAAGAAAACCACAACACTAGATAGGGATGTTGGTGATGTGTTAAACGTAATGTATTAAACCTTTATGTGATGTGTAGTAATGTGAAAACAAGTGACCATATGTAATGCATGGTTCCCGAGCATTCTGAATAGTTCCCAATACAATCTCTGCATATAACTGATGTTGGTGAAAACCATAATACATAGCTCGGGTCCATTTTTATTTAACCATAATACATCATGAATAATATCACTAGCTTTTGCCGGGTCCTAAGCCACGGGGTGCTGAGCGGTCGGCGTTGCGCACCCAAAGAGCAGGAACCATCACAGGGGCAATACTCACGTGAGAAGGATCCCTATGAAGAACCTTCCATCTACTGTTATACACCGCTGGCGTATCCAACATAAACACATAGCGATTGACGTGCTCGTCCTCCTCCCTGATACGGCGACATACCACCTCCTCGGGGGCCGGCTCCCTCTGGAACGAGAGTGGCCCACGCGACTTCCACCAAACAAGATCCGGGTCGACGACGTCACCCGGATTCCTCACCAAGCGACGCGTCCCGGAAGATACCACCTCCCAGTGCCAGCCCGGCGGAGCCCAGTCCCGGACATCGCCCCTCGCATCCAACAGGCCGGACATCGTCGCCGAGATCTGAAAAAATGAGTGGAGAATTTGATCAAACACCTAAGGTACATGCAACCTAGGTAGGGGAGGGAGAGGGCAGTACCTTGGGGAGGGGACGGAGGGCAGCACCTTGGGGAGGGGACGGAGGGCGGTGTGGAGCCTCCTTATATATAAGCACACGCCCACCCGATCAGCGCGCCCACTTGGTAAAAACACGCCCAAAACACACGGTATCCCCGTCATACAGCCCAACGGTGGCTCGTGAGTGACTGCATATCAAATGCACCGTTGGGCTGTATGACGGGAATCCGAATGCTTTGTATACCAAAATGCTTTGTAGATAGAACAAAACATACGGTTTCCCCTGCATACAGCCCGATGGTGGCTCGTGAGTGCCCGCATATCAAATGCACCGTCGGACGTATGCAGGGAATCCGAATGCTTTGTTTATGAAATGGACTACAATGAATACAGAGTGAGTGCCAAACATGTCCGAGAGGTGGGCTATATATAGGGTCGTAGCCCCTTTAGTCCCGGGTGGTGGCTCACAAAGTGATCCAACAGCTCACAAGCCCTCAAAAGAAACACACCCCTGATCCAACGGCTCACAAGCGCTCGAAAGAAACACACGATCCGTGTGCTTCTTCCTTATTGGTGGGATTCCCTTTAGTCCCGGTTGGTAAAATTGCGCGGGAACAAATGAGCCCCTTTAGTCCCGGTTGGTGGCTCGAACAGGTACTAAAGGTCTGTTTCTTCCCACCTTATTTCTTACGTGTCCTACCCCAGCGTTGCCCTGGTCACCTACATGTCCTACCCCAGCGCTGCCCTGGCCACATGTCAACCCCAGTGCTGCCCTGGTCACCTACGTGTCCTACCCCAGCATTGCCCTGGTCACGTGTCCTCCCCCAGCGCTGCTGTGGAGATCTATATGTAGTATTGTCGCCGATGGGGTAAACCCTAAGCCACGAAGACATCGTATCCACGAGATGGATCCGCCACGCCCGCCGCAGCACCTTCTGGACGAGGTCGAGCGTGCTCGGCAGAGCGCGCTTGGGCGCTACCGCGGGAGCCTATCCCGTCGTATGCCCACGAGCTCTCCACCAGGTGACGCCGTACCTCCACCAGCCACCGCTGTCCCTCCCGACGAGGAGGAGGACAACGACGACGACTTCGACTGGAGCGACCATGGAGAAGAGGGTGGCGGGCTGCAGATGCAGGAGGCTATTGAAGCCTCCTTGCAGTCCGTCCGCGACGACCGTGTTCAGCGAGCCAGGACTGCCTGCCAGCTCAAGGCGAAGGAGGCTTCCCAGCTGGCTTGGGCGTTGAAAGAATCATCCTCAATGGCTAGTGCCCTCCGCCGCAAACGTGCGCGCGAGAACCAGGCGGCCACGAACGGGGCTAGCTCCTCCCGCCGTTCCCCCCTAATGCTACGACCTCCGAGCAACAAGTCCATTATGTAGTAATGTAACTGTTAGTGATGTGTAATAATGTATTAAACCTTTTATGTCACTGTATGGGATGTTGTTAAGGATGTTTTTAAAATAAAGAGATGATTATTACAAATAAGCCCCTTTAGTCCCGGTTGGTAAAATTGCGCGGGAACAAATAAGCCCCTTTAGTCCCGGTTGGTAATTTTTAGTAATTGATTTATAGTGGATATATTGTGACTTGTATTGATTGTTTTAGTAATTATTTATAACAATTGATACTCATTTTATTTGATGCATTTTGAAATAATATTGTGTGCATTTTGCAGAAACTATGGATCCACCTAGTCCAATCCGCAGAGACCTAAGACAGGAAGAAATTCTCGAGGATATAATCCACGACGCCCCAGATGCTGATCCAGCCGAATCTCCGTCGTCGTATCTGAACCCCTCCGGGGATGGAATGGAGGTCGACCGACGTGAGGATGAAGCCCACGGCTCCGATGATGGAGAAGGCGATAGCTCCGATGATGGGAAACCGGTGGATCCATAACGAAGTCCGGCGAGGTATATATATGAAGTTCGGCGATCAGTAGATGCACTACTTGAATTGTATGTATATAATTGATGAATGTTTCTTCTCTTAGGCCTCCACATCTACCAAATCTTCCAAATGAGGCCCGACCAAAAAGTTGGCCCTATCTACGCATTATACATTTGAGGTCATATCCCCTACGGGCGAACCGAAGGAACCCAAGAAGGATGCCGATGCATTTAAAAAACAATGCGGAGTTCTGGTTAGGGATCACGTCCCGATCAGCGTTCGAGACTGGAATAAGCACAAAGGGGCGAACGATAGTGAGTATGTGATGACCCACAAGTATAGGGGTGTATCGTAGTACTTTTGATAAATAAGAGTGTCGAACCCAACGAGGAGCAGAAGGTGCTGACAAGGAGTTTCGGTAAAGGTTTCACTGTAAACACTAGCGGACAAGTTTTTAGGGGTTTTTGATATTGCAGGTAAATAAAATGCGAGTAAATAAAAGACAGTAATAATAATTGCAGCGAGTGGCCCAATCCTTTTTAGAGCAAAGGACAAGCCGGTTGGTTTACTTATGATGACCAAATGTTCTTGAGGACACACGAGATTCTAGTCAAGTGCTTTCGCTTCACGTAGTTGATTAATCTTCATTGTTTTGATAAGTGTTGTGTGGGTGAACCTATGCTAATGCACCGCCCTTACTTGGACTAATACATACTTGTGATTATACCCCTTGCAAGCATCCGCAGTTACAAGAAAGTAATTAAGATAAATCTAACCACAGCCTTAAACTCTAAGATCCTACGCTCCCTTATGCACCGGTATACTAACGGGAGTAATCAACACCGGGAGAGTTTCCCCTATGTACTAGACAAGGTATAGCCCTAGATGTTACAGCGGATGAGATGGTGCAGCGGTGATGGGTGATGATGATGGAGATGATGATGATGATCCCGATGAAGTCCAGCACGATGACGATGAGGATGGCGACGATCTCCCCCCTCCGGGAGGGAATTTCCCCGGCAGATTTCTCCCTGCCGGAGAGCTTTTTCTCTCTCTGTTGTTTCCGCCTCGTGGAGGCGGCGGAATATTTCTCGGACTCCCCGTGTCTTAGGGTTTCTGGGGGATGAAGTACGCGAAGGGGGAGCGCCTGAGTGGGCCAGGGACTCCACACCATACCTGGGCGCGGCCAAGGGGGGCCCGCGCCCAGGGGTGGTGTGGGCCCCTCCTGGCCCATCTCAGCCTCCCCTTTTGGCTAGCTCCATCTTCTGATAAAATAGGAACATCTGTCTTCTTGAAATATTTTTAGAGCTCCAGAAATATAGTGTCTTGATGGTGCTTTTTCCAGCTGAAATCTGACTCCGGCAGTTAATTATCCAATAATCATCAAACATGCAAAATAAGACAAAATAACATAAGTAACACATCTTAATATGAAATATATCAATGAATAACAGTAAATTATGCTATAAAATAGTGATGCAAAATGGACGTATCAACCCCCCAAGCTTAGACCTCGCTTGTCCCCAAGCGAAAGCTGAGCTCAGTAAACTAGAACAAAAGTTTATGGAGTGAAGCGTCGATAATAAAGAATACGGACAAGAAGCATCAGTATTTACTAACAACACAATTCATTTTAAACAGCAACTACTCTTCATATAACCTAACTTGAACATGAGTAGTGAAACAACCACAATAAAAATACACGAAGGAAATTATAGATTAGTAATGGCACACTTCATTCTTGGTCATAGAACAATAAGCAATCAATACTTATCTTTCGAAAGGAGTCTTTATATTAGAGCTTATATTGCAGAACTTCCACACTCAATTATCACACCTTCTTTACAGTCATTGATAACTTGCAAAGCTATATTCTTAGAGGCAAAAGTCTTTGTGCTAAGACAAGGAAGGATAAAAGACATGATTGACAATATTAATGATATATATGGTTGAATCACAACAACTCAAATGCTTGCTCAAGGAAGAAGGAAATAGGTGTACTGACTCAACATGAAAAGTAAAAGAAAGGCCCTTCGCAGAGGGAAGCAGGGATTAAGTCATGTGCTAGAGCTTTTTAGTTTTTGAAATCATATAGAGAGTAAAAATTAAGCTTTGAGAGGTGTTTGTTAATTGTCAACGAATGGTAGCGGGTGAAACAGTATTCTCCCTGTCAAACAGACTTTTAAGAGCGGCTCCCATGAAGGACGTTATTTCTACCAGCAAGGCAGATCATCCCTCTTTCTCTTTGGTTTACACACATGCAGATATTTCACTGTTTGTCATTGCTTACTGATGAATCAGGGCAAAAGTGTGAAGAGAATTAAGGTTAAAGTTGTAATTAATTGGGACTGGGCATCCCGTTGCCAGCTCTTTTTGCAAGTTATTGGATAAGCGGATGTATATGCCACTAGTCCAGGTGTAAAGTCCATTTGACAAGTAGAATAAAGATAACCACACTACTTCCTCATGAGCTAGTAAACATTGACACAAAAGGGAATAATAACATTTTGAATAATTTAAAGGTAGCACATGAAAAATTTACTTGGAGTGGCAAGAAATACCACATATAGGTAGTTATGGTGGACACAAATGGCATGGGTTTGGCTCAAGGATTTGGATGCACGAGAAGCATTCCCTCTCAGTACGGTGGTTAAGGCTAGCAAGGTCATGTAGCAAGCATAAAAGTTGGGGGATACACACAAATATACATGTAATAGAACAACATGCTATCTTCCCTGTAAGCACAAATGTTTTAACTCAAAGAATACTAATCTTATTGGCTAGCAAGAAAGAAAGATAAAGGGATAATATTTTTGCATGTAATTCCCTCCTTCTACTTAAGTTTTCATGGTATTGCTAATGACCAATACTAAGTTTGCCACAACTAATATAATTACTTGATGTACCCAAAAGTGGCGTCAATACCAATGGCAAGATCAGCACATAAAGAAGATTGCAGGCTAAAATAAAATGTACCGAAAGTAAAGGTGGAACTTCTCATTAATATTCTGAACAAAACACACTCAAACCAACGGATACATGGATAACTAAAGGGTGACACTCCACATCGCAAACCATCTTATAAGATAACTTCTCTACTCATGATATGACCACGAAATTATAAAAACGAAAGGATAAAGATGATACTGGGCACTCCCCCAAGCTTGGAACAAGCCAAGGGAGTGCCATTACCCCTTGACGATTTAGGCTTGATCTCTTGGTGGTGAAGAAGACTCCTCGTCATCAAATTTCCAAGGCAGAGGCTCCCCATCAACGAAAGAGGATTTGGTTTCCAAGAACCTGAAACTAGCAGCTGAGCTTATGCGTTTGAACCTAGCTTCATACTCACAGTTTTGGTTTTGAAGATCGTAAATTTGCCCTTGTAACTTGGATGTAGTTTCACTAAGTGCGAAGATGTTATCCCACAGCTTATCAGTCTCCTTCTTGTGTTCATCAATAAGCTCATCAATGATCTTGTGGTTGATCTCCACTCCGCGCTCTATCATCTTCTGGTACCGGAAAACTTCATGCTCTACTTCTTCTAGCCTAGCCTTCATGTCCCCTTCAACCTTGGGTCCCTTGACATCTTCTCGAACAAGGACTCCATCCACAAGCCGCATCTCTTGAGGGTGCTGCTTCAGCTCATTGATGTATGGGTTGACGACGTTCTTGAAGAAGGTATCCTTCGGAGCCCCGGATGAAGACATCTTCTAATCTTGGAGCTAAACCTGGCAGAAACAGCTCGAAAACAAAACTCGACGAAAACACGATATACGGACCTCGGGAGATCCGGGTGATTATATAGCAAAAAGTTTTACGACAAAAGGAAGGTACAGGACGAAACGGGGTCGGAGACGGGCTCCGAGGAGCCCACACGCACCACGGCGCGGCCAGGGTGGGCCCGCGCCCTGGGGTGGTGTGGTGCCCTCGGGCACCGTTTCCTACCCTTTTCCGACTCATAATTTTCCATATTATAAAAACAACAAATATTTAAGTTGGAAAGTAAATCGCGAACTTTTTCTTACCGAAACTGTTACCTATTCCAAATCAGCTTCTGCAGTTGTCTGAATTTGACTTTTTATAAAATCCTCTGGAGTTACCACTTTGATAAATCAACATCTTCATTATAAGAATCTCCAGAAATGTAATGCTTGAGTCTTTGACCATTAACCACTTGTGGTCTGTCCCCATCTAGTGAATTGATTTTAATCGCACCTGAGCGATAGACCTCCTCGATGATATAAGGTCCTTCCCATTTTGAAAGTAATTTTCCTGCAAAAAATCTGAGACGAGACCTATACAATAAAACTTTTTCACCTACGTTAAATTCTCTCTTAAGAATTCTTCTATCATGCCATTGCTTAACTTTCTCTTTAAAGAGCCTAGCATTTTCATAAGCTGCATTTCTCCATTCATCTAAAGAATTCAAATTAAGCAATCTCTTTTTACCGGCAAGTTTAAAATCTCTATTAAGTTCTTTCACCGCCCAATAGGCTTTATGTTCTAATTCTAGAGGCAAATGACAAGCTTTTCCATAAACCATTTTGTAAGGAGACATTCCCATAGGATTTTTATAAGCAGTTCTATAAGCCCACAAAGCATCGTTAAGCTTTTTAGACCAATTTTTTCTAGATTTATTAACAGTCTTTTGCAAAATAGATTAATCTCTCTATTTGATAATTCTACTTGACCACTTGTTTGGGATGATATGGTGAAGCAATTCTATGATTAACATCATACTTAGCTAGAGTTTTTCTAAAAGCACCATGATAAAATGAGAACCACCATCAGTCATGAGATATCTAGGCACACCAAACCTAGGAAGATAATATCTTTAAGCATTTTTAATGATGTCTCACCATCAGCACTAGAAGTTGGTATAGCTTCTACCCATTTAGTAACATAATCAACAGCAACAAGTATGTGAGTATAACCATTTGAGGAGGAAAAGGACCCATAAAGTCAAATCCCCAACAGTCAAAGGTTCAATAACAAGAGAATAATTCATAGGCATTTCATTACGTCTACTAATGTTACCTACTCTTTGACATTCATCACATGATAAAACAAATTTTCTAGCATCTCTAAAAAGGGTAGGCCAATAAAAACCTGATTGTAGAACCTTTTGTGCAGTTCTATCTCCAGCGTGATGTCCTCCATAAGCACTTCCATGGCATTTGCTCAATATTTCTTTCTGTTCATACTCAGGAACACATCTTCGCATAATGCCATCTACTCCTTCTTTATACAAATGTGGGTCATCCCAAAAATAATGCCTCAAATCATAAAAGAACTTTCTTCTTTGCTGAGCTGTAAAGGTCGGAGGCAAATACTTGGCAACAATAAAGTTAGCATAATCAGCATACCAAGGACTTTCGCGTGAGCTTACCTTTATCGCAGCCAATTGTTCATTTGGAAAACTATCATTAACAGGTATAGGATCATCTGAAATGTTTTCTAATCTAGACAAATTATCAGCAACAGGATTTTCAGCACCTTTCCTATCTACAATATGTAAATCAAATTCTTGCAGTAAAAGTACCCATCTTATGAGCCTAGGCTTAGCATCTTTCTTTTCCATAAGGTATCTAATAGCAGCATGATCAGTGTGAATAGTAACTTTTGAATCAACAATATAAGGTCTAAATTTATCACAAGCAAAAACAACTGCTAAAAATTCCTTTTCAGTAGTAGCATAATTCTTTTGAGCGGCATCAAGTGTTTTACTAGCATAATGAATAACATTTAACTTCTTGTCTACCCGCTGTCCAAGAACAGCTCCTACAGCAAAATCACTAGCATCACACATTATTTCAAAAGGTAAAGTCCAATCAGGAGGTTGAACAACAGGAGCTGTGATTAAAGCCTTTTTTAGAGTTTCAAAAGCTTCCTTGCAATCATCATCAAAAACAAAAGGTACATCTTTTTGAAGAAGATTAGTGAGGGGTTTTGAAATTTTAGAAAATCTTTAATAAACCTCCTATAAAACCGGCATGACCAAGAATACTACGGATACCTTTCACATCCCTTGGACAGGGCATTTTCTCGATTGCTTCAACTTTAGCTCTGTCCACTTCAATACCTCTTTCAGAAATTTTGTGCCCTAGGACAATTCCTTCATTAACCATGAAATGACATTTCTCCCAATTAAGAACAAGATTAGTCTCCTCACATCTCTGCAAAACTTTATCAAGATTGTGCAAGCAATTATCAAAGGAAGTTCCGTAGACGGAAAAATCGTCCATGAATACTTCCACAATTTCTTCACAAAAACCATGAAAAATAGCAGACATGCATCTTTGGAACGTAGCAGGAGCATTACACAAACCAAAAGGCATACGTCTATAAGCATAAGTTCCATAAGGACAAGTAAAAGTAGTTTTCTCTTGATCTTGTGCTTTAACAGCAATTTGTGAGAATCCAGAATAACCATCAAGGAAACAAAAATGAGTTTTCTTAGACAACCTTTCTAACATTTGATCAATAAAAGGCAAAGGATAATGATCTTTCTTAGTTACTTTATTGACCTTTCTAAAATCAATGCACATCCTATACCCAACTACTACTCTTTGAGGAATAAGTTCATCATTTTCATTTGGTACAACAGTAACTCCTCCTTTCTTAGGGACACAATGCACAGGACTTACCCATCTACTATCAGCAATAGGATAAATTATACCAGCATCAAGAAGTTTTAATACCTCATTTCTTACCACTTCTTTCATCTTAGGGATCAAGCGACGCTGATGCTCAACAACAGGTTTTGCATCGGGTTCAATGTTGATGGCATGTTGACATATAGTAGGAGAAATCCCCTTTAAATCATCCAAAGTGTATCCCATAGCTCCTCGATGTTTCTTTAGTACTTCTAATAACCTTGCTTCTTCATTACCTGAAAGTTTAGAACTAATAATAGCAGGATATACTTTCTTTCATCAAGATAAACATACTTAAGATTATCAGGTAAGGTTTTAAATCGAAGACAGGATCTTCCTTAGGAGGCGCTGAGGTACCCAAATCTTCCACAGGCAAATTATGCTTAAGTATTGGTGGTTGACGAAGAAAGGCATTGTCAATCTCATTCCTTCCTCCATAAATACTTCACTTTCGTGTTCCTCCATGAATTGCTGCAAGGCATTGTTAGGAGCAACAGCAATAGAAGCAAGTTGTTCAATTGAAATTCTCATTAGGTAATTCAGTTTCATAAAGTTTTTACCAAACTTAGAGAAATTAAACTCATAAGATTCTCCATTAAATTTAGTGTAAATTTTCTCTTTCTTACAATCTATAATGCACCACATGTATTCAAGAAAGGCCTACCAAAAATAATGGGACAAGTTTACTAGCAACAGAACCAAGTACTAGAAAATCAGCAGGGTATTTAGTCTTACCACATAAAACTTCAACATCTCTCACAATACCAATTGGAGAGATAGTTTCTCTATTAGCAAGCTGAATAACCACATCAATCTCCTCAAGTTCGCAAGGACCAATTTCATGCATAATTTCTTTATAAAGATCAAAAGGAATAGCGCTAGAACTTGCACCAATATCACATAAACCATAATAGCAATGTTCTCCTATTTTGACTGAAAGCACAGGAACACTTGTTTTCCTAGCTCTACTGGATGTGAAACAATATTAGAGGCATCTTCACAAAAGATAATATGTCCTCCTTCTACATTTTCAGTTACCAAATCCTTTACTATTGCTATTGTGGGTTCAACCGCTATTTGTTCAGCAGGTTCTAAAGCTTTCTTTGCACTTTTATTAACCACACTAGCTATGATAGAATGTTCCTAATTTTAACAGGAAAAGGTGGTTTCTCAATATAAGGTTCTGGCAAGATACGATCAACTGTATGAACTTCAATGTTTTTAATATTGGCAGAATTAGTATTATCTTTGTAAGGCAAATGATACTTATTGCAACTTTCTTTAGGAACATCAAGATAAGAGGCAAAAGCCTTGTAACAGTTTGCAATAACTTGAGAATCAAGACCATACATATCATAGAGATTACGAAAATTATCAGTATTCATAAAAGTTTAATGCATTCGTAATCATACTTTATACCTGATTCTCTACCTTTGTCGTTCTCCCATCCTTCAGTATTTTCCTCAATCCGATCAAGAAGGTCCCATTTAACTTCCTCTTTATTACGCGTAAATGATCCAGCACAAGAGGTATCCAATAGAGTTTTATCTTGAAGAGAAAGCCTTGCATAGAAGTTATCAATAACGACATTACCAGGAAGCTCATGAATGGGGCATTTGAGCATTAATGATTTCAATCTCCCCCACGCTTGGGCAATACTTTCTCCATCATGAGGCCAAAAATTATATATATGATTCCGATCTTGATGAATTTCACTAGGAGGATAAAATTTAGAATAAAAGAGAGGCACAATCTCCTCCCAGCCAATAGAACGCCCATTCTTCAGCATCCTATACCATTTTGCAGCTTTACCAGTCAACGATATAGAAAACAATTTCTTCTTGACCTCTTCCATTGAAATACCTGCACACTTGAACAACTCGCATAATTCATGAATAAATAGCAAATGATCCCCAGGAGGGACAGTTCCATCTCCTGCATAGCGGTTATTCGTAACTCGTTCAACAATTTTCATAGGTATTTTAAATGGAATTACTTGATCAGGTGGTTCCTCTTCTACTACCTAGCAGTGGTAGTAGTATTTCCAAACAGGGATTCAAATGGAGATCTCTCCATGATAAAATAAAGTAGCAAGCAGAAATAAAAAAGCACCTACAGTAAAAGTTTCCCTTACCAATTCCACTCACCAATAGCGCTTCACTCCCCGGCAACGGCGCCAGAAAATAGTCTTGATGACCCACAAGTATAGGGGGTGTATCGTAGTACTTTCGATAAATAAGAGTGTCGAACCCAACGAGGAGCAGAAGGTGCTGACAAGGAGTTTCGGTAAAGGTTTCACTGTAAATGCTAGCAGACAAGTTTTTAGGGGTTTTTGATATAGCAGGTAAATAAAATGCGAGTAAGTAAAAGACAGTAATAATAATTGCAGCGAGTGGCCCAATCCTTTTTAGAGCAAAGGACAAGCCGGTTGGTTTACTTATGATGACAAAATGTTCTTGAGGACACACGGGATTCTAGTCAAGTGCTTTCGCTTCACATAGTTGATTAATCTTCATTGTTTTGATAAGTGTTGTGTGGGTGAACCTATGCTAATGCACCGCCCTTACTTGGACTAATACATACTTGTGATTATACCCTTGCAAGCATCCGCAGTTACAAGAAAGTAATTAAGATAAATCTAACCACAGCCTTAAACTCTGAGATCCTACGCTCCCTTGTGCACCGGTATACTAACGGGGGTTTAGGTTTCTGTCACTCCGGCAACCCCACAATTAGCAACCAAATACACAATGCATTCCTCTAGGCCCATAAAGGTGAAGTGTCATGTAGTCGACGTTCACACGACACCACTAGAAGAATAGCACCACAACTTAAATATCAAACCATTAAATATTACTCAACATAATTCCACTACTAACACGTGACTTCTCCCATGTCCTCAAGAACTAAACAAACTACTCACAAGACATCATATGGATCATGATCAGAGGTGATATAATGATGGATAACAATCTGAACATATACAATTCACCGATAAAACTCAATAGCATCAACCACAAGGAGTAATTAACACCGGGAGAGTTTCCCCTATGAACTAACAAAGTATAGCCCTAGATGTTACAGCGGAACGAGATGGTGCAGCGGTGATGGTGGTGATGGTGGAGATGATGATGATGATGATCCCGATGAAGTCCAGCACGATGACGATGAGGATGGCGATGATCTCCCCCCTCCGGGAGGGAATTTCCCCGGCAGATTTCTCCCTGCCGGAGAGCTTTTTCTCTCTCTGTTGTTTCCGCCTCGTGGAGGCGGCGGAATATTTTCTCGGACTCCCCGTGTCTTAGGGTTTCTGGGGGATGAAGTACGCGAAGGGGGAGCGCCTGAGGTGGGCCAGGGACCACACCTACCTGGGCGCGGCCAAGGGGGCCCGCGCCCAGGGGTGGTGTGGGCCCCTCCTGGCCCATCTCAGCCTCCCCTTTTGGCTAGTCCATCTTCTGATAAAATAGGAACATCTGTCTTCTTGGAAATATTTTTAGAGCTCCAGAAATATAGTGTCTTGACGTGCTTTTTCCAGCTGAAATCTGACTCCGGCAGTTAATCATCCAATATCATCAAACATGCAAAATAAGACAAAATAACATAAGTAACACATCTTAATATGAAATATATCATGAATAACAGTAAATTATGCTATAAAATAGTGATGCAAAATGGACGTATCAGTATGTCGCCGAAAGGTACAAAGAGGGTCTTTGGAATGACCTCAAGGCACATTTCACCCTGCCAGAATTGGACGATCCTGCCGACACTGCAAAATTGAGAGCGAAAGTCAAGCGGTGGACTCTCTCGAAGATGGCCGAACTATTCCGAGTGTCGAAGAAAAGATTATGGCAAGACTATCGGAAGAAAAAGACTGCTCCAGTATTCGAAGGCTATCTAGCGAAGCAGGCGGATCACTGGAACACATTTAAGGAGTACAAGGAGTCAGAAGATGCCAAGGAGATGTCAGTAAAGAACAAGAAAAATGCTGACAAGAAGAAATATCACCATAAATTGGGGCCAGGGGGCTACGTGACTGCCATGCCAAAGTGGGATAAAAAAGAGCAAGAGCTGCTTGCTAAAGGGATCCAACCAGAATGGATGCGCGAAGAATGGGAATTGAGGGCAAGAAATTGGTTCCTTGCGCATGGGAGTTCATACGACGAAACAACTGGGGACCTTATTTGCAGTGACGGGATTAGGATACCCAGGGACAATTGGCTTAAAGTGGTGAAAGAAATTAAAGAGGGGAGGTTAAAGTTCCGTTCCGATAGAGAGAAAGACTTGCTGGCACTGGTCCTCGGGAATAATGAAAAAGGAGGACGAACACGAGGCTTTGGCCCTAGTTGTCCGTGGTGGATGGGGTTTGCCAAAGACATGGAAACTTACAGAAGCCGATCGAGACCAAAGCGGCGACAACAGGAGGAGGAGGGAGACAAGTTCAACTAGTTGCTTGCCAGAATTGACCACCACCAGCAGCAGATTGACGAACTTAGAGGAGTAGTGCGCCTGCAAGATCCTCCACTCGATATTACCGCCGGCCCGTCTCAGCGCAAAAGCAGCGTGGGTGACTCGGAGGTCCCGGCTGACGATGCACAGCGGATGATAGATGGCGGTCCCGGCTACCCCGTGGATGGAATCAAGGATTCAATATCTTGTGAGCTCCATCAGAAATTGAAGAACATATCCATGAAGGTGGCTGTCGGATATGTTGTACCTTGTCCACCTGACGCACGCTGGGATGGCCATGAGATTCGAGCTGGCTATGCTAAAGTCGGGGTGGATGAAATCTTACCGGACTTTCATGATATGTTGCTTGACATCCCTGGACCGCAAGATGAGAGGACACTCGACAAGAACAACATCAGGCTTCCAGGCTCGGTGCCAAGGATAACACCGCCTCCGAGTCGTCGCAGGTCACCTACACCTCCAAGAAGCAGCCCACCCCATGACTACGACCACCACAGCGCGAGTCCATCTCAATCTCCGCCGCCGGACTTGGGTCCGCCGTCTTCGCCGCCGCCTTTGCCCGCTAAGGACAATAAGCGGAAGCGTGATCCGTCGATGAGTACTAACCGACGCAGCAGCCCAAAACGACAAAGGTCGCCCCTCCCAAGAGTACCTCATAAGAATCTTCCTATCAGAACTTACGACCGTACTGACGAGGAAATCACAGCGATCGCAAAGGCCGAAAAAGATGCGCATTTTGCAAAGAAGAAATCCCAGCCCGCAACGGTATACACCGAGAAGCAACAAGCGTATGCACGTGATTTTCTGAACACAGGATCACAATATGACTTGCACCATAAGCCAGATGACTATCTACGCACAATTCGGAAGGAAGTGCAGAAGGGCAAGTCAGGTAATCGTGCAAGCGGGAGCAAATCAAGTCAAGGTGCAAGCGCGAAAAGAAGGGCCGTTCCCCAGCTCGGAGAACAGGCCAAACAATCGATCCCACCCCTCAAGGTGTTATCCAGAGACGTTCCCCAGGCGGGACAGCAGGATATGGAAGAAGCTGCGAAGTTGGCGGCCGCTATGGGTGTGACTGTTGCGGAATTGCTTGGTTCCCAAGACGACAATATACCCAAGGCTGCTGTAGTCCGTCAATATGTCCCAAAGGCGGAATTGGTCAGCAGAGAGAAGTGGCAACAACTGCCAACACAAATGAGGAAATTGCATGACTGGTGATCATCATCATTTTTATGCATTATTCATAGCCCTAAAACCCCCAAAAAACCTCACTGCATTAATATCCAGTGAAGCATTTATCTGCATTTTACAGTGCTTTTCATCCATTTTGCAGTTCAGTGCGCAAAGGCACACAATTCTTCAGAAGATGCAATTTCAGATGTCCAGAAGTGACCCAGACCAATACACAAGTGTGGCAGAATTCTGCCTCTCGAGGTCTTTATGGAAGCCTCTCGAGGGCCGGGTGATACCTCGTGAGGGAGGCACAGACATGTCTCTGCCAGGCACAGAAGCTGAGAGCCTCAAGAGGGAAGCTGAGAGCCTTAAGAGGGAAGCGCAGAGCCTCACGAGGGACGTGCCAGGACTTGTGAAAATTTGATGGAAGAAGCCTCTCGAGGAAAAAGCCTCTCGAGGGAAAGCCTCTCGAGGGAAATGCCTCTCGAGGCTCATCGTCCTTAGCAGAATTCTGAGAGGCTCGAGGACATGTCCTCATGACGCTCAGCAGGCTGAAATCCTGCCACTGGACTGACAACTCAAGTTCTCCAATTTCTAAAGGTGCAATGCAAAAGTGTGGCAGCACGTGGTCCCATGAGAAGATAAGAAGCAATTCAAATGTGTTTGACCCAAAAGAGAGGGAAGGAATCAACTTGGAGGGCAAGAAACCCAAAAAGGCAATAAAGTGCAAAAGTGTGGAGACAGCCCATGTGCAGGAAAGTAGAGGAAGCTCACCACTTCTCCACCACGTGACACACCTCCACCACAGTTGGAAAAGGTCCATAAAAGGCAGCACACCACCACAGCATCCATCAGTTCCATCCCATTCCATTCCCATCCATCCACCTCACTCCATCCCATCCACAGCCACCACAACACCACTTTTCCACCAAGAACTCCAAGAACACCAAGAACTCCAAGAACACCAAGAACAGCAAGAAGAAGAAGAACAAGAAGAGCAAGATCAAGAAGAACATGGAGACCAGGAGAAGAAGCACAAGGCCTTGGTGACCTGAAGCACAAGATCTGCAACTCTGCATCCACCCTTGTCTACTCCTCTGCTTCCCCTGCTTCGACAGTGTTTCAGTGAGCTCTAGCCAAGGATTTCTCTCCATTCCCCTGTGTAATCTTGTGTTGAACTGAGTAGATCATCCATCTGTAAGTAGGGCTTGTGATATTTGGCTACTGCAGTGAATTGAGTGACACAATTCTTTGTTTTTACTGAATATTTGCATGATCTATTTGCTGTGTGTCTTGATCTGTGTGCGTAAGGCAAGTCCCTGCATACTTTGTGTTGCAAATCTGTCCCTAGCCCCCCTTTGCTTGTTAACTCACTTGGATCTGGCCTGACAACCCAGAAAAGAGTGATCTTTGTGCTTACTTTTCCTTCCCTGCCTAAAACCTGCTAAAACCTCTCTGCTGGCAAGACAAGTCTCTGCCAGTTGCGTGAAGTAATTTCTTGTTCCCTGTCTAAACCTTGCTTGGATCCTTGCTAGGCTCTGGATTGACAACCCAGAGGCTACAAGTTAAATTCTGAATTAGTTGTAATTTTACTTTCTTGCAAAACCTTTACTTTTCTGTTTAAAAACCTGAAAATTGATTTAGTCTAGCTTCTGCCGACACTTAGAACCAGCATAATAACTTGCTGATCCCTGTGGAGACGATAACAAACACCCCCCTATAATTACACCATCGATCAAAATTGGCGCCGTTGCCGGGGATTAGCTTATGTTTGGAACTTTGCAGTGCAGTAGACCAGGCTGTGTGTTTAAAATGATGAACTTTATGCATGATCTGCATGTTTGAGACGCTTTATGTCCTGTGATCTGCAACTAGAATTGTTATTAGGGGATTTAGTTCACTAACCCTTGATAAAAGTTCTTGTTTGTGACTGTGTGTAGAGGAAATCATGATCTACTCTATGCAGTGTCTGAATTTGGTGAATGCAGTCTGAAGATTCACCTCTAGCTCCTTTTGATCCAGAACCAGAAATAACTTTTCTTGCTAGAAGGAGAGCAGCATCAGTGTCCTCAGTAGAAGATCAAGAGGAAAGGCAGTCTGTAATCAACATGGGTGACCAAAAGTTGAGAGATTTATGGATCCCCAAGGATCAGTTGGCCAATACAGATGTTGTGATGCCTGCCATCCAGGCAAACAACTGGGAGATCAAGCCAGCACTCATCAACATGGTGCAGCATAATCCATTCAAGGGCAGTGCCTTAGAGAGCCCTCATGAGCATATCAGAAACTTTCTTGAGTATTGCAACACCCTGAAGCACAATGGAATACCTCTAGAGGCAATAAGGATGCAGTTGTTTCCATTTTCTCTGTCTGGCCATGCAAAGATGTGATTCCATGCATTGCCAACCCACTGCAGAGACACTTGGGAGCATTTGTTGCAAGCATTCTTTGAAAGGTACTTTCCTCCCACCAAGGCAGCTGAGTGCAGAGACAAGATTACAAGATTTGTGCAATATGAAGGTGAAAGCTTGTATGATGCTTGGCAGAGATATCAAGGATTGATCAGAATGTGTCCTAACCATGGACAAGAACAGTGGCTGATTTTGCAAACCTTTTACAAGGGCTTGACAGAGCAGACTAGAGCTTTTGTGGATTCAGCAGCTGGTGGAGGTATCATGAACAAAACCCTTGATGAAGCCACAACATTGATAGAAAGTATGGCAGCCCATAATTTTTCCTGGACCAATGAAAGAACAGTGCATCCAAATCAGCAGTCAGCAATTCAATTAAGTGGCCAGAATGCATTGGAGGCAAAGCTGGATAGCCTGACCAACCAACTGTCACAGCTCATGCAAGAGAAGATTAGAAAGGCAATTGTGCCTGTAAATCAAGTATCATCTGCTTGTTTGATCTGTGGAAATGAAGGTCACTCACCTCAGGAGTGTTCCTTGTTTGAAAACCCTGGGAACCAAGTAGCTGAAGTGAAATATGCTCAGAATCAAGGTGCTTTTTCTCAGAGCTACAATCCTGCTTGGAGGAATCATCCCAACTTGTCCTATAAGAATACAAATCAGCAGAACTACCCTCAAGGAGCACAGCAGAATTTTGCTCCAGCCAATCAGCACAATTTCAGGCCACAAGGAAATATGCAGTATCAGCAATACCAACAGCAACAAGAACAGCCTCAGCAGCAACAGCAGCAAGCAAATAAGCAAAATGCATCTAGCAGTCAGACAGAAATCAGTGAAATGATGAGACTACAGAAGGAGATGTTCAGTGGTATGCAGGAAACAATGAAGATGCAGTCAGAACTGTTTTTCAAGACAATGCAAACACTTACAGCTGGTATTTCAAATGCTCAAGTAGATCAACCAGCAAACAAGTTACCTGCACAAGCTGAGAAAAATCCTAAGCAGTGTGGAGCAATTGAGATAGTAGAGGCAGTGACAACTAGAAGTGGAGTAAACACAGCTCCAGTGCTGAAAACACCACCAAACATGACTTATGTTGCACCAGCTAGAAGAACAACAGTGCAGCAGCCTCATGAAGGAGCCTCAAGAGGGTAGAATGCCTCGCCGAGGTTTTACTTGAAGCCTCGCGAGGGAGAAGAGCCTCGTGAGGGAGGTAAAGAGCCTCTAGAGGGTAACACAGGGCCTCATGAGGGAATCACAGAAAACACTTTAGCCCCTGAAGAGGCAGTGGAACCAGCAGCTGAAGCTGAAAAGGCAGAGGAAAATGCTCCATCAGCTGACAAACCAAGAGCAACTCCAGTACAACCAGCTCCTGCCATTCAGAAGCCTATTGCTCCAAAGATCCCATTTCCTGAAAGACTAGAGAAAACTAAAGAAGAAAAGCAATATGCCAAGTTCTTGGAAACCATGAAGGGATGCAGTGCTACACATCCCTCTCTATGCAAAATTCTTCAAGGACCTGATTACCAAGAAAAGAAGTCTAGAAGATCCAGAAATTGTTGCTCTGACAGAGAAGTGTAGTGCTGTCATTCTGAATTATATGCCCAAGAAGCTTGGTGATCCAGGGATTTTCAGTATCCCTTGTGTAGTTGGAAAAAGAACATTTACAGCATTGTGTGATTTAGGATCATCGGTCAGTGTGTTACCTTTAGCTGTCAGGCAAATTTTGCAGTTAGGAGCTTTGAAGCCCACATCCATGACCCTGCAGTTAGCTGACAGAACTCTGAGGAAACCAGCCGGAATTCTTGAAGATGTGCCAGTCCAAGTTGAAAATTTTGCTTATCCAGTAGATTTTGTGGTGCTGGAGATGGAAGACAACTTAGAAGCCATGATACTAGGCAGGCCATTTTTGGCAACAGCTGGGCAATAATTGATGTAAAAGGTGGAACACTAAAATTGCAATTTGGCTCAGAGGAAGCTGAGTTCAGCATGAAGCATGCTTCTCACATGCCAAACACACTTGAGCAGTGTCACTCCATAGATGTGGTTGACAAAAGTGTGTTGAGCACTCTGCAAGAAATTCCATCAGATGAGCCTGAAGCACAAGTGTTTGTGACAGCTGATAGTGCTAATTTACAGCAGCTATGTGGAATAAATCTTTGTGAAGAAGAAATAGAGGAAGAAGAAATTGAAATTCCTCAGCAAGCTCATCATTCCATTGTGGAGCTAAAAGAATTACCATCTCACCTGACATACTCATTCTTGGAGAAGGAAAAAATCCATCCAGTGATAATCAGCTCAGCTCTGGATAATGCACAGGAAGAAAGCCTATTGTCGGTATTGAGATTGTACAAAAATGTGATTGGTTATTCCATTGATGATATCAGAGGCATAGATGAGAAAATTTGCTCTCACAGGATACATTTGGAAGAAGGTAGTAAACCTACTAGAGAAGGTCAGAGAAGGCTGAATCCTGCCATGCAAGATGTTGTCAAGAAAGAAGTTCTGAAATTGCTCAAGGCAGGCATGATTTATCCTATTTCTGACAGTGAGTGGGTGAGTCCAATTCATATAGTGCCCAAAAAAGGAGGATACACAGTGGTAGAAAATGAAGAAGGTAGATTGATGACCACAAGACCTGTCACTGGGTGGAGGATGGTAAATGATTTCAGAAAACTGAATAAGGCAACTAGGAAGGATCACTTTCCTTTGCCATTTATGGATCAGATGTTGGAAAGGCTGGCAGGACAGAAATTTTATTGCTACCTAGATGGTTACTCAGGATTCCTGCAAATTCCCATTTATCCATCAGATCAAGACAAAACCACATTCACCTGTCCCTATGGAACATTTGCATACAAAAGATTACCATTTGGCCTGTGCAATGCACCTGGCACATTTCAGAGGTGTATGATATCCATTTTTTCTGATCACATTGAGAAGATCATGGAAGTGTTCATGGATGACTTCACAGTCTATGGAAAGGATTTCATCACTTGCCTGAAAAATTTGACAGCAGTGTTACACAGATGCTCTGAGCAGAACTTGATCCTGAATTGGGAGAAATGTCATTTTCTAGTCACTGAAGGAATTGTGCTTGGACATTTAGTGTCAGCTAGAGGGATAGAAGTGGACAGAGCAAAAGTGGATGTGATTGCTAAATTACCACCTCCTGAAAATGTAAAAGGAATTCAGAGTTTCCTAGGCCATGCTGGCTTTTACAGAAGGTTTATAAAGGATTTTTCCTTAATTGCAAAACCCCTCACCAAGCTGCTAAATCAAGATGTCAAGTTTGTGTTTGATGAAGCATGTATGCAAGCAT
Source organism: Poa pratensis (assembly GCA_947311845.1). Lineage (NCBI taxonomy): Eukaryota > Viridiplantae > Streptophyta > Magnoliopsida > Poales > Poaceae > Poa > Poa pratensis. The sequence goes on from CAMZMU010000084.1 coordinate 248,841, forward strand.
TCAACAAGCTGAAAGAAGCTCTCATTACAGCCCCAATTGTGCAACCACCTGACTGGACTCTGCCATTTGAGCTGATGTGTGATGCCAGTGATTATGCAGTAGGAGCAGTGCTTGGACAGAGGAAGGAGAAAGCTCTTCATGTTATCCATTATGCCAGCAAGACACTAGATGATGCTCAGATCAACTATACCACCACATAAAAGGAATTACTTGCAGTAGTATTTGCATTTGACAAGTTCAGGCCATACCTTGTTGGACACAAGTGCATTGTCTATACTGACCATGCAGCAATAAGGTACTTGATCAAGAAGAAAGATGCTAAGCCAAGGCTAATCAGATGGATACTTCTGTTGCAAGAATTTGATATAGAGATAAAGGACAAGAAAGGCTTTGAAAATTCAGTGGCAGACCATCTGTCCAGAATTAATTGTCCTGAAAACAGAGAGATACAGGATGGAATACCAGGAGAACAGCTGATGAAAGTAAGTGCAAGTTCCCCATGGTATGCTGACATTGTGAATTACCTAGCTTGTGAAATTATGCCAGCTGAGATGACCTACCGGCAGAGAAAGAAATTTGTGCATGATGCAAAGAGTTACTACTGGGATGAGCCATTCTTGTACAAGCATTGTGCAGATGGAATTGTTAGAAGATGTGTGCCAGTAGAAGAAATAAAGGATGTCATGTTCCAATGCCATGCAGGCATGTATGGAGGGCATGCAGGAGTGATGAAGACTCAAGCAAAAATTCTCCAGGCTGGATTCTACTGGCCAAACCTGTTCAAAGATGTTCATGAGTATATCAAGCAGTGTGATCCTTGTCAAAGAGCAGGAAAAATATCAAGAAGGAATGAAATGCCTCAGGAGGGAATTCTAGAAGTAGAACTGTTTGATGTGTGGGGAGTAGATTTTGTTGGACCCTTGCCATCATCAAAAGGATACAAGCATATATTGGTAGCAGTGGACTATGTGTCCAAATGGATTGAAGCAATACCCATTGTCAGTGCTGATTCCAAGTCAGTATGTAAATTATTCAAAACAGTCATATTTCCCAGATTTGGAGTGCTGTAACATCCCAAATTTATAATAAGGGTAAACAAGACCCAAAATTTCAGAACCAACAAAAACTTTTGAATTATTTCACAAATGATTGTGCTTCCCTTTAAATTGTTCTGTTGACCTTGTGTAACTTGATGTTTATGTTTGGTTGACTAGTAAATGTCAACCCAAGAAATCAACCTAAGTAAAAATATATTTACAACACTGGTGACCATGTTATGACAAGAATATATTCTATATATCTTCCCCATTCTTATGTTGGCCAAAAGTTTATCTCAATAATGATTTGGTTCTAGCAACAAATAAAATGCCCTTTAATTTGAGACAGTAAAAGTATTTCCAAAATTTCATGTTTATAAAATATGGAGAACTATCTGTGATCTCCTATCCTTTCTTCAACCTTGACAATTCCAAATTCCTATCTTGATAACCCCCTATGTTTCACTCCGTTTTAAAAGAAATACCAGTGGGAAATATATTACCTCACATATTTCTCTTTATCAAACCATTTTGAAAACTATTAAGTTATGAGTTGATTTACCCCTTAAACAACATCTTGTCATAATTGAGTGTGACCATTTTTACAAAAATAGCATTGTTAATTATGGAAAAAAAGCGGTGTGATTTGTTCTTGTGGTTTGAAGTGTGTGGTCTTGTTTGAGGTGTGGATATTGTTGTGTTTTGGTGTTGTTACGATGGCTGTGTTATTGTGTGTGATTTTCTGGTGAGGATAATTCCTCAGTGGTGTTATTACTAAATTAGGACGCACTTGGCAACCAAATTTTGGAGTGCGACTTGAAGAAGAACAAACCTTCTAAAGTTATGCACCCCAAGTTAAATTCCTAAAATTTAGGGAGATGAACTCAATAAAATTCCCTCTCTATCTATTCCTCTATTCTATGAAAACAATATTATACTTTCTTTATCAAAATTCTAGAGAAGGAGATGAAATGATAATCCTCTCCATTTCATATCTCTCTCTCCTCAAGTAAACCTACTTGTTGATTTAAAACAACCCCCCCCCCCCATTCTTTTATTAAAAAGGGAAATGAAGGTCATAAGTTAAAAAAAATGATCTTCATAAATAATTTCCCTCCCAAATTCTCTATTTCCTCAAAACAAAGGTTTTCTCTATGAAAATAAAACTTATTTGAAGTTATCATATTTGTCAAAGAAGTTCCAAAAGTTCAAAACCATATTTTATCACTGGTTTTAAATATTAAAGGAGTATCAAATTATTAATTTCCAAAAATGATTTATTTAAACTCTATGAACAAATATTGCGCAAAACATTTTATTTTGTAAAACCAATTTTTGTGGAGCTTCCTCATATATATGGGAGGCTACAGGAATTTTCTCTAATTTTTGTAAAATGTTTAAGCACCTCAATTAAATTCTGGAAACCCTACTGGTTTTGAAAAAAGAAATAAAAGAAAGAGACAAGGACCTATCTGTGAGTGGAAAAGCAAATCCAGGGGCCTCTCTGCAAGATCCTAGTTGACCTCCTGTAGCAGCGACGCTGCCCGGCACGGCGCCGTGCTCCTCACACCGGCGTTGCCGTGGTCGCCGCTCGCCGTGCACCCTCCCCCCCCCCCCCCCCCCCCGCGAAGCCTGGCCTCTGACTGCTCTGCTCTCTCCCTTCACCTCATCTCTGCGTCCTGGACAGCCGTGGCACCTCCCGCACGCTGCCGTGCTCCACGTCGCCGTGTTCGTCTTGCTGCCATGCTCCTCTCGTCGTCAATGCCGTGGCCCCCTCCCTCCTTGCCGCGGAGGAGACGATAAAAGCACGCCACGCCCTCCTCTGCTCCCTCACTGCTTGCTCATTTCCCTCCCTCTCCCTCTCTCTCTAAGCTCTCCCCGAAGCCGAACCAAGGCCGAGCCGCCGTCGAACTTCGCCATCACTGGAGGGCGTCCCTTCCGAATCCAAGCGCACCAGGAGGTTCACCGCGTCGTCTTCTTCCTCCCTGCCAAAGGAATCGAGCCGGGGCGCCGTCGTTGCGGAGATCGACGTCTTCTTCTCCACCTCCGGCCGCCAACCACCGAGCAAGCTCGCCGCCGTTCTGGCCCTCCTCTTCTGCAGATGTTTGATCCCACGCGTCAAGGGTGAGCGCTCCGTCCTCCTGGACACCTCCCTCTCCCTCTTCTCGCTCTAGATCGTTGTATAGCAGTAGCTCGCCGACGGCCGCCGCTTGTCGTCATCTTACTCGTCGCTCCGGCAACCATTAGCTGGCGGAGACACCATAGTTAGGCTCGCCGTCTTTGTGTGCGTCTAAAGCTTCCAGTGGAGCTTCCTCGCGTGCATCGGATCGTCGGATCCGTGCGCAACGCCGCCGGTGGTCACCGCCGCCGCCCGCGCCGGTCAGTACCCCTCCCCGTGGTCAAACTGGCCGTGGGCCTGCGCGTTGACCAGGACGTCTACGTGTCGGTGGACCCCAGCCGTCAGCCGCTTTGGCTAGCCCAGCTTCGGTGCAAAACGCTTCAGTGGTTTATTTGGAAAATAGAAACAAATAGCTAGATTCAAAATTAAACTTGTAAAATCCATAACCTTTCAATTACTTGTCCAAAAATTTCAAACAAGATGTCAGATTGTTCAGAAAAATAAAACCCGCCTTTTGGTATCACTCATACATCCAACAAAATTAGTTTAGATGCTGTTTTATTAAAATAACAAAAAAAGGGCAGCAAGAACATATTTTTGGGAAATTCATATCTTTAAAAATATTGATCCAAAAATTAAGTGTGAACTACCAAAATGTTCAGCACTTAATATACTTCATGTTTCACCTTGTTTCCAAACATGGTGAATTAGTTTTAGTGATGTTTAAAATGATATGCTAAAATGGCAGCACTAAATCAAATTTTGAAAATGCAATAACTTTGGTTTGGTAATTCAGAAAAAGGTGTCTAATATATCAAAATGCTCAAAAAATTAGGAGGTATCCAGTAACATCATTTCCCTGCATCTGTGAACACAATCACAGTGCTGCACTTTTTGGAAACTAAGGAAACCCTTAAGTTAAAAAGGGAAATTGTAATTTTCCCATATAGAAATAATCAGTTCTACGCCCCACTAAGACTTCCGGGTAACTTCACAACTGTTTTAGTTTGGTGCTAGTGGTATGTTACTTGTTTTGTGTACCCTTGGGGTTTGGTTGCTCATTGATTGCTGTTCTATCTCCATGTGTGCGACGCTAGAGATAAACGTTACCGGAGTGGTCTCTGGAGAGGATTTATTGGAGGAGAATCGGAGTTTATTTCTTTAATCAGTAAGAAGAAGACCAAGGACATTATGCTGAAACCAGGCAAGCTACTTCACTGAGCTTGCATCTATATACATCTATTTTGATTTACCTGTTTTACTTATAAATAGCGTAAAGGACTTATGTGGTGTTTGCCACGAAAGCCATGCTTTTGAAAACCCTTTTCCAAAATACAAGTATAATTATTGAGACACCCGACATAGAGGTGTCAATGGTTTACGAGGATTTCGAAGTGAAATTGTTTTACCCCAAATCCTTCTATGAAAATCTTTTTGGTGGGATTACGAACCACCCAAGTTTTGGTTAAAAATATTTTGCTAAGAAAATTGGAAATGATTGTGAAAACCTCTTCAAAAGTTTATGAAAAACTATTTTGTCACTCTATGTAGAGATGTCAGTTGTTTATATAAAACTATAGGATGGGAAAAACTTTGTTTATTCAAAACTCCTTTGAAAATCCTTGGATGAATTATTGTATACCGGGACGTCGGTATGGAAGGGGAGAAGTGAAGTGTGGTGATGTTTATGAAAAATGCACATTGTGTCTTTGTACCATGACTACCAGCCGATAACCTGTGCGACCACATTTACCCACATATGTGCAAGGGCGTAGTCATATAGTTTGCTCGTGTTAGTACTGGATGCCTCAATAACGAGGATAACCTCGTTCCATGAGGGGATGGTCTGAGGACCTACCCCCTGACCTGGGTCCTCTTAAAAGAAGTCTACCGGAAGCCGGTATGAGCATAAAGAAGAAAGAGGATTGAAGGGCTCCCTTGGGTCCGCCGGACAGAACTACGAGTCCTCACACTTAGTTTCGGAGGATTTAAGTGTCGATGGAAAGTGTCGTAGAGGCAGGGTCCTATACTAGCATGAGCAAAGGATAGGCTATGGCCGGGAACTCAACTTCGCATACCTCTGGTATGGCGGGACGTGGCTGACACGATGAGTGACCGGATGGGTGTGGGAAAAGCGTGCTACCTCTGCAGAGGGTAAAACTATTCGAATAGCCAAGTCCTCGGATATGGACAGTTGGGAGGCTGTCCTAAGACCATGTGCAAGTTTTACAAAGTTTTGGGTTTGAAAGGAAAATGAGTGGAAATTGTTTTATGCAACTATACCGAGGGTATGGTATGCGGTTGCTGGTAAAAGAAGTAACCATGAAGGGGTATGATCAGAAACCAGGAGGTTTCGGAGAAAGGGACAAGATGGTGATTTTCGAGGAAAAAGTTTTAAAAGGGTTTTCCCACCTTTTAAAACGAAGGTATATTTTCGGGAAAAAGGTTTAAAAAGACTCCTTACCATTTTCAACAAAGATAGGTGAGAAAACTACTTTCCAAAATGTTTTGTCTTCAACAGGATTACAAATCTACTCTTCCCTTTTTAAATAAAGATATAGTGATGTTTTTTTTCTAAAAATAAAAGTCTTTTAAAATTAAATACTAGTGCATGCTCCTGTTGGGGTAGTTTGCGAGTACAATCAAATGTACTCATATTGGTTTCGTCCCTGGCTATTGTCTTAGCCAGATTTTGGAAGAAGAAGCAGTTCGAAGAAGAGGAGTTCACTGACGTCCCTACGAACTAGGGCGCTTCCCAGTCAGCTGCCTGTAGGGTTAAGGCGAATGACTTGGGCTCCACGTTGTTTGGTGATTCCGCTGCAAGTACCTGTTGAAGCTTATGACTTCAATCACGTAAGTATATTTATTCGGTATTTTTGGGGTGTTCTGTGATACCAATTCGAGTTATGTGCAGCAACAGACTGATCACGAGATTGTTGCAGGAAACATAACGAGTATCTCGGGTACTTAATCCGGGGTCCTCACAAGTGCCTAGAGTAGTGATCAGTGATGGTGGAGCTCATTTCAACAATGAACAGCTAGAGAAGCTCCTGAGCAACTATGGTGTGAAAAATCACAGAGTGACAACACCTTATCACCCTCAAGCCAATGGACAAGTGGAATTGTTAAACAGAGAAGTAAAACAGATTCTTGAGAAAGTTGTGTCCAAGTCTAGAGGAGATTGGTCAATGAAACTACCAGATACCTTGTGGGCATACAGGACATGCTACAAAACACCAATTGGAATGTCACCATTCAGAATTGTGTATGGAAAAGCATGTCACTTACCAGTTGAGTTGGAGCACAGGGCTCAGTGGGCAATAAGGAAGCTGAACATGGATATAGGAAAAGCTGGAGAGGCAAGAAAGCTCCAGATGTGTGAATTAGAGGAGCTGAGAAATGATGCTTATGAGAGTGCCAAGATATACAAGGAAAAGGCCAAGAAGTGGCATGACAAGCACATACTCAGGAAAGATTTCAGTGTTGGACAGACAGTTTTGGTGTATGACTCCAAGCTGCATTTGTTCTCTGGAAAATTCAAATCAAGATGGTTTGGTCCCTGTGTTATCAAGAGAGACCTAGGACATGGTGCATTTGAAGTACAGAGCTCAACAGAGGGTACTTTCAAGGTAAATGGATAGAGGCTGAAGCATTACAGAGCAGTAGATCAGTTGAACACTGAAGAAAGTGAAGAAACAGATGATGATGAAGCTGAGGATGAGCCCAATGCATCCTCTGCAGCTGAGAACCAGTGAAGAAGCTACAGTCAAGCTAATGACTATAAACAAGAGCAGCTCATCAGGAGGCAGCCTGATACCTTTTTATGTTATTTACATTTTTATTTCCTTTATTAGCTATTTTTTGTTTGTGTGTTTCTTTTGTCTTAGTTTTGCAGATTTTAAATAAAGGAGAATGGAGAAGTCTTGGCTATGTTCTCATGAAGCTTCTTACTCTTGAAGGAACCTCGCGAGGGCTGAGTGATGCCTCACGAGGGACGTGTAGAGCCTCACGAGGGTAATGCAGAACCTCACGAGGGAGGCGCAGCAGTGAACACCAGGTGGAATTATTCCAATCCTTTAAACCATTTTACAGGATGAACATTATTGCTATGCCATGTCTATGAACTATGATCAAAATTTGGCAATTTATAGCTGTTTCAGTAAAAGTTTCATTGTGATGCTCTGTTCTGATCAAGTAGCATTTCATTTTATTGTGAATCTTGCTTTTTATCTGGTTATTATTCTTGCAAAAGCTTATGTTCAGAAGCATTTATCAAAACAGAATTTATTCATTTCTCTGTTCAAAACTTTTGGAATACTAGATAATGCAAGTGACTTAGAAACTGAATGTGATGATCCATCTAAGAGCCATGGACTAACTTCATTTCTGCATGTTTGCATTTTTTGGCATTAGCAATCATGATCTCTGGATTGTGATTTGTGAAGCACTAACAGTGAAACTAACTGAAAATTTGGTAACAGCAAGCAATTTTTGCATTGGCTACTGTGATCCCTGGATTGTAGTATGTGAAGCACTAACTAAAATTCTATAACTGAAACTAAAGCAATTTTTGGCATTAGCAGTTATGATCTCTGGATTGTAACATGTGAAGCACTAACAATGTTAACTTGACTAGAAAATGACCTACTAACTCATTTTATGCATTTGCACTAGCCTACTATGTTCCTGGGAACTGTAGCAGGTGAAGCACTGACTTTGCATGCATATTACATCCCTCTCTGCATTATGGCTATTTTCTGGATCATTTCTTTTCAATTTCCTTGTGAACTGTCTTATCTTGTTAATCCAGAGTAGTTGAACTTAGAAATGATTAAATCTTGCTATTTGAAACTTGTTTCAAAACTAGCATTTGCTCTAATAGTAAACAGAAATGCAATGAATCCAATTTGAATGAATTGCTAAATTTTCAGAACTTAGTACAGTTCATCTTCAGACTATTGTAACTAGAACCTCATTTTGCTTTACTTGGGGACAAGCAAAGGTTTGGGTCTGGGGGTTTGATCATCATCATTTTTATGCATTATTCATAGCCCTAAAACCCCAAAAAACCTCACTGCATTAATATCCAGTGAAGCATTTATCTGCATTTTACAGTGCTTTTCATCCATTTTGCAGTTCAGTGCGCAAAGGCACACAATTCTTCAGAAGATGCAATTTCAGATGTCCAGAAGTGACCCAGACCAATACACAAGTGTGGCAGAATTCTGCCTCTCGAGGTCTTTATGGAAGCCTCTCGAGGGCCGGGTGATACCTCGTGAGGGAGGCACAGACATGTCTCTGCCAGGCACAGAAGCTGAGAGACTCAAGAGGGAAGCGCAGAGCCTCACGAGGGACGTGCCAGGACTTGTGAAAATTTGATGGAAGAAGCCTCTCGAGGGAAAGCCTCTCGAGGGAAATGCCTCTCGAGGGAAATGACTCTCGAGGCTCATCGGTCCTTAGCAGAATTCTGAGAGGCTCGAGGACATGTCCTCATGACGCTCAGCAGGCTGAAATCCTGCCACTGGACTGATGATACGTCCAAAACGTATCTATAATTTTTAATTGTTTCATGCCATTTTTATGCTTTTAGTACTTGTTTTATATTAAGTTTATTAATTATTTGGACTAACCTACTAATAGTTGCAAAAGTGTACAATGTTCTTGTTTTACTCTTTAATGTGTAGAAATTATCAAGAATACAAGAGGAAACCTTGTTGGAGTCGAATTGGGACTTTCCTGAAATCTGTCTGAGAACTTTTTACAAAGATTGACAGTTTGACCCTCAAAGATGACGTTATATGGAGACCTGGCTGTTACGAAAGTTGTCACAATTTTCCATACGAAGATTTTAAGCCCAAGATCAGCCCAATCGGAGTTCGGACGCGGCCTGTAGGCCCGTTTTGGTGGAACCCTAAAAGGGGGTGACGGAAATCCGAGAAGATATATAAAGGGAGGAAACCTAATTTGTGGAGGACTCCTCCACCCACGAATTTCAGCCACCAAAAGCCACGTTTTTTCCTCCCCCATGGATCCCATCTCCATGGGGGAGGGCTCCCAAGAAGCCATGAAGGAGGGAGACTAAGGGGCGGCGCTCCCCAAGCTTGCCGGCGGCGGGGAAAGGAGTTCCCCGCACCGCCGGCGCCGCCGCCGCCCTGCGCCGCCGCGCTGCCCCTCTCCGCCGTCTTCACCGCCATCTCCATCACCATCTCCTCCTTGTATTCAGTGGTTCATCCTCCCACAAACCTCTGTACCGTCCTATGTAAACATGGTGTTTGATGCTATAATATTTATCCTATGATTTACATCATGTTTCCGTAGTTTATTTGTCTTTTGATTGCTTAATTGAATGCATGAGGTTCATTAGAGTTGTATGTCTATATGGTGCTGTCCTTTGGTGTCCATTATACTTGTGCGCGCATGGATCAAACACCCTAGGGTTGGTAGTATTTGTAACGAAGCGGGGAAGTTCCGCCGGAGTGACAGAAACCTGAGAACGCGAACCGATTAGTTGCACGTATGGGAGTAAGAGGACCTTGAACTTAAGGATATGGTTGGGGAAACCTTAATGCATTGTTAGTATTTGCGGATGCTTTCTAACAACCCAATCATATAGTACTTGTAATCCCAAGTAGTGGAGTGCATGTATATTTAGCCTCTCCCACATAGAAAACTGCATCGAAGACAATGAACCAAGTACCTTCACTAATTAATCTTGGACAAAGCCACCACAATTACCACCACTTTTCCACACTCATGGTACTGTTAGTATATGGTTACTTAGTGTATTTTATTGCTGCAGCACTAACATTTACTTTTTTGTATTTATTATCTTGCAAAACTACCTCTCATACCCGTATTGCTACCATAGTTTTATTTTCTAGATAATGTAAACGTTTAGTGTGCGTAGAGTTGTATCAGTGGTTGATAGAACTTGAGAGAATACTTATCCTACCTTTAGCTCCTCATTGGGTTCGACACTCTTATTTATCGAAAAGCCTACACGCGATCCCCTATACTTGTGGGTTATCAACTGACAACTCAAGTTCTCCAATTTCTAAAGGTGCAATGCAAAAGTGTGGCAGCACGTGGTCCCATGAGAAGATGAGAAGCAATTCAAATGTGTTTGACCCAAATGAGAGGGACGGAATCAACTTGGAGGGCAAGAAACCCAAAAAGGCAATAAAGTGCAAAAGTGTGGAGACAGCCCATGTGCAGGAAAGTAGAGGAAGCTCACCACTTCTCCACCACGTGACACACCTGCACCACAGTTGGAAAAGGTCCATAAAAGGCAGCACACCACCACAGCATCCATCAGTTCCATCCCATTCCATTCCCATCCATCCACCTCACTCCATCCCATCCACAGCCACCACAACACCACTTTTCCACCAAGAACTCCAAGAACACCAAGAACTCCAAGAACACCAAGAACAACAAGAAGAAGAAGAACAAGAAGAGCAAGATCAAGAAGAACATGGAGACCAGGAGAAGAAGCACAAGGCCTTGGTGACCTGAAGCACAAGATCTGCAACTCTGCATCCACCCTTGTCTACTCCTCTGCTTCCCCTGCTTCGACAGTGTTTCAGTGAGCTCTAGCCAAGGATTTCTCTCCATTCCCCTGTGTAATCTTGTGTTGAACTGAGTAGATCATCCATCTGTAAGTAGGGCTTGTGATATTTGGCTACTGCAGTGAATTGAGTGACACAATTCTCTGTTTTTACTGAATATTTGCATGATCTATTTGCTGTGTGTCTTGATCTGTGTGTGTAAGGCAAGTCCCTGCATACTTTGTGTTGAAAATCTGTCCCTAGCCCCCCTTTGCTTGTTAACTCACTTGGATCTGGCCTGACAACCCAGAAAAGAGTGATCTTTGTGCTTACTTTTCCTTCCCTGCCTAAAAACTGCTAAAACCTCTCTGCTGGCAAGACAAGTCTCTGCCAGTTGCTTGAAGTAATTTCTTGTTCCCTGTCTAAACCTTGCTTGGATCCTTGCTAGGCTCTGGATTGACAACCCAGAGGCTACAAGTTAAATTCTGAATTAGTTGTAGTTTTACTTTCTTGCAAAACCTTTACTTTTCTGTTTAAAAACCTAAAAATTGATTTAGTCTAGCTTCTGCCGACACTTAGAACCAGCATAATAACTTGCTGATCCCTGTGGAGACGATAACAAACACCCCCCTATAATTACACCATCGATCAACTGGTACATGGAAGCGGTAAAGGTGGACAGAACAATGATCGTGGCAAAAGTCCCACATGAGTACTACTTCCGAGCCGACGTGGTCCATGTTGAGTTTCCAGAACTCTTCCAGTTATTCAATTTCGACGCCCTCGACAAATCTCTCATGAGTTGCTACTGTCTGTAAGTTGTTGAATTCATTGTCTACTTATAAGTTGTTCAGTTTTTCAGTTGTTCAGTTCATTGCATTTAATTATCCTCGTTATATCCTTTTGTACTCTATTATGCAGAATGAAGATCCGGGAATGTAAAAGAAGGATCTATAGTGTTGGGTTCATTGACCTAGATAAAGTACATATATATGCTTTAACGACGAAACCCGACGAGACGGCGGGAAACCTTCTTAGGTTTCTAAAGGAGCAAAATTTCTGTGACCACATACTGTTTCCTTACAACTTCGGGTGAGGGTCTTACTCTGTTATACATATTCACTTTTGCTTACTCGATGTTAACTGTAATTGATGAGTTACTGACGTATATATAAACGTGTGCAGGTTCCACTGGATTATGCTAAACATTCGAGTTGATAAGGGAATAGTTGAAGTCATGTACCCATTAAAGAGACCCCTGGAAGAGTTCCGCAGCATGCAGGACATGCTCCAGAGGTAATTTTCGCGCTATATCGGTCTCTTTCGTTGATTTCATGAGATATCAGGTAATGAATAACTCATTCATTAATTCATTTTCTTTGCCGGGCAGGGTTTGGAAGCAGTTCAAGGTTGTGGTGACGGGTTCCTTCAGTGAGAAGCTGACGTTTACTCCGATCTCGGTAAGTAGTACGATATACGTCTGATACGTCTCAAACGTATCTATAATTTTTGATGTTCCATGCTTGTTTTATACCTATTGCTACATGTTTTGCATCCACTTTATGTCACTTTTATACATTTTCCGGGACTAACCTATTAACAAGATGCCGAAGTGCCAGTTCCTGTTTTCTGCTATTTTTGTATTCCAGAAAAGCTAGTCTGGAAATATTCTCGGAATTGGACGAAACTACACGGGGGTCCCTATTTTACCAGAAGACACCAGATGGAGCAAAGAAGCAACGGAGGGGGCCCACAGGGGCCCCACACGCACCTAGGGCGCGGGTCTACCCCCTGCCGCGCCCTAGGGTGGTGTGGACCCCTCGGGGCTCTCCAGCCGCCGCCCTTTCGCCTATTTATTCCTCCCGTGAAAATAACCCGAGGAGCCTGACCCAAAATCCACGAAAAGTTCCAGAGACGCCGCTGCCGCCAACCCTAGCTCGGGAGGGTCCAGAACCTCTTCCCGGCACGCTGCCGGAGAGGGGAATCGTCACCGGAGGCTTCTACATCGCCATGCCTGCCTCCGAGGTGATGCGTGAGTAGTTCATCCTTGGACTACGGGTCCATAGCAGTAGCTAGATGGTTGTCTCTCCTATTTGTGCCATCATGTTTAGATCTTGTGAGCTGCCCTACATGATCAAGATCATATTATTGTAATGCTACATGTTGTGTTTGCTGGGATCCGATGAATATTGAATACTATGTCAAGTTGATTATCAATCTATGCCCTATGTTATTTATGATCTTGCATGCTTTCGTTGCTAGTAGATGCTTTGGCCAAGTAGATGCTTGTAACTCCAAGAGGGAGTATTTATGCTAGATAGTGGGTTCATGCCTGCATTTAATCTGGGACAGTGACAGAAAGTTCTAAGGTTGTGGATGTGCTGTTGCCACTAGGGAAACCTAACGATGCTATGTCCACGGGCATATGTGTTTGTTTACATTACGCGCTTTACTTAATGCAATTATCCGTTGCTTGCAACTTAATACCAACGGGGGACTCGGATGACAACCCGGCGGTGGATTATTAGTCATAGATGCTGTTGGATAACGGTCTATGTATCTTGTCGTAATGCCCAATTAAATACATAGTAATCATCATGCCATGTATTTGCATTGTCATGCGCTCACTATTTGTCAATTGCCCAGCTGTAATTTGTTCACCCAGCATGTTAGTTATCTTTTATGGAGAGACACCACTAGTGAACTGTGGACCCCGGTCCATTCTTTTACACTGATTAAACCACAAACTGCAAACTGTTCCTTTTTCATTCTCTGCAATTTAATACTCATTTTCCACACGAGACGTTTAATCCTTTGTTTTCAGCAAGCCGGTGAGATTGACAACCTCACTGTTTCGTTGGGGCAAAGTATTGTGATTGTGTTGTGTGCAGGTCCACGTCAGCGCCGGATCCCTGGTGTTGCGCCGCATCATATTTCGCCGTTGACAACCTTCAGAAGAGTTGCTGCTCCTACTGGTTCGATAAACCTTGGTTTCATACTGAGGGAAAACTTGCTGCTAGACACATCAAACCTTCCTCTTGGGGTCTCCCAACGAGCAGGCACGCCTAGCATCAAGACTTTTTCTGGCGCCGTTGCCGGGGAGTAGCAGTCTTCTGCAAGGGGAGTTTCACGCTTCCAATCTCTTTACTTTGTTTTTGTCTTGCTTAGTTTATTTTATTTTATCTTGTTTGCTTTCAATTATCAAAAACACAAAAAAATTAGTTACTTGCTTTATTTTATTTCAAGTTATTTTCTGCCTGTTTTTAATTCTGCTAAAATGAGTACTCCTGAGAACACTAAGTTGTGTGATTTCACTAGCACAAACAACAATGATTTCATATGCACACCTATTGCTCCACCTGCTGCTTCAGCAGAGTTTTATGAAATTAAACCTGCACTTTTAAATCTTGTTATGAAAGAGCAATTTTCTGGTGTTAGTACTGATGATGCTGCTGTTCACCTTAATAACTTTGTTGAACTTTGTGAAATGCAAAAGCTCAAGGAAGTAGATGGTGATATTATTAAACTGAAACTTTTTCCTTTCTCCTTGAGAGGACGTGCTAAAGAATGGTTGCTATCTTTGCCTAGAAATAGTATTGATTCATGGACTAAATGCAAAGATGCTTTTATTGGAAAATATTATCCTCCTGCTAAGATTATTTCCTTGAGAAGTAGCATAATGAATTTTAAGCAATTTGATAATGAACATGTTGCTCAAGCATGGGAGAGAATGAAATCATTGGTTAAAAATTGTCCCACTCACGGACTGACTACTTGGATGATCATCCAAACCTTCTATGCAGGATTAAATTTTTCTTCAAGGAATTTATTGGATTCGGCCGCTGGAGGTACCTTTATGTCCATCACTTTGGGTGCTGCAACAAAGCTTCTTGATGATATGATGATTAATTATTCTGAGTGGCACACCGAGAGAGCTCCAACAGGTAAGAAGGTAAATTCTGTTGAGGAAACCTCATCCTTGAGTGCTAAAATTGATGCTATTATGTCTATGCTTGCAAATGGTCAAACACATGTTGATCCAAATAATGTTCCTTTAGCTTCTTTGGTTGCTCAAGAAGAGCATGTTGATGTGAACTTCATTAAAAATAATAACTTCAACAACAATGCTTATAGGAATAATTTTGGTAATAGCAATTATAGGCCCTATCCTTCTAATAGTGGCAATGGTTATGGAAATTCCTATGGTAGCTCCAATAATAAGAGTGTACCCTCTGATCTTGAAGTCATGCTTAAGGATTTTATTAGTACACAAACTGCTTTCAATAAATCTGTTGAGGAGAAATTTGGGAAAATTGATGTTCTTGCTTCTAAAGTTGATAGTCTTGCTCTTGATGTTGACTTGTTGAAATTAAAGACATGCCTCATGATGTTAAAGAGAGCAAAACTCTCAATGCTATACAAGTTAAAATTGATAACAATGTGAGGATGTTAGCCGAATTGCATGCTAGATGGGAAAGAGAGGATGAAATTGCTAGAAAGAATAATATTGCTAGAGTTTATACTATTACTACTTCTGAAAATGCTTCAAACACAAGTGTTAGCAAACCTCCTATTAATGGCAAGATAATTGGTGTTGGTAATGTTTCCACTTCTATTGCAAAATGTCCTAAATTGCTGATAACTCTAAAACTGTCTTGATAAAGATGCTGAAATTTCTAGCAATAAGGAAGAATAACTCCATTACTTTTGATGATAATGATTTTGATTTTGATGGTGTAACTTTCTGAAGTAATTACATTTTGCAAAAGCTTGCTAGAACTCCTAAGGCAAGTGAGATAAACATGGCTTTCACTAAACATATTACTAATGCTCTCATACAAGTGAGGGAGAAAAATTGAAACGTGAAGTATCTATCCCTAGGAAGTTAGAAGATGGTTGGGAGCCTATTATTAAAATGAAATTGAATGACTTTGATTGCAATGCTTTGTGTGACCTTGGTGCTAGTATTTCTGTTATGCCTAAAAGATTTTATGATATGCTTGATTTAGCACCTTTGGAAAATTGTTACTTGGATGTTCACCTTGCTGATTCTACTATTAAGAAACCTTTGGGAAGAATTGATGATGTTCTTATCATGGTTAACAACAATTATGTTCCCGTTGATTTTATTGTCTTGGATATTGAATGCAATCCATCATGCCCTATTGTGCTTGGAAGACCTTTTCTTAGAACTGTAGGTGCTATTATTGATATGAAAGAAGGGAATATAAAATATCAATTTCCTCTCAAGAAAGGTATGGAACACTTTCCTAGGAAGAAGATTAAGCCACCTTATGATTCTATTGTTCGAACAAATTACAATGTTGATGCTTCTTCACTTGGTAATACTTGATGCATGCTTTGTGCCTAGCTAAAAGGCGTTAAAGAAAAGCGCTTATGGGAGGCAACCCATTTTATTTTTCTGCAATTTTTCTTTATTGAGTCAAGGAGATTGTTTACTTCTGTAGCAACTCCTTTGTATCTTTATTTTCTCGCATTGTTGTGCCAAGAGTAGCCTCTAGTGTTAAGGTTTTGCTTAATTTTGATTGCTGCGCAGAAACAGATTTTTGCTGTCCACTGTACGAAAATCCTAAAATCACCAGATTGTTGAAAAAATCTGAAATTTTTGTGCGTGATCTTTATGAATGTCTGAATCTTTCATTAGTTCAAAGTTTTTGATTGAGCGTGTAAGTGCCTCGAAAAAATTCATCTTTACTGGCTGTTCTGTTTTGACAGATTCTGTCTCTGTTTTTTGCATTGTCTCTTGTGGGCTTTAGGCAAGGTTCTCTAATGAGGGCTGTAGCTAATGTTTTATTGAGTTCTTGCAATGTGTCACAACAGAACCAGTGGATTAAAATTTTGAGTACTAACCCCTCTAATGAGATTTACTTTGAGTTTGGTGTGACGGAAGTTTTCAAGGGTCAAGAGAGAAGGATGATGATAGGATCAAGAAGAGTGAAGAGCTTAAGCTTGGGGAGGCTCCCATGGATCTCCCCAGCATATTTCAAGAAGACTCAAGCGTCTAAGCTTGGGGATGCCCAAGGCATCCCCTTCTTCATCAAATTATCAGGTCATCTCTAGTGAAACTATATTTTAATTCTTTCACATCATATGTGCTTTTCTTGGAGCGTCTGTGTGCTTTTATTTTCAGTATTGTCTTTTATTTTCAATAAAGCTTGACTGGACCCTAGCATTCTTGATTGGGAGAGAGACACGCTCCGCTTTTTCATGAGAATACTCCTATTCTTCACTTATATTTGTTGAGTATTCATATCTAGCGCTGTTCAGCTTTTAGCTCTTGTTTTCATGTATCTCTTTTCAGAGCTATTAGCTTTCTTTTGTAGAAAGTACTCTCTTGCTTCACTTATATCTATTTGGAGAGTTGATTAAATAAATTGATTGGTGTTTGGTTGGTTCCGAAAATGTTGCATGTGGTAATTGGTATAAGGAAAAACTTGCTTAATCTTGTAGATCACTATATGGATAACTTGATGCTTGTCAATTGTTTTGAGTTAACAAGTAGATCATGATTAAATTTGTGCATCACATGAGTTAAGCCTATTAGTGAAGAACTACCGTAAAGCTTGTTGAAAATTTGGTTTGCATCGGTGGTATCTCTAAGGTCTAGATATTTTCTATAAACGGGTTTGGTTAACAAGGAAGACGGTATGAGTTTATAACGTTTGCACTATGTTTGTCATAAAACTTGGTGTACGGGTTGATATTCTTGTTTGCTTACATAAACCTTGCTAGCCTAAACTCTGTACTGAGAGGGAATGCTTCTCGTGCATCCAAATCCTTGAGCCAAATTCCATGCCATTGTGTCCACCATAACTACCTATATGTGGTATTTCCTTGCCACTCCAAGTAAATTTTTCATGTGCTACCTTTAAATTATTCAAAATGTTATTATTCCCTTTTGTGTCAATGTTTACTAGCTCATGAGGAATTAGTGTGGTTATTCTTTATTCTCTTGTCAAATGGACTTTACACCTGGACTAGTGGCATATACATCCGCTTATCCAATAATTTGCAAAAAGAGCTGGCAACGGGGTGCCCAGTCCCAATTAATTACAACTTTAACCAATTAATTCTCTTCACACTTTTGCCCTGATTCATCAGTAAGCAATGACAAAACAGTGAAATATCTGCATGTGTGTAAACAAAGAGAAAGAGGGATGATCTGCCTTGCTGGTAGAAATAACGTCCTTCATGGGAGCCGCTCTTAAAGTCCGTTGACAGGTAGATACTGTTTCACCCGCTACCATTCGTTGACAATTAACAAACACCTCTCAAAAATAGATACTCCTCCATGGTATGTGATTGATGGAAGGCACCCGAGGATTCGGTTAGCCATGGCTTGTGTAAGCAAGGTTGGGAGGAGTCAAATATTTTATGCAATCTCTATATGCTTTCAAAAACCTAAAAGCTCTAGCACATGATTTAATCCCTGCTTCCCTCTGCGAAGGGCCTTTCTTTTACTTTTATGTTGAGTCAGTTTTCCTATTCTTTCTGTCTTCCACAAGCAAACACTAGTGTCAATTTTGTGCAACATGGGTTATATGCAACGTATTGACTTGTTATACTACTTTGTGTTGACGATATCCATGAGATAAATATGTTGAAAGTTGAAGCAAATGCTGAAGCTTAATTCTTCCTTTGTGTTGATTGAATACCTTTTGCTAGAACTATTGCTTTATGAGTTAACACCTATGCAAAACACTTTGATGCTTGTCTTGAAAGTACTATCCATGAAAACGTTTGGCTTGTGTGATTCATTGTTTACTCATTATCTATTTGATAGCAAACTATAGACCATTGACTTGGATCATTTCATTCATTTACATGTGCCTTACAATATTATATGATCAAGATTATGATAGTAGCATGTCACCTCAAAAATTATTTTGTTTTTATCGTTTACCTACTCGAGGACGAGCAGGAACTAAGCTTGGGGATGCTGATACGTCTCAAACGTATCTATAATTTTTGATGTTCCATGCTTGTTTTATACCTTTGCTACATGTTTTGCATCCACTTTATGTCACTTTTATACATTTTCCGGGACTAACCTATTAACAAGATGCCGAAGTGCCAGTTCCTGTTTTCTGCTGTTTTTGTATTCCAGAAAAGCTAGTCTGGAAATATTCTCGGAATTGGACGAAACTACACGGGGGTCCCTATTTTACCAGAAGACACCAGATGGAGCAAAGAAGCAACGGAGGGGCCCACAGGGGCCCCACACGCACCTAGGGCGCGGGTCCACCCCCTGCCGCCCTTTCGCCTATTTATTCCTCCCGTGAAAATAACCCGAGGAGCCTGAGCCAAAATCCACGAAAAGTTCCAGAGACACCGCCGCCGTCAACCCTAGCTCGGGAGGGTCCAGAACCTCTTCCTGGCACCCTGCCGGAGAGGGGAATCGTCACCGGAGGCTTCTACATCGCCATGCCTGCCTCCGAGGTGATGCGTGAGTAGTTCATCCTTGGACTACGGGTCCATAGCAGTAGCTAGATGGTTGTCTCTCCTATTTGTGCCATCATGTTTAGATCTTGTGAGCTGCCCTACATGATCAAGATCATATTATTGCAATGCTACATGTTGTGTTTGCTGGGATCCGATGAATATTGAATACTATGTCAAGTTGGTTATCAATCTATGCCCTATGTTATTTATGATCTTGCATGCTCTCCGTTGCTAGTAGATGCTTTGGCCAAGTAGATGCTTGTAACTCCAAGAGGGAGTATTTATGCTAGATAGTGGGTTCATGCCTCCATTTAATCTGGGACAGTGACAGAAAGTTCTAAGGTTGTGGATGTGCTGTTGCCACTAGGGGAAACCCAACGATGCTATGTCTACGGGCATATGTGTTTGTTTACATTACGCGCTTTACTTAATGCAATTATCCGTTGCTTGCAACTTAATACCAACGGGGGACTCGGATGACAACCCGGCGGTGGATTATTAGTCATAGATGCAGTTGGATAACGGTCTATGTATCTTGTCGTAATGCCCAATTAAATACCACAGTAATCATCATGCCATGTATTTGCATTGTCATGCGCTCACTATTTGTCAATTGCCCAGCTGTAATTTGTTCACCCAGCATGTTAGTTATCTTTTATTGGAGAGACACCACTAGTGAACTGTGGACCCCGGTCCAATTCTTTTACACTGATTAAACCACAAACTGCAAACTGTTCCTTTTTCATTCTCTGCATTTTAATACTCATTTTCCACACGAGACGTTTAATCCTTTGTTTTCAGCAAGCCGGTGAGATTGACAACCTCACTGTTTCGTTGGGGCAAAGTATTGTGATTGTGTTGTGTGCAGGTCCACGTCAGCGCCGGAATCCCTGGTGTTGCGCCGCATCATATTTCGCCGTTGACAACCTTCAGAAGAGTTGCTGCTCCTACTGGTTCGATAAACCTTGGTTTCATACTGAGGGAAAACTTGCTGCTAGACCACATCAAACCTTCCTCTTGAGGTCTCCCAACGAGCAGTCACGCCGAGCAATCAATGTCCACGCATCTCTTTACTTCTAGTTTCAATACAATTATGATGCTCGATTGTTATTTTGATTGAATTCTATTCTCGTAAAGTGCGCAAGGCAGGCATAGGGGACGAATCTATGTGGATACTACGTTTGCGAGTTCATTCGCACGTTTACCACTGAGCACAATGATTATAGAGTCGACGTAAGCAATACATTCACAACATTATTTTATTATCGTCACTTTTTGTTATCATGATTGATGTTCATATTGATCTCCTTTTCTTATATAGTTCGACAGAATGCGGGATCAACTCCTACCAGAGCAACGCGTACTAGCAATTGCTGAGGAACTGGCGGGATTTTTGTTGAGCGAGATGGTAGACGACGCCGGAGAATTTAGTGTCAATAGGCGCTACTGATGATCCCCGACCGTGTAATCAAATGTATGGGCTCTAGTCCCGTTAATTGTGATCTCCATGTAACTATCAAAATTGTATATATTTGTATGCTCGATCGCAAGACAAGTTATCTTATATATGCACGAACGTATACGGTATGTGATAGTGTAGAAATATCGCTAAAAGAAAACAATTATCTTTGTATGCCTGAAGAAAGAAAATAAAAGAAAACAAATAAACCCTAAACCCTAAAGAAATAAATAAAAGAAAACAAAACTATTAGTCGCGGCCCGATATACGAGCCGGGTGAAAGTGCATGTGTTGCCCCATGCGTGGTTTTGGTAATTAATGACAATCCTTATGGACTAATGTTTGTATTGAGATATTCTTATAGATCTTGTCCATAGGAAAGATTGGAGTTCATGTGTTGGACTCTAGAAGCTTATAAGTTGACCAAGATCTTATTCAAGGGTTTATATGAAGAATGGTCTTATATTGAGTTGAGCATATTGCAAGTATGTCTTGAAGAATAGAATACCGTGGATATTCATGCTCATCTTCAAGACATCATCATTGGTCAAGAAAGAAGAAAAGATACAAAGTTGATCAAGGCTAAGTGGAAAGGATGAATTCAAGTGATCAACACACAAAGCTACATGTTGTACCATGTGGGATCTTGTGATCTAATGGTATGGTAAGCAATCGTCTATATAGCTTTCTGAACTAACCCATATATATGTGTGTGGAGTATCTATGTGGGGTTAGGTATCTTCCCATGGGCATGCATCAAAAGGAAGTTCCATATAGCCCATGGCGGATGACGTCAAGCGGTGGTCGTCATCAAGATAATGGCCAAGTGAAGATTTTCCTAAAAGTGGCTCTCCCATATTGTGTATGGAGGAGCATTTCACAAGCCTTCACCAAGCGGAGCGCAATCAAGAAAGGTGATCCAACTTGAGGTGATCAAGATCGTCATCATCTAGCTCAAGTGGATTGCGCAAGGCAAAGGTATGTTCTTGATAGGGTTTCTATTTTACCGGTCTCATGGTGTTAGTGAGAGACCGGATTATAGGATAGATGCCACACTTTCAAGAGGGGCTCTCGAATAAGTAACTTGATCGTATCGTTCGAGAGAGCTCAAACCATTGCATTCTTGGCATCATCTTTCTTGTTTCTTATTTGGCTTTTATCTTTGTGAGGTTTTGGTGCTTGTCGTGTTCGTCATGACAAGACCAAGTTGTTCAAAAACAGTTTTACTATGGAAAACTTGTTGCGTTTTCGATGCTGGAAATATTACCGGTTTATCCTTGAGGAAGGTTCCACACCTCCCATGTGTGGTATCCTTACTCTATTTATGGTTTGTAATATTTCCACTTTTTGATGGAAGCCAAACTATGATGATCGTGATTGCTGATCTTTTACATCACCAATGCCATCTCGGTAACAAGTATCTACCTCATGCATACTTTTCTTGCATTCAACCTTTTGTAGGTTGCATCTTGGCATGATTTCTCTTGTTTCCTATCTCAAAGCATCCCAACTATCACTTTTCCCTTGTGGATATTTGTGGTGCCTTTGATGCGTTTGTGTTGGAAGTCTTTATATCCTTTAAGATAAATTTGAGCTATGTGCTTTGCTTTTAAGCAAAGATCTTAATGGTGTATATATGACTTCCTCTTGGTATCATGTTCTTCTCTTTAGTAACTATTTTGTGTGTACATGTTTCTTTGTGGATATATATCATATGATTGTTATCTACTTAGAAATCTATACACATGAAAAATGTTACATTGTAAATTGATATCCTATTTCCTTGGTGTCCACCTCTTTTATGTTTTATGGATCTTTTGGTGGCTTCGGAAATTATTTGCCTTATGAGTGCTTGCCTTATTTTATTGGATCTTGTGCACTCATTTTTATCGGTTGTGTGTGTTGAAATGACATGCTTTGCTCCTTGCTTATCTTTCCTTTGAGACTATGGTGATGCTCTATGCTCACCTATGATGTACTCTTATAAAAGGCTTTGCTATGTCACACACACATCATTTGGTTGAGCAAAAAGTTTTCAAATGTTCTCTCATTTGGATATTTTGTCGGTCTTCTATTTGATGCTCAACCATATGATTGTTGCAAGTGTTATGCCTTGTTTTATATACATTCTCTCTTGCACATGTTTTGTGTTTCAAAGAATTATGGGGGAGTGAGGATTCCATGTTGTGCACACTATATTGCAATACAAATCCTTATTGTGCACGTACCTTGGGGAGTTCCCTCTTGATTATTAGAACACTTGGTTTATCTTATCATAATATTTTCTTATGATCAATTGGTTTTTCGGATCCTTTGATTGGATACTTCTTTTTGTCGAAGTATCTTTCAATTTGATTTCCTTAGCAATCTTTGGATCCTCAATATAGTATTATGGGGGAGCTCTTACTATATTGGCCTTCTAAATTTTTCCTCCCATTTCGGCAATCGATGCCAATGGGGGAGAAGTTTAGAGGGTTTAAGGGAATTTGGTTTTATATGCTTTAGGTTGTTCTTAAGCATTTGCCTTTCATGCTCTTGCATCCTTGCTCTTTGTTGTGCATGGTTGCTTAATTCATTATATAAACCCTCGTAAAAGGGATTGTCATCAATTACCAAAATGGGGGAGATTGAAAGTGCATGTGTTGCCCCATGCATGGTTTTGGTAATTAATGACAATCCTTATGGACTAATGTTTGTATTGAGATATTCTTATAGATCTTGTCCATAGGAAAGATTGGACTTCATGTGTTGGACTCTAGAAGCTTATAAGTTGACCAAGATCTTATTCAAGGGTTTATATGAAGAATGGTCTTATATTGAGTTGAGCATATTGCAAGTATGTCTTGAAGAATAGAATACCGTGGATATTCATGCTCATCTTCAAGACATCATCATTGGTCAAGAAAGAAGAAAAGATACAAAGTTGATCAAGGCTAAGTGGAAAGGATGAATTCAAGTGATCAACACACAAAGCTACATGTTGTACCATGTGGGATCTTGTGATCTAATGGTATGGTAAGCAATCGTCTATATAGCTTTCTGAACTAACCCATATATATGTGTGTGGAGTATCTATGTGGGGTTAGGTATCTTCCCATGGGCATGCATCAAAAGGAAGTTCCATATAGCCCATGGCGGATGACGTCAAGCGGTGGTCGTCATCAAGATAATGGCCAAGTGAAGATTTTCCTAAAAGTGGCTCTCCCATATTGTGTATGGAGGAGCATTTCACAAGCCTTCACCAAGCGGAGCGCAATCAAGAAAGGTGATCCAACTTGAGGTGATCAAGATCGTCATCATCTAGCTCAAGTGGATTGCGCAAGGCAAAGGTATGTTCTTGATAGGGTTTCTATTTTACCGATCTCATGGTGTTAGTGAGAGACCGGATTATAGGATAGATGCCACACTTTCAAGAGGGGCTCTCGAATAAGTAACTTGATCGTATCGTTCGGAGAGAGCTCAAACCATTGCATTCTTGGCATCATCTTTCTTGGTTCTTATTTGGCTTTTATCTTTGTGAGGTTTTGGTGCTTGTCGTGTTCGTCATGACAAGACCAAGTTGTTCGAAAACGGTTTTACTATGGAAAACTTGTTGCGTTTTCGATGCTAGAAATATTACCGGTTTATCCTTGAGGAAGGTTCCACACCTCCCATGTGTGGTATCCTTACTCTATTTATGGTTTGTAATATTTCCACTTTTTGTATGGAAGCTATGGTCGTCCTCTTTCCAACAGAGTTGGTCTCATCTTATTTGGAGTTTCCATGCTTTTGTTATTGCAGTTCTGGTACCCTGGCTGAAATCAGCCTGGCGGTAGTACCGCTGCCTTGCAACGGTAGTACCGCTCCTCCTGGAGCAGTACTGCCATTTGCAAGCAGGTACCTCGTCTCCTACAGCAGTACCGCAGAAGTACCGTTGCTTCCAGCAACGGTACTACCGCTGGAACTACCGCTGGAGGTACCGTCAGCTCAGTTTTCGCCACTGGACTCCCAACGGTACTTAGCCGGTACCTCCCACGTACTACCGCCGGAACCTTTGATTTACTTCGAAGTGTGCCAGCGGTACTACCGGAAGGAATCAGCGGTAGTACCGCTCCCTGGCAGCAACGGCAGTGCAACACGCTACCGCCGCAGCTGGGAGCTGGTACTGCCTAGTACCGCTCAGAGGTCAGCAGCGGTAGTACCGCCAGTTCCTGGCGGTAGTGCCGCTGGGCACGAAAACTGCACATAACGGTCAGATTCGCGGGGACCTATTTAAAGGGGTCTTCTTCCCCAATGGTTCCCCAACTCTTCTTGCAAGTTTTGCTCTCCATTGTTGACCTCCAAAAGCTTGCTTTCTCTCAATCCCTCCAATGATTCTTGCTCATTCTTGAGGAAAAGAGAGAGGAGATCTAGATCCACCACTCCACCAATCAATCTCTCCTCTAAGTGAGGGGGAGCCTTTGGATTTAGATCTTGGGATTCATTTGTTGCTTCCTTGCTCTTCCTCTCATCTTCCTCCATAGCATTAGTTGCTTTGGTGGGATTTGAGAGTGATTTGCTTTGAGCACTTCTTGTGTTCTTGCCATTGCATTAGGTGCATCGGTTTGAGTTCTCCACGGTGATACGTGGAGGTGAAGTTTGAGAAGCTCATTACTCTTTGTGGTTCTCGTTGCCTCGTGGGTTAGTTGTAACCCTAGGAGGCCTTTGTGAGTTTTGGAAGCCTCAACTTGTTGCGAGGCGGTCCGGGACATTGTTGGGAGGCTCCAACTCATTGTGGAGTTCCCCGACCTTTGTGTATCGGTTTGGTCAACGCCTTCAAGTCGACCTCATAGTGGAACGAGCCAATCCCTCACGGGTGAAGCTCACGGAGAATAGGGTGAGCACATCGGTGCTATTGGAGTGCCTAGGAGGCTCCACACCCCTCCAACGTAGACGTACTTCCATTGGGAAGGAACTACGGGAAACATCTCCTCGTGTCCACTTTGTGGTTACTTCTATACCCAAACCTTTACTTATGCATTTACCTTTGTGATAGCCCTCGAGCTTGATGTTATCTATTGCTATCACTTAGTTGTTATTCTTGCTTAGCATAAGTTGTTGGTGCACATAGGTGAACCTAGTTTGTTTAGGTTTTGTGCTTGATAAATTAAACGCTAGTTTTATTCCGCATTTATTCAAGCCTAAACCGTAATTATTTTAAAACGCCTATTCACCCTCCCCCCCCCCCCCCCCCTCTAGGCGACATCCTCGATCTTTCACCGGGACTAAAGGGTTTGCCCCCAGCGCGCTCCGCATGCGGCCACGTGGTGGGCCTTTGGTCCCGGCTGGTAACAGGCCCGGGACTAAAGGTTTGCCCTTTAGTCCCGCCTGGCCTGTCCCGGTTCGCGAGCCGGGACAGAAGCCCCTCACGGACTGGGACAGAAAGCCTTGTCTCCACTAGTGTGTACATGACCTCACCAAACACCACGCCAATTAATGTCCTTTGGTCTACTTATAAACCTGCCATATTAATTAAGACACATCAATCTAGCTAGCATTACCAATTTACCATTGTAAATCAGTTTGTTATGTGTGGGTTGTATTGTAGATACATGCACATTTAGTCAAAGTTTAGACATCTTTTTATGTACGGAGTGAGTACAGTTTTATCAAATGAATAAACAGCTCCATGCACCAATTGGTGTGGGGGCTAGGGTTTAATCTCATTTCGTCAAAAAATGTGAGTTCTATCATGATAATCTAATATCAATTTCTACAAATTGAGTAGACCATAGTGGCTAATGTAATGCCAATCTTTGTAATGAACTTTTAATGAACAAATGGTTGTACCTAAAAAACAAATGGTTGGGTGCATCAACCGATCTAGAGGCAGGGCTTTTAGTATCATTGTATACAATGAATTTATACCTGGACAATGGTAGTACACACAATTTTTTTTAGGTTAAAAGTGGTTGTATCCGCCATCTGATTAGATAGAATAGAGCTTGATGTACAAAATTTTGAGATAGGGAAAAATCCCTAAACAGACAACAAACAAAAACTAGTCTCCAGAATTCTGCGTGTGGGCAAGAGCCCGCAACGCCAACTTTTCCCGCACCAATGCCGCCACCTCCGTAGGCGAGATCACCGCCCTACGGAAGGTCCTTCGGTTCCTCTCCTTCCATATAGCCCACGTCGAGGAGTGCCCATGCATCAATGAATTCTGCATCTAGGCCACCCCCGGCGGCATCTGCCGCTCCATCCCGGTCCCTAACGTCCTCTTTTTCTTGGGCTTCTTAACTGAAAGGACAAGGTCGTCGATGGCCGCCGCAGCCTGATCCGAGATGGGACGACCATAAAGGGCCAGGTATTCCTGTCGGAGGCGCTCCGAAGGGGTGGTCTCCTCAGGCCGCGAGCCGAGACGGCACGCCACGGCCTCCTTGGCCAGGTGCTCGATGTTGGCACCTCCAGGGTGCAGCTCGGCGAGCCTGATGCTCTTCCGCGCAGACGGCGCTTCCACCTCCCTCTCATGGACCAACGTCGTGGCCGGCGTGCCCAAAACGGAGGTCCCGAGTGGCGTCGAGATCCGGGTGATGAAGCCCGATAGGTCAACCTGTCCAGAGCATGTCTGCACCGGCGCGACGATGCCCTTCTCGAACTGATGGCCGGCCTCCTGCTTCCCCTGATCGCTCAGCAGGGCGGAGCGCTCAAAATCAAGGCATTTAAAAGTATGCATTACATTTAACATAAATGTGATGGTTAAGTCGGCTGCTAACATGTCAATCCACATTTTGGTGTAGGATCACTTGTTTTTAATAAAGCACTGTTAAAGTATAATATGTAGAGATATTGGAGTATACTAGAGTTAGAGATACACTCGGTTTAAACCTAGTATGACTTGCCTTGTACTCCAATCCTCTACCCCTACATACTTAGAGGCAGCTATACATAAAAATTCCTTGAGCAAAAAACAACAGTGGTCCATGCAAATTAAGAAATGGTTAAATTAGTATTATTGTATCCGGTAGTTCTACTCCCCACCACGTTACCCACCGTAAAATATTGGTAAAGCATAGGGGTGCGATCAGCCTTAATTTTTTGTATAAAACTTATGTCGTGTACACATACATCTAGCTAGTGAGGCTAGTGGAGAAATATTTTGCAGGTGTGGAACAAGTACAACTAGAATGTACCCATCATGCACCCTCCATGGCAAAGCTAGGCAAGAAGGTAGTGTCTTTATCCTCTAGCATATATAACACGGAGAGGGTAGTAGCATCACATGTGCACACCAAGAAAAAGGATCAACAAAAATCATAGATCGATGTGGAGAGGGGCTTCAGTTCCTGGAACGACCTAGCTAGCTAGCTGCAATTTCTGCCCATACGGTACTAGCTCTCCTTCAATTCGATGGTTAATATCTAGCTGCATCAAATTTAGTTTGTACTCTTTAATTTGAGTCTCGATCTTCAATTCTTCATCAAATCAAAGCTAGGCTTAGATCTCTTGTTCACAGCAAGCTTGTTCGATCTTAATTTGTATGTATTGTATGCACAAGTTAATTGAGAGATCATGAAGCAACCAGAAAAGAGATAGCTAGCTGCAAATTACAAGTTGGTTGCCAGGAAGAGAGCGAATCGGAGATTCGGAGCTGGCGAGCAGGTGGTGGGACGAAGGGCGGCCGGGCTTGCCGCTCACACCGGAGGCGCCTCCGCCGCCTGCCAGCAACCAGCGGTTGGACGACGCCATGACGGCGAAGGCTGACGGGGAGCACAGCGGCGGAGGCAGCGTCCAGGACGACGACCGCGGCGAGAACGGCGAGCCCAACGAGGGCGCCGTGGTGGTGCCGGCGAACCGGCGACCGCGCGGCCGGCCGCCGGGGTCCAAGAACAAGCCCAAGCCGCCCATCTTCATCACACGGGACAGCCCCAACGCGCTGCGCAGCCACGTCATGGAGGTTGCCGGCGGCGCCGACGTCGCCGAGTCCATCGCGCACTTCTCCCGCCGCAGGCAGCGTGGCGTCTGCGTGCTCAGCGGGGCCGGGACCGTCGCCGACGTTGCCCTGCGTCAGCCGTCTGCGCCGGGCGCCGTCGTCGCCCTCCGCGGCCGCTTCGAGATACTCTCCCTCACGGGGACCTTCCTGCCCGGACCCTCGCCGCCGGGCGCCACGGGGCTCACCGTCTACGTCGCCGGCGGGCAGGGCCAGGTCGTCGGGGGCAGCGTCGTGGGCGCGCTCACCGCGGCAGGGCCTGTCATGGTGATCGCGTCCACCTTCGCCAACGCCACGTACGAGCGGCTGCCACTGGACGAGGCCGAAGAGGACCATCATCATCAGAATGCTGCCGGAGTCCATGCGCCGATGATGGGCGACTCCTCGGCGGCCATGCCGATGTACGGCGTGCCGGCGAATCTCATGCCCGCGGGAGGCGGCGGGCAGCTCGGGCATGACGGGATGCCATGGCCGGCCGTGCATGCACGACCGCCGTACTAGCATCCATCCACGGATCGATCAAAATTAAGGCGCGCGTGATGGAGCTTCTCGATCCTCATCGTATCAATTAGCTAACCTCTACCTAAAATCTCCAACACTTAGCAATAAGTAAAAAGTATAAGAACATGCATGCATATATATATCTAGCTAGTAGCTGATAATTACTACTACATCTGTTTCAAAATGTAAAACGTTTTGGTTGTTCAAATTGTACTCCCAAACGGGAGGAACAAAGGGAATAGAATCTTTGTTAAACTAATTTGTCCTGAAAAAATATCAGGAGTTATTGGTTGCTCCATGAATGTGGAACCATTTATGGATCTCGTGATGTTGATTGTATGGTAACATATTAAACTGGAATTTACTTGAGTTAACATTGCTCATGTTAGACCGTATTTGTAATGTATCCACGGGGGATATGCAGTGTTCTTTGGTCCCAATTTGATCGCCTGGAGTGCTCGCAAGCAAGCAACGGTTTCTCGTAGCAGTACTGAAGCTGAATACAAGGCCGTCGCCAATGCTACAGCTGAGCTCATATGGGTACAGTCTTTGTTGAGAGAGTTGGGCATGTCTCAAGATCAGCCGCCGGTTCTTTGGTGTGACAACATTGGTGCTACGTACCTTTCGTCCAATCCAGTGTTCCATGCCAGAACAAAACACATCGAAGTTGACTTTCATTTTGTGAGGGAACGAGTGTCACAGAAGCTACTTCAAATCAAGTTCATCCCATCGAAGGATCAACTTGCTGACATCTTCACGAAGCCTTTGCCTCAACCTCAGTTTGAAGGTTGTCGAAGCAATCTTAACTTGCTATCTGTTTCTGGGCACAGTTAAGATTGAGGGAGGGTGTTAGACTGTATTTGTAATGTATCCAATGTATACCTGTTGTAACCTTTATCTGTACCGTACTCTTATATGTTAATATAAATACATCGATGCCGAACCCTCTAGGGTATCGAGCACTATTCCCACGTATGCTTTACAGCTCATACTTGGGTTAAGTGACATCTTGGAAACACTTCCCATGTTTACATACAGCATACTTATATCGTGTTTTTTGTCTGTGTGTCAACACAATTTAGTAAGTGTCGTGATTCTACATTCCATGGGGTGATAAACACCGAGTCCTACACATGTTGGCTCTAACCTGCAATATTGTCACACATGTACATCCCTTCTTGAAGGCATTGTCATACATGGTGGGTGGACCGTGTTGTTTGCTAGATCTTGTACTGCCGGTGGATTTTGACCCCCTGCGATAGGACCTTGATCGATGATGGAGTAAATAGTTGTCGTGAGGAGATTGTTCATATGATGATGACCCCATCCCCATGGGCAATAATGCGTAAATAGTAGAAAGTAGGAATTGTTTGGTCGAAAAACATGGTATAAAGTTTCTCATAGATGTGTACAATGTATATGTTGGTAGACGTTTCCACTCTAAAGTGTAGCATCTTGCTTCATTTTAAGCACAAGGAAAAAACAGAATGCACACTTGTCTTGCAGATGAACTGAATTGATTAGCCCATTGTAGTGTGCGTCTACACGATGGGCTGAATTGATTAGCCCATTGTAACTCCAGCCCAATAAGGAATTTGCAACGGGCCACGAGCATGGCCCATTTCTACACGAGGGTTCGAGGGCGAGCTCACTCGTCCCCGCCATCTTCCTCTGCCGCCGTCTCTGGCCGGCCAGCCGCCGCAGGAGCTGGACCACGACGACCGTTCCGCTCCTCCCCTGCCCCGAGCCCCCGACCTTGGCTGCATCACCGTCCCGTGCACTCAGAGGTAAAAAACAAGATCATAAAATCGTGTTGTGTGAGAGATGCTAGTATGCACCATTGTGTTCAGATTCGTGTATCTTATATTGCACCAGCATTACAAAATTCCTTAATTTTCTTGCTTGCAAATGAGATGGTTTTCATTGAATGGCAGCGCCGCCAGTTTCCGGTTAATGGACAAATACACTCCCAAGCGAGAAGTTACGTCAACCGTGTCCGGACTGAAGACCCATTGTAGTTCTATGCCAACCATAGGTTGCAGATGCGGTGGATTTATTTTCCATGGAGCGTCTGACCAAGTTTAGACCCATGATGAAGAAAGTAGAAAAGATGGAAATGGATTAGTTACATACACGCCTTATTTTAGATCCATCGTTTACAACACTAGGTCTGCGAATGTTCAGGTTTATGTTTCTTGACACCACGTGTGAAACTCGTTGGACCTAGAACAGACAGTTTCTTACACAGCCGTTTGATATAAAATCTGTCATTTTCTGTCACAAGACAGTGCCGGTAGGCATGATCTCATATGTTTAAATTTGCTAATTATGATTTAAACCACAGAGCCATCGGTGCATTTCTTGTTTTTTTTGGTGAAAGTTCGCTAGAGTTCTTAGTTCAAATGGCTTGATTTTGTTATGTCTCAGTATATTATATTCTTCTCTCCTGAATCCTGATGCAGATAATTTAATATGCTAGCTTGGCTCAAGCGAGATAGAAAACCCCGGCAGGCGGCTGTACTACCTGATGATCTGGTGGGGATGTCCAGGTCTGTACTGCCCGATGAGCTGGTGGTGGACATCCTGTCTCGGCTCCCACTCAAGTCCATTTGCCGTTTCAAATGTGTCTGCAAGTCTTGGCTTGCATTTTCATCTGATCCATACTACAGCCAGAAGCTGCCAAGAACTCCTGCTGGTGTCATGTACCGAAAACGCAAGCCTAGCATACTTCCCTGGTCTCCTCGTACTGCCATCCATCTCGCCAAGCTTCCTGCAAGTGACATGGAAATTGACACAAGATTAAACTTCCTGCCACCTCGTTACAAGTACTCAAAGCTTGAGGATTGCAGCAATGGCCTACTTCTTTCTTATCATGGAGGTAATAAGAGTTGAGGAAGTTTCAACGCCATTGTGTGCAATCCAGCAACTCAAAAGTGGTTGGCAATTCCCAATACTGAACCTGGACCGCCTGGCTGTAGAACTGATCTTAGGTTGTGTTTTGATCCATTGTGGTCTCGGCACTTCTGTATATTCGAATTCCAGTCGATGCCGACCTTCGACCCAAATACTATATCCTTCGTTGACACCACTCAAGTTAAGGTATTTTTCTCGGAGGACTCTACATGGTCTAAGTGTCTTTGGGAAACTCAAGGTTTAAATGTCGATGAGTCACTCTTCATAAATGGGGTGCTGTACCTGAAGGGCTGTTTTAAAGATAAAATTCTGGTGCTTGACGCACCTGACACAAGTGCACAGTGGCTTAACCATAAGATCATTCAGTTGCCAAGATTTCGAGACACGTTTAGTATCTTTTGTAATAGGTGTCTTGGACAGTCATCAGGGGTCTTATGCTATGCTAAACATGATTCCGATGCCTGCATGATGCGTATTTGGAGTTTGGAAGGCCCTGACAGGTGGGTTGTGAAGCATGATGTAAGTATGACCGATGTACTTAGGAGGGACAAGTTTTTTAGCTCCGACTGGAGAGGAGATCCGTTTTTCCATTATGTTGAAATCCTGGCTTTTGACTTGGAGAGGGAGATAGTTATCCTCAATGACAAGGAAGCTGATAAGGTCATCTCAGTTAGCACTAGTACCGGAAAAGCCTCGCGGTTTCTAAAGATTCCAAGAAAGTTCACTAAGCTGTACCGCAGTCTATTATACGTGCCATACTATGGCGAGGTTCCAGATTTAGTGCGCTCACAATGAACTATGCTCTACTTTGTAAGCACCTTTTGTGCATTATCTTTGTGAAACAGAAATTATGTAATGTACTAGATTGTTGGCTTAATTTGTGTGCGTTTTGTCTGAACGGTGTAGTAGCACTTGCCTTTTTTGGCCTGCCAACTCTGATCGAACTTGTGCTCGCTTAATATGGAAAACTTCAGATTAAGTATCTGTATCTCTGTTGTGTTGATGTAGTTAACATGTTAAGTGGAACTATATTAGACATGAATACCTGCAGAAACCTGCTAGGGCATTTCTGTAGGTACAAAGAGCAGTGGAGCTACATGCATTCTTTTCTATCTACTATGCGTGGAACCTTCTCCGATCAAGACTTCATCTGAATGTTTGATGTTCTTTCCTGCAGGTTAGCAGGTATGAGTTAATATGTTCGCCCCAGCAAGAATACTTTGGAAGTATTGTACTAGCTCAGTGCTGTTATGAGTACTTTTTCCTCCCAGTTGATTAGTTTCTTAGCACTAGTAGTCGCCGTTCATTTCCTGTAAGGAATTATTGTACCAATTCACATTACATATCCTTTTGGCTAGTTATTCCATTTAATGCGAGGTACGACTCCTCTGAAATTCTGCACAGATGTACAATTGTGAGGAAATATTGTACTAATTCACATCGTGTATTAATTTACTGCAAGGAAATTCTGAACTATTTCACACCATATCCATATTCTTAAGGCTCAGCTACAACTTCCAGCACGTGAGGGTCTAACAGAAAAGGAAAATAAATAGCTTCAGGCCTTCAACGACATTGTTGCTGTGATATACGGCAGAGATATGCAGTCCTGCTCTTCTCAGACCATCATGATGTAAAGATTGTCATCTTAGAGCATCTCCAACAGATACCCAAACAACATAGTGATGCCTAAAAACTTTTTTAAGGCATCTGGGTTAAAAGCAGTGCTCCAGTAGATGCCCTGTCCCTATCTCGTGCCCAAAAAAAATAGGCAGCCCAAAAATCTGCCCTTGGTGATGTATATTTGGGGCATCAACACCGCGTGCCCAAAAATATATTGGGCAGTGCGTGCAACCCCCGCTGCCGTCGATTCCATCCGGCCCCACCGCCCGCCCAAATCAATAGATCCGGCCCTGCCGCCGTCGATTCCACCCGTACCGTCGTCCTAATCATCGCTCCACAACCGCCTCCTGGCGCTGCTCCACCGCTCATGCCGCTCGTTGGTCACCGTTCCTCCTCCGCACCAACATCGCTCCTCCGCACCCGTGCCACTCCTCCGACCGCCTACGCGTCGACTCCATGTGGTGGTGGCACTCCAAACCCAAGGGCAGCCTCGCGGCAGGTCGCGACCACTGAGAAGCAGCACCGGCGTCCACCGACGTTTGTCCGTGGATGTTGCTCGACACCTTCCAAACTACGGACCATGCCGCCCACATGAGCGACGTCCTGGCGTGGCGTTACAGCCGGCCGCGTTCGAAGATGAACTTCCCTGACATCAAGAACGTCGAGCAAGCCAATTTCATTGCTCCAGATTTTCGTGCTGTGTCTTCCACCCTGTAAGACGAAGACCACAAGGCACTGCGGTAGATCAGAGGAGCAGATGGATGGGCGGCAATGGAGAGGTTCTGGCAGGAGAATCCCGAGCTCGATAGGACGGAATACGAGTTTTACGTGAGCCGGGGCACGAAGAAGGTGAAGATGGAGGAGCCAGGCCCTTCCACGGCTGCTGGACCATCGACTCTGGTGATCAACATCAATGATTCCGATTCATCATTCGATTTTTTGGATTTTCTTTCGATGATGAATCCGAAGTTGCTTGGAAGTTTTTACTGAATGAGTGCTCGTAGTTTAGTTTGCATCTTCTGATGATCAAGAACCATGTTTAATTAAGCATGTTCTGGTTTAGTATGCAAAATGTAGTATATTTGCATGTTTGTAGTTTGAACTACTTTAAAATGTATGAAATATGATCTATTTCCTATGGATTTGAACATGTAGCCGATGCCCTAAAACAGGGCATCTAAATTGGCAGATTTATTTTTGACGCCCACAAAGTTGCAAAAGAAAACAAAATGATGCCCTAGAACGTCTTTTTCATGCCCTAAAATAAGGTATATGTTGGAGATGCTCTTTCAATTCATGTCTGCTGGAGTGGTTACCACCCATTAAGTGTCTTGTATTTTGCACCCTTTTCCTCCCAGCATGTCTGTAAAACTAAACTATCTTCCTTATTCTCGAAAAAGAGTTAATAAGATTTTTAATTATTTGAAGACATTTTAATTGTATCAATTTAAGACACACTAGAACTAGATTAAATCCTAAACATAAAAGTAATTCCAAAAAATAAAAATATATATCCGATTAGATAAATTTTGGATCAATGGGAAATAAATCATTCCCTATCATATGCATAAAAGCATACCTCCAACCCAATGATTTTGTCTTTATCGGAATTAAGGAGGTCTAGTCGAACCTGAGTTCGGAAGCTCAGGGTTTCAGACGAGTCCCTTTTTATCCATGTCTGCGGATTCTTTTACAAAATCACTTCCAAAGTATATTTGTTGTATTACATGCATATAAATAGCAGCTATTTTTATAAATATGATTTTTTTTTCTACATTTGGTTTTGCCCAGTTTGCATTTGCCATTTTCAATTTCAACATTTTGCACAAAACAAGAAAACTCCTTCATCTAAACATGATCCTACTACACGTTCAAGATTCCAGAATACACAAGAAATTAGTAGTAAGCAAAGCAAAATATTATCCAAGTGGCAGCACTTCCAATACTACTGTTCTAGCTGTTACTCGTCTACCAGTTAGGCACAAATACGCTCGCCTCCTCTCCGAGGTCCGTCAATGGGGCATGATCTCGCGATTGCCTCCATATGAATGGAATTGGGTGGTTCTTCTGCTCGCCATCGCACAACCCCCACATCCTCCTTTTCCG
The DNA here is from genome assembly GCA_947311845.1 of Poa pratensis. NCBI lineage: Eukaryota > Viridiplantae > Streptophyta > Magnoliopsida > Poales > Poaceae > Poa > Poa pratensis. The sequence continues at coordinate 284,557 of CAMZMU010000084.1, forward strand.
ATGAATCGCCGTCGAGACCCCTCAACGAATTGCCCGCTCGCGAACCACGACTGCGTATCCTTCGACGACGGCCTCGCATGGGACCCTAGACAAGAGGATGGAGGTTGGGTAAGGTGATGGAAATCACCCGGATTAGCTGAATCGCCAGCCCTAGACCTGACTCTTTTTCTCGAATCGGGGCAAACACCCTTGTCCTTTCTTTGTACCTCTGAATATATAGATCCATCATGGCCCTCTTCGGAGGCCATTCTGACCTGCGGGATGAGGAGCTTGCACCGAATCCGCTCGCTCGTCCTGCATTTGCTGCCCATCCTACCGATGATGGAGCTTCGCCATCCTAAGATATTCCCTTGCCCGGAGAAAACATCCCTCCCCCTCCCCCTTGCTCCTCCTTCATACCCACGCACACCCGCAGCGCAAGAAGCATCATTCTACCCATCCTCTTTTATCATTGAAAAAACAACTGTGACGGGTGTTCTGAAATATAAAGTCTAGCCCTTTGCATCAATTTAGACTTTTTGAGATAATTGGCTAGTGCATCAATCCATAATATGCTATCAGAGCCATGTGGTCTCAAGTTCAAACCTCAGCTAACACGCTATTTAATATAAAAATAGTTTTGGCTTCCTATCAATCTCACGTCTAAGATCTTCCTCTTTGTCCAGCCTAGATGTGAGACGGGGTGTTAAATATAAAGTATTGCCCTTTTCATGAGTTCGGACTTTTGAGATAATTAGCTAGTGCATCAATTCATAATATGTCAAAAAATATTTTTCTTAAAAAACTGTAGAAAAATGCTCCTACTTTTCTTTTGAGAATCTAAAAAAAAATACTCCGGAAAGTCATTTTGGACCCCGACCTCCAGCTCGTCTAAAAAAATAAATATCAAAAGTACATATTTCAAAGTTTCAAAAAATTTGAAACAAATCATGCATGTTCTCAATGATATATCCTACAAACGTGTAAAATCTTAATGCAAACCACAATATGTTTTGAGCTATACTAATATCTGTGCATTTTTTATTTTTGTAGAGATCAAACCATAAAGTATGCTGCATTGATATTGTGCACATTTGTAGAATATATTATTGAGAACATGAATGATTTTCAGATTTTCAAAACTATTAAATATATTTTTTTAATTTTTTAAATAGACGAGATCACTAGAGCTCCGGAGCACAAAAAATCAACCCAAAATACTCCAACTGCAATGGGCTGAATTGATTAAACACAACGAACGAACGGCCCATTTCTACTTCCTCCGCAACGAACGACGGCAGGCAGGGTTGGACTCCGCACTCTCAATAGATCGAGGAGCAGGCTTGGGCGTCGCCGCCGCCGCCCTGGTCCCCGCCTCCCTGCCATCTTCCTCTGCCCCCGTCTCCCGGCAACCATCCTCCTCCTCCCCCGACCTTGGCTGCATCACCGTCCCGTATACTCAGAGGTAAAAAGAAATCATAATTTGTGTGGTGTGAGAGATGCTAGTTACTTGCAAATAAGATGATTTTTTCTGTATCCGGTCAAAAAAGATGTTTTTTTTTGTATGTGAGATATGCACCATTGTGTTCAGATTCGTGTATCTAATATAGCAGCAGCATTACAAAATTCCTAACTTACTTGCAAATGAGATGGTTGTTACAGTTTGTATGCCAGTTTTCCTTAACGAACGAAAACACTCTCTTATACCATGAAATTTCGCATCTTGAAGGGGCGGTACCTAGTTTCAAGCCTTGAGCGAGAAAATGGCAAGGCTGTACCTAGAAACGACAGTTTGTTATGCAAAATCTGTCCTTTTGTTGTTATTGCAAGACCATGTTGTTGTTCCGGTATGGAATATCCGTTATTGTAGCTCGTAAGCCATGATGTTTTCATTTGCTAATTCTGATGTAAACCAGAAGCATAGAAAAAAAATGATCATTTGTTGTTGTTTATTTTTTTTGGGTGAAAGTTCTCTAGAGCTCTTAGTTCAAATGGCTTGATCATATTGTTTCTCGGTATATTATATTCTTCTCTCTTGATGCAGATAAGTTGAGATGCTAGCTTGGCTCAAGCGAGATAGAAAACCCCGGCAGGTAGGGACCTACCGGCAAGGGATGTCCACGTCGACGTCTGTATTTCTATCTGATGACCTGGTGGGGATGTCCACGTGTGTACTACCCGATGCGCTGGTGGTGGACATCCTGTCTCGGCTGCCACTCAAGTCCATTTGCCGTTTCAAATGTGTCTGCAAGTCTTGGCCCGCCTTCTCATCTGATCCACACTACAGCCGGAAGCTCCCAAGAACTCCTGCTGGTCTCTTGTACCAAAAACGTGAGCCTGGCATACTTTCCTGGTCTCTTCGTACTTCCATCCTGTTAGGATGATCTCCACACGCGTGGGTCCAACAGACAACCGTGACCCATGACCCCGCGCCCTGATCAGGGGCGCTCAACCAACTAATGGTTGACGGGCCCCTGTCACGCAGCGCTATATAAAGGGTGGGGGCCGGCGGCACGCCTCACGAGGTTCGACGTGTGCCGTACACCCCACCAACATCCCTACTGATCTAGGTCAGCGCTGAAGTGACAGGAAGCACCGCCACCACCTGCCACCATCGCCGGCCATCTCCACCATGGCCGGCACCTCGAGCGCGTCCGCACAAGGAGAAGGTACTGGTTTTCCTCCTCGTTGATCTATTCCACGGGTTTGATCTAGACTAGTGGTCCTACGGGATTTAACATTGGTATCAGAGCAGCTAGTTCTAGATCTTTCTCGTGTAGATTGAAAAGAAAAAGCAAATCGAGATCAAGGATCAAAAGAAACCGAAAAGAAGAAAAGAAATCAAAGCCTCCCGTGGAACCCTAATTTCAAAAGAGGGCAAAGAAAACTAACCGGTTTCACCGGAAGAGAGCGCCGCCGTCACGGCCGCGCCGTCCCTCTCGATCACGACGCGCATCGGCAAGCCGAGGCGTCGGAAGAAGGACCTTAACCCCACGGGGTCAAAGAGAAAGCTCACCACCGCCACGGATGGCGGCACACGTGCCACGCTCGACGGAGCAGCACGCTGGACCAAGTCTGCAGCACGCTCCTCCGGCGAGCGGAGCGCAGCGCCGCCGTGTGCAGGGCCACCAAGGGCTCGGGACAGAGAGGCAGAGGGGGCGCAGCCGCGCGCCTCTCTTGCCAGCGGGCGGCGGTAGAAAGAAAAAGAGGGGAAGGAGAGAAGGGCCCGCGCGGCGCGGTGGCTCCCCACGCCGTCTCCGGCGGCCGGCGGCCGTCGGAACCCAAACCCTAAAAGTCGCCGCTGCGAGAGAGAGGAGAGCACGCGGGGCGAGAGAGAGAGAAAATGAAGCTAGGGCTTTCGGATCGCGTCTGGCGCGTTGGTTTTCTTCTAGCTACAAGTGCGCTGGACCGTCCGATGCAAATGGACGGCCAGGATCGCCTAGATCCTAACCCTAGCTCGCCTGGGCTTTTTGGGCCGAAAGTGGAGAAGGCCGCAACAGCGGGCGCGCACGCAAACGGGCCGTGGGCCGCGAGCGTGACAGATCGCTGGGCTGGGCCGTTTTTAGGACAGAACTGAAACAGAGAGTTTTTTCTCCAGTTTTATTTTTTCCAGAAGTATGTTTTGGTTGTTTTTTGTCCATTTTTGGGCAAATTTTCATCTAGTTTTTTCCTATTCAAATTTATCCAACGAAACTTTTGTTTTAGGAAACAGAAAAGTAAAAGAAATACTTATTAAAAGTATGAAGTTTATGAATTTTCATTCATGTTTTCCGCTGCAAATAAATAAAAGTGCTCTATTAAAAGTAAAATAGACATAAAGAGAGAATTAAATTTTTAGAGCATGTTAAAGTGATTATTCAAAGATTATGATTCTGTTATTTTTATGACCAACGTTGTTAATAACATAATCATGATTTGTTATGTTATATGTGCATTTGTTGCTATTTTCTGCCCAACGGTGATATAGTTTTAATTGCACAAACAGTTGTATGTTTTAATTTTGACCAACGTTGGATTATTGCATGCAATTGTTGGTTCTCATCTCAATGTGATTTTTCAGGAGGGTACTACTTGATGAGCTGCATCAAGGATGTTCCAACCCTCAGAGGTGACAACTACTCCGAATGGAGAAAGAAAGTTGATCTGGCTTTTGTTTGTGCTGAGGTGGACTGGGTTGTGGACACTCCACAGCCAGTTAAACCTACAGAGCCAGTCAGAGATGAAAAAGATGATGATATGCTTGGGAAAAAAGAGGAGGGATTACGCTCCATTGGAGATGTCGTATACCCTCGAAAACAAAAAGTGGCACTGCCAACAAAAAGTGCATGGCTTTCATAAAGAACACAATTGAGGTCGCTATTGTGGGCTCAATTGCAGAGTGTGCTTCCGTAAGGGAGTTTCTTGAAAAGATAAAGAGCCAGTTCACTGGTTCTTCAAAGATATATGCTACCCAGTTGCTAAAGCAGCTGGTGACAGAAAAGTACACAGGAGGTGGACATGGCATAAGAGAGCACATCCTCAGGATGAGCAACATGGCAGCTAAGCTTAAGCCCATGGACGATGATTTGGAGCTCAAGCCTACGCTCCTTGTTCACCTGTTATGGCTTCACTGCCAAGTCAGTTTGACACTTTTGTTGTCAACTACAACATGTCGCCTGAAAAATGGGACATTGAAAAGACAATAGCCATGTGTGTGCAAGAAGAGGAAAGACTTAAAGCTTCACATGGTGGTTCTCTGAACTATGTGAAGGATAACAAGAAAAAGAACTACAATCAAAGTAGCAATGGTTCCCCTTCAAAGCCACATGGAAAAGCTCCCACGCATTATCAGCATCAGCAGAAGTCTCTTCCAGTGGACAAAGATACATGTCTCCTATAAGAAGACTGGGCATTACAAGAAAGATTGCCCTGTTGGCTAAAGTCCATAATGGCAAAGAGAGGTAACAACATTGTTTCCTTTGTAAATGAATCCTTGTATACACAGTTTTCGAAATCTACTTGGTGGATTGACTCAGGTGCAACTGTTCATGTTGCAAATTCATTACAGGGATTCCATTCGACGCGGACTACGCAAAGAAGCGAAAGATGCATTGAAGTTGCAAATGGAGTTCAAGCAGACGTTGAAGCTGTCGGCGACATCTCCTGGAGTTAGCTGATGGATTCACGATTCTGCTTAGAGATGTTTTATATGTTCCTTCATTACACAGAAACTTGATTAGTGTTTCACGTTTGGACAAAGATAATTATGAATGTTATTTTGGACATGGCAAGTGTGCCATATGGTGTAATAATACTCATGTGGGTGTTGCTTTACTTCACAATGAGCTTTATTTATTATCCACGTGAAAAAGTGTATTCTGTGTGTAAAGTGAATGAGCATGTTTCCGCGCCGGATAAAGAACAAAAGAAAAGAAAGAGAACTCATGACTCATCGAAATTATGGCACTGTCGCTTGGGCCATATTTCGAGGGGGAGAATAGAAAGTCTAGTTAAAAATGAAATTCTTCCTCCATTAGAGTTCTCAGACTTAGAACAATGCATAGATTGCATTAAAGGAAAGTATGTAAAACAAATCAAAAAGGGTGCAAACCGAAGTACAGGAACACTAGAAATCATTCACACTGACATTTGTGGACCATTTCCTGTGAAAAGTGTGGATGGCTATGACTCGTTTATAACATTCACAGATGATTACTCCCGATATGGTTATATTTATCCAATCAAAGAAAAGTCTGAAGCGTTGGATAAATTTAAGATATTCAAAGCTGAAGTAGAAAATCAGCATGATAAAAGAATAAAGATAGTGAGATCTGACCGTGGAGGGGAGTACTACGGTCGGCACACTCCATATGGCCAAGTCCCTGGACCTTTTGCGAGGTTCTTACAGGAGACTGGCATAGTGGCCCAGTATACAATGCCGGGCGACCCTCAGCAAAATGGAGTAGCTGAAAGGCGTAACCGTACACTTATGGATATGGTGCGCAGCATGATGAGTTACTCCACCTTGCCATTGGGATTATGGATGGAGGCGCTTAAAACCGCCATTCACATTCTCAATAGAGTACCAAGCAAGTCGGTGCCCAAAACACCGTACGAGTTGTGGACAGGAAGAGTACCCTCTCTACAACACTTCAGAGTGTGGGGGAGCCCAGCTGAGGCCAAAGTATTTAATCCAAATATTGCAAAGTTAGATCCCAAAACAGTCAGTTGCCACTTCATTGGCTATCCTGATAGATCAAAAGGTTTTCGTTTCTACTGTTCAGACAGATACACAAAGTTTGTAGAAACGAGACATGCAGTCTTCTTAGAGGACGAAATGATGAGGGGGAGCATGGTAGCTCGGAAAATTGATCTTGAGGAGAAGAGGGTGTGTGCACCTTTTCCGATGATTCAGGAGCCATTTTTCGCACTACCTGTTGTACCTGCACCGACAATTCCTGAGGTTGAGGTGCAAGCACCTGTTGTAACTCCACCCGTGACAACTATGGGTGAAGATCCGGAACCTGTCCGTCAGGAGCCGACTGAACCCGTTGTTGAGCATGAAAGGGAGGTGCAGCAGCCACTTCAGAATGAGACCCTTAGAAGGTCTAAAAGAGCTAAAAATCAGCTATTTCTACTGATTATAAAGTTTACAATACAGAAATAGCTCATATATAGGTGATCCCACTTCATATGAAGAAGCCATGAGAAGCCCTCACTCATCGAAGTGGGTGGAGGCAATGGAAGAAGAGATGAAATCGATGAGTTCCAACGATGTTTGGGACTTAGAAGATATTCCTAAAGGAGCCAAAACAGTAGGCTGCAAATGGGTATACAAAACTAAGTATGACTCAAAAGGGAATGTAGAAAAGTATAAAGCACGACTTGTGGCAAAAGGATTTACACAAAGAGAAGGGTAGATTACAATGAGACATTTTCACCAGTCTCATGTAAGGATTCCTTCAGAATCATAATGGCACTAGTTGCACATTTTGATTTAGAGCTACATCAAATGGATGTAAAGACGGCATTTCTAAACGGGGATTTAAAAGAAAATGTTTACATGAAACAACCCAAGGGTTTTATCATGGAAGGCAAGGAAGATATGGGATGCCGCCTGAAGAAATCCATTTATGGATTAAAGCAAGCCTCTAGACAGTGGTATCTAAAGTTTAATGAGACAATTAAAAGTTTTGGATTTAAAGAGAATGTTGAGGATAACTGCATTTATGCAAAGTTTAAAAATGGGAAATATATTTTCCTAATCTTGTATGTGGATGATATCTTGCTTGCTAGCAGTGATGTTAGTCTACTACAAGAAACAAAGAAGTACTTATCCTCAAATTTTGATATGAAAGATCTTGGTGAAGCATCATATGTTTTGGGCATAGAAATTCACCGAGATAGGAAAATGGAGTCTTAGGACTATCGCAGAAGGCATATTTTGAAAAGGTTCTTAAAAAGTATAATATGCATAGAGTAGTGCCACACCTGCTCCTATAGTCAAGGGCGACAGTTTTGGGAAATTCCAATGTCCCAAGAACCAGTACGAGATCGATCAAATGAAAGGAGTACCATATGCTTCGGCTGTTGGAAGCTTACAGTATGCACAAGTGTGCACTCGCCCTGACTTAGCTTTTATCACCGGAGTACTCGGTAGATATCAAGAGAATCCAGGCCAGAGCACTGGAAAATGGCAAAGAAAGCATTGCGTTATGCGCAAGGCACAAAGGACCTCATGCTAACATACAGAAGATCTGATTCCCTAGAGATAAGAGGGTATTCAGACGCAGATTTTGCGGGAGACAGAGATGATAGAAAATCCACGTCAGGATACGTGTTCACTCTCGCTGGAGGGGCTATTTCGTGGAGAAGCTCCAAACAGTCAATAGTTGCATCGTCCACGATGTATGCAGAATTTATAGCAGCTTATGAGGCCACAGGGCAGGTGATATGGTTAAAGAAATTTATACCCGACTTGAAAGTGGTAGATTGTATTGACAAACCACTAAAAATGTACTGTGACAACCAGCCCGCAGTATTCTATGCTCACAACAACAAGTCGAGTAATGCTACCAAACCAATAGAGATAAAGTATTATGTTGTGAAAGATAAAATCCAGGATCAAACTATAAGTCTCGAGCATATAAGGACAAAGGATATGCTTGCGGATCCGCTTACGAAAGGCTTACCACCCAGCGTGTTCATGGAACACGTAGCCGGCATGGGTTTAATGGAAAGCCTATGATTCCTGGATCATGAGAGGCCCAAAAGGAACAGAAATTGTTTCAAAACAAAGAGATATATTGTAGCTGTCTGATTCTATCGGCAATTGAGCTGTGACGATGAAACATGCTCTATGTATTGATCTGTGATGAAACAAGTAAAGAGAAAGTACATAGTTAAAAGTAAAAGCTGAGATCAAGGGGGAGAATGTTAGGATGATCTCCACACGCGTGGGTCCAACGGCCAACCGTGACCCATGATCCCGCGCCCTGATCGGGGGCGCTCAACCAACTAATGGTTGACGGGCCCCTGTCACGCAGCGCTATATAAAGGGTGGGGGCCGGCGGCACGCCTCACGAGGTTCGACGTGTGCCGTACACCCCACCAACATCCCTACCGATCTAGGTCAGCGCTGAAGTGACAGGAAGCACCGCCACCACCTGCCACCATCGCCGGCCATCTCCACCATGACCGGCACCTCGAGCGCGTCCGCACAAGGAGAAGGTACTAGTTTTCCTCCACGGGTTTGATCTAGACTAGTGGTCCTACGGGATTTAACACATCCATCTCGCCAGAATTCCTGCAAGTGACACTGAAATTGACACAACACTTAACTTTGTGCCACCACGTTATAAGTACTCAAAGCTTGAGGACTGCAGCAATGGCCTACTTCTTTCTTATCATGGACATAATAAGAGTGAAGAAAGTTTTGACGCCATTGTGTTTAATCCAGCAACTCAAAAGTGGTTGGCAATTCCGGATACTGAACCTGGACCACCTGGCTATAGCACTGATCTTAGGTTGTGCTTTGATCCATTGTGGTCTCAACACTTCTGTATCTTCGAATTCCAGTCCATCCCGACCTTTGGCCCATATGTTGGATCCTCCACTAGCACCACTCAAGTTAAGGTATTTTCCTGAGGGGACTCCACATGGTCTGATTGTCTTTAGGAAACTAAACGTTTATATATTGAGGAGTCGCTCTTCGTAAATGGGGTGCTGTACGTGAAGTACATTCCTGAGCATAAAATTCTGGCACTCGATGCACCTGGCACAAGTGCCCAATGGCTCAACCATAAGATCATTGGGCTGCCAGGATTTCGAGACATGTTTACATATGGCCATGGGTGTCTTGGACAGTCATCAGGGGTCTTATGCTACGCGAAACAAGAATTTCATGCCTCCATGGTGCTGATTTGGAATTTGGAAGGCCCTGACAGTTGGGTAGTGAAGCATTGTTTAAATACGACTAATGTATTTGGGAGGGACAAGTTGCTCAGCTCTTACCGGAGAGGAGTTTGGTATTTCGATTATGTTGACATCCTGGCTTTTGACTTGGAGAGGGAGATAGTTATCCTCAATGACAGGATAGCTCATAAGATCGTTTCAGTTAGCATTAGTACTGGAAAAGGCTAGCGGTTTCTAAAGGTTCCAAAAAAGTTAACTAAGCTGTACTGTAGTCTATTCTATGTGCCATATTATGGCGAAGTTCCCTCTCTAGTGCGATCATGATATATTATGCCTTAGCTACTTTGTAACCACCTTTTATGCATTATCTGCATGAAACAGCCGTGGCTTAATTCGTGTGCCGTTTGTCTGAATGGTGTAGTAGTACTTGTCTTTTCGGCCTGTCAACTCAGATCGAACTTATGCTCGCTTGATATGGAAAACTGCAGATTAAATATATGTTGTGTTGATGTTTTTAACATATTGAGTGGAACTACACCCAGACATGAATACTTGCAATGTATGAGTGGAACTATATATACTCAGACATGAATATGCGTTGATGTTCTTTCCAGGTATGAGTCTAATATGTGTGCCCCGGCAAGAACAGTTTACATTACAAATAAATAGCTTATGTTGTTTTTTGTTTCTTCACTGTTAGCATTCTCCTCGATAGAGTAGATAAGGTTAAGAAGAGATGACTGCAATGTAGCAGCATATGTTCCAGATGTTGTACTTGTTAGTTTTGAGATAGACAATGTCAGTTAAGAATACTTGTTATGCTTTTTTCAAGCGAGTCTTGTATAGATCGTGTCTGAACTTTGATGTTAGGTCTGCCTATAGGTGATTCAGTCGGTGTTACCGGCGATGTATAGCTCAGTGCTGTTAAGAGTACTTGTTCCGCCCAATTGATTAGTTTCTTAGCACTAGTAGTCGCGGATGATTTCCTGTAGGAAAATATTGTACTAATTCACATTATCATATCCTTTTGGCTAGTTATTCCATTTAATGGTAGGTACGACTTGTCTTAAATTGTACACAGATGTACAATTGTAAGGAAATATTGTACCAATTCAAATATGTGTACCAATTTCCTGCAAGGATATTATATACTATTTCACATCATATCCTTTAGGCTCAGCTGCAACTTCCAACATGTGGGTCTAACAAAAGAACAAAATAAATAGCTTCAGGCCTTCGACGACATTGTTTTTTAAGGAGAAACCACTGCTAATTGATATTATAAGCTGAGTACAATACAGTGATTGTTGCTTTGATATTATGGCAGATATGCAAGTCCTGTTCTTTGCTGAACATCGTGAAAGATTGTCATCCAAGTCAGATCATGTCCGCTGGAGTGGTTAGCACCCACTAAGTGTCTTTATTTTGCACCCTTTTCCTCCTAGGAGGCATATAAACCAAGTATCCTTCCTTTTTCTAGAAAACAAATTAAGAATATTTTAATTATTTCAAGGCATTTTAATCATATCAATTTAAGACACACTGATAACTATTAAACCATAAAAGCGGTTCCCAAAATAATAAAAAATATATCCAATTAGATACATTTTGGATCAATGGAAAATAATTCATACTGACTTATGCATAATAGCATATCGCCAACCCAAGATTTCAGGAAATGAGGTCTAGTCGAACCGAGTTCCAAAGCTCTGGGTTACGGTTGAGTTCATTTTCGTCCATGTCTGCTGATTATTTTACCAAATTACATGCATAGAAATAACTGCTATTTTTATAATGGGATTTTTTTTTCCACATTTGGTTTTGCCCAGTTTCCTTTTGCCACTTATCAATTTCAACATTTTGCACAAAACAAGACAATGCCTTCTTCTAAACACGAAATTAGTAGTAAGCAAAGCAAAATATTACTGTCAATCCAAGTGGCAGCACTTCGTTTAACTGCCATACTACTGTTCTAGCTGTTACTAGTCTACCAGTTAGGCACAAATACACTAGTACTATTTCAGACTCAAGCCTATGATCTGACCTGACCTAACTAGCCAGCCAGTGAGCAACAACTTAGTTACAGCCATCGACGTATCTCTGTACAATGAGTCGACGCTGCTATACACAAAACAAAAGCTGGTATTTTACACGATGTTAACAAGAGAATGGGTGAAATCAGTCCCAACCCATCAGCATGTTCATGACACTATCGACGATCTTGTTTTGCGCCGAGCAAGAGAGCTCATGGTCGTGCTCACCCAGGTGCACCCTGTACACCTCCCACTCCCTGTCATCCACCACGTGCCGCCCAATCTCCGCCTGCAACCATATAGTCATTGTTACTACAAGGATACATCACCTGATATGTCAAAGCATTGGTAGGCACACGATCGCATACCAAGAAGACCCGCTTGTGGAGATTCTTGAGAGCGAGGGTTATGTCGTAGAACACCAGCGGTCTTCCCTTCCCGGACACCTCGACCGGATTCGCCACCAGAAGTTCCATGTCAGGGCCTCGGTTCACCAGCGCCACGCGGAGCGGCCGCAGGAGCTCCATCCTTAGGCGGGAGCACAGCGTCCTCTGTTTCTGCTGATCAATTATCTTCTTCCCGTCTGATTGCACCGCGAAAAGATCCAGCTCACACCTGCCCTTTTGGCCCGCGTAGAATCGGCCATAAGAAATCTGACAGGAAATAAGTCATCTTATTTCACAAAGCAATGTGAAAAACACATAGAGAGCGACATTTATTTTAGGCTTCAGTTGTTATTACCTGGATGTTGCAGTCCTTCAATGTTCTCATGATGTCATATAGGAGGCCCTTGTGGTCAACGCACTGGATCTGGATAAGCGTGTGCATGGGGCTGAGGGAGTTGTCCGTCGTAACCGACATGCTACTGTTGGACGTTGAGCGGCTCAACTGGTCCTCTATGAGATCACTGTTGAACATCCGGTCCAGCACAAGAGGCGGCAACAGTGCGGAAGCTTGGAGGCAAGAAGACATGTCTTCTGTCGCAGAATCTATCTCACAACTTGTCACCGAGTCGCCCAACACGCTCTGAAGTTTTTCATAAGCTTCTTCCCTCCTGTTCTTCGTGTGTAGTAGTTCCCTGAAATCATTTGCACGAGTCAAGTCGATGCACGAGGTACCCATTCATCTACCTTCACAAAGTAATGCCACTTATATTTCAAATGATGGGGCTTAATGGACACATACATAAACTATATAAATGACGACAGCATGATAAACTATGAAGACATGACTTGACAACTTCATACTGCTCAAGCAAGTGATCAAAAGGATGGTACTTCATATCCTAAGATAATACTATACGACTTGCCCACTTGGGAAACAGGGACATTTTTAGCAAGCAGTTTGTTAAAATCATCAATAATAAAAGGAGGAACCATATTTTATTACTGGAATGACATAACCAAAAGAACATATATGACACGCCGAAAAGGATGTATAAGAAATGGACCTAGCATCTGTGATGAAGAAAAGGTCCATCACTCTGCCGTCAGGAGTGGTGGAGACCTTCACCCTCCTGATTGTGAGCTCCATCTCGCATAACACGCGTGTCACGTCTGCAAAAAACTGAATTAATTCCCAGCACAAGAGCCTGGATCAGACATTTGTCACACGGTGGAATCTTTTCCTGCTCTTTTTTCACTAAAACTACATTTTTGCCCACTAAAACCCCGATTACAGGAGAAGGCGTTATTGAGCCAAACAACACCAGTTGCAAGATGAAGTTGAACAGCTTGAATACATACTGATCACAAGTACATAGATCACAAGTACATAGACACATGAATTCGTTCCGCTTGCCTCCGTGAGCGGTCTAACGATAATGATCGGGCGTCTCAGAAGAAGAAACTAGAGAAATGAATGCAGGCAATAGTCATGTAATCTGGAGGGTTGGCTGTCCGATCAGGAGTCAAGACAGCAACACACATGTTTCTTCACAAAATAGTAGTAGAAGAGTAGTGTCAATATTTCTTCTTCTAAGATGGCATGGATTACCGGACTGAGTGCCTTGTAGTTGTGGTGATATCGGAGGTTAAACAGTTAGGCAGATTTACTAACACAACGTCTAACTCGAAACAAAGACATAAAGGTGCTGAAACTGAATCCTACCATGGAGGAGTCCCATCCGGTCGAAGCAGCAGAACTTGAGCAGGAAGACCTGTGGCGCGGCGGGCGCAAGATTATCGTCGAGACCGGCGGCTGCAAGGTAGGAGGCGTCGAGGCCGTAGGGCGCGGCGGCGGGGCAGAGGTCGACCAGCCTCTCCTTGAGGAGGTCCCACGCTGTTGGGCGCCGGCCCCGCCTGGCCACCACCCAGAGCACGATGTAGCACCACCTCCCGTCCGTGTTCATGTCTGCCACAGGCAACAGTTTTAGTTCAGAGACATTCAGTCAGGAGAGTGAGAAAAAAAGATGGGATTTTTGAGAAAGTGGATGAAGGAGGAGTGAACGCACCTCCCTTGAGGATGTTGAGGCCGAAGAGGAGGACGACGCGGCAGAGGTCGCATCCGAGGCCGGTCTTGTCGGGGCAGCTGACGGTGACGACGGTGGGGTCGCCGGCGGCATCCGGGTGCCGGATTTGCACCACCTCGTCGCTGGGCACCCCCATCGCTCCTCCCTAGCTAGCTATCAGTTTCTCTCTTCCTTTCTAGGAATTGAGGCACCAAATCAGAAATCTTTGGTTGCTCCGGATAGGGGAACCTGGACTTGTTTCCTCCGTCCCTAATTATGGGCTGGGGCTGGGGTGTCGCGGGTGAGGGGACAGATTTGGCGGCAGCGGCGGCGGCGGGACGGGGATCTTTGTCACCGGAAGGCAAGGGGACGAGGAATCTTGGAGAGTGGATTCGCCGCTCAGTCTCAGTCTTGGCATAATTTGGTGCCAAGATACGGAAGCAAGGAAGGAAGGATACTATTATTATCCCAAAGAAAGAATGGAAAAGCTACCTACAGGCGCGCGGAGATTCGTGGCAACGGCTCGATCGTGCGGGTATGTGACGTGACAGGGACAGCGAGTAGATGCCGCAGATGACAACCTCGTTATAAGATAGTAAGTATCTCACACGCAGTTGTTTTAGCTGCTTCTCTGCACGTCACAGAGACACAGACTCACAGTCCCATTAATTAATTGGTCATTAGACACATCGAATCCATTGAAAAGACTGGCCTACACACAGTCTGTGGTAAACTATGCTGCGGTGCTCTTTTTTGTATATATATATGTGTAGGAAATAATGTCGAGTAATTAATATGGTGGCCGAGATTAATTAATCTGGTGACTATAACTAATTAATCTTACAACTACAACTACGATACATCTGACTTTAAATATAAAAAATGTCACCCATATAAAATCCAAAGGCGATTCAAACTTTGAAACAACAAAGTTCAAACAATAAGTAAAATTTATAAATCCCGGGAAACCCTCCGACAATGATCTGATGCTCGAGCTCACGGGAGGTATGAAAACGAGGCGGAAACATTCCGCTGCGGCGGCGATGGCTAGTTCGAGAGAAGTGCGAAGTTGGACGACTGGCCAACGACGGATGTCAATCTGCAATAACGGCGACGCGGGGGGCACAACCTCTCGGTCATATCATAGAGTGGCAACCGCATGGCGAGGGTCCCTCGCTCTCTCGTGAAGACTAGAAGACGGCGGGGTGGTGTCGTGGGGGTCTAGGGAGGCTAAAGACAGAGCTTAGGCGGCATGCGGTTGGAGAGGGGACTAGGTCACTCTATCCGACGGTGGAACGAAGAGAAGTTGGCGTCCCGCCACAGTAGGGATTTGTCTCAGTTGTAGGTTCGCAGGGTTAGAGATGCTCGTTCTTACAGAGTCCCACGTTAACAGCGTGACACATCATCAAATTCTACTACTATGTCACCAAACATTAAGATACAAGTATTTTGTAAGCATTTTATAACGTTGACTTCAGAAAGATGGCTTCGTAGGAGGAAAGAAAGCAGGCTGTTTAACCTTGAAGTAGATCCACGTCTAAGAATAGTCGTCGGCGTCCTTTGTCGACAATATTTTCCATCAAATTTCAAAAGAGACATCATCTTCTAATGTAGTACTAGTATATGGCCATTTGCAAAGCAGTAGACAATGACGTCTTTCCGATGATAAAGATGAAATGTTATAACGTGCCAGGCTCACACACCGCTAACAATTCACACAAGTCAAAGCAAAAGTAAGCAGCTAGCGCCTAGTGCCTAGCGCCAATACATCATCAGATTCTACATTACCATGTCAGTGAACATTAAGCTAAGAGTGTACGTAGTATTACTGTATGTAAATATCACAACATAACTTTTATGGAGAAAAGCCTTGATTAAAGGATCGTGTCTTTTAGAATTTGATGTGGGTTTTAACTCCATGGACGGCGAAATAATTCCTGAAAAATGACCGGAAACGTTTAGTCCAACATTGCTAGTTGGTGTGTGTTATGCTATACTTGTTGCATATCTCGTTTGCCCATGCTATACTTGTTGGCACTATCTTGAGAATATTAATTGTTGTCGTGATATTTAGTTCGATTAGATTAATCTGAAAATTTCTAATTCTTTCAATAGTGCCCTACTTCCTAGGAGGAGAGAAAGCAGATTGAAAGTTCAACCTTGAACGAGATCCACATCTAAAGCATAGTTGTCCTCGTCCTTTGTCGATAATATTTTCCAACAAACGAAAGAGACGTCTTCAAATATAGTAGATAGTACATGGCCATTTGCATTTGCAAAGCAGTGGTAATGGAGATGGACAGTAACATGTGTCCAATAAGAGATGAAATATTGCGTGGCACGCCCACTCACCGCTAACAAGTCAAGCAAAAGTGAAGAGCTAGCTAGCTAGGACTCCATCTCCATCCGCATGCAGGATCTGAGCCTGCTTCTCCAACGTTGAAAACCACATCAAAGTCACAGGTTGGGAGGCTGGCAACAGTTCCATAATTCGAAGCTAGGTGCCCTAGAATATGTTTTTCTTTTAATTTTTGCTATATATTCGGCATGACATGCTGCGTCCATAATAATAGTAATAATTACTACTCCCTCCGTCCATGAAAGGATGTCTCAACTTTCTTTAAATTTGTATGTATGTACACACTAAAATATGTCTACATAAATACAAATTTAGATAAATTTGAAACATCTTTTATGAATAGAGAGAGTATTAATGGGCATTTAGTCAGTGGTGATGAAAGCAAAGTGCCACTCTGCGCAAGGTTCGTGTCACTGTCTTGATTTCTCTTCCACGGCCTTTTATGGAGCGGCAACGGTTTGTTAAACCTGCCACTTGTACACAGTGGTAGAAAAAAGAAGTCCATCTTGATAGCAATTCTGGGTCGCTGTCGGGCACGTCTGCCTCAGCTGGATACTACGGATCGATCTTGAGGAGATCGAGGCCTTGTCAATGTGCTCATCCCAACTACACGTCCTGCCTGCGTCATCTCTTGATGTTATCTTTCGTCACTGGCTTGGTCATTTTTCATCTAATAAATGATATTTTTGGCGGTAGGTATGAGAGTAACAGAGTAAGGCACTCCTAGCTAGTTACTTCCTGCCAGGGATTCGCACACCCTTTTTGGAAAAAAAAAACTAGTTACTTCCCCTCAAAGCAACATTGTCATTGTTATTTTCTTGAAGAAACTACTGCTGACATACTTGCATTTTGTAACAACTGCTTGCATCAGACTACTTGTGGTCAACTTCCTGCACACCTAACTGACAGCAAAACCAGAAAAAAAAGGTACGGGCCTAATCTCATTGCACTGCCACCGAGTAATTTCTTGAAGCAACTTAGTGGATCACAACCCGAGCTACCGAAGCAAAGCCTGCATTAGCAAACCATGGGTAAAGTATATATTCTCAAATACCGACCGCAACAAAAAGTGAAACTACATGGATATGGTTTTATACCGCTCTCTAATACTTAATTTCTTCCATATCAATCGCTCTCTCTCCTTTTCATCTTACATGTGGGCCAGGGTGTCAGAATCGTTGTCAATTTCGCATCAGACCGCGGTTTGGAGAAAACTTGCGCCAAATGTTGTATGGGAATGAGATTGAGACAACGACTTGTACCATTCCGTAAATTTGGCACAAAAACTGGTAGTAATGTGTTATTATCTCACACTTCCTTGAAGCCTTGCTCTAGTTCCCTTTCGACTAGCGAACATGGGGCATCGTTCTCGGTTCTTGATCTCGTAGCAGGCAGGGTGAGAGCGGCTAGAGTCCACAGTGTTGGGGCAGGCTAAAGTCCAACAACGGTCTTGGTTCACAAGCCAGAGGAAAAACTTGATGCTAGAAGGTGTCCATCTCTTCCATATAAGCTTCCACGAGTTGTAGTTGGCAGAATATTTTTACATTTAGAATATACTGCTTTAAATTTTTCTGTTATTTATCTAATTTTAGAAGAATTTTATACAATTTGTTTGTTCTGGACTTTGTAATTATGCCTTTGTAATATTTTCAAGGACATTGTATTTCAAATGTAATTTTAATTATTGTATCAACTTCTGTACGTATTCATTTTTGTGGATATTTAAATTAGGTGGGCACTTTTCAAGCACAAATCCTCCATAGGTAGGCTCAACTATGCGTGCACCAATAATTTAAGACTAAACAACAAGCAAGCAATTCAACTATCCACAGATATCCTATTCTCCGTTGGAGAATTACAACACAAGAATTAAACAAACCAGCATCTTATTAACCTACTTCCCATGTTTGATTTCGTGCATAAACTTTTATTTGAGAAAACATCAAAAAACGCTTATATACACCAGATGGAATTAACCAAGCATCGAGATTGATACTATACCAAATAATAAAATAGTATGTATGGACCATTTTACGTTTGGGGACGCTGCCATAAGTGATGCTAGTTCAGTACCAAGTGCCCAGCATTACATGTTGTCATTTATTACTAAACCCAACTTAAAAGATACATTTCCCGATGCCTCCGGTTTATAATCTAGAATCTTATAACAAATATAGTGTACCTTATAATACACTAGAACCATGTTTAAGATATTTGGTTGGCATACATTTAAGAAATCCCTATCATTATATTAAGTATATTAAAATATATACACGAACACACGTACTTAAAGATGACTACAAATGTAGACCATATAAAATACAACCATGAATAATTGATTCAAAAGAAAAATGTTTAACTTAGCACAAGGAAACTTTTGAGTGATATAAGTTAACACTATAACTAATATTCGAAAACATATGTGGTTAACCATGCATTCCAAGTAATAAAGAATTGTATGAATTAAGACCATATTAGGCTACAAATAAGTTCAATTGAAGTACAAAATTTTAGTATAAATGTGTTTGTTTTAATTTACCCTACGGTCAATATGTGGCCACTTGCAAAGCAGTAGACAATGACGTTTTTCTGATGATAAAGATGAAATGTTATAACGTGCCATGCCCACACACCGCTAACAATTCACACAAATCAAAGCAAAAGTAAGCAGCTAGCCTAGCCCTAGCTAGGACACATCCACAACTCCCTCTCGCGCCTTTCTTCAGCTTGCTTCTTCCTGTTCGTCCATTCGGGACGGGGCAGGCAGCCCACATACATGAAGAGAAAAAGAGGGGGGGACCTTGTCTGTCGGTCGAAGAAGGCAACAAACAAGTGGAAGCAACCGATGCTTTGGTCATTCGACTCCTTGATGCCAGTCTGTGCTTGCTGTCATGCTGGCAAAAGCGGGGGTTTCGGCCGGTTTTACCTACTATTGGATTTGAACCAATGACTCTCGCCGTATGAAAGCGATACTCTAACCGCTGAGTCAAGTAGGTCAAGCTGAGTCAAGTCAGAGAAAATCGAAAAAAAGTACGGTACCCTTCGGCCTCCAGGTTGGGAACACGCAACAGTTGCATAACTCCAAGCTAGTGTTTAATTATCCAACCAAATACAAGAGGTCATATAAAAAACTATGAGGGATCAGCGTCCAACACATCATCAGATTCTACATTACCATGTCAGTGAACATTGAGCTAAGAGTGTAGTATTACTACATGTAAATATCACAATAGTAGTTTTACGGAGCAAAGCCTTGATTAAAGAGTCTTGCGTCTTTTGGAATTTGATGTGGGCTTTAACGCCATGGACCAAATAATTTTTAAGAAATGTCCTGAAAGGTTTAGTCACGCGTTGCTAGTTGGTGTGTTAGGCTATACTTGTTGCATGTCTCGTTTGCTGATGATAGTTGATCTCGAGAATATTAAATGTTGTCGTGATATTTAGTTCGATTAGATTAATTTGAAAATCTATAATTCTTTCAAGAGTGCCCTGCTTCCTAGGAGGAGAGAAAGCAGATTGAAAGTTCAACCTTGAGACTAGCCATAGTGGGGAGTATCATATACTAGTATCATGCATATGATACTAGTCTATGTTACTACTTTCATAGTGGGAAGTAACATATGCGTGGTATCATATACTAGTACATTTATTAGCTTCTACACTCATCTTGTTTTGGAAATCCGTTATGTTACGGTATCTACCTATGATACCACTATCATCTCTCACCTCATTAATTGCAGTGCCACATCATCTTTTTGCCAACATGGAATGCATGATACTCCTTATGATACTCCCACTATGGCTAGTCTGAACGAGATCCACATCTAAAGGCAGTTGTCCTCGTCCTTTGTCGATATTATTTTCCAACAAGGGAAGGAGACGTCTTTAAATTTAGTACAGTAGATAGTACATGGCCATATTTCCATTTGCAAAGCAGTGGTAATGGTCTAATGGAGATGGACAATAACATGTGTCCAATAAAAGATGAAATATTGTGTGTCAAGCAAAAGTGAACAGCTAGCTAGTATCTTGGACTCCATCTCCATCCGCATGCACGATCTGAGCCTGCTTCTCCAAGGTTGAAAATCACGTCAAACTACAGCAGTACCACAGGTTGGGAGGCTGGGAGCATAGCAACAGTTCCATGATTCAAAGCTAGGTGCTCTAGATTATGTTTTTTTTTCTTCAGTTTGTACTGCATACTGGGCATGACATGCTGCGTCCATAATACAGTAATTATTAATATCTAAAGATAACATCCTTGGGCAGGCCAGCCCCCTCCTCAGAGCTCAGAGCACCGTGGCCGTCGAAACTCAGGCTTGATGCGATCCTGTCCGTCCGTTTTTTCCAGCGCGAATCTTGATGCGATCTGGACCGTCCGATCTCTAGCCATCCCCATCGGCCGGAGCTTTTCTACACGCGTGGACGTCGCCCCGAGTCGCTGCCGGTGGTCCCAGGTATTTTCTGGACCCACATGTCATCCTGTGTAGTAGGTTTTTCCCGTGTGCACTGCGAAACTGGCATCGGGGCGCTGCCACCGCGCCGTAATTTTGTCAAAGATCTATGGGCAAAATGGTCATTTCACGCCCGTGGTATATAAACCGTGCCCGCAGTGGAAAACCCTAGCCCAATCCCCTCGCGCGTGCGCTCCTCTCCAATCCCCTCGCGCGTGCGGCGCTCCACCAGTCCCCTCCCGTCTCCTCCCCCAATCCCCTTTCCCCTCACGACGGGATCAGCACGGGGACGGCCGGATCCGGCGGCGACCGGAGCAGGGGCGCCGCCGACGAGGTCGGCCGGCGCGGGTGCGGTCGGCAACGAGGGCGGCCGGTGCAGTGCAGGAGCACGGCAGCGGTGGCGGTCGACGCGGCCAAAGAGGAGGCAGGGAGGAGTCCGCGCGGACGGCGGCAACAAGCGGCGGCGCAACGGTGGCGGCAGCGGACGACGGCGCTGGCCGGCGGCGGCAGCAGACGACGGCTCCGGCAACATCCCTAGCCTGCCACCCTCTCCTCTGCCTTGGAGGAGCTCGTGGAGAAGGAGCAGCATGAGGAGGGGCTCTAGGGTTCGTCAAGGTTTGCCTATGCCTCCACACCGCTCTTTCCCTTTCTTTATCTTTTTTTCGATTTGATCTGAGGCGCCCATGTTCCTCCCCTTTATGCTGCTCAGATCTGATGGTCTGCAACTTTTGCTCTATTTCTCAGGGATTAGACTGCAGCAAGAATCAACCCAGCTCTGGTGGTGGTAAGGAGGAGCACGGGGATGGGCTGCTGCTCTTGTGCCCTGCTCCTCTTTTTCCTGTGAGCGGGAGAAGCACGACCGCCGCCACAAACAAATGAGATCGAGCTAAGGTTAGCTGCCGTTGGTTCTCCTTTTTCTCACCGCACTACTGTGCTATCCATCTCTCAAATTCGTTTTGCTTTTAAATATTTCAGTCATGTGAGGTCACGTATCCAGATTTAGGACCTGCCCACTATTCATGCATGCGTCTCTTTCCACACAGGTTAATTTCCTAGGTTGTTCTTGATGCTATAGTTGATTTGGAACCAACTGTCGGCTTCAGTCCAGGTCTGCCAATTGACAAAAGGTGTATGGTACCTAATTTTTAGACCCTTATGTAGCCTAAAATTTCACAGCTGATTCAAATTATATGTGACGTTTTCTTTAGGCATGTTTGCATATATATGAAAATGAAGGACTGCAATATCATGCTATCAATTTAGCACGGAGGATGCGGACAGGAGGAGCTCTCTCAGCTGCAGCCGGTGAAATCAGGGAGGATGTGCACGCCAAGAGCTCGACCTCCACTGGTGTCTCTGAACTCCATGTCGACCAACAGCGGCGGCATTAGGTTGATGGCGTGTCCCTGGTAAGGTAATGGCCATGCTCTCTCCTAGCTCTTTTATGTTGGCGAATTTGTTGTGAAATCTGGTTTGTTATCGTGTAGGATTGTCATTCGTCTCTATTTATTTTGTTCAGGTGTGCTATGGAAGAAGAGATGAAGTTAAGAGTTCTCTCAGCTACAGCCGGTGAAATCGGGGAGGATGCGCACGCTAAGAGCTCGACCTCCATTGGCGTCTCTGAACTCCATGTCGACCAACAGCGGCGGCATTAGGTTGATGGCGTGTCCCTGGCTGCATGCTCAAAAAAGATAATGGCCATGCTCTCTCCTAGCTCTTTTATGTTGCCGAATTTGTTGTGATATCTGGTCTGTTATCGTGTAGGATTGTCATTCATCTCTATTTATTTTGTTCAGGTGTGCTATGGAAGAAGAGATGAAGTTCTATATAAGATTGGGCCTAATTTTGACGTTCTAAAGGTAATGGCTAGAATATACAAGATGATCTTTCTCTTTGTTCAGAGAAAGGTTCTCTTGCTTTCCTTCTATGTTTCTGATGTTTTATTCCAACTTATCTTTGTTGGGTACAGTAGGCAATCCCTGGTAGTTCCCGCAGTACCTCGCTGGTGTGGAGTATCTGCTCAAGGCTTGGGTGCTGCGGAGCTCTCCGTGAAGGTGTGCCATGGGTTGTTGAGTTCGGGTGGTTGTGTAGGCTGCAAGTGTTGTGTTTGATTCAGTGTTGTCAGAAATGAGAGTTGCTGCCAGTGTTGGTTAATTGTTTTTCCAATGCTTACATTACTATTGTATTGCTACTTTCTTGCTAATGATCGTGTATATATATTACATTCAGTTCTCGGAACTTGAGTAATGGAGAAGGCTTGCTTTTCACATAAAAGAACAACCATAAGAAACAAACTTTTCTGTGATTATTTGCTATGCAGCAGCCATTTTCACTATACTGATGTCACATCTCATATAGTTCCTTTTCTCGGTTCCTTTTTCCAAGGTACATCAGTCCAAGAAAATGATTTTTACAGGGTTCAGCTTTAGGTGTTTCCCAAATTCCGCTCTATTTGTGTTGATTAAAATGTCATGTGATGGGGTGCAACATAATATATCATTTGGAATTTACATTATATACATATCACATGCTAATAAAAGGTAAAAATCATCTATATTGGCCCTCCATTGTGGTACGGTGAATTGGAAACTGCTTACTGTATGTTTTTAATTGCACACCATCTGCTTGACATTGTCAAATATTTTTTGCTGGCTGGCTTAGGCAGTACGAGATCAGTTATTGCTGCCTTTTTCTTTTTTGAAGGTGTTATTTCCTTGCCCTGCAAAACATCAGAATAGGTGGTTATAACCTAGGCTGGTTGATACTTATCTGTTGCAACTGTAGTATATAAATTATGCTCATAAAATTATCTCTCCGCGTTCTATTTATGAGTTCTTATGTTTTATATGTTTCTCTCTAGGAGATGCTTGCAGCCTTGACCTTGGTTGGGTGTTGAGCTTGTGGTGTAGCAAATTAACTGTATATACTACCCCTGCGTCAGTGCTACTGCCACAGTGAGAACGGGCGCCTCAACCATCCTAGCTATCATGCTGCAAGATTTGAGGTGTTCCAAAGGTCATATATATTTGTGATAATATTGTCTTTCTTCTATTAAGAACTGATGCTTACATGGTTGCCTTATGTAAAATTATGTCATCTGTAACCTTTTTCTTCACCGCGGGATTTAGTGGGTTTAGTTCTGCAAATCTTTTGAGCACTGTGCTTATTTGTAGTTTTGATTTTGTGGCAGCAAGTAAACCTTGCATATCGATTATTCTGTGATGCATATATTACTGAAGCCGTCTTGTGGTTATTGCATATCTGCTCGAAAGACAATTTTGTCATATCATCAGTCTAATGCAAACAACAAGACACTAAAGAAAAAAAGGTGTTCTTATGTCATTCATTTGTAGACGTATGAAATAACTGAGCTTCAGTTAGTCATATCCAGTCTCATGTTTAACTGTAGTAAAATATTTCCACTTATTATATTTATTGTTTCATTGGAGGACAAATAACCAAGCCTTATTGTTTTATAGAAGCACTAGGTACTGAAGTTTGCCCAATTTACAATAGTACTTATGCTATGTCTGTCCAGCATTACATTAAACAGATGAAATTCAGTTTATTTTATGTTTTAGATTTCAAATGCACTGATCTTGTTGATGTATAAATTGTTGTCAGTTCAGTTCAGGCATGACTTATTCAATGTACTGATTTATGTACGACTTTTAACAGAGCCAGTCAGCTAAAACTAAAAGTATGTTCCATTGCGACGCCATAGTTACATCAATAGGCTGTGTGGTCCAGCCAGCTATGTATTCCTACTTAGTTTGTGTAGCTGTTGAATCATATGTACCCATGTCATATTTGTTTCAGCTCGCTTTGTTTGCAGCTTAATTTTGTTTTCATCTTTTTGTATAGTTCCAGGTTCTGTATGTGTTGAGAAATCTAATGATGTTTATGTGGATATTGTGCAGATACTACTTCCTAATCAGTTCTACAAATGCTCGGATTCTCAGTTTTCTCTATGCTTATGGTAGAGATATGACGAAATGTAACCTTCCATTGGTGTATTGGTGGTGAATATGCAGTCTGGTATGCTCTTTTCTTTAATGCATGTAATTATTTGTTATTTTGTTATATTTAGGAAAGTATGATCTGAGAACCGCTACTTGAACTGCATCTGGTACTTTTGTTTAGCTTCTTTTAACCTTCAGACTATATGTGGCTGGCATGACCCATCCTTTGACCTTTTCTATGATGGAATATCAGGAAGTAGCCTACACATTAGTCTGATATGCAGTTCACCTCCTTGCTTGCCACTCAGTCTTATATTTTTGAATTCTGAAATTTGTTGAGTAGGAGGCAGCGAGAGTGTTGTTGGCTATAGTGCCCAAGTCTGTATGTCAGTTAAGATACTTATTTTTTTCTGTACTAGAAAGCCTGATCCAGTTTAGTATACTTTTTTACTTCATGTAAGCAATTTAGGCCAATTGATGCAAGTGCTATCTATTTCTTACTTACGATTGATTTATTTTTTCAATGATTCATTATTTGCTGACTAGGTCTATGGTTTTGCAACACCGTGATCAGCATGTCGTGCCTCCTCCGAGCTAGCTACTGCCTCTTCCAATCTTGCTACTGCCTCACCAAGAAACGACAAGGTGAGCACCCCAGTCTATAGTTATTTCTTGACATCATGCAGCAGCAAAGTGACTCTCCGGGACATCTTTAATTTTTACATCCATTTGAATAAAATCTGAAGTTTCTTACCTGCTAATACAAGACAGGATGTTCTTCTAGAGATTGAACAGTTTGAATCATGCTTTGTTGATAGTCTTTTCTTCTAGCTGTTTATTTGTTTGGTGTGGTGAATTAATCACTTTAACAATTAAAACTGCAGACTTTGCATCAAATTTTGTTGTCAACGCAACTGTAGTTATGCCTTTTCTAATTACTGATTTGCAGATGTTGAAGTGTCATCCTGAATGCTTTTGTTTGGACAGAGGGACATCTGTATGGTGGTAGCAGCAATCACCAGCATTGGCTTATGAGATTTTTGTGGTTATCTGACGTGTTGTAAGTGGCGCTTCCCTTGCTGCTGCTCGGATTACTTTTTTATGACTGCTAGCTGGATAGAAGTTGCAATCAAATTAGGCTCCATCGATGTTGATTACGTACTGTGATATAGTTGAGCATGGTGTGGCTGGGTCTGCTTTCTATTCCCATGTTAAATGCTTAAATCCTTCAATATTTTGTCAATGCTGCAGGTGGTCCAGCTCAGATTATTTCAGGTCAGTGTTCATGCATTTTGGGACTGAGGATGAGTGGATCACCAACATATTCCTTCAGGTGGAAGAGCCTCTTACCATTTCGATTTTCCAGAGCTGCGTTAACAAGAGCTCTCCTCTATTTTTTAGCCCTTTATTTCTTACTCATAACAGATCTTTTCACTTTCAGGGTGTTATATGATTAAGTGGTCAGCTCTCTATTTTGTGTGAGGTGTGATATTGTTCTATTGGATACAGATGGTGTGCAACATATATCCGTAATAGAACCATAAGTTATTTTGCGCGATAGTTAACCTCTGACTATTTTGTTTCAGGTATATTTTGGAGGGAGAAAATAAAGTATTTTCTCAGATTACATTCTTAATGTTGGATTATATGTTTGTCGATCTTGGATTCAGGTGAGGAAATCATTTACTAGCCCAGTTCATATTTCTGAATGTGTGAGGTCAGTTTGCTCTTTTTAACAAACTGATTCCCTTTGAGGCCTCACTATGGAGTTGTCCTTCAAATTTTACAATAGCCATTTGTGTTTGTAATTCATCGCACTTGTTAGGTGTCTACGATGCCGCTGGTGATCATGCTAGCTACAAAAAACATGATGTTCTGACTTTCGTTTCTTGCCTCCTTTCTTAAATTGTGATGTTCCAAAGTTTGTACTATACCTACCCGATGTATCGCTTGGTGATCATAGGCCATTCTTTAGGTTATCTTTAGGTTAGACAGAAAATCATTCATATAGCCTACTCCAAAGATAACAATGTGCTTATTCGTCCACATTATGGTGGACAGGGTACTACCATATTTCTGTAATTTGTTAATCGGATAATTTTTTTTGTGATTCAGCAAGTAGCCTTGGTCAATTTCCAGCCGACTCTGCCACGAAGCAGAATGCAAAAAGGGAGTGTTGATGGAGAAGGAAGAGAAGGCCCAACAATTACTGCATTCTCAAGCAAGCTACAACTTACAAGCTATGACAGCAAGGTGAGACCACTACTCTGCACATTTTATTTGCATCTTTGCTGCAAGCAAGTTGATTACATCCATGAAAGGCCTGGATTCCTACTCGGTTTTAGTCACTCAGGGTTTCAAGGGCATTTCTTTTCTTCATCTTCCTATTGAGAATTTAGGGATGCATATTTGTTTCGCTCTTGTGTTCTTTCCATTTTGTTCATCATGCTGAAATCTTGAATCTCATTCGGACATTTTTCCCATATAATGATATAATTTATTGTCTTTGAAAGGTATTCAACTCCAGAACCAGACATATTTTAGGAAAATTTGGTCTTTTCATTTGGCTGACATGGGCACGTTAAACCTCAATTTTTTCTTTATTTCTCGAGAGTCAAATGTTATTTGCATTAGTTTGGGTTGTACATGTTTGTTTGACCTCAATGGTTTATTTGAAGTGGCCATGTAGGTAGCAGCCAGTAAATCTTAACTGGATCAACCTTGAATAGCCTTTGGCCTCAATTGAATGTGTGATCAGGTATCTATCTTAAATGCATCAACCTTGAATAGCCTTTGGCCTCAATTGAATGTGTGATCAGGTTACTATCTTGCACATTTGGCATGTTCAGTGAGCTAAAAATACATGCATGCGTGCAAACCTTCTTTGGCGAGGATTTTGCTTTGGTCATCTGCACAATTAGTTGACTTGTGCGCCTACAATATAGAAATATATTGATACATTCTGGTATTTCAAGTATTTTTTTTTAATGATTACACAGTATTTCGATGTGATGTTGAGCAAGGCACATTTACTTGAGTTTGTTTCCTCCTAGCTGAGTTATTTCCTCAACTGAACCATTTACTTGAGTTTGTTCTCCATTTATGAAGTGCATTCCTGTTTTCCCAATCATGCATGATTTTTCGACCATCCTGGAAAGGGTACTAGGTGTTTCAAGTATTTTATTCATCCTTTGACTTTGGATCGTACTAAGTTATAGCTAACATTGTTGTAAGTCCACTCATGCTGCATCATGTTTGTTAAATATCAAAGCCTGTGGCATTTGGCTGAATTTAGGTTATAGTTGGTGCCCGGCAAAGCTTCCACTTGGACCGTATTTTTGTTCTCGCCTAGCTGAGTCGAATTACCTATCCAGCAAATAAGCTATGGATATGGAATCTCTAAACTTTTTTTTGTTGGTAAACTGTAGATTTGTGTATGTTTTGTTCTTGACGAGAATTTCATTTAGCAAATGATATTTCTATGCAGTCAATTTTGTCTTCTAACAATGTGTCTTCAATTTACATTTTAATTTTTGATTCCACAATATGTCCATTTAGGTTCTCATAAGATCTTTTTAAGATACAAACTGTTTCCATGATATCAGTCATTTTCGTGCCATTCAAGAACTTCTAGCTGAGGCCTTGAATCACTTTCCGTTTTACCTTCAATCATCTTATAGTCATGACCTTTTCGATGTTCTTATGTGCCTTGTGCTCACAACAAGTTGTTGCATCTTTTTTTAATAGGATGTGTGGTAAATACGTTTATAAGCATATAAAGCCTGGTTTATAAGGTTCAGCCATAAGATTCTTTGATACAATTGACAAACTGTAGGTCCCTACTCTGTCACGTTTTAAAAATGAGAATGTACATGAATTATTGATTGCAATTCTTTATCTGTGCATTTGAAACAAGGAAATGATATATGGTCCAAGATAGTAAAATTGTAGAGAAAAGGATTCAGTTTAATAAAAATATATTTCTTGAGACGCCTCTCTATTTTCTACTCATGCATTCTAATTAGTACTAAGTTATGCCTTTGTATTCATTTTGCAAAGACTCTGGGAAGAAATGCAGCTACATAATGTTGTACAATCTGAATCCGTGTCTTTTGGACCTCTGAATTACTGCCCTTGTGTGCTTTAGCACTGCTTTAATTCGTTAGTCCATATCTCTGCTTGACTTGTGAGTTTCTTAAGTCATGTTTGTATGTTGTGATGGTTGTTTCTTTGGAATATGCTCCTCTGAACCTATAATGCCAATGCTATATTAGTACTGCCAGCTATCACGTCAATTTAAGCATGTGTTTATCATTCCATTTAGTCAATTGATTACCATTGACAATTATGAACATGTTTGTTCCCTGTAGGCTGATACTGAGCTAATTGAGGATCTTGCAAGTTTATGTGACATCTAGAGAATGTCCTGCTCGGTGATATTTTGGTTATACCATCCAAGTCTCCGTCACCGAATGTCTATATTACTTCCTGAGTGTTTCCATATTACTTCCCAAGTGTTTTATTGTATGATGTTATGATTACTGATTTCATACGATCTGGAAAATACGCTTTAAAATCTATATACTTGTGATCAAATTCATATAGATATAAATATTATTTAAATGATCTGTATAAAAGGTGAAAACCACGGGCAAAAAATTCAGCGAAGCAACAAGCGCTGCGCGGCGAGCCGCGCCGTTCGAATCTAGTTACTAATAATTAATGGGCATTTAGTCAGTGGTGATGAAAGCGAAGTGCCACTCTGCGCAAGGATCGAGTCACTGTCTTGATTTCTCTTCCACGGCTTTTTATGGAGCGGCAGCGGTTTGTTAAACCTGCCACTTGTACACAGTGGTAGAAAAAGAAGTCCATCGATCTTGACAGCAATTCTGTACGATCCGTCGATCCAATACGCATATGGCCGTGTCGCTGTCGGGGCCTCAGCTGGATACTACGGATCGATCTGAGGAGATGGAGGCCTTGTCAATGTGCTCATCCCAACTACACATGTCCTGCCTGCGTCATCTCTTGAAGTTATATTTCGTCACTGGCTTGGTCATCTAATATGCGATAATTTGATGCATGAATTACGTACTTGCTTACAGCCAGCTAGCTGAGCCAAGTTTTATTATGATGATATGATGAAACCAACAAGGCAACAACCATGCAGAGTTGGACTCCATTTTTCCTAGTAGCAACAATCCGAACAGTAAAAACTTTTTAGAGTACCGGTAGCTGCAAGACTACTGCTAGCTAGTACCCTACCTAAGTGTCAGATCCAGTTCTCATCTTTCATTTGCACTCTACAGTATCTCCTAAATCCACTTATTGGCAGTGGGTATGAGAGTAACAGAGTAAGGCACTCCTAGCTAGTTGCTTCTTCTCAAAGCAAAATTGTCATCGTTATTTTCTTGAGGAGAAATTACTGCTGACATACTTGCATTTTGTTACAACTGCTTGCATCAGACTAATTGTGGTAAATTTCCTGCACACCTAACTGACAGCGAAACCAGGAGAAGAAAAAAAAGGTACCGGGCCTAGTCTCATTGCACTGGCACCGAGTAATTTATTGAAGCAACTTAGTGGATCGCAATCCGAGCTACCAAAGCAAAGCCTGCATTAGCAATACATGGTTAAAGTACATATTCTCTAAGATTTTCCAAGCCAGCCGTACGACTCGGTTCCCAAGCCAGAGGGAAGAGTTGACACTAGAAGGCGCCCACCCTCTTCCATATAAGCTTCCACGCGTTGCAGGTGGCAGAATATATTTACATTTAGAATATACTGCTCTAAGATTCTCTGTTAGTTTATCTAATTTTAGAAGAATATTACATTATTCTTTTGTTCAGTACTTTCTAATTATGCCTTTGTAATTTTAGAAGAATATAATGTATCTCAAATGTATGTTTAATTGTTGTAGGAACTTATGCACGTATTCATTTTTGTGGTAATGCAATTTACTAATTATAATGTGAAATTATCTTTGAAAATCAATTATGTTGAGATTTTATGCATTGTATCCATAAGAACTCTTAATATCCATCTAATCCTATAGAAACACAACAGTGACTTTGTTTTATAAAAGTTATATTTTTTTTGAAATGTCTAGATACATGAATATAATTCACGCATGGTTGAAACGAGCTAGAAGTCACCTAGATGGTGGGTGAATAGGTGGTATAAAAATATATACGAATCTGGCTTGATCCTAATACGGATTTAAATTAGGTGGGTACTTTTCAAGCACAAATCCTACATAGGTAGGCTCAACTATGTGCACCAATAATTCAAGACCAAACAAGATCAACCAATGACAAAAACAAGCAAGCAATTCAAATATACGCAGATATAGTATTCTCTGTTAGAGAATTGCAACACAAGAATTAAATAAATCAGCATCTTATTAACCAAATTCCCATGTTTGATTTCGTGCATAAATATTTATTTGAGAAAACAGCAAAAATACTTATATACACCAGATGGAACCAAGCGTCAAGATTGGCACCATACAAAATAATCAAGTTCTATGTATGGAAAAGTACATTTTATGAACATCTTATGTTCCTGGATGTCGCGATAAGCGATGCTATTTCAGTACCAAGTTCCCAACATTACATATTGACATTTTATTACTAAACTCAACTTGGAAGACACATTTACTGACACCTCCTATTTATTACATATAAGCTTACATAAATATACTGTACCTTAAAATACACTAGAACCACGTTTAAAATATTTGGTTGTTATACATTTAAATATTAAAAAAATATATATACAAACACTGAAAATGTTATTCAATAGAAAAAATATTCAAAAGACAAATATAATTGTAGATAAAGAAATAGAGCAATGAAAAAATTATTCAAAACAAAAACTACAAATGAAATTTAACTTAACACAAGGAAACTTCTGAGGGATATAAATTAACACTCTAACTAATATCCGGAAACATAAGTATGTTGCTAACTATGCATTCCAAGTTATAAAAAATGTACGAATTAAGACCATATTAGGCTAGAAAGAAGATTAATTGAAGTATAAAATTTTAGTATAAATATGTTTGTTTTAATTTACCCTATAGTCAAATCCACTAAATTTATTACGAGAAAAGTTTATTAACAGTTAGGAAGAGAAAACCTCTAATTTTTTAGTTTTGCTCAATGTTGTCACTGTTGAGAAAAGTCAAGCTTTGTTGAGAAATCAATTTCTATGTCCAAATTAAAAAAAGTCAATAATCGGAATATATACAAACATGTTCAGATTTGGGCAACGCAACTTATAAGAACTAGATGATGCCTTGCGCTTTGCGACACTAAATCTTACTAAGAATGATTATTTGAACTTATTGCTCTTGCAAAGATATAATTGATAAGTTCTCCATATTTTCGGTCGCTAATAAAATAATTTATACATTATCAGTGCAAATCACTATGCACTAATTCTACCTGGTTGGCAAGAGCAAAACTCGTAAAATAGTCATGATTGCTTTAGGCATAATGTTTCCGTTTCTATTCCAATTTACACGATAAAATATATATATACAATTATTAGCTGAAAGGTCAAGTGTTATAGTATTTTTTATTGTGTTAATAACATTAATAATGAATATAGTTATGTGTACATGAATATGCCTCTTTGGAAAAATCTAACATGAATATAGTATGAGTTGAACATAAGTGGGTCCGTTTCAAATGAAGCTAGACATCCTGAATTGTAGACATCAAAAAAATAGGTGGGATGTCGACTTGCTCGTGTCAAGAGTTGGATACTAAGGGAAATACCAAAAAGGATGTCATAGTAGCAATTAGCTGAAAAAGAAAACGCATGACATTGTAGATAACTTAAGAAGACTTGGGAGCATAAAAAATGTTCGTGGTTTTAAGAAGACATTGGAGCAAGAACAGTACAAACCTCTTCCTCTACCATGTTCACTGAGGTAGCACAAACTTGCTGCAAATCTGAACCATTGGACCATTAATTCTGCACAAAACAAATGGTAACTTGGTAGGGGCAAATGGTAACATGTTAGGGTAGGGCAATTGAACCATCGCAGTGCTTGGTCTGAGAAAAGATACGTCATCGCGGAGAGCTCTCATCAAGCGATAATGTTCTTCACAATAGCCTCGTCAATCTCAAACAGGTGCTTTGTCCTCGGTAAACAGTAAGAGCTGAACAAAAATGTAGCTTGCCTCCTCTCGTATGGATCGCGTGCACGATTGGGGTGGCAGAGATGGACAGGACACAAACGGCACAAGCAAGGGATTATATCACCTTGTCAATTCCTAACTTGCTCGTGCATAAATGAAAAATGCATGGGAAGTTCAGAAAATTCCAGTTTGAGAAAATAAATTGATTAGCCAACGCATGCAGTTGTGGTGGTAACTAGTATGGTGTATTGACTGTCAACCGATGAGATCAACCGTGCGCTCGGTTACCAGCAGGAACCAAGGGAGGAAAACATGCACCGAAAAAAGGTACCTCAATTAAAAACGGCATTGCTATCCATCTATATTCAATTAGGTAGGTTTAGCAAAAAACGAAGCAGCGAATTTAGCAACAAAATAAGCTGCGCAATGCGACAAACACCTTGCGGGTGGGAGGTCCTGGGAGGCGGCGGCGGTGTAGCACCGGACAACAACTGCGGCCTGAACGAGAAGAGACTACGGCCACTGAGACGGGTGAGATAGTATGTCGTGCCTGGCGCGGGTGGAGGCGGCGTACAGCAGGTGGAGGGTAGATGTTGGTGTCGGTGATTCAGTAGGAAGGGGGATGAGTTCATATCGCAAGGGTCGCTGGAAAGAAAAAATGTTCCGTGTCGCTGGCCTGTGGTGCCCGCCCGTCAGGATCTGACGTGGCTCGTGTTGCTGCGGTTTTAGGCGCGCCCGCTTGCGTCCCTAGAAACAAGGCATGAAGCGGGGTTGCTGGACGCTTTATTGGGACGTGCCGGTAAATTTTGGTCTACTGTGCACGCCGCTCGGGGCATTTTGGTGCCGACAGGCCCAATATACCTATTTGGAGCGTTATTGGACGCGTAGACGGAGATTCTCTTACTTCCTCTCAAAGCAACATTGTCATTGTTATTTTCTTGATGAGAAATTAGTGCTGACATACTTGCATTTTGTAACAACCGCTTGCATCAGACTACTTGTGGTAAATTTCTGGCACACCTAACTGACAGCGAAACCAGAGAAAAAAAAGGTATCGGGCCTAATTTCTTTAAGTAACTGATAGGGTAAAGGTGTCCGATCTTTCGATGAGATGAAGATAAGTCGATTTGGTGGAGTTCGACCTTGGCGATCCGACTACTACGCACACGTACGCAGCACCAATGCAATCACTAAACTAAAAAAAAAAGGTATCGGGCCTAATTTCTTTAAGTAACTTAGTGGATCGCAGCTCGAGCTACCGAAGCAAATCCATCATTAGCAATCCATGGTTAAATTACATATTCTCAAATACCGAATGCAAAAAGAAGTGAGACTACGTGGATTTTTTTTGATGGTCATCGGGAGGACAAAGTCCCCGCCTGAATTTTCAAATTGCTAGATACATTAATACAATGGATGCATGGTTGAAACGAACTAGATGCCGCCTAGATGGTGAGTGACCAGGTGATTTACGAATATATATGAATCTGGCTTTTATCGTAATATAGAATTGAATTAGGTGGGCACTTTTAAGCACAAAGCCTACATAGGTAGGCTCAACTATCTCATAAATAACATAAGACTAGACAAGATCAAACAACGACAAAAAAACAAGCAAGGAATTCGAAGTCTATCCAAAATATATCAATACTAGCAAGTATGAATTGTGAAAACTAAAGGGGGCATGAGATAACCAATGCGTTTAGCATAGTTGAAATATCCACAAATATCATATTCACAAGAGTTAAGCAAACCAGCATCTTATTGGATCAAATTAAATCCATCAGTTGTATGCCCCCTTGTCCTTGGGAACCTACTAAAATACACACACACACGCGTAACAAACACTAGATTACACATTTGATTTAGTGCTTGAACTTTTATTTTAGAAAACATAGAAAAATGCTTATATACACCAGATGGAACCAAGCATCAAGATTGGCATTATACAAAAAAAATCAAACTGTATGTATGTAAACGTAGATTTTGTGACATTATATGTCCGTGGATGTTGGGATAAATGATTATATTTCAATACCAAGTGCCCAAGATTACATGGTGTCATTTTATTACTAAAGCCAACTTGGAAGACACATTTATCGACAGCTCCGCTTATAATCTAGAAGCATACATAAATTATACATTTGATTTAGTGCTTGAACTTTTATTTTAGAAAACATAGAAAAATGCTTATATACACCAGATGGAACCAAGCATCAAGATTGGCATTATACAAAAAAAAATCAAACTGTATGTATGTAAACGTAGATTTTGTGACATTATATGTCCGTGGATGTTGGGATAAATGATTATATTTCAATACCAAGTGCCCAAGATTACATGGTGTCATTTTATTACTAAAGCCAACTTGGAAGACACATTTATCGACAGCTCCGCTTATAATCTAGAAGCTTACATAAATATATTGTACCTTATAATAAACGGGAACCCCACATTTAAGATATTTGTCTGGCTTACATTTATATTAAGTACACTAAAATATATACATGAACACGCGTACTTACCCAAAAATACACATGTAGGCCATATAAAATGCAACCATGAAAAATTAAGTCAAAAATGTTGATTACAACATAAAATTTGAACTTAGCGCAAGCAAACTTCTAAGTGATATAAATTAACACTATAACCTATATTCATATAAATTGGTAGGTGGTTAACGAGGCATTCCAAGTGATAAAATGATTGTACGAATTAAGACCATATTAGGCTGCACATAAGCTAAATGGAAGTATAAAACTTTAGTATAAATATGTTTGTTTTAATTTACGCTCGATCCAAAAAGATTTTATGGACCATTTTAACCTGTCATAGTGGTCGACAACCAGGGTTCACTACATAAAAACGCTAGGTGATGCATAATATACGATATCTTTATTTTTTTTAATAGTACATAGTCAAATAGTCTATAGTCAGAGAAGGTGGTTCACCGACGGAGCTGACGGTGCCACCAAAATACCCTGAAGTGTTGATGAATGGTTTCTATGTTTCAAGAGGCACAAAAGGCCCTCTGCTGCCAACAGGAAGAGATAGGGAGAGATTGGATCACCCTGCCTATAGATGTGTAGGTGCGCCTGGATGGCTTGAAACTTTTCAGGCGGTCACCATTGAACAGAACTGAGAAAGAGACGGTGGACACCAGGCGCATCACCATCTCCACCCATATACGATGGATTTATTTTTTTAATAGTACATAGTCAAATAGTCTATAGTCAAATCCACTGTAAGTATGCGAGAAGTTAGGCTTTCACCCTGGTGGGTCGATCGTCGTCCGACCACTGTGAGTGGAGATGAGGGTATGATGACCCACAAGTATAGGGGGTGTATCGTAGTACTTTCGATAAATAAGAGTGTCGAACCCAACGAGGAGCAGAAGGTGCTGACAAGGAGTTTCGGTAAAGGTTTCACTGTAAATGCTAGCAGACAAGTTTTTAGGGGTTTTTGATATAGCAGGTAAATAAAATGCGAGTAAGTAAAAGACAGTAATAATAATTGCAGCGAGTGGCCCAATCCTTTTTAGAGCAAAGGACAAGCCGGTTGGTTTACTTATGATGACAAAATGTTCTTGAGGACACACGGGATTCTAGTCAAGTGCTTTCGCTTCACATAGTTGATTAATCTTCATTGTTTTGATAAGTGTTGTGTGGGTGAACCTATGCTAATGCACCGCCCTTACTTGGACTAATACATACTTGTGATTATACCTCTTGCAAGCATCCGCAGTTACAAGAAAGTAATTAAGATAAATCTAACCACAGCCTTAAACTCTGAGATCCTACGCTCCCTTGTGCACCGGTATACTAACGGGGGTTTAGGTTTCTGTCACTCCGGCAACCCCACAATTAGCAACCAAATACACAATGCACTCCTCTAGGCCCATAAAGGTGAAGTGTCATGTAGTCGACGTTCACACGACACCACTAGAAGAATAGCACCACAACTTAAATATCAAACCATTAAATATTACTCAACATAATTCCACTACTAACAGCGTGACTTCTCCCATGTCCTCAAGAACTAATCGAACTACTCACGAGACATCATATGGATCATGATCAGAGGTGATATAATGATGGATAACGATCTGAACATATACTTTAATTCACCGATAAAACTCAATAGCATCAACCACAAGGAGTAATTAACACCGGGAGAGTTTCCCCTATGAACTAAACAAAGTATAGCCCTAGATGTTACAGCGGAACGAGATGGTGCAGCGGTGATGGTGGTGATGGCGGTGGAGATGATGATGATGATCCCGATGAAGTCCAGCGCGATGACGATGAGGATGGCGATGATCTCCCCCTCCGGGAAGGAATTTCCCCGGCAGATTTCTCCCTGCCGGAGAGCTTTTCTCTCTCTGTGGTTTCCGCCTCGTGGAGGCGGCGGAATATTTTCTCACGGACTCCCCGTGTCTTAGGGTTTCTGGGGGATGAAGTACGCGAAGGGGGAGCGCCTGAGGTGGGCCAGGGGCACCACACCTGGCCAGGGCGCGGCCAAGGTGGGCCCCGCGCCCAGGGGTGGTGTGGGCCCCTCCTGGCCCATCTCAGCCTCCCCTTTTGGCTTAGTCCATCTTCTGATAAAATAGGAACATCTGTCTTCTCGGAAATATTTTTAGTGCTCCAGAAATATAGTGCCTTGACGTTGCTTTTTCCAGCTGAAATCTGACTCCGGCAGTTAATTATCCAATGATCATCAAACATGCAAAATAAGACAAAATAACATAAGTAACTCCTCTTAATATGAAATATATCATTGAATAACAGTAAATTATGCTATAAAATAGTGATGCAAAATGGACGTATCAACCCCCCCAAGCTTAGACCTCGCTTGTCCCCAAGCGAAAGCTGAGCTCAGTAAACTAGAACAAAAGTTTATGGAGTGAAGCGTCGATAATAAAGAATACGGACAAGAAGCATCAGTAATTACTAAACAACACACTCATTTTAAACAGCAACTACTCTTCATATAACCTAACTTGAACATGAGTAGTGAAACAACCACAATAAAAATACACGAAGGAAATTATAGATTAGTAATGGCACACTTCATTCTTGGTCATAGAACAATAAGCAATCAATACTTATCTTTCGAAAGGAGTCTTTATATTAGAGCTTATATTGCAGAACTTCCACACTCAATTATCACACCTTCTTTACAGTCATTGATAACTTGCAAAGCTATATTCTTAGAGGCAAAAGTCTTTGTGCTAAGACAAGAAAGGATAAAGACATGATTGACAATATTAATGATATATATGGTTGAATCACAACAACTCAAATGCTTGCTCAAGGAAGAAGGAAATAGGTGTACTGACTCAACATGAAAAGTAAAAGAAAGGCCCTTCGCAGAGGGAAGCAGGGATTAAGTCATGTGCTAGAGCTTTTAAGTTTTTGAAATCATATAGAGAGCAAAAATTAAGTTTTAAGGGTGTTTGTTAATTGTCAACGAATGGTAGCGGGTGAAAACAGTATTCTCCCTGTCAAACAGACTTTTAAGAGCGGCTCCCATGAAGGACGTTATTTCTACCAGCAAGGCAGATCATCCCTCTTTCTCTTTGGTTTACACACGCAGATATTTCACTGTTTGTCATGCTTACTGATAATCAGGGCAAAAGTGTGAAGAGAATTAAGCGTTAAAGTTGTAATTAATTGGGACTGGGCATCCCGTTGCCAGCTCTTTTTGCAAGTTATTGGATAAGCGGATGTATATGCCACTAGTCCAGGTGTAAAGTCTGTTTGACAAGTAGAATAAAGGATAACCACACTACTTCCTCATGAGCTAGTAAACATTGACACAAAAGGGAATAATAACATTTTGAATAATTTAAAGGTAGCACATGAAAAATTTACTTGGAGTGGCAAAGAAATACCACATATAGGAAGTTATGGTGGACACAAATGGCATGGGTTTGGTTCAAGGATTTGGATGCACGAGAAGCATTCCCTCTCAGTACGGTGGTTAAGGCTAGCAAGGTCATGTAGCAAGCATAAAAGTTGGGGGATACACACAAATATATATGTAATAGAAGCAACCATGCTATCTTCCCTGTAAGCACAAATGTTTTAACTCAAAGAATACTAATCTTATTGGCTAGCAAGAAAGAAAGATAAAGGGATAATATTTTTGCATGTAATTCCCTCCTTCTACTTAAGTTTTCATGGTATTGCTACTAATGACCAATACTAAGTTTGCCACAACTAATATAATTTACTTAATGTACCCAAAAGTGGCGTCAATACTAATGGCAAGATCAGCACATAAAGAAGATTGCAGGCTAAAATAAAATGTACCGAAAGTAAAGGTGGAACTTCTCATTAATATTCTGAACAAAGACACACTCAAACCAACGGATACATGGATAACTAAAGGATTGACACTCCACATCGCAAACCATCTTATAAGATAACTTCTCTACTCATGATATGACCACGAAATTATAAAAACGAAAGGATAAAGATGATACTGGGCACTCCCCCAAGCTTGGAACAAGCCAAGGGAGTGCCATTACCCCTTGACGATTTAGGCTTGATCTCTTGGTGGCGACGGTGGTACTACGGCAATCGGGGTTAGGAAACGTTCGAGCATCCGGCGGAGCCTGTTATTCTCATCTTGAAGTATTTCCACCTCAGCTCTCAGGATACGAAATTGGTCACAAAACTCGTTCGTGGTTCGGAGAGCTTCAGCAGCTGCAGGGGAAAACCGCAAATCTGGAATTGGTGGGGTGACTCCCTGCACATTATGAGAAAAAGCACGTTGAGGATTAATTGATCCCACAAAGGTGGAGTTGCTCGGCCTTGATTCTCCTTGTTGGCGAGGCTGGCCAGCTTGCACCTCCTCTCTGATGCTTCGATCCATGTCAGCTCTCCTAGCAGCAATCTCCTCCTCCGTCGCCCAACCGACGAAGGTTCCCTCTTCCACATCGCGTTCGAGTTCACGTCGGCGCCTTGCTGCATACTTCTCACCGTACACTCCTCGCGACGCCATGTAGGGACTTGAAATTCCTGTCAGAACAGCTTGAAAACGAAACACGGCGAAAACACGATATACGGACCTCGGAGATCCGGGTGATTATATAGCAAAAAGTTTTACGACAAAAGGAAGGTACAGGACGAAACGGGGTCGGAGACGGGCTCCGAGGTGCCCACACGCACCCACGGCGCGGCCAGGGTGGGGCCCGCGCCCAGGGGTGGTGTGGTGCCCTCGGGCACCGTTTCCTACCCTTTTCCGACTCATAATTTTCCATATTATGTAAAAACAACAAATATTTAGGTTGAAAAGTAAATCGCGAACTTTTTCTTACCGAAACTGTTACCTATTCCAAATCAGCTTTTGCAGTTGTCTGAATTTGACTTTTTATAAAATCCTCTGGAGTTACCACTTTGATAAGATCAACATCTTCATTATAAGAATCTCCAGAAATGTAATGCTTGAGTCTTTGACCATTAACCACTTGTGGTCTGTCCCCATCTAGTGAATTGATTTTAATCGCACCTGAGCGATAGACCTCCTCAATGATATAAGGTCCTTCCCATTTTGAAAGTAATTTTCCTGCAAAAAATCTGAGACGAGACCTATACAATAAAACTTTTTCACCTACGTTAAATTCTCTCTTAAGAATTCTTCTATCATGCCATTGCTTAACTTTCTCTTTAAAGAGCCTAGCATTTTCATAAGCTGCATTTCTCCATTCATCTAAAGAATTCAAATTAAGCAATCTCTTTTTACCGGCAAGTTTAAAGTCTCTATTAAGTTCTTTCACCGCCCAATAGGCTTTATGTTCTAATTCTAAAGGCAAATGACAAGCTTTTCCATAAACCATTTTGTAAGGAGACATTCCCATAGGATTTTTATAAGCAGTTCTATAAGCCCACAAAGCATCGTTAAGCTTTTTAGACCAATTTTTTCTAGATTTATTAACAGTCTTTTGCAAAATAGACTTAATCTCTCTATTTGACAATTCTACTTGACCACTTGTTTGGGATGATATGGTGAAGCAATTCTATGATTAACATCATACTTAGCTAGAGTTTTTCTAAAAGCACCATGAATAAAATGAGAACCCCATCAGTCATGAGATATCTAGGCACACCAAACCTAGGGAAGATAATATCTTTAAGCATTTTTAATGATGTCTCACCATCAGCACTAGAAGTTGGTATAGCTTCTACCCATTTAGTAACATAATCAACAGCAACAAGTATATGAGTATAACCATTTGAGGAAGGAAAAGGACCCATAAAGTCAAATCCCCAACAGTCGAAAGGTTCAATAACAAGAGAATAATTCATAGGCATTTCATTACGTCTACTAATGTTACCTACTCTTTGACATTCATCACATGATAAAACAAATTTTCTAGCATCTCTAAAAAGGGTAGGCCAATAAAAACCTGATTGTAGAACCTTTTGCGCAGTTCTATCTCCAGCGTGATGTCCTCCATAAGCACTTCCATGGCATTTGCTCAATATTTCTTTCTGTTCATACTCAGGAACACATCTTCGCATAATGCCATCTACTCCTTCTTTATACAAATGTGGGTCATCCCAAAAATAATGCCTCAAATCATAAAAGAACTTTCTTCTTTGCTGAGCTGTAAAGGTCGGAGGCAAATACTTGGCAACAATAAAATTAGCATAATCAGCATACCAAGGACTTTCGCGTGAGCTTACCTTTATCGCAGCCAATTGTTCATTTGGAAAACTATCATTAACAGGTATAGGATCATCTGAAATGTTTTCTAATCTAGACAAATTATCAGCAACAGGATTTTCAGCACCTTTCCTATCTACGATATGTAAATCAAATTCTTGCAGTAAAGTACCCATCTTATGAGCCTAGGCTTAGCATCTTTCTTTTCCATAAGGTATCTAATAGCAGCATGATCAGTGTGAATAGTAACTTTTGAATCAACAATATAAGGTCTAAATTTATCACAAGCAAAAACAACTGCTAAAAATTCCTTTTCAGTAGTAGCATAATTCTTTTGAGCGGCATCAAGTGTTTTACTAGCATAATGAATAACATTTAACTTCTTGTCTACCCGCTGTCCAAGAACAGCTCCTACAGCAAAATCACTAGCATCACACATTATTTCAAAAGGTAAAGTCCAATCAGGAGGTTGAACAACAGGAGCTGTGATTAAAGCTTTTTTAGAGTTTCAAAAGCTTCCTTGCAATCATCATCAAAAACAAAAGGTACATCTTTTTGAAGAAGATTAGTGAGGGGTTTTGAAATTTTAGAGAAATCTTTAATAAACCTCCTATAAAAACCGGCATGACCGAGAATACTACGGATACCTTTCACATCCCTTGGACAGGGCATTTTCTCGATTGCTTCAACTTAGCTCTGTCCACTTCAATACCTCTTTCAGAAATTTTGTGCCCTAGGACAATTCCTTCATTAACCATGAAATGACATTTCTCCCAATTAAGAACAAGATTTGTCTCCTCACATCTCTGCAAAACTTTATCAAGATTGTGCAAGCAATTATCAAAGGAAGTTCCGTAGACGGAAAAATCGTCCATGAATACTTCCACAATTTCTTCACAAAAACCATGAAAAATAGCAGACATGCATCTTTGGAACGTAGCAGGAGCATTACACAAACCAAAAGGCATACGTCTATAAGCATAAGTTCCATAAGGACAAGTAAAAGTTGTTTTCTCTTGATCTTGTGCTTTAACAGCAATTTGTGAGAATCCAGAATAACCATCAAGGAAACAAAAATGGGTTTTCTTAGACAACCTTTCTAACATTTGATCAATAAAAGGCAAAGGATAATGATCTTTCTTAGTTACTTTATTGACCTTTCTAAAATCAATGCACATCCTATATCCCAACTACTACTCTTTGAGGAATAAGTTCATCATTTTCATTTGGTACAACAGTAACTCCTCCTTTCTTAGGGACACAATGCACAGGACTTACCCATCTACTATCAGCAATAGGATAAATTATACCAGCATCAAGAAGTTTTAATACCTCATTTCTTACCACTTCTTTCATCTTAGGGATCAAGCGACGCTGATGCTCAACAACAGGTTTTGCATCGGGTTCAATGTTGATGGCATGTTGACATATAGTAGGAGAAATCCCCTTTAAATCATCCAAAGTGTATCCCATAGCTCCTCGATGTTTCTTTAGTACTTCTAATAACCTTGCTTCTTCATTACCTGAAAGTTTAGAACTAATAATAGCAGGATATACTTTCCTTTCATCAAGATAAACATACTTAAGATTATCAGGTAACGGTTTTAAATCGAAGACAGGATCTTCCTTAGGAGGCGCTGAGGTACCCAAATCTTCCACAGGCAAATTATGCTTAAGTATTGGTGGTTGACGAAGAAAGGCATTGTCAATCTCATTCCTCTCCTCCATAAATACTTCACTTTCGTGTTCCTCCATGAATTGCTGCAAGGCATTGTTAGGAGCAACAGCAATAGAAGCAAGTTGTTCAACTTGAAAATTCTCATTAGGTAATTCAGTTTCATAAAGTTGTTTACCAAACTTAGAGAAATTAAACTCATAAGATTCTCCATTAAATTTAGTGTAAATTTTCTCTTTCTTACAATCTATAATGGCACCACATGTATTCAAGAAAGGCCTACCAAAAATAATGGGACACGCTTTACTAGCAACAGAACCAAGTACTAGAAAATCAGCAGGGTATTTAGTCTTACCACATAAAACTTCAACATCTCTCACAATACCAATTGGGAGATAGTTTCTCTATTAGCAAGCTGAATAACCACATCAATCTCCTCAAGTTCGCAAGGACCAATTTCATGCATAATTTCTTTATAAAG
Organism: Poa pratensis; assembly: GCA_947311845.1. NCBI lineage: Eukaryota > Viridiplantae > Streptophyta > Magnoliopsida > Poales > Poaceae > Poa > Poa pratensis. Next base: position 328,165 of record CAMZMU010000084.1, read on the forward strand.
ATCAAAAGGAATAGCGCTAGAACTTGCACCAATATCACATAAACCATAATAGCAATGTTCTCCTATTTTGACTGAAAGCACAGGAACACTTGTTTTCCTAGCTCTACGGGATGTGAAACAATATTAGAGGCATCTTCACAAAAGATAATATGTCCTCCTTCTACATTTTCAGTTACCAAATCCTTTACTATTGCTATTGTGGGTTCTACCGCTATTTGTTCAGCAGGTTCTAAAGCTTTCTTTGCACTTTTATTAACCACACTAGCTATGATAGAATGTTCCCTAATTTTAACAGGAAAAGGTGGTTTCTCAATATAAGGTTCTGGCAAGATACGATCAACTGTATGAACTTCAATGTTTTTAATATTGGCAGAATTAGTATTATCTTTGTAAGGCAAATGATACTTATTGCAACTTTCTTTAGGAACATCAAGATAAGAGGCAAAAGCCTTGTAACAGTTTGCAATAACTTGAGAATCAAGACCATACATATCATAGAGATTACGAAAATTATCAGTATTCATAAAAGTTTTAATGCATTCGTAATCATGCTTTATACCTGATTCTCTACCTTTGTCGTTCTCCCATCCTTCAGTATTTTCCTCAATCCGATCAAGAAGGTCCCATTTAACTTCCTCTTTATTACGCGTAAATGATCCAGCACAAGAGGTATCCAATAGAGTTTTATCTTGAAGAGAAAGCCTTGCATAGAAGTTATCAATAACACATTACCAGGAAGCTCATGAATGGGGCATTTGAGCATTAATGATTTCAATCTCCCCCACGCTTGGGCAATACTTTCTCCATCATGAGGCCAAAAATTATATATATGATTCCGATCTTGATGAATTTCACTAGGAGGATAAAATTTAGAATAAAAGAGAGGCACAATCTCCTCCCAGCCAATAGAACGCCCATTTTTCAGCATCCTATACCATTTTGCAGCTTTACCAGTCAACGATATAGAAAACAATTTCTTCTTGACCTCTTCCATTGAAATACCTGCACACTTGAACAACTCGCATAATTCATGAATAAATAGCAAATGATCCCCAGGAGGGACAGTTCCATCTCCTGCATAGCGGTTATTCGTAACTCGTTCAACAATTTTCATAGGTATTTTAAATGGAATTACTTGATCAGGTGGTTCCTCTTCTACTACCTTAGCAGTGGTAGTAGTATTTCCAAACAGGGATTCAAATGGAGATCTCTCCATGATAAAATAAAGTAGCAAGCAGAAATAAAAATAGCACCTACAGTAAAAGTTTCCCTTACCAATTCCACTTACCAATAGCGCTTCACTCCCCGGCAACGGCGCCAGAAAATAGTCTTGATGACCCACAAGTATAGGGGGTGTATCGTAGTACTTTCGATAAATAAGAGTGTCGAACCCAACGAGGAGCAGAAGGTGCTGACAAGGAGTTTCGGTAAAGGTTTCACTGTAAATGCTAGCAGACAAGTTTTTAGGGGTTTTTGATATAGCAGGTAAATAAAATGCGAGTAAGTAAAAGACAGTAATAATAATTGCAGCGAGTGGCCCAATCCTTTTTAGAGCAAAGGACAAGCCGGTTGGTTTACTTATGATGACAAAATGTTCTTGAGGACACACGGGATTCTAGTCAAGTGCTTTCGCTTCACATAGTTGATTAATCTTCATTGTTTTGATAAGTGTTGTGTGGGTGAACCTATGCTAATGCACCGCCCTTACTTGGACTAATACATACTTGTGATTATACCTCTTGCAAGCATCCGCAGTTACAAGAAAGTAATTAAGATAAATCTAACCACAGCCTTAAACTCTGAGATCCTACGCTCCCTTGTGCACCGGTATACTAACGGGGGTTTAGGTTTCTGTCACTCCGGCAACCCCACAATTAGCAACCAAATACACAATGCACTCCTCTAGGCCCATAAAGGTGAAGTGTCATGTAGTCGACGTTCACACGACACCACTAGAAGAATAGCACCACAACTTAAATATCAAACCATTAAATATTACTCAACATAATTCCACTACTAACAGCGTGACTTCTCCCATGTCCTCAAGAACTAATCGAACTACTCACGAGACATCATATGGATCATGATCAGAGGTGATATAATGATGGATAACGATCTGAACATATACTTTAATTCACCGATAAAACTCAATAGCATCAACCACAAGGAGTAATTAACACCGGGAGAGTTTCCCCTATGAACTAAACAAAGTATAGCCCTAGATGTTACAGCGGAACGAGATGGTGCAGCGGTGATGGTGGTGATGGCGGTGGAGATGATGATGATGATGATCCCGATGAAGTCCAGCGCGATGACGATGAGGATGGCGATGATCTCCCCCTCCGGGAAGGAATTTCCCCGGCAGATTTCTCCCTGCCGGAGAGCTTTTCTCTCTCTGTGGTTTCCGCCTCGTGGAGGCGGCGGAATATTTTCTCACGGACTCCCCGTGTCTTAGGGTTTCTGGGGGATGAAGTACGCGAAGGGGGAGCGCCTGAGGTGGGCCAGGGGCACCACACCTGGCTAGGGCGCGGCCAAGGTGGGCCCCGCGCCCAGGGGTGGTGTGGGCCCCTCCTGGCCCATCTCAGCCTCCCCTTTTGGCTTAGTCCATCTTCTGATAAAATAGGAACATCTGTCTTCTCGGAAATATTTTTAGTGCTCCAGAAATATAGTGCCTTGACGTTGCTTTTTCCAGCTGAAATCTGACTCCGGCAGTTAATTATCCAATGATCATCAAACATGCAAAATAAGACAAAATAACATAAGTAACTCCTCTTAATATGAAATATATCATTGAATAACAGTAAATTATGCTATAAAATAGTGATGCAAAATGGACGTATCAGGGTAGCAGAGAATGAAAAGGCGGATCTACCGGCAAGAAAGACGGATTCTGTCGCGATGGGGGTGGATGCGTATCTGACCAAGAATAGCAAGTTTTATGAGATTAATGGAATTTGAAGAACTTTATTTCAGTTATAAAATTAATTATTAAATAGTATATAGATTCGCACCCGCAACCTTGCGCACCATTGATTGGAGTCTCCTACAGAAGTTTGTCAGTGTATTTAAATTTTTGCTGAATTTTTGGATTGGGGAAGGGGGGGCGAGCGTATTTCAATTTTTGCTGAACTTTTGGATTGGGGAGGGGGGAGCGCTGCTGGGTGACGACGCTGGGCCTCCCAGAAAGGACTAGAGTTCTTGTGAAAAATGATCTAATGAAACAAAATGCCGGGCGGCAGGTTAAACCTGCTGCCTAGGATCAGATAACATCACTCAAGTCGGATACTCACTATAATCGATCAATTTGTTCAACACAATTGGTTACAATCCATGCCTCACGTTTGCAAAAAAAAAAGAACATGTTGGTTCGGTTATGTTTATGCGCTAGCTTTCATAAAAAAAATCATGGCAAGGCATGGATTCTTGTTCATAGCAATGTTGCGAAAGATGCATATCAGAGTATCCCACCAAGAGACGGGGTTAACGTTCAACACACACAGCTACCAGTATATATTGCAAGGACTGAACTATTTTTTGCTAGATCGATCGATAGACAAATGGTATGTAATGCAAGTCGATCCATTTGGGCTACATGCTGCTGAGTGCTAACTGAACCCATACATTCCACTGACTGAAGACAAACAGAGATCGGTCACCTACACCAGCTGATCTAGCTACATATCTAAAACATCAGGCACTAACACTAACACTAGTTCCACTACATCAACATCCACCGACACTTAACAAACTTCTCGACCAACTAATTTACTTAACAGACTAGCCCACTACAACACTGCAGCTAACTAGCTAGGAATCATGGATTCAGCCTTGCGACATGTAGTTGGTGACGGCCTTGGTGCCCTCGGAGATGGCGTGCACTGCGAGCTCCCCGGGCAGCACCAGCCTCACCGCGCTCTGCACCTCGCGGGACGTCAGCGTCTCCCTGCCGGCGTGCTTGGTCAGCCGCGCCGCCTCCTCCGCCAGGCGCTCGAACATGTCGGCCATCATCATGTCCAGGATCTCCATGGTCCTCCCCGACGCGCCCAGCTCCGGGTGCACCTGCTTCAGCACCCGGTACAACGAACCGCTTGTACCCCATCTCCGGCCGGCCTCCGCGTCGCCCGCGGCCTTTCGCTGACTTAAGCCTCGGTGACTTGCCGCCGCCGACCTTGGCTTCTTCTGCCGCGGCGTCTCGGGGCCTTCCGGCGCCGTCTTCCCGGCCTTCTCCTCAGTCTTCCCAGTCCCGGGGCCGTCTTGTCGGCGGCTGGTCCACGTAGCCCAAGGGGTCGGCGACCTCCTGCGTCTCCTGGCTCTGCACGGACACCGGCACCACCACGGGCGGCTCCGGCGACTTGGGGCTGGCGGAGGCGCCCTTCTTGGTGGCCTTGTTGGCGGAGGACGGAGGCTCGGCGGCCGCGTCGGGGGTGGTGACGACCTCCACGCGCACGTCGGTGGAGCGCTGGACGTCGACGACCTCCGGCTCCTGGGTGTCGGGCAAGGAGAGGGAGTCGGGGAGGATGGTTGTGGTGGCCACCTGCACGGTCTCCTTCACCACCTTGGTCCTCTTCACCACCGAGCTCACAACCTTGCCACCGCGACGCTTCGGAGCCATGGCCTGCTGCTTCGCTACTGCTAGTGTACGTACGTGGGGATGAAAGAGTGAACACTGAACTGAACTGGACTGGACTGGGGAGAGACAAGTGTGCTGTGGAGCTTGGACTCGAAGCTGAGCTTTAAGGATGGAGCTGGGCCGGGTGACGCGTGGGAGAAGTGGTCGGACACGCGGCGTTGGTGACAGACAGGAGCTACGTGGTAACACCCGTAAACTCGTCTAGAACGCACTATAGGTAGGTACAGTGCCTGCCGCTCGCCTTGGGCTCTGCGTCCACGATGCATTGCCTTCCCACCGAAGATAACCATGCCATTGTCGAGCTGCACGTATGTGCGCCTGAAGCACATTTTGAATATCGTAGTGTACGGGTATGAGGACAAGACTTAACCAGTGGCTTTTAGGCCATTCATCAACATGCATGCAATGCAAGCTCTTTGCTGCGTTACACGTTTGCACCCAGGTTTTGCTGACTTGCATGTCCCATGGCAGCCTGCATGCATGCAGGCACCCGGCTCTACAACAAGGCCTTCCTCACATATATGGGCAACGACCGGGCCCTACATGATTTTCTGTAAAACATATTATGAGAAATTTTTCCGAATAATAGAAAAACGGTAATCTCATCGCGCCTTTTTCTCTTAGTCGCGTCGAGTGTCGCCTTCTAACTCATGTGGCTTTCTGCGGTTGTTCACATGTCCGCCAAATGTCACACCGAGAATGAAAATGGGATAAAATGAGAGAGAAAGAGATACATGTGGAGTACAGCTTTCACTTTTATTATCAAAATCGAATTTTCAAAATGATATATCTTAGCAACCGCTCGTCGGAATTACATACCATTTTCACTTTTTAGCTACTCGCGTCGAGATTTTTGAAACGAGGTCCATGTTGATAGGTTTCCAAAACTTTTTTGTACTACATAAACTAATACGGGTGTATTCTGAAATATAGTGTCCACGGTGATCCCCTATTTTTGGGGGTTATCAGGTCTAAAACGTCTAACATTTTATTTGAAACAAAGATTTCATATTTTTGTGGAAAAATCCGTGTTAAAAAATTATTCACATAGTTTGAAATTTTAAAAAAGTTTAAATAAAAGTTAACTGTGTTCAACAAATATGTTCATGGTGGTTCAAAAAATGTTCATGGTTCACAAATACTTGCACGTGATTATGAAAATGAGATCCGGTTAACATATCAATCACATTCGGTGTGACACATGGCTTATTTGAGGCAGAGGGGGCCATCGCCCCCCCCCCCCCCCCTCCCCCAAACTTTTCAAAGTTCAATTCAATTTTGATGATTATGTTTAGATCTACACTGAAAATGTAGCCGACGCGCAAGGATCTGCACGGAAAGTTCAATTCGGATTCGAGGAGTCTACTACCCTACAAGCAAGGAATTGACGCGGAAGGTTCCACAAGCTGTTCTTCTTCCTCGACGACCACGGGCGTAAGATCTTCAATTCCGGCGACACACACCCTCTCCTGGTGGTACACACCGCGCGGCACCCCTGTATGCACACGAGCACGCCCTCGCACCCAGCTGTTACTGCACCCTCAAATCGCATGCATGCGAAAGCTGCTGTTGAAGTTCGTCTGATGGATAATCCCGTTGTACATCAGTAGTTCAGTTTGCATATTTCTTCAGTTTGTCTGAATATTTCGACGAACTAATATGGATACTAATCTAGAGTTATTATGTGAAAAATAATATATTATTATCAAAACTTAACAAAACATCCAATTCCATGGTTTATACATCCAAACAGTAGTTAGAATTGTAAACCATCCCTTGATTCCAGTGGTAAATTTCATTCACAACCAAACAACATAATTTGAATTGTATCCCTTTTCCTTTCCATATTGGAAATGGAATTGACAGTCCAATTCAATTCCAGACCAACTTTTCTAAATCCAACCACATCCTCCTAACTAGTAGAATAAAAACTTAACATAGGAGGAATCATTCGATAACATGCTGAGAATTTTATGAATCCTAGGTTTATTCTTGTAGAAATCATTTGGATGGAGGCCCCCAGCATTGTTGAGTCCACGCCGGCGGCAACAAGAACGCACTGCTGCTGATTAACAATTCTTCTCCGCACTGCCGGCCAGCGAGGGCAAAGCAAGATGCTTCCGTCCATCTTGTACCGGAAGGGCGCCTCGGCTTCTCCTGGGCCTCAACCGCCGACCAGGTCACCGCGGCCTCTCCGCCGCCGGACTCACAGCCATCGTCACCGGTATGTACTCCTTCTCCCTCCTTAGTTTTCCCTTGCCGCCGCCGCTCTTAATTCGATTCGGTTCGGTTCGTTCCCAACAGGGGCGTCCAGCGGGATTGGCGCCGAGACGGCGCGGGTCCTGGCGGCGCGCGGGGCCCACGTCGTCATGGCCGCCAGGAACCTCGCCGCCGCCGACACCGTGCGCCAGGCCGTCCTCGCCGAGGCCCCCCCGCCAGCCTCGACGTCATGGAGCTCGACCTCTCCTCCATGGCCTCCGTCCGCAAATTCGCCGCCGACTTCAGCGCCAAGGGTCTCCCGCTCAACATCCTCGTGTACGTACGCACTGCTTACTGCTTCCAATCGAGGCGGAATTGTAGTGGTAGATTTCACCTGTCCAGCTCCAAATCGCTGCTAGTACGAGGACTACTACAACTGTCCTGTGACATGTTAGTATTCAGTTTGGCTGCAAGTGGCTGCTTGGTTGTATGCAGATACAGACAGTAGCTTGTAGCTTCAGCACGTTTCCATGGCAGATTTAGTTCAGGTGTCAGGACGATTACTGTGCTACTCCTAGTTAGATTAATGCTATATATAGAAATGGCCAATTTCATCTCATGGAGGGTTAATTGACTTGTGTCAGTTAATTCTCTAGGGTCAAAATGTGCTGGCAAGTGGCAAATGCTAGTTATACTAGTTGTATTTTTGTATACCTGTGTAACTACGTGCACCAGATCCTGGATACGTCCACTACTGCTCATGCTATTCCCTGATTACCTGATGCCGTAATTCTCTGGCAGCAACAATGCAGGAGTGATGGCGACTCCTTTCTCCCTCTCAAAGGATGGCATCGAAATGCAGTTTGCGACTAACCATGTCGGTATGGTTCTATCTATGTTTTACTAGCTGATGATGAGCCAGTTACATACCCTCTGATTTAGAGCATTTCATTTGAACACCGTAGTGCTGTCAATATTGTTCTTCTAGTTGCATTCCTTAGACAGTGAGGTTGGCGCATCATCCTTCAGAGTCTGAAATTATGTCAACGTCGTGTCCGCCTAGCCCTTCTGAACCCTATGATCGCCAAATATTTGCTTCAAATTCAAGAACAGTACCAAATCTGCAAATTATTCAGCAGACAGTTGTCATTTCAACTTCATCAAATCGGCTAGTTTCATTTTTAGACTGATACATTAAAGTTTCAAAAACCCATTAGGTTGGTTAGAAAAACCAATGCAGTAACATATGACTCCTGTATGTGTCATAATATTCAGGCCATTTTCTTTTGACGCATCTTCTGCTGGAGACCATGAAGAGGACCTCCCGTGAATCAAATGTGGAAGGAAGAATCGTTAATGTTTCATCAGAGGGGCACAGGTTTGCATACTCGGAAGGCATCCGTTTTGACAAGATCAATAATGAGGCAGAGTATGTGATTATTGTGCAGCTGTTATATGCTATCCCCTCATGTTTGCTTCATTCCAAGGCAAACCCGTTCACTTGCTGTTCAATCTTGTGTTGTGCAGGTATAGCACTATTGGAGCATATGGGCAGTCAAAGCTTGCCAACATTCTGCATTCTAATGAACTTGCTAGGAGATTCAAGGTAGGCCTCCTTCCATCAAAGTGTTCTCCTCTAACGCGTGCCCATTTACTAGATTACGTGATTATGACATCACATCATGTCTTGGTATGTATCTATAAGACCGAGTAGTTATTACACTGACATAGCTGGAGAGCAAACTGCACCCAACTCAATTTGCTAGTACCTACTCCCTCCGTTCCAAATTAGTTGACATACATTTGTCTAGATACGGATGTATCTAGACACTAAACAAGTATACGTACATCCATATTTGGACAAAGGCAAGTCAACTAATTTGGAACGGAGGGAGTAGTAGATTGCCAGACTTATGTAGTTGTTTGCTCTTAATATTGTTCTATCTGTTTTCAAGTTGTATATATGTTAGATAGCTTTATTTGGGTAAAGCTATGAGATCATGACTCATCATACATCATCTTGTCCAACAGGAAGAGGGTGTTAACCTCACTGCGAATTCTCTCCATCCCGATCTATCATCACCAACCTCCTTCGCCACCACAGTATCATAGATGGTAAATACACTTGGCAGATATTACGTGCTCCTGCTTTCATACAAGAAATTGTCTTGATTCACGTTTGTTGTTGCTTTGAATAACTCATGGCACTTGCTGCACCAAAAAAAGATACGTAGTAACAATGGAAAAGGATGCCAATGACCGGTAGCTATGAAACTAGATTATGCTTTTCGAATGGTAACATCTGATTCCATCATTTTATCTTTATGCAGTTATCAGTCGGACACTTGGTAAACTGGTGCTGAAAAACGCCAAACAGGTACACTTGTGCCCTATGCTCAGTCTTGAGGGTTTTCTGTCTCCATTGTACAAGATTACGGAGACTCCATCATGTTAAAGAACACATCGGCAGTCCAGTATGGATTGCACTTGCTATCATATCTTTTCAATCATAAGTTCCTATTTTTTTTTACTGCCGGAGTGTCAATCACGAGTTGCTATTGTGGGCGTGTTTTCTTTTTCACCAATTTAGACCCTGGGCACAGGAGGGTTTTAAATCGGATGTAAAGTATTTGCACGATGTCTATTGCTCCAGGCACCTACACTGCACTTGGTCTGCTGCATGCTCCTAGACTTTACAGATCTACACTTTAGCATGTAGGTCCCTGCAAGATGACCATTGCTAAAATATTGGTAGTACAAGTCTAGATCTCAGCAAGCGACGTTACCAATCTAGATCTCACCAAGTCATCTGTTTGTTGACATGGACATGATGAAACAGTAGCCATTTTGTTTCGCTGTATCCATTGCAATGCCTGCCGCCTAGCTTTGTTGCCTGGATCTGTCCGTCCTCACCGGATTTTGTGTTGTGGTGACTGAAACAGGGGGCGGCGACCACGTGCTACGTCGCGCTGCACCCGGGTGCGAAGGGCGTGTCGGGAGGTACTTCAGTGACAGCAACCTGTACGAGCCGAGCGTGAAGTCCAAGACACGGAGCTGGCGAAGAAGCTGTGGGAGTTCAGCGTGGAGCTCACCGCCTGAGTTGATCCATGATGGGATGAATGTTGATGATGGTGGGGAGGAACGCAATGTGTTGTTGTACGATACCTTACCGATGAAACTGGTAGTGAAACAGAGGGTTCGATGTCTGAATTCGAATCCTGATACATACAGATGGAATGTAACACAGCTGCGTGGTGTCTGAATTTTGCTGTGAGGTAACAGCAGCGGTGTGTGAGTGAGTGAATATGCTGTAGGTATCAGCAGGTCTTGTTGTCAGATCCTGCTGGGACCACCCGTCAGTGTGTCTGCCGTGTCTGAATGTTTGAGGATGGACTGATCATTATTAAGTATACAGAGATGACCTTCCCCTGATAGAATAATGGAGATTGTCGATCCTCAGCTGATACAAGAGTGTTGGAGCTTTGCCAACAAACCCCACCAACCTTGAAGGAAAAAGGTGTACGCTCTCTATTGTCTATGATAATTGATAAACATTGGCCTTGGCTGCACCAAGCCCCCTCCATGTGAACATGCAAGAGGTAGATGCCAAGCTACGTGGTATCAAAGATGCATACCTCAGGTGAAATTGAAGAGGCGCTTATGTTGCTTCAGTAGCATAAGCTACATTGATAAGTACTCCCTCCGTTTTTTAATATAAGATGTTTTAAAGTGTTGCACATGTTGTCTAGATGCATACTAAAGTGAGTGAACATGCACACTAATGCATGTCTACATACATTTGTGTACATGTGCATGTGGACAAATGCTAAAATATCTTATATTAAAAAACGGAGCGAGTAATTTGTATGATTGCATCGCATGACCTGTATGTTAGAAACAGATTTACGAAATCCGAACCCTGTGTGTGTTACTACATTTGCGATAGTGCACACTGCACACGACAATGGGATTGATATCATTTCCAAGTATCAATCATCTCTGTGCTTGGTGGTTATCAATGTTACCAAATGGGTTCATTATTTACATGATCCATGTGTCATGCACCTTATCTTTTTGCCACACTTACGGTTTCAGTTTTGGTACCCAAAAAGGCCTGGCAGGCCAATAATTCTATATTTTTTAGTTCTACTCAAGTTACAGTTCAAATAGGCACCCGTGAGGTACTTGCTTCATGGCAGTATCATTGAAAACCCAAACATAGGTGCACGAAAAACAGAGGTGCACAGAGGTTTCGGGATGCAGATGACTGAGCGCACAGAGGGACTGAATGCTCAAACCTCTAAGAGCTAAGTTGCTCGTTGTGAGGATGTTGTGCTACACAAGAGTCCAAGAAAACAATTTATACTTATTTTCTACATTAGCTTTCGAAATAATGAGATGTTGTGGGCATCAAAAGTGCCAACAAGCTGGACGAGGTAAGCCGAGCCGGAGGAGTAGACTGGTCGAACTGTAGCGAGTTTCCAAGTGACAGAATCTGGCAGTCCGTGTTGAAGATGGAAATTAGCAATTTGTGATCGACTGGTCGATTCCATTTGTGAACTAGTAAACGTGGACGTGTAATCTTGTGAAACTTGTTGCCACCCGCCTACAGCCTCGCTCTTGTTGAATCTTTGAGGCCGGTGATCGTCACAGGAAAGCAACATCTCTGCCTTAAGTCGGAGCATAACTACGTATGTATATATAATATATTGATGGATCAAATCGGGGAAGAAACATCAATCGTCAAAATGAATAATACTTTATGCTTACGGGATCTCTATACGTGCTTCCTCTTCTTGAAGCTGCCGCTGGACGCTTCACCTTCAGTAGTGCAAGGAGAACTAGCAGCAGCAGCTGGTGGTGTGGTGGTGGTGCTACTGCTGGCCTCCTCTTCCGGAACGCGGCGTCCAGCTCCGCCGCGGAGACGGCAATGGCTTCCCGCAACAGCCTCCTCTTGCGCGGCAGCAGCATCGGCCTCATCTTCCTCGGGGCCGGCGGGCAGACGAGCTTTGCTTGTGACGACCATCGGAGCTGCTGCTGCTGATTCCGGCTCGACGACTGATCCGGCGAGGCGGGGTCCTCATGCGCGGGCGTGGCTGGGGATTGTTGGAGGGTGTGATGGGAGGAAGGAGGAGGGTGAGGGCGAGCGGTTGTGGCGAGGCCGCCATGGCTAAGCTAGCTGAGCTAGTGGAGTGAGCTTCTATACAGAGAATATATATATAGGAAGACGCATGATGGTGTGGTGTAGCCGTGTAGGTAGATGGAAGGATGGATTGACTTGCAGTGGAAGGTAGGTGATGAGTACTACAACCGTATGTATACGTACGGATGCATGCATGGAGATCCACCGACGTTTCTTTTACGGCCGGCTTCCATTGGATACTCATGCACGTGTAGCCGTTTGCCACCGTACGTGGTCGGCATGTAAACATGAATGAATTGGACTATTGTGAAGGACGTACGGAATGCACGTGATTCCATTTGTCAATGTGTGTCCTTCATTTTCCGTTCCATAGGATCCCGTTCCACGGACGGACAATTCCGTTACATCGCAGATGCATGGATATATATATCACAATCACAATACCCCGCGTCCCACATCGGTATTGTAAAGGTAAAATAGTCGGCTGATTTTTATCATAATTATCAAATAAACGGCATACATATCAGGTCGATTAAAGTGGAAAAAAAAAACATTTTTTCTCGCTATCGGTCTGCACCTACGGTGCAACTCCGGCTAGCTAGCTAGCCAGCCAGCCTAGCATGTCAATTCTCTTTTCATCCGCGGACTCTGATTCATTCGTTTCTGTTGAATACTACAAGCTAGCTAGTAGGAAGTATTGTTTCTCAAAAAAAAAAAAACTAGTAGTAAGTATTTCTTTGGCAAACAGTCCTGATTTTACTTTTTTTTCTTTCAAGGATACGGTCCTGATTTTACTTTGGGCAAACAAGCTCGTAGTGTGTATAAGTAAACCCTTGGTCAAAGTTGAGTTGATTCATACATACATCATCAGGGCGAAGTCCCCATTAGGCCAAGGTAGGGCGGCCGCTCTACCTTGATTTTTGACAAAAACAATTATATGTATATATTTATCTCTCCTGGTCAAAGTTGACTTGATTCTTGCGTACTTATTTCACATACACCACATTGTGTATGAAGTAGACTACATAACCGTGTTCATCATCAATCTATGGATGAAGTTCTTAACTAACAACTATTGATTAACGGACCAAAATTAAGAATGAAGCTACCTAATAAAGGGTATCGACCTTGATCACAAATTCACTATATAGGTAAGTATGTATGACTAACTGGGGTTAATAGATTGAAGGCAAATCAATGGTATGGTATGGTTTGACCACTCAATTTCTTTATCGGTGAGAATTACGGTGAGTGATGATGAGTACTATGATGGTGGCAAAGTTATCCTTCTAGACTGGAGGAAGAAGTTTTGCGCTTCCCCTCGGCAAAATCTGATCACCTTTTGGAAAATACAACGCCTTTCGGGAAATAAAATGGTACATGGACGAGGAACCATCCTATCTTACCTTTCACATGTTGTCATTAATTTCTCCTTTCCTCATGTGAAGAAATTACTTCACATATTGTCATTAATTTTTCCGTTCCTCATGTGAAGAAATTACGCATGACCAAACCTATCCACATGCCTACAAGCGAAAATGATATCTTATGTTTGAACGAAATAATATGCCCGCACTAGGACGTTTAAATCTTTTTAAGTCTAGCGCAAACGTCAGCTTGTTTCAACAAATCGTTAGATTTGCTCTGACAGTGAAACTCCATTCCAAAATTGACTTCACTCATCGGATTAAAACATTTATTGGGACTCATTATTGGAACATAGAACATCAAATCAATGTGTACTACGAGGGGGTACTCTATGTAACCACGTTCACCATTAATCTATGGACAAAGTTCTTAAATAATATTAATAATAAAATAACCAAAATTAAGAATTAAGCTACCTAATTAAAGGGGATCAATTTGATCGCAGTATACACAAATAGCTATGACTAGCTACGATTAATGGACTGGAGGCCAATCAACGGTACTGTTTGACACTGGTCAAAACATATATTTGCTTGACAGGTGAAGACTAAGATGGTAAAGTGATCCTTCTCGACTGGAGAAATGTCTTGTGCTTCCCCTCGGCAGAGGATAGGTAGTTGAGGAAGGTGGCCAAGTCCGTATTTAAGTACCGTCGTGGGTACCGTCGGCGAGCAGCTCCGGCGCGGGGCCGATGACCCTCTCCGCCGGCAGGCTGTGCAGCGATGCTACCGAGATCCGTGACCGCGTTGAGTTCACCCGCACCCGGTGCAGCACGCTTTTATACCGCCCGTTGCTAAATATCTGCGCAGAATTATACAAGGCAGGGAAAATTAAATATAGACACCAAAAACATGAATACACTTTCTTAATATAGTTTGAAATTAGAGTTAATATATATCTTTTCTAACAGCTGGCTAGGTTAACTAGTCTACATAGGCCAATGGAACTTTGCTTAATACGCATGCATAAGGTAGAAGAATCATCGGTCATGTTGGTTTGCTTAAATAAGAAAAAGATGAGCATAAATATATTTGTGTTGGGCATATGTCAAGTGACAGTCATCAAGCACCCACAATTAACTTTATATCAAGTCGAAGTGGAGTGCTACTTCCAGCCTAGCTTGTACGCACACGTGTTGGAACGAGGTCATGCCACAGCAAGATGTATATTGGCCTACAAATATATGCTACCTTTCATATATTATTCTCCTTTTAGTTGAAAAAAATATTATCTTGCCCGGCCTTATGCATGGAATCCATCTATCTCTCATATTAGCTAGCTAGTAGTCTATGTTTTGCGTCTAGGAACTGAAGCTTTTGTGAGCAGCAAGCGCCGTCGCCTACCTGATTGACTTTTCTAAAAAGAAAGGCTACACCTCTACCTATGGAGTATCCACCATATAGAAGAAGAAGTTAGCAAAAACAGCGGCTGGTCTGGTTTGATTGCTCAACCATATATGTACCCTAGCGTTACTTTGACTACTAGGCCAAAACAGCCCGCCATTCCGCTAGTGTTTGATATATTTTGCCACCAATTTGATTGGGTTATGTATATGCATCTTATTATGAAGTGACCAAGGTTAAATGTTTGGTGGCTATATCTCCTTGACGTGACGATAAGATCTGTAAAATATAATTCTAAATTTTATCACAAATATTATATATACGAGCACACGAGATAGATGTGCTACCTCGAGGTGATCGCCGACATTGACGATGAGCGCGCCAGGGATGGGGTCAACAAGGAGCCAGTCTTCGCCATCGTTGACCTCGAGGCCATTGACCTGGTCCTGGAGGAGGACGGTGAGGAAGCCGTAGTCGGAGTGCGGCGGCATCCCCAACGTTAGCTCCGGCTCCGGGCACGCCGGGAAGCAGTTGACCATCAGCATCTGCGTTCCCGCGTCGAGCTCCTCCAGCACGCCTTCTCCGGTGATCCCCATCGCCTCGAACGCCGCCTCCATCAGCTCCCTAAACAGCCTCTGGTTCGCCCGAGCGTAGGAGGACACCACCTCCCTGCAACACCGAAATGGAATATAGGTCCCACATGTCAGCGTTATATTGTTGTACACTGAGAAAATTCGATGTAGACGGACAAAATGTGCTGGTGAATCTATCCTGGAGATTTGATTCTGTTTTATCTATCTATCATGCATGCCCTGGCCGGTCAGAAAGAAGTTTGTTTGTGTGGTGAGTGAGACTGGTGAGGGCACGTACAGCGGAAGCAGTGCGATTCTACTGCCCCAGCTCTCCGTCTAAGAAAAAGTGACCTGAGGCATCATGTAGCAAGATATTTACCCAACGCATGCTGCTCCATACAATTTCAACTTTACCCAATGCCTCTTCTCTCTCCTGGCAGGAACAAGACGAGGCTGCACGAGGTCATCTACCATGCTTTTCCTCTCTTTCGCTCGCTTTTCTCAGTGAGGCTGCAAGCGACAGGTTTGCGCAAGCTGGACTGTGATTTCCGACGTGGATAGCTAGGGTAGTGGTCCAGCGTGGTCCGTGGAGCGTTGGCCATGCCTTGAGACGGCGCATTCTGCAAAAAGGCTGCGCTGTTTTTTGCCCTGCTTTTCCTCAATTATTTCTGCTACACTGCTAGTGCAAACACTCAGAAATGGATGCATGATTAGCAAGCCAGCTGGCTCTATGTCTGGATTTGGTTTGCATCACCACTCACCAGATTCAGTTGTCAATTCATTGTCTGCTCTGTTCCTGTTTCTTCTTGTTTAAAATTAGTGAATTGAATTGCTTCTGTTTTACTAGTTGGTGCATCCTATCTCGCTTTTATTTACCATCTTATGTTCTCTTGTTATCAGGCTATCTTATATGATCAATATGTGCATGCAGTAGTCATGCATGCTTACTGCAGAATAAGTAAAGTCGACGATTTCCACCCACAAAAACTAATGACACTAGCTAGTGCTTCCGGACATCTTATGTTCTCTTGGTTTAGACATTTTGAAATTGTATAATTGTCTTTATATTAAGGAGTCAAATGAGATGCGCAAGATTGAATAGGAGTCAAGCAAGAAACTACCAAGACTAAGCTAGTGGCAGGTGTATCCCAAAGCCAAATAAACAGCTGCGTGCATGGCACATGCATCATGGCAACTACGGAGTAATTAACTTCTAATCTGGACGTACATAAGCTATTGTAGGAAGGTTAATTAGTAAGTGAGTGGTCCATTAGTGACACATACGGACATACCTGAGGTCAGCGGGGTTGCCTGGCCACGAGGGCACGACCTCGTCGAGCTTCGCCGGGTTGCAGAGCAGCTTGAGGAAGTCCCGCCAGCAGAGCACGCCGTCGTTGAGCTGGTTGAAGCTGGTCCCGTACCGCACGGGCGCCCGGATGTCCGGTGACATGTGCCGCTCACGCTCCTCCTGCGGGAGCTCGAAGAACCGCCGCGCCACGTCCAGCACCGCTTGCCTTTCGACGCCATGGTTGACCACCTGGAAGAAGCCCAGGTCGCGGCACGCGGCGTCCATGGCGGCGAGCTCCGCGACGCGCTCGGAAGGGACGCTCGAGCGGAGGCGGGCCAGGTCGACCACGGGGATGCCGCGGGCAGCGGCGGGCGCCGGGCGGTCGGATGGTGGGAGGACGTAGCGGGCTGGGAGGGCCTTAATGCCGCGCTCGCACAGGTGCCGCACGCCCTTGAGCTCCTCCTTGGATGTCTCCGGTGATGCCAGCGCCGCCGGTGCTTGCGGCTTGCAGGTGGTCGGCTTGAGCTGCTGCTGCTGCTGCTGCGGGTGGGTGCTGCTGTTCTCGGCAACGCCGAGGATCGCCATTAATTAGCACGTAAGCAGATCCACGCAAAGCAAAACAACAAGCTGCTTTGTGCAGGATCGATGAAGAAGCTATGGGCGGATCGATCTTGGCGGAAGAGTAGGGTCTGCAGATGGATTGAATGGAGAACAGAGGAGGCGAGCCTGTATTTATAGGCGGCATGAGAAAGAAGCAGAGTACAAATGCCCAGTTGTGATCTGCTTTTCCAATTCGCGCGCAAGTTGCATTGACCAGGCAGCCAGGGGCAGAAAGGTAAATTGATCTGCTTTTCCAATTGCACATATCCTTGTAGGCATGTAGGGCATGATTGGTTATCATGAGTCAACTATCACTCTATAACCCGACCCTGACGTGCTCAGGTTCATCCACAAGGATAGCAGGATGGAAGAGGTGGTGACCTACGACTAGGCCTAGATATATAAGGAAAGAGTAGAAACCTTCTATTTTATAAAAAATAGGTAAAAACCTTCAATTTTTTTTTTTACAAAACTGAGGGTCTTTGTCACGACGGATGTACATTACATGGGAGAGCATGTAGGGTATTCTGCACGCATGAGTCAACTATCACTATATAACCCTAGCCTAACGTGTTCGGGTCAATCCATAAGGATATCGAGGCGGAAGAGGCGGTGACACCTAGAGGGGACTATATACACTGAGAAGAATAAGTAAAACCTTCCGTTTTATAAAACTAAGGGCATGTTCACGACAGATGTACATGTGATGAATCACATGGGAGATCGAAGCCAACCTAAGGTCGTCGTGGATCGTTCCATTGGAACCAGGATCATCACATTCCGAGGTCTCAACCGACACATTCAAAATCAGTGATACCTAGGCCTCCTGAAGTTTACATAAACAAATGGTCTTCTTTGTGACAAAGGAGTGCCCCCTTGCATTTTCCGCTTCGGTGCCGTTCGAGGCGAAACCCCATGAAATGTGGTCGAGCTGGGTGTGGACCCAATTCGGAAGCAGGACAACCGACATGTGATATGTTGTCGTTAGGTGATAACCGGTTTTCAGAAGGACAACTCCGTCGACTCTAGTTACGTTCTTACCTCATAAAACAACTATTGGCACATAAAGGTAAATTGTAGTAGAAGATAACTGATTTGTGGTGGGAGGTTAAAACGTGGACTTCCATAAGACTTGACGCAAGTTTGATATATAATTATCTTACAAAAAGGTTAATATCATCTCAACATGTAAAGTTATGAGGTTGCATATATCAGTTGAGATTTGCTGACTTTGTGCATGCACCCTAACGTTGAGTGACTGACATGGGACTAGTTTGTCAAAGCCAAATCCAATGCTTGCGCACAGTAGCCTCCCTGATCTCTACCACAAGTCCTGATGAGTACGTCTAGATTTTTTTATATCCAGCCTAGCTGGTTTACTCGTGTCAGCCTGTGACTTGCGTTTCCAAAATGCGTGCATCTGCAGGCCTGTCTTGCGTATCTGATGCCGCATGCAATGATTGAGGTCCCGATCCACCGTCCGGTTGTCTCAAGATTCTGTCCAGTGCGTGTGCCATGCAGTACCGCACACGTACGCAGGCTCCCAAGATCGACAGGATCCCAAGATCTTTTTTTACAGCTGCTTTTGCTTGTTCCATCCATCACTGCCTGGCTAGCTACATATCCAGACAGGGTATATATCCGCACTTTGTGTCCACATCAAATTAATTAGGAAATATTTTCTCCCGAGGATAAACACAAATGGAGCTGGGAAAAAAGAATTTTAAAATGGTATATTGGAGAAAATAGCTTAGAGAAAAGCTTTCCAAGAGGTTTGAGTGGAGGATGTGTCCTATATGAAATGTAGTGCAAAGTAATTCTCAGAGCAAAATCATGTGGGGTTCATTCCAACAATCAAACGCGCAACGTGGTAAAAATTCCAAAGGATTCCGATCCTACATAATTTCTACGGAAATCCTTCGAATCAAAGGGCCCTAAACTTTATGCGTTGTTTCCAAGTAAAAAAAATATTTTGTTATGTTTGTGGTACTAGTTTAACTACTGATGATCTAGTCCAATCATGTACTATCGGCGAATTCATCGCTAAGAGAATAGATACGCCGACACAATAAGGACATGATGATCTAGTTTGATCTTGTACTAACACAAGATTCATCGCTAAGAGTATAATATTTCGTCATACATCATTTCTACATAACGAAAAAAAAGTGGGATACAAAAAGAACTAGTAATGTGAAGCTTTCACGGTTTGCAAAAAGATGGTGACTAAAATCCCACTCGCGTGTGGTAGGGCCTCCTTAAAATCTCCTCGTGGAATCAACATGCTAGAGGAACCAGCTCCCTTCATGTCTCACCAGATGGTACAATGTGCCGACCAAGACGATAAAAAAACAAGTACACATGAAGATAACCGGCAAAAGCAATGATTCTATATTTTACGTTTATAAAAATATATTACTTAAGCATAATCAAATATACGGTCACAAAGTGATGCTTCCACTAAAGTAAGTGCTCATAGGCTGTTTAATTTTTCAAAACATGAAACCTCAAGCCGAACCCGTGCCAAATATACTAGTGGTGACCATAAAAGAGCAACCGACAATTAGGGATGGAGCCAGCAATTAGGCTTGGAGGGGGCACAATCATGTTGGAGGGGGCAAAATGGCACGACTTACTAAGTTTAAGCATGAATATTAGTGAGTTTATGAACAAAATCAAATTATTGGGGGTGGCTCAGCCCCTGCTCGTCCCCTCTTCCTCCGTCGCTGCCGACAATGAAAAGATATGTTCCAAATCAAATTAGGTATGTCAAGCCACCCTCAGGTCGCATAACAAAGATGACTAATTAACCCATGCGTGTTGGAGTATCTTTGAAACCTCCTCAAGATAACAAAATGCTAGAGTAATTATCTCATGTCCCGCCAGACTCTACAATGCCGACCAATAAAATAAGACAATAACACATGAAGATAACCGACAAAGCTAGGACTATATGATACTTCTGCTTATAGCAAACAACATTAGCTAAGCATAATCAAATATGCCGTCACAAAGCGATGACTCCACTAACATAAGTGCTCATAGGCGGTTTGACTTTTCAAACCACAAAACCTTGAGCCGAACATGTCTCATCTGTGCTAGTGGAATCATAAAGAAGCAACCAGGCAATGAAAAGATATGTTCCGAATCGAATTAGTTATGTCAAGCCCCAATCAGGTTTCATAATGAAGATGAATAAAGCCCCACCCATGTGTGGCATGGCAGGGCCTTTTTTAAACCACCTCGAGAGACCAAAATATTAAGAGCAATTATCTCCTCTCCTGCCGGACTCTACAGTGCTGATCTATCCATAATAGACGAGCACTACACATGAATATAACCTGCAAAGCTAGGACTATATGATGCTAAGTTATGTTTATAAAAAAATATCAGTTAAGCATAATGAAATATACCATCACAAAGTGGATGCCTCCACTAAAATATGTGCTCGTAGGTTGTTTAATGTTTCCACACAACAAAGGCTCTAGGCCGAACACATGTCATCTATATACCGGTAGAGGGGGTACCAATCGGAAAACATGTTTTCCTTGGCATGCAAACCGAGCGACCGAGCAATGAAAGTATCTGGTCCGGACCGGATATATCGTCTAGATTATAGAGCATCAATTTGTACTGCCCTCCAATTTGTTCGAAGTAGGTTTATCGCCCATGAGAGTTTGTTCCTTAAAACACTAAAGATAAATATCTCAAGTGGAACCTTTAGTTGATTTGTTGTTTGACAATGCCCATGCCTCGTGTATCTATAGTTTTTCATACAAAGACGACACGGAAATATCCAAAAAGTTTAGTGGAGTCGTTCCATCAGATGGAGGAGTGTGTACCCATACATTCAATCACCCAAGTGACAAGATAGAGATATATAGATACACGACTTGCCAGCAAAGAACAGAACAGATATCTGTATACAAGCTCTGAGCGATCAAATAATTTTTGACCGGAGCTATAGGTAGGTATGGTATACCTAGCCTATGCATATATATAAAAACAAAGAAGATATGCCAATTAAGCTGGCACGCATGACCAGAAAGCACACAAAAAAAACGCCGGCCGGCAAAATAATCTCTCACATGCAGCTAGAGCTAGCTCGTCCATTCGATTATTCTTCTTGTTTCCTTTCTGTTTTTGTTACATATATGCATCGCAACGCTTGCATATGCGTGGAAGGCTCTCACGTAAGCTTTTTAGCCTGTCTAGCCTAGGTTTGACTATGGTGATCGAACAAGTTAATAATTTATGACTAAGTACGTACTCCTAACTAAATAAGCAAGGTAGGCTTTTGATCCACCGGGCTTATGCAATGAACGGCATCAAAATCCCTATATAGCTATGTATCAGTCTCTCTAGCTAGACGCATAGCTAGCTATATATTCCATGCTACGATCCTTTGACTATATATATGTAGGCATCAATTCCCCGTCGCATGACAGCATGAAAGGCATATATATATGTGGTAAATAGTTTAGCCCTTGCCTTGTACGTAAACGCAACATTTTGCTTAGAGATCTACGTACTAGCTAGTAGGCTTTTCAGCTTCGGCGATGGACATGTCCACACATGCATACTTGTTGTATTATTATGTGGTGTACGCATGTATATACATTGTTTTTCTAGGAGAATGGAAAAGTATGGAGCCGAAACAACAATCTGAGAGTAGTTGCACCGCACCCCATGTTGTACCTTGTGAAAAAATTATGGGCACGGGGTATATTCTACACATATATTGTGCCCCCCCCCCCCCCCCCCCCCCCCCGCCAAGATTTCATCAGAAAATATGTTTATTTGCGACACACAAAGAAAAAGTGACGCGGGATTCTATTCACTTACTCTGATTCCTCTGTCCCTTCGTCCAGGGCATAGGAGGGCGAGAACCACGACCAAGACCGATATCCATAAGAAGAAAACTGAAACGGGTTAATTAATTATTATTGAGGAAAGAAGACGTGATGATCGTATTTATGTTATTTTTTTGTCCCAAGTATGGTCATAGTTTGGGACGAATTCTGCATGCCAACAAGATAAAACACTACCCTAATGTAGGTGATTTTTCCCCACATTTTTTGAAAACTCGGAAGGACTACTTTGTGAGCTAAATATGGTGCCCGGCTGGACACAAATATTATTCGTGCTCTGGACGGAGCTTTTGTCTTTTTTGCACAGAGCACTAGGAATGTTATTTCACCACGAAACTTGACACGCATGTAGACAATTTTTATATGTTCATCACTGATTTTGTTCAGAACTTTTTGACACGTTTTACTATTTATTTCAAAAAAATTATTCAGCCAGGAGCAGATGAGCTCCGGAGCCAATTTGAATTTATGGTTAATTAATTGTTATCGAGGAAAGAAGACGGTTATTATCGTATTTATGTTATTTTTGTCCCACTTATGGTCATAGTTTGGGACATTTTTGCAAAAAAAAACGTTTGGGACGAAATTCTGCAAGCCATCAAGATAAAACATTACCCTGATGTCCGTGATTTTTTTCCACATTACTTGAAAACTCGGAAGGACAGCTTGTGAGCTAGATATGGTGCCCGGGCGGACACAAATATTATTCGTGGTCTGGACGGAGCATATACATGCATGTAGTGACCACTGACCATGAATATTTGACGTCGACATTCAATGCAAAAGAAACAATCCGGCTGGCCATGCATATAGAAGATGTGTCTATTTAAAAAAGAGATGAAGCTTGATAGGCCAAGAAGCTGTAGCGTTGGTAAGTTGCAGGCCATGCATGCATGCATGATTGCTTTAAGCAAATTGCATGTTGGTCAAGTCAACATTCATTCTAGATCTTGTTTCTAGTATAGTGGTACGCAAATGCATGCGCAAGAAGTTGCAATATTTCCAAGTCAAAAAGTCGCTAGCTTCAGTACGCAACACGAGACAGACGACGATCGAGCTAGCCTACCCTGCGTGTGCTTGTTTACGTACAGTATAACCGCGTCATCTACTGCTGACACGATACCATTACCACGGTCACAAGATCTTTCAACACTACAACATCGCAAATTAAGTCAACATTCTAGAGAGACAAGTTAAAGATCCTCTAGTTGGTCGACAAGTTAAGTACGAATTCCAAGTCAAATAAGCCGCCTTATAGTGCAGGAGCTAGAGGGGGCCGTACAATCGACGAGCTTGTAATCTGGTACATACATCCATACATCTTTACCTAATACTAGTTGGATTGTACGTGCAACGCACGTTTTAACAATTAAAATGACTCTCTTAAAAAAACAATTAAAAGGATAGTTTATAAGTAGGGAAAATACTACCAGACTCTATATGTGCTCTATGTGGATTTCTTCTTTTTTACATTTTATATTGCAAAGATAGTTTTAAAAAAAAATATTGCAAAGATAATCATGCATATATAAGCATCATTGGAACACACAAACCTACATAAGCTTGAGGAACCAGTGCGCGGCGATGAAGACATGCTCTTTCAACAGTATCTCGGTACAAGATATGTCATATACTCAATATTACACACGTATCCTTAAACATATCCTTGTGGGGGCACGACCTCGGACATTATCACCTGCATCATTGCTTCTCATACACATATACAAAGTAAAATAAAACAGATCTTCAGTGCAATGCCTAGCATGGCCAGCTTCAGATTGGTAATGAACGTCCGAGGTTGTGACAGTGTGTTGCTCTTGGTTCTGAGGCTAGCTGCGGGCGAACACAGACCTGGACGCCCCGGTGGCGTTGAAGGCCGGCGTGGCCTACCTCAAAGGCAACCGCCTCCCCGGCTACGTGCCTGCCTGGCTCGGCGCTCGTCATGCTGAAACTCAGACGGGACACGCTCACCGACGCAATCTCGAGGGCTTGCCTGCCTCGCTCGGCGCTCGTCGTGTTGAAACTCAGACAAAAACACACTCAAGGTCCCCGCCTGGTTTGGCGCTTGTCATGCTGAAGCTCGGACAGGACATGCTCACCGGTGCCGTCTCGCCGGCGTGCCCGCCTGGCTTGGCGCTCGTCATGCAGAAACTCAAACATAACACGCTCACCGGCGCCGTCTCGCCAGGGTGCCTGCCTGACTCTACACTTGTCGTGTGGAAGCAAAACTAAATTTGGAACAAAAGTAATTGTGAACGAAAATAAATCAATGAGTTTAAATAAAATTGGGATGTGGATATCATATGCTAACGTGAGACGTATCTTTTTCCGCTCGAGTTCAACTCAGAAGGGAATCCGATCTTGAAAGTAGTCGCTAATTAATTCATCACATGCAGACAAGCCTTTCCCCAATGCGTCTCCGCCTCGGTGATGGCCACGGACGGCCGGACATGCATACAATCCTTCCCCACGTAAAGGTTTAAAGTGGTATGTATTACGTATCCTAGGAGGAGTCCAACTCTGCATTACATACTATCGTGTAGGCTGTAGGCAGACCCGATCGCACGTACGTGGTTTTCATATCTCTAATCTTCCGAAGCGGTATGTTTTAATCTAAGCCGTTATTTTCTCTCGTTCTGGATCGATGGCTAAGATTTAATGTATCAACACAGCTCAACACATGTTTGCTCTTTTAATAGTAGTATATAGAATAAAGGGACTAAGGCTTCTTGCCAGTTTTTCGTCTGTTTTATATTTGCCCTTATTTTCCAATCAATATTACAGATATTGCCACCGCTTACGTAAAATAACGTTTCGGACCGTTTCGATCGAGTCACGACTCACGCGTAAGCTTTCGTCATTGTCTGCATCGTTCCGGTTTTTCAGCCAAAAAAGGCCGACCGAAAGCATATCCGTCCCGTTCTGCCCGCCGATGTAGACGGAGGCACGGGTGGGCGATGTGGTCGTGTACGGCGGCCGCCATCCGGAGCAGCAGCGCCACATCGGCACCGCGTCGCACCTGGCCGCCGGCGGGCTTGCCGGCGATGCAGACGGAGGCACGGGTGGGCGGTGTGGTCGTGTACGGTGGCCGCCATCCGGAGCAGAAGCAGCACCACATCGGCACCGCGTCGCACCTGGCCGCCGGCGGGCTTGCCGGCGATGCAGACGGAGGCACGGGTGGGCGGCGTGGTCGTGTACGGCGGCCGCCATCCGGAGCAGCAGCAGCGCCACATCGGCACCGCGTCGCACCTGGCTGCCGGTGGGCTTGCCGGCATCGCCAACAAGACCTGCACCGCCCCTGCCCGCCTTAACCTTCCTCTTCCAAGAAAGAGTACTCGACCCGCAGAAATCCAGATTGTGGCGGCGTCTAGGAAAGAACAGCAGAAGCGGCGGCGTAGTCAAGTATGCTGTCGAGGTTCGGGATGTGTCGAGCGGCCGTGGAGCAGAAATCCAGATTGTGGCGGCGTCTAGGAAAGAACAGCAGAAGCGGCGGCGTAGTCAAGTATGCTGTCGAGGTTCGGGATGTGTCGAGCGGCCGTGGAGCTCCTCCTTGTTGATTTAAACGGGAGGAGGCATCGGGCAGCAACGAGATGCTTCTTCTCTGAGCGCGGTCCAGGTCCAGGATCCATCCGCACATGCTAGCTACTGATACGTGTGTGCAGGAAAAAATTGGTACAGATCCTATGCAACCTGAATGCTTTGTTGATTGAATCTGATATAAACGTGGTAGTGGCCAGGCCTTGGAGTTGGCTCCGCCCAGAGCAACCGCAGGAGTGGCCAGGCATGGGAGTGGCAGATCTTCCTCTGGCGCGTCACCTCGGCGCGCAGCAGCTGCTCATGTGTACTAGCAGAATGAGGGACGGATGATCCCAAGTTCTAGGGAAACGAGGAGTACAACGAGTCAACGATCAGTATCCTTCTTTCTTTACATCAAAACGAGTAGCCAGCTTGTGGGGGATGACTATTCCCTCCTTTGTTTAGATGAAAACGAGTAGACAGCTCGGGGGTGCTAGCTGCACTGTATACGATGTCGCGATGTTGGTGAATTTAAATGCACTCCAATACTGCTATTTATCTAATTAAATTTCGAAATAATTTGAATATAAATTATACTATGTAAATTTATATTTAGACTATTGGTTTTAGGGGAATATATGGATTATTGTTGGTTTAATATGCACTTCAATATTTATTTCTGAACCGATATTGTCGAATAAGTAGTCCTGAAAATTGGATTGTGAATGAAACGAATTGACGGTGTCCCCTAAGAGGCGTGGCAATTGTCCACCTCTAAAATCGAAAGGACAAATGACACTTTCATTTAAGAGCCCACCCTTAGAGATTTTTAAAAAGAAGGGAACATGAATGAACGAATAAGTAGAGAGCAGTTCCTACGGGTGACGTGCCATGCCAAAAATTTGACCTCGCCAAAAAAACAGTGTTACGCATGTCGGTGAAATTTAAAATGACATAAAAAGTAATTTCCCGTAGTGAAATTCAAAATGACCTAAAAAGTATTTGAGAAAAGTTTACCCATCGCAATGCACAGACATATTTTCTCTGAGTATATATTGATTTATTTTCAATCCGTTGCAACGCACGGGCACTTTTGCTAGTACATACATACATGCATACATATATACATACATACATACATACATACATACATATATAAATTCAGATTCGGTGTCAATTCGTGACCAGACCTAAGATTTGGATTTCTTACGAAAACTTCGAAAAAATCCGGTACCTTACTGTGATTGGAACCAAAATTGGTAGCAAAATACAACAGAATCGCGAAAACTGGTAATTTTATGCTATCAAATCTCCATATTGCCACGATCCATTGACTATACATGCAGAGCCATCAATTCTCCGATACGTGACAGCATGAAAAAAAGGCATGTGGCACATAGTTTTGCCCTTGCCTTGTACGTCGTCATTGCAACATTTTGTTTTGAGACCTATCTAGTAGGCTTTTGAGGTTCTAGTATATGAAAGACATGCATACACACGCACACTTTCGAGTAGCTAGCTAGGGTAAACTAGTAGTTTAGGATGAAATTTTGCAGCCGCACAGGATAGACATAAGAAAAGCATCCATCTCCATGCATGAATTGTTTTTACATGTTTCGAAAACTTGGATTGAGGACGACATTGTGAGATATGGGCGGACGCAAATAGTTGTGGAATATTCGTTCGTGTCGTCGTGGACGGAGCATATATATATGTATGTAGTGACTAGTGACCACTGACCAGGAATGCCCCAGAGAAAGAGACTCCGGCCGGGCGGCCAGTCTCGGCACATATATTCCCATGTTTTGGAAAGAGTGGCCGACGATGAAGGCCAAGATAGAAGCTGGGCTTGGGTCGCGTTGGTCAGTTGCAAGCCATGCATGATTGCTTATGCGAGCAGCTGGTCAAGTCAACATTCTAGAGCGAGACAAGTCGGAGCTCGATCTTCTAGCAGAACGAGAATGCATCATGCATGCGCAAGAAGTTGTTATATGTTTGACCAATCAAATTATACTACACCATCCGTCTATAAAAAGATGTCACAACATTGTCCAAACATGCATGTATGCAGACATATTTTAGTGTATAGATGCATACATGTTTGGACAAATTTGAGACATCTTTATATGAACGGAGGGACTAAAGGTCGCTTCAGCATGCACGACGCAGACGAACGACGTTTAAGTAGGTATGCATGCATACGTACTACGTACTACAGTACAAACGAGTAATCTACTGCTGACAGGATGTCATGCCATGCATTAAGTGCATAGAGTACGTACACTTGTATATACAATTTGCGACTACACCCATGCGTTGCATCTTGTGAAAAAAAGTTCATGGAATACTGTGCACCAACAAGATTCCGGCGATCGGTGGCACTCTCCATCCTCCTCCCCAGTTTCTGGGTATTCACCCTAACATGGGTAAGCTAATGGAAGATTATGTAGCGGCCCGTTGTTTTCATTTAGCCTTTGGACGCGTTAAACTTCTTCCATTATAGTGGGACCCAGAGCATTGGTGCTTCGTATGAAGAAGAAAAAGGTATAGACTTCTCTGGCTTAGATTACCACAGGCAGAATAAAAAACATCTTATAGCACGTAAACTTTCATCAACAACATAAACTACTGTTAACAAAGCGCAAAGTGCCGGGCGATAAGTTTAGTTAACTGTACTACATACACAAACCCGAAACAAAATACACAGTTGTTCCTAATGCTACCAAGTACCAACAAAGTATCAACAAACCGCAGTTGTCATCTCCAGGAATCTGGAGGCACCGTGATCTTCTCGTCCTTTTGCTGGAGCTGCCCAGCTCCACTACTCAACTCAAGTGGGCATGGCGTCGGAAGAAGCCCGCCTTGCTTCGGCAGCTGGATTCCATCATTCGATCGAATCGAATTCAAATCACCCGGTGCTCGGCCTAGCAATCCAGCATGAATGCGGCCTTGCTGCTGCTTCCGCGGATCGACTCCATCGGTCGACACTATAACCGGATCGCCCGGTGCTCGGCCCAGTAATCCCGGGCCAGGGTGGGGAGTTCTAGGAGCCGGAGGCAGCTGGACGGACAATCCATAGCCGAACCCCGAAGGGACGACGACGAGAGGCCACCACCATGGCTTACCCTCGCTGATACTACACTGGGTCTGGGTGGCGGGACGCTGATGAATAACAACAGGAGGCGTAACCACGGTGGGAGCAGTGCCTGGTGTAACATCGGCCTGCTGTCCAACATGCTTTATTCTCTTTTGAATCCTGTATCTGCTCTCAGGGCTAGCTTTCGGCTTCCGTTTCCTCTTGCCTAGTCTTAAACGGGGCTTGCTGACCAGATTGTCCAGGTTCAGGCGCCCGAACAGACGGCTCTTCAGCTTCCGAGCGTCGATCTTGCCCCTCATGAAGTCTGTCAGGTTTGAGGCGCAGTCTGTGAGGCATCTGCAGATCTTCTGCATCTGCGCCTTCCCGACCGCCCTCGCGAAATTCTGTGACCGGTCCAAGAAGTCTTCGACCTGCATGAAGATATAGAGGGTTTCGGATGAGCCTGACATTCTGTCACCTATCATGCATGAGTACTAGCCAATGTGCAGAATACATACACTTAAATTACCAACTCCTCTCTTCCATGTCTTGGAGATCCATGATGCCTCGAAATTGCTAGCACAGAGTCCGTGCTCCCATAGACTCTCCACTGATACTAGCTGCAGGATGAAAGGCCAAACTTGTCACAAGTCAAGGTCATGCAGTACTATATATGTGGGATTCTAAGTGATTATACTTATATTCTCTAAATATGAAAAATTACACAAACAAACTGGACAAGAAATGGAGATTCAAAATACTCACTTTACCCATTAATGATACAAACAGTTCAGCTACCGATTCTTTGTTTGTGCTCCCAAACCCCTTAAACAGCGAGATGTTCTTTTCAACACTAGCAGAATCTGAACCATCTGCAAGGGGCGAAAACAAGATAATTAGCTCACACCTTTTATGGAATTACCATAGCAGAATGGTGCCAGTAAATTAAAAAAGAGCAGACAGAAAAGGTTAATTAAATATACCTTTTAATAAAGCAGAGAACGGAGGCAATATTGGAGGATGGCGGGTCTGCGCTGCACATTGTAAGAGTAGTAAGAAAATTCAACTTCTAATCAGATAAAGAAATATCAAAGAAGTATTAAATGCCTACACTACTGACTGCCACAAGTTAGGACAGTGAAATCTAAGTCCCCGAATCTAACACGCAGTGCAAGAGGTAGTAGGTCAATAGTCACTAGTCAAAACAAACCGGAGACTCGAGTTTATTGGTACCTGCAAATGGAAAGCGACTAAGGAAATGATTGACATCGAGTTCATTGTCTGTTCCCTCGAGCTATTCACATCATGTATCTTGGCCCAAATCTTGACCTGCGGAATAAACAGAAATATATAAACGTTGTTGTCATATAGCTTCAGCATAACCACCAAGCATTGGTATGTTACACATAGGGAAATGATAAAAAATGAAGACAAAGATATTCACATTACCAAGTAACTTAGTATCTGAAACCTTTCATCAAGCGAAGAAATAAATTTGAAGATCATCGATCTTGTCATGCCATCTTTGTTTTCAACCGAAATATCACACTCAATGCCAGTGCCCCGATCAATAACATTCAGAATAGGCACCTTAGCACTTACAACAGGTAAAACTCCACAGTAAATTCCGTCCCCTGAAATCGACAATATATTACAGCAAAAGATAGATGGACATACGGAAGACTAGTCGTGAGAGTGTGAAAATTGTTCTGCTCAAGGAAGTAGCAAGTACTTTGAAGTGAATATAGAACTTTGGCGAATTTCCTAATGACAGAAATCTTTTTCTTGCGAGCACACTGATCCTCAGTATCAGCACTAAAGTTGACAGAGAGATCCAGATCACTTTTAGGAGTAAATAAATCCATCGTAAATGAACCAAATGGTTGCACAACTGGGAACCCATTGTTGTTACCTGCAATGATTTGTTAAGAGGCGAGGTCAAATCAACATGCAAGACACAATAATCAGAAAACATCGCTTGTTAAATGTACATGGTGACACATCAGTGTAAGTGTTGGTTTGTGATAAACTCGTCCTATGATATTAAAAATGTGATCCTAAGATATTATGTGTTGTGATTAGCATCTTGTAATTTGTTTTTATGTAGTTCTGCTCCCTACGGAACCTTTCCAACAGCGCTACAGGTTACTTATAGTACGTAGTAAAGAGAGTATCTGTAAGATCACAAAATAGAAAAAGTATAACTGATGAATTGATTTGCTGGAGACGGTTACAAAGGTACGGTTGAGGAGAGTATAAGTTCATCAAGGTGATGTATCAGCATATTTCCTATATTTCCGCAAGAAACTCATCGTGCATGCAATCCAATGACTAAGAAATTTCAGTCACATCTGCTAGTCTCTTACCAAAGATTCTAGTGGTCATCTTGTTGAACACATCGACCAGGGCGTTCCGTCGCTCATAGTCGACGGGCTTCGGACGCAGCACGGCGTACACCTCGAGGAGCAAGTCGTCGAGGGCTGGAAGAAGGCTAGCGTCGACTGACATGGCGGCCAGCAGCTGCGCCTCGTGACATGCCGCACGGCTCTGTAAATCTGCAGAAAAAACAACAGACAAGAAACATGGGTAACAAGGCGGAATTTGAACTGGAGAATGTATCAAAACCATTTGGTTCCACTCCCAAACTCAGAGATAAATATCTTCACTCTGAGTTTCCAAACAGAGGAATAGCCATAAGCAACGAGGTTACATGACCCCAAGAAAAGATGATGTGATTAACAAATGGGATTACCGTGTGAATCCCACGCGCTGACCTCACTCTCGGTGGACCTGCAGTTACAAACAGGAAATATGAGGGGCGACACCATGGTAGCATTACTAGATGAGAGGGGATCGGGAAGGGAAGCAACGCCTGCAGATCTATCGGAACGAATCAACCGGTGATCGGGGAGGGGGTCGGGAAGGAATGCGCAGGGAATACGAACCCGTCGGAGTAGTCGGTGTCGGAGGTTGCGTCGGCGTCGGAGAATGGTGGCGGTGGCGGTGGCGGCGACGGCGGCGGAGACGAAGCGGCGGGAGTCGCCATGGCCCGTTGTGTTGGAGAAGATGACGGTTCTTTTCTTTTACTGTCCACCGTCACCGGGGTGCGGGGCCCACTCGGCAGAGGTAAAGGAATGGAACGACCCCGGATTACTCATTCTCTCCATTTTTTTTTTTTTGACAGAATTGCAAAATTAGTGAATGGTTGGAAGGAATCACTACTAAGCCTTGGTGGTAAAGAGGATCTTCTCAAAGCGGTTGCCCAAAGCATCCCAATGTATGTGATGAGTGTGTTCAAATTCTCCAAAAAAAACTTGCAAGGGAATCACTGACGCAATGTCTCATTATTGGTCGGGTGATGACGAAAACCAGAGAAGATTACATTGGTTTGCTTGGTGGAAAATGTGTGTGCCGAAAGGACAAGGTGGTATGGGGTTCCAAGATAGTCATTGTTTCAATTTAGCTCTTCTTGCTAAATAGTGCTGGAGACTCCTCGAACAAAGTGACTCGTTATGTGCTCGGGTTCTGAGAGCAAAATACTATCCCGAGGGAGACATTCTGAAGGTAAGTCTGAAAAAAGGCTCCTCCTATGCTTGGCAAAGTATTTGGGCGGGGGTTCAGACTTTTAAGAAAGGTTGTATATGGAGAGTGGGGAATGGTACGGATATAAATATATGGGAGGACTGCTGGATCCCAAGCAGCCCTGACCGAAAAATCATTACTAGACGACGCAACATTATCTTAACAAAAGTGAGCGAATTGATTGACCCAATTACTGGACAGTGGGATGAGGAGCTGATTCGTGAAAACTTCTGGTTTATAGATGTTCAGAGAATTTTGCAAATCCCTTTACCTAGGCATGACATGGATGATTTTGTGGCATGGCACTATAATAAGAGCGGAAGGTTCTCGGTAAAATCCACCTACCATATAGAATGGGAGTCGCAATATGGTGATCAGCTCCGAGCTGAAGGAGGACAAGGTACTGGATACTTAAACCCAGTTTGGAAGGGCTTATGGTCATTAAGAATTCCAGCAAAGGTGAAAATTTTCTTGTGGCGTTGTATGAACGGATCGATCCCATGTTAATGCATTCTAGCCAACTGGCACATGAGGACAAGTGCACAATGTGAGGTTTGCAAGGTTGGGGCTGAGGATACCCTTGTTATTTGATTGTAACCGTGTGCAAAAAGTTTGGCGGTCTCTTGGTTTACATGAATTCATAGACCAAGCCAGGGCCTCGGACAGATTGGGCTCGGCAATGATCGAAACCGTGCTGTGCGGAGGGGAGTACCAAAGAAAGTATATGGAGCCGGACTAGAGAGATCTTCTCGGTTGCCTGTTGGTACTTTTGGTGGCAACGAAGACAAATTGTGAGAGATGAAAAAGTTCAGAATGAGAGGAAAACAACTCTAGCCATTAATTCAAGCTTTATCAATGAATTTCGTGCGGGCTAACAAGAAAGGTTATGTCTTACAAAAGCAAGGGAAATGGTCGAAACCTCCTCCTAGTCATCAGATTCTTAACGTAGATGCTTCCTTTTTGGACAATAGTCGGACAGAGTGCCGTGGTGCGAGATGACACTGGATCGTTTGTGGGCGCATCGTGTAAGAGTCTACCTACTGTATTCGGTGCAGAAATGGCGAAGCTTTGGCACTCCGTGAAGGCCTCTTGGTGGCAAAACAACTAGCTTGCCATGATCTCATAGTCCAATCGGACTGCCCGGCTGTAGTAGAGGCTTTCAACTCCGGAAGTTGCTTATCCTCTGTCTCTAGCCACATTTTGGATGAGTGTCGTGATCTAGTGAAAGATTTTGGCAAAGTACTGGTTCAACTTTGTAACAGATTCCAATGAGACGGCCAATGAACTAGCAAAGTACGGGAGGGACAATCCACCGACCTTGTGGTGTGATGTACCCCCAGACTTTCTTCTGCCGTTCTTAGTAAACGATGTAACTGTGATGGATTAGAGCAGCAAGTTTCAGACGCACTCTTTTCCTTATCAGGGTACCTACGGGGACTGGAAACTTTTTAATGAGGTGGCTTGCTAGCTTAATATAGTCGTGGTTAAATTTTTTTTTTAAAGTGAATGTATTAGCTTTGTGAGCATCTCCACCGGCGGCTCCTAAAATGGTCCAGCACCACCCAAAGTGGACAACATTTGGGTAGTGCCGGTCACCTCTCCGGCCATTCACTGGTCGCCTCCCCACCGGCACCCCTAAATCTAGTACTCATATTTGACCAAATTTTCATATTACGAACAAAATACACGTTTTTCATTAAAACTACATGCATTACGAATGAAATTTAAACTAAACTTAAAGTACAGTTAACCTAGACTTAAACAACAACTAACTAACTAATCTAGCCGTCGGGAGCAGGGGCAGCGTCGTCCTCGTCCATCGCCGCGAGAGAGGAGCTGGCCTCGTCGTTGTTCGCTCCGTCATTGGCGAAGTTGGGGATGCCAGGGGAGCCGGCCGGGTCATTCTGGCCGGTGACATGCGCCAGCCAACGCCTCTCCGACCTGCCGCGCGCCATCATGTCGTGTGCCTGCGATGTTGCGAGCGCGCACACGCATGCGCCTCTGCTGGCGGGTCACGCTCTCGACAGCCGGGCATGTTGTCTCTGCTCCCGCGCCTCGGTCTCCCGCCGCGCCAACTCAAGCGCTCGTGCCTCGTCAGCTTGCTGGAAAGCTGCTTCCACCCGGCAATGGTGGGCATCCGTGACGTCGAAGCGCTAAGCCTCACGCACCAGGCGTCCCGCCCTCAGGGCGTTCAGCTTGTCTTGCGCCGCCCTCTCGCCGGCGCAAGACAAGTAGAGGCCTTGCTCCTCCGGCGACCCGCTCTCCAGGGACCGGTGCATCGCGAGCCTCCTTGTAGCAGAGAACATGACATTCACCTGGCGGTATATCTCGTCCGAGTGCGCGGTGAGGAGGAGTTCATCGCAGTGACCTGCTGCGTCGCCATCTCCACCTCGGGCTCCGGCAGCGGCTGTTGTCGTGGTGTGATCACGGCAGATGCCATAGGATGGCTTACGTTGGGGCCGATGGACGCTGGTGGAACCGGGGAGGGCTAGCGCGCTAAGGAGCGCACACAAAGATGGAAAAGCACTCACAAGATCTACCCAGGTTCAGGGCCCTCGTGGGGAGGTAAGACCCCTACTCCTGCCTGTCTGTATCGGATAAATCTCTGGATGCCGAAATACACAAGTGCTCCTTGAGCTGTATGATCCCACAATGCATGATAAGCACTAGCTAGAAGATGCAACTATGGGGTGAAAAGTATCTCAGGGGTTCGTCCCTCACGCAGGAGGGGATAAAGGCCTATTTATAGGCTAAAACCGAGGTATGATCCAACAGCTACGGTCCAAACTCGGCACTGTAGCTGTCACATCCGAGTCAGCCACATGCTCATGATGATGGCCTCTGCCACGGATACGCACGCATGTGTCAGCCTCTTGGTCATCATCGTGACCTCTGTCAGGACAGAACGGGACATGTCCTGCCTCGAGCCCAACAATACCTCGATGTCTGCTCCCACACGTCCCCTGTGTCAGAGATAAGCATGCCCGTCTCTTCACCTCTGCACCGTCCCTCCTGACACGCTCCCGTGTCAGGCGGGAAGTGACCACAGCATTGACTTTGCGCCTCTTCTCTTTAACTCGGCTTGGACATGTCGGATTCTTCCCTGCGCACAAGAGAAAACAAGAAGATACCGACATTCATATGTCGGTCAGCGTATCTCGGTTAACATATCCCAGCTTCAACTGGGCCTGGCTATCTCGGCTTACAGCAACACCATACCTCGGCCCCTTCTGGGCCTTGCTGTCTCGGTTTTTCTATACCTCGGTCCACTCTTGGACTCTGCTTACACCATACCATGACCCTACCCCGGGGTAGCTCCCCGACATTAGTCCCCGAAGCTGGTGCGGTCCTACAAACTCGGATGAAGGGCCACACCAGGTTTAGCGAATCAAACCATCTGAACCAAACATCCGACATTTACATGTCGGTCCATTTCAAACATCAAGAACCTCATCTCCAACCACTTTCGACATTCACTCTTATGTCGGTCTCTCTGACACAAGAAGATTTCTTCGATCTTCTCAAAGATCTCACCACGACACGTGGCAGCACAACTCTGCGCATCGCCTAGGTTACAGTGCGTGGATAGATATGCCGCTGAGTGCATGCCAGCCACGTCATGCTAGCCCCTTGAGCTGTCACGTCCCTTAGGCACTTGAGTGCTTTGACCACGTCAGCGCACGCATTACTGCATGACCCCTGGATTCCCGCGCCAGTAACTGCTCCACTAACCACGCCTCTTACGATTCCCACTCTGCGGCCGTTTTTACTGCACGTGCGCAGTAAATCCGCGTAGCAGTTTTGGGAATCGTGCACGGTAATTTCGCAAACCGCACACCTCCCTTGCCTATAAATAGGGGAGCGGGGTGCCCCTTCTTTTTTCTTCCCCACTCCTTCTTCCTCCTCGCACCTCCTCTGCGCCATTGCCGCCGCCGCACAGAGCTCTAAGCACTGCGCACTGTGCCATCGCGCCGGAGTTCCTCACGCCGCCGCAGCACCCGCCGCCGAGCCTCAACTCCTTATCGACGCACCTTGCGCCCTCTTGGTAAGATCCTTGCTTCCCACATTGCCAATGAACTTATTCATCTTCCGCGATGAACTGGTTCATCTTCTTCGATGAATTTGTTCATCTTCTTTGCGTCTACTCTTAAATCCTACCCTTTAGATCTATTTTAGATCCTCTTCACCATGCTTTTAGATAGTCTTGCATTAGTTCATTACTATGCTTCTATAGATTCAACCCATAGCTCTTGCATTTATCTTCTATTTTTTCTTCTCCGTAGATCCTTCTGCAAAACACTTAGTTGCAGATTCATGTTTCCCGCCATTACTCCTTTCCCCCTTTTTTACCCAAATAATCCGAGATACTTATCCCGGTTGCATCTCTGCCTCTTTTCAGAATCCACCTAAGATGTCTTCCAGCAACATCCCGGATCCCGCCGACACTGCCGCAGAAGAGAGTGAGCGCGCAGGATGGGAGGGATCCGATGTTACCCAACAGGAGATAGGCTGGCTGGTCCGGACTCGGCGTATCCCTGCCGAGGTGATATGCCGGGTCCCTGGCACCGAGGCCGAGCCGATACTACAACCCGGCGAACGTGTGGTCTTTATCGCGCATTTCGAGCGCGGCTTTGGACTCCCGGCGAGCCCCTTCTTCCGAGCTTTCCTCAACAAGTTTCATCTCCAACCCCACCATCTTCCAGTGAACGCCATCACCACTCTCTCGGCGTTTGCCGCATTCTCCGAGGGTTATCTCGGTCTCTGGCCCACAGTTGATCTCTGGGCCAAGTACTTCCAACTCCGGAAACAGAGTGTCCCGGACAAGGACAACAAGATCTTCCTGAAGGATATGACTCCATGCAGAGCTGCTACTATCATACCTCGGAGATCTTCCATTTTCCCTCGCATTCTGGGCCTGGAATCATGCCGGAAGTGGCAACGCACGTTCTTCTACGTGAAGAGCCCAGAGAACGCCGACTTCCTCAATCTACCGACATTCATACTCGGCACCCCCGCAGATCAGCATAATTGGAACTTCAACCCGAGGGAGACAAACCTCGAAGTCAACCATATTCACAAGTATGTCATTGAGTTCCAGTCAGAAGGGCTGGTAGCTGATGACCTGTTAAGGACCTTTATCAGCCGCCGAGTTTCCCCCCTCCAGCGCCGAGTTCATAAGATCTGCCACATGAGTGGCCGATACGACCCTACTCGGCACAGCACTCATGAGCTGAGGCAAGCCGAGATTCGGAGATGCGTCAAGTCTATTGCCAAGACGAATATGCCCGAGAAATGGGTGTGGGGTAAAGAACCCGATAAAAGAACTCGGCTTCCGAAGCAAGTAAGTAACATACCATCTCGACCGACGCAATTGGCCTGCCGACACAACTTTTATGTCGGCATTACCCTTTGCTTCTAGAATAACCCGGTTTCATTGCATCTGTACTGCAGCTTTTTGCTCGGCAAACCAGGGAGGACGGAACTACTCCCTCCAGCACATGGGGCCAAGATTTACCTGCCCCGGCCGTCACCGAGGTTGAAGACCCGGATGACGAAGATCACATGCCCATTCCGGCTGCTACCCCGGGTAATGATGATGATGACGATGACTATGAAATTCTAGAGGTATTTGATGCTCGCCCTCTGGCCTTTGCTCACCCGATACATTCGGCACCAGTTGATCCAGCAGAGCAAGCACCGAGTTCGGGCCCTGCTGCCACGAGCAACCCAGGCGCATCTCGCAAACGCGCTGGCACCGATACCTCAGATACCGAGACTTCCGCACCCCCGGCCCCTGCCGCAAAGAAATAGAAGATGCGGAAGAAGCCGGGAAACAAGCCTCGGGGCAAAAAGGCGCCACCAGTCACAGAAGGGTATGATATCCTTTGCCGACATAAGCCACTTCCCTTTCTTCCTTTAACCGAGATAACATCTCCCCAACGTAACCTGTTTTCCTTTTTCAATGCAGCGCCGCCCTTGAGGTTAACCAGAGTGCGTCCTCTATGCGCTCACCCCTTCCTTCACCCACTACACCTCGGCCAACCGACACTGGAGCTGCCAGCTCAGCCCTGGCACACACAACTCCACCCGTCATATTGCTGCCGGACTCTGAGGCCGCACCTAGAGAAGGCCAAGATGCCCCAGCAGCCTCGGCCTTTGACCGAGACACTGATCTGGGTGCCCACACTGTGCACTCCGAGGCTGCGCGGACCGAGACTCCGCCAGCACCGGATCAGCAACCACCGTCACAACCACAAAAGCAGCAGCCTCCGCAACAACAGCAGCAACAAAAACAGCAACAGCAGCAGCAGCCTCAGCAACAGCTATCAAAGCCGCCACCGCCGAAGCCCGCCAAAAAGTCCACCGAGTTAGCAACTCGAAAATCTACTTCACCGCACAAGTCGGCACAGCACTCATTGGCCACCGGGAAACAACTTGTTAACCCGGCGAAGCAAGTGGTGCTGACTCCAACCACTACACCAGCCCACCAAGCTCTCACTGCCTCTGTCTCCCGAGCTTTCACTGACAGCTGGGGTTTTCCTCAGCTCCGCACTCAAAGCGGACATAGCTTGGGCTCGGAGGAGCAGTATCATATGGACTGGAATGCCGCCGATACTGGCGAGGTCTCTTCTGCGAATCCGGCCAACCGACATCCAGCTGGACCCAGCGCAATTGCATAGTCCATGCACAACTTGCAAGTTGCGACCCTTCGAGCCAACCAGGTTGCCGAGGTAAACTTTCCTCGGCCACACCTTTCTTTTCTTTGTAACAACATATATAATCCCCAGTCCCCGAGATTCAGACCGAGTGATTGACGCTCCACCGAGTAAAGATCACTCGGTGCGAATCTTCACAAAATTTTCACCAGCTCAAAAAATTTGACACCCAGCCCCCGAGATTCGGGTCAAGCTTTACTCGGCACGAATCTTTCAACGAATTACACCAACACTTTGCTTTTTTCAGGACTGCACCAATGCTCGGACTGCAGTATTCAAGAGGCTGCTCCTGGACCACAACAAGCTCAAGAGCTCCTACAAGCAGCTGTAGGATGAGATGAAGAACAAGGAGAAAGCGCACAACTCTGCACTCCAGAAGGACAAAACCGCGGTGTCTCGGCTCCAGGAGGAACTTGAACGGGCTCAAAATGAGAAGTCCGAGCTGGAGAAAGCTCTGAAGCAGCGGGAAGAAGGAGCTCTGAAGCAAAAGGAGCTCCTCGACCAGACCGAGGCTCGCGCCACCTCTGCTCAACAAGAACTCGATGCCCTCAAGGCTAAGTGCGACATGTGGCTGGCCAAGGTCACTAGGATCAATAACGAGATGGAGAGTAAGTTTCCTCTATCCTTTCTCTTCATTTGCTTTGCTTCTGCCGACATTAGAAATATGCCGATATATATTTTAACTCGGCAACAACTTTTCTTTCTTCAGAGCAATTCTCCCACTCCCAGGCCGCTGCAGCAAATACTGTCTGCAAGTCACGAGACAAGAGAGCAGAATCTGGCCCTATCTCGGAGGAATGGGACATTGAAGACCATTTAACGGCTTTGGAAGCTCGCATATCTCCTCTAAAGTGCATTGGCACCGAGCTCCTCAATGCTGGCATCCGGGTTTACAACAGTTTATGGCCAGAGTCCGAGGCTTCAGCCTCCGTCGCCGAGTTGTCCAAGTGCCTAATGATTGCCGAGACAAGGCTCCGAGAGTGGAGATCCTCCTCAGCTCGTGCCGACGCAGACCAAGCTCTGACATTTGTGCTCTCATGGTACGAGTCCATTGATCTCAACGCACTGAGATCTCTGCACGCCCAATCACAATGGACTGAAGATCCGGTGCTGATCGAGCGCCGCAAGGAGGCTACTTCCTTCATGGCTGGTTACGCTCAAACCCGGTATTTCGTTCCTGGGCCAGCATACTCCGACGATGAAGATGACGACGAGGAAACCGAGTCTGACGAGGAGACCGAGGTTGAACCTCGCGCCACTGCCACGGACGCAGCAGCCGACACTGCCCGGCCAACGGCAACCGATAACCCTGGCACCGCTCCTACCGAGATTGCTCCTGCGACTCGCCTCGCCTCTACCGATCCAAGTTCCTCCCATGCAGCTGTTTGAGCTCATCACAATTTGAAACATTAAATCCCCGGAATGCCGGGTGCAGATGTAAATATACTCTTAAGTCTTTTGCAGTGCTACTCTTATCTCGCTACTTTATTGAAAACGGCACAATGCCGGATCACTTTGCATCAAGTCCCCAAGTTTACTTTCTCGTTAACTATATTTAGTAATCTTTGCTCTTGTCTACCATTTTGGCGTTCGACAGTCGAGTCACAAGACCAAAATTATAGCATACAGTACTTGTAAGTTTTGAGGTAAGATTCAGAGTCATCCGACACAAAGCAAAGGAATGAAAAAACCGGGTTAGTAAACAACATATGTCAGATCACTTTTGAACCAAGTCCTCGAGTTCGTTTTCATGTTTGCCACATACCATAACCTCTGCTCTTGACTGCCATTTTGGCGTTCGTTACTCGAGTCACAAGATCATAACAATATAGCATACATTACTTGAACTTTGAAACGGGGTCAAAAAACCATCCGACATATAAACAGCACAAATAGAACTGAAATAAAACACATGCGCATAGACAAAAGGCAGTCCCCGAGTTACATTTCGGAGTGCCAACATTTTATTCAAAGGAAACCGAGATACATACATTGCGCCCTTAAGAGTAAAAGGGTCGGAGTAGAGCTACATTCCAGGGTTGTTTGGTCTCCTCTCCGGATTTGTCCACTACATTTTTCCTCGGTGCCTGTGCATCTATAAGATAATATGAATCATTGTGCAAAGCCTTGCTCACAATGAATGGTCCCTCTCACGGAGGTGACAATTTGTGCATGCCAGCTTTGCGCTGCACCAGCCTAAGCACCAAATCTCCTTCTTGGAATACTCGGGGCTGATCTTCCGGCTATGATAGCGTCACAGATTTTGCTGATATATTGCTGACCGAGATAAGGTCAGCTCTCTTGCTTCTTCGAGCAAATCCACACTATTTTCCCGAGCTTCCTTTGCCTCGGTCTCAGTGTACAACGCAACTCTCGGCGCGTCATATTCTATGTCGGTCAGCAAACCGCTTCTACTCCATATACCAGAAAGAATGGCGTATAGCCAGTTGAACGATTCGGTGTGGTCCTTAGACCCCACAATACTGCTGGTATTTCTTCTATCCAGCATCCTGGAGTTCGCAACAGTGGCTCAATCAACCGAGCTTTTATGCCGGCCAGCACCAATGCATTTGCTCTTTCCACTTGCCCATTTGCCTCTGGGTGCGCCACCGAGGCTATGTCCAACCGAATTCCTTTTCAGCACAAACCGAGCAAATTCTCCCACAGCAAAGTTTGTGCCATTATCCGAGATAATGCTATGGGGGTAACCATATCTCAAAATGATGTCCTTCAAAAAGGT
Organism: Poa pratensis; assembly: GCA_947311845.1. Classification (NCBI taxonomy): domain Eukaryota; kingdom Viridiplantae; phylum Streptophyta; class Magnoliopsida; order Poales; family Poaceae; genus Poa; species Poa pratensis. Next base: position 369,869 of record CAMZMU010000084.1, read on the forward strand.
CACGCTGTGTGGCCATCACACTTCCTGATTGGCTTCACCTCGATCCACTTGGTGAACTTGTCCACCACCAGCATATGAGTCATGTTACCTCGGGCTGGCCTGAATTCCCCCACCATATCCAGACACCAAACTGCAAAGGGCCAAGTGATTGGATTGTCTTGAGTGCCGAAGCTGGCAGGTGGATTTCTTAGCAAATCTCTGACATCCCTCACATTTTGGACGATATCTTCTGCCTGATTCAAAGCACTGGGCCAATAAAACCCATGCCGGAATACTTTAGCCACCAAGGCTCTTGATGAAGCATGATGACCACATTCTCCTTGATGAATCTCCAGGAGCATCTCTGCCCTTCCTGCGGCTCGACACAGCGTTGCAGTACCTCGGTCACACTTCTCTTGTATAACTCCTGGTTGATGATGGTGTATGCCTTGGATCTTCTTTGCACTTGCCTGGCCTCAACTCATTACTTGGCAAACTTCCATCCATCATATACGCCATTATAGGTTGTGCCCATCCGGCACAGGATGCACAGGAAATAACGGATCATCCACCTCCATGAAATCAACCGACATTGCTTCTCGACATTGAGTATCCAGTCCCCGAGATCTGCCAATCAGTCCCGGGTTCTCCCAAATGCACCCGACATCGATGTCCATGGGAACAACCCCAGATTCCGGTTTCGCCGGGATAAAGATTGACTCGGACTCGGGCGATGGTTTGATTGATGGCTTCCTGAGATGCTCCAAGGATATGCCGGTGGAATTGGATCCCGAGATGAACCTAGCTTGGACAGATATCGGCAGCTTCATTTTCTGCCGAGGTATATGCTTGAACTCGCAACCTTCAAAGAACCCCGAGATCTTCTGTACATGAAACCGATATAATGCCATATTGGCGTCCAAAGCATCCCAATTTCCCGAGGCTTGCTGCACCACAAGATCCGAGTCTCCGAAGCACTCAATCCGGCGAATACCAATTTCCTTGGCCACATTGAGCCCATGAACAAGTGCCTCATACTCGGCCACATTGTTAGATGCCGCAAAATGAATTTGCAACATATCTCAGCTGGTCTCGCTTTGGCGAGGTAAGGACTACCCCGGCACCCAACCAATTTTTGTCTTGGAGCCATCAAAATGCATTCTCCAGTAATTGGAGTCAGGCAGTGGTGGTTCATATTGCATCTCGGCCCAATCTACCAAAAAATCCGGCAGTGCCTGAGATTTGATGGCATCTCTTCTTCATAATGTGGTGTGTAAGGGGACACCTCTATGGCCCACTTGGCTACTCGGCCACTTGCATCCTTGCAATTGATGATCTCCGAGATAGGAGCCTCACATACCACTGTTGAATGCTCCTGGAAGTAATGCTTCAACTTCTTGGCTGCCATGTAGACACCATAGTCATTTTCTGGTAGTGAGGATAATTTTGCTTGGACAGAGATCACCTCACTCAGATAATATACCGGCCTCTGCACGGTTTTGCCATTTTCTTCTCTCTCCACCACCACTACTGCACTAACAACTCGGTTTGTGGCTGCAATGTAGAGCAACATTGGCTCTTTGGGTAACGGTGAGGCCAGTATCGGTGCAGTTGCTAACATCTTTTTTAACTCGTGAACGCCGCATCCGCTTGCGGGGTCCACGTGAAGCTATCACTTTTCTTCATTAGCTGGTATAAAGGCAATGCCTTTTCTCCCAGCCTGCTAACAAACCAACTTAAGATGCCAAACAACCAGTGAACTTTTGCACATCTTTGAGACATCTCGGTAATCTAATGCTTTCAATAGCACGGATCTTTGTCGGATTTACCTCGATACCTCGGCTTGACACGAGGAAACCGAGTAATTTGCCTGCCGGTACACCAAAGGTATACTTGCCCGGGTTAAGTTTCAACCGGAATTTTCTCAGGTTCGCAAATGTTTCGCTAAGATCATCAATTAGCGTGGCTTTTTCTTTAGTTTTGATGACGATATCATCGACATACACTTGCGCATTTTTGCCTATTTGATCATGCAGCATTTTTGCATACAACGCTGGTAAGTAGCACCAGCATTTCTCAAACCAAAGGTCATAACACGAAAGCAATAAGCCCCGTATGGGGTAATAAAAGCAGTTTTTATTTGATCAGCGGGGTTCAGTGGTATCTGGTGAAAACCAGAATAGCATCCACAAAGGATAACAGCTCACACCCGGCTGTGGAATCGATCACTTGATCAATCCGAGGCAGCGGGAATGGATCCTTAGGACATGCCTTGTTCAAGTTCGTGAAATCTATACACATGCGCCACACTATGGCCACATTCGGGTTTTCCTCCTTTTTCTTTTCACCAAGACCGGGTTAGACACCAGTCCGGGTGCAGCACTTCCATGATGAACCAGATGCCAGCAACTTGGCCAGCTCATCACCTATCACTTTTCTCCTCTCATCGAGAGACGTCGCATTGGTTGCTTACCGGTTTCATATCCGGTCTGACGAACAGATAGTGCTCAGCCAACTCCCTCGGAACACCTGGCAGGTGATTGACCATGCAAAGATATCCCGATTCTCACGGAGGAAGTGACTGAGCTCGCCTTCCTATTTCTCAGTTAACCCGGTTCCAATGATGACATTGTGCTCTGGGAACACCGGGTCAACATTGATCTTCTTGTCTCTTTTGGCACCTGGAATGCCGCATTTTGCTCCGGGTTAGCCATACCCGGCATGCCGAGTTGTGCTGACTGGCCAGTGCCACCACTTCATGGATTCTCTTTTTCTCCGCAGCGATGATCAATGACTCGGCCAGACATGAACCAGCCGAGGCGCAATCCATTGAACGCTTGTAGTTTCCCGAGATGGTGATGATACCATTGGGACCTAGCAGTTTCATCTTGAGGTAACCCATATGGGTGGATACCATGAATTTGGCCAGTGTCGGTCTACCGAGCAAAGCGTGGTACGGACTCTCGAGATCCACCACCTCGAACTGGATGCTCTCAGTTCTGCAGTTATCCTTAGTGCCAAACAGCACATCAACCCAAATCTTGCCCATAGGTGCACAAGAGACACCTGGCACTATACCGTGAAAGGTTGTATGACTCGGTTGCAGCATGTTTGCCGAGATACCCATCTTCACCATGGTGTCTCGGTACATGATGTTGATACTGCTCCCATTGTCAATGAGAACTCGGGTGAATCTAACATTGATGGTGGGACCAATGAATGTCGGATCCACCACTAGAGCATAACCTCCAGGGCTTGGCATGACCCGGGGATGGTCATCAATGCTCCAACTGATCTTTTGATCAGCCCAGTTCATGTACTTCGGCACAGCCGGCATAACAGCGTTTACCTCCATTGCACGTCGATGCAGGCTCTGCTTATCAGTAGGCTCGGTCACAAAGACCACATAGCTCTGATGAGCCTCTCTGTACTCACCCTGGCGATACTCTGCCTGGCGACTGGGACCAGCATTACCACTGCCACCTCCGACATTCACTTGATTAACAAGTCTCGGAGCTGCTAGCCTCGGAGGAGGCGCATTCACAGGAATAGTGTTTGCCCCACTGAGTGGCACAGGCCTCTGTGCGGGAGGTCTCTGAGGTGCTCCCATCTACTGATTTATTCTGGATCCTCCCCCTTCCTTCAACGTGCGCAGATACCAGCTGCACTGCCGAGTTGAATGATTAGCTGGCCTACGGGGGTCATTGGTGTGATAGCTGCAAGGCCCATCCAGCATTGCTTCATATGTTAACCTCGGTTTATCCTCCCAAGGCTTTCTCTGGTCACTGAACTGCCTCTTTCCATCTTGATTTTGGCCCCATGCAGGACCACTGTTCTTTTGGCGCTGGCTGTTGCCAGCATCTGGCTGATCCTGGTTAACAACAGCAACTTGATTCGCACCATACCGATAATCCGGCCGGTCCTCTCTCCTCTTGACCCCGAAATCCTGGTGGTCACCTCGCCTCGAGGGCCCAGGCCCATTATTGCCAGGGTATCTTCTACTCGGTTCCACCGAGTTCAGCATGGGTTGCATCGGATCTCCCAATGCATAGCTATCCGCAATCCGGATTGTCTCAGCCAAAGTAGCTGGCATTTCCCTCTGCAGCTTCTGCCAGAGCATGGAGCTATGTCGGCACCCCTGAGCAAACCACGAAATGTCCTGCGCTTCAACAACTCCTTCACAGGAATTGCGAATAGTACTCCACCGAGTCAAGTAATCCCGGTCAGTTTCATCATTCCTCTGCTTGCACATGGCAAGCTGCTGAGGACGATTCGGCCTCTTGTACGTGCTGGAGAAATTGCTAACAATGGCCTCTTCAAAGTCCAGCCAGCTGTCAACACTGCCTTCCCGCAAATTGTTCAGCCAGATCCGGGCTGGCCCTTCCAACATTTGCGGGATGTACCTCACCGCCATCGACGGTTTCCTCCCGCAATATGCACTGCCGACACATAATCTGTCAGCCAGTTCAACTGAAAGTGCGGCACCGGTGGCTCCCTCATGATCCGAGGTCCAAAGCATGCAGGGCCAGGTGGACCTTGCTCTTCCAGCATCTCGGACATATAGATTCTGTCCAACTTGTAACGCGCATCATTTGGTGACAGCTGGTGAGGTCCCAACCGAAATCCCAGCGCATTTTCAAATCTCTGATACCCGGCTCTTTCCATAGCCGAGTAACCATCATCATAACGGTCAGCCTCCGGGTCATTACCTCAGGGCTGCTGACCACGCCCGACATTTTGTGTCGGATACCGAGGTGGATAACCACGGCCATCCGAGTTACTCTTTCCAGCACCAGGATTGCTCGGACCGGGATGGCTTTTACCCGAGCGACACTGCCTTGCACGACTAACTGTTTTCTGGCATTGGCCGGATCGTACGTCTGTATCTGCTTGTTCTTACCAGAGTTTACACTCCGGTTGCGATCTCCGCCGAGATGCGGTGATGAAGCTTGTCCCTTGGACCTTTCACTCGCTCCTTTAGCCGAGTGAACTATCTCGGACCCACCTGCAGCTGTGTTACCCCTAAGACAGACCTCATTCTGCCGCACTGCAACACCTAGCAGCTCATTAACTCGGTCTTGTTGCTTACGGCGAGCTTCTCCGGTTAACCCAGACAACTCGGCTCTTGCTGCCTCGGCAGCTCTAAGAGTCTTAGCAGGGGAGCTATACATGGGCTTTTCAGCCGACATGTTGCTAAGAGTTCTACCAGAACTCGATCTACCATCTCTATCAAACTTGGCGTTGAGGCCTTTGCCCCTCTTACGCACATCCTCTAGGCGACTAGGACGAGCAGCTATCGGAGTAAAACCGTGAGCTTTGTTATACTCACGTAAGGTCATCTGGAACTCCCTCCTTATCTCGGACACCTCCATGGCCTCCTGATGCAGCTTCTGACGCTGCACCTCTAGCTCAGCAGCTGTTTGGGCCGCATCTGCCCCGGCAGCTACCGGCACAGCCAACTTCTCTATCAAATCCTCGATGGGAGCAGGCCTGACCGGCACATTCGATGCACCAGCCTGGAGGTGCTCATCTCCTTCCAGCGGAGGCTTCGCCGTTCGGGCAGATCTGGCCGCAGGCTTGCCGATGTTACCTCTGCCAGCACCACCCACTGGCCCGGTCATCATTACCTCTGCGTAGCTCCCGAGGCGGGCGGTATGCCGGCCGCGAGCCGCACAGATAGCAGGGGGATCTTCTGCTACAAGCACCTGCGCGGGGTACTTGCAGACAAACTCGGTGGCGACGTAGACCTCGAACGTCCTGAAGTTGACGAGGCAGCCGTTCCTCGGGAGCGGCCTGCTGCCGAAGCAGCCCGCGTTGTCGCTGATGAAGTTCAGCGAGCCGAGTCTGTGGACCAGGCCACAGACCACGCGCTCGCCTGAGGCGATGATGGAGCCCGTCCGGATAAACACACCAGCCAGCGCCGCTGATAGCCCCACGGTGGGCACCAACTGTCGTGGTGTGATCACGGCAGATGCCATAGGATAGCTTATGTTGGGGCCGATGGACGCTGGTGGAACTGGGGAGGGCTAGCGCGCTAAGGAGCGCACACAAAGATGGAAAAGCACTCACAAGATCTACCCAGGTTCAGGGCCCTCGTGGGGAGGTAAGACCCCTACTCCTGCCTGTCTGTATCGGATAAATCTCTGGATGCCGAAATACACAAGTGCTCCTTGAGCTGTATGATCCCACAATGCAGGATAAGCACTAGCTAGAAGATGCAACTATGGGGTGAAAAGTATCTCAGGGGTTCGTCCCTCACGCAGGAGGGGATAAAGGCCTATTTATAGGCTAAAACCGAGGTATGATCCAACAGCTACGGTCCAAACTCGGCACTGTAGCTGTCACATCCGAGTCAGCCACATGCTCATGATGATGGCCTCTGCCACGGATACGCACGCATGTGTCAGCCTCTTGGTCATCATCGTGACCTCTGTCAGGACAGAACGGGACATGTCCTGCCTCGAGCCCAACAATACCTCACTGTCTGCTCCCACACGTCCCCTGTGTCAGAGATAAGCATGCCCGTCTCTTCACCTCTGCACCGTCCCTCCTGACACGCTCCCGTGTCAGGCGGGAAGTGACCACATCATTGACTTTGCGCCTCTTCTCTTTAACTCGGCTTGGACATGTCGGATTCTTCCCTGCGCACAAGAGAAAACAAGAAGATACCGACATTCATATGTCGGTCAGTGTATCTCGGTTAACATATCCCGGCTCCAACTGGACCTGGCTATCTCGGTTTTTCTATACCTCGGTCCACTCTTGGACTCTGCTTACACCATACCATGACCCTACCCGGGGTAGCTCCCCGACAGCTGTGGCACCATCCCCAGCTCGGGCTCTGGCTGCGGCTGGATCCCGAGCTGGAGGTCAGGCGCGTGCTCCTCACCCTCCTGGTCGTCGGACGGCGGAGGGTTTGTTCCCTTCGCCGGGTAACAACGGCGTGCGGCCTTGGGGAGGGTGGCCTAGGAGGTGGCTTGCGGCGAGACATGCTGTGTACGGCGGCAGGGGGCTGTTTTTGTCTACGAGGGAGAGGGGAGAGCACGGCGAGAAAGTGGTCGCACGCCGGGGCATCTTATAGCCGGTTGTGCGCGCGGGAAAGCAAGGCGGGAAACGGTGGCGAGCGCAGGAACCGGCGGGTGGGTGGTGATGCGACGGGACAGTTTAATGCCGGCGATGCGTCTCTGCCGCACTGGCCTGGCAGCACCGATGGGAAGGCTGCTCCGCCATTAAACCGGTGAAATGACCGGTGTGTGGATGACACGCTAGACCCATTTGTCCGCGAGCCAAGTTGGACACGTCTGGCACCCTGAGCGGCTATCCAAAGTTGGGGGCTTGGTCGGGGGTGCCGGACAGAATTTGGGTCAGGCCGGGCCGATGGGGGGGGGGGGGGGGGGGGGGTGCCGGTGGGGCGAATTTTCATGTCCGGCACCCTAATGGGCCATTGGGGTGATTTGGGGGGCCACTAGTGGAGATGCTCTAAGTTAAACTTATCCATATTTGATAAAGTCTGTAGAAAAAAATGCTAATATCAACAAGACGAGAATATATAGTACTCCGATATATCTAGCTGAGGGTAACTTGCGTCTATACTTTGGTCAAGCTTCAACTTCTTTTGAATCAACATGGTCCGGGTGTTGGAGGCTTCTCTTCATCTTCGATACGTCAAAGAAATAGAGAGTTGGAATGGTTTTTAGGCTCCGTTTGGTAACTTGGTATTTTTAAGACCAAAGTATTCCAACGCCCCGCAACAAAATACTACTGTTTTTCTCCTTTCTCAGTTTTGAAAAAAAAAGGGGGCAGGTCTCTTTCTCTAATTCTCTACAAAAAAACCACATATTAGAGATACTTTGATTTTCAGAACTTCAATATTCTTAGAGCCAAACATGTCAAAGTATTAGAAACCACATTATTATGAGAAAACTTTAAAAATGTTGAGATGCCAAACCTCATTACTCCTTCTCTGATCTAAACCAGAGATGGAATCGAAAACCCCGTAAACAAACACAAAAGCGCAATTCAAAGGAGAGGATAAAATATAAAAATCGAACATTTGTCGATTAATTGGTGCAAACGCACACCAATAGGCACACATAAAAAGGTACACACCAAGACAACTTCGACAAGCGACAGTTAACAGACATAGTTCAACGCTTGAAGAAACATGAAAGTTCACCTAAGTAGTTTCTCAATCCTAATATAAAAAATAGTTTCATATCGACACTCAACCTGATTAGTGTGCAGCCTAGCCTGGTTGCAAATAGGCCCTTTTAGTTTACACTCGACCGTAGAACCATTTAAATTCATCATCTCAAACGACCTGATTCTAATTTATCATCTTAGAGCCTCACTGGTTCACGGGAATCTACAGCATAAAACCAGATTCAGATGTCGCCACACATCTCTGATCATTCAATGATGACACTTTCCCTACTTGTCGCTGGAACAAGGACAAAACTTTATGGAGCTCGACTTATTTTCCTTTGAAATTGCACGCAAAGATCAAAGGAAAAAAACTATTGTTTCCAACTCTACAAGCCAAGCAAATGAAGAGATCCTCTAAAAGTGCCTACGAAACCCCTTTGAACAAAGACACCTCGATGAACTTGGCACCTCTTTGATCAGAAAAATAATAGTCAGATTGTAAATTTTATTTAGTCGTATATAATTCAAACATGAATCTTTCAGCACGACGATGTCCTTCTCCATCCATACGAATTTCACTTCAGCGTGACGACAATGACGGCAGACAAGCCATGTGAGAACACATGTTTTGAGAGGAGTGGCCAATCTCATCAGGTCAACTTTCTTGTAAGCAGAAAAAACTCATACACAAATCAGTGAAACCCACCCAACAAAAACTCATACTTACACTACATTGGGGAGAACATGTACACACACACCAACCAACAACCAATGTGTCAAAACAACTGCACAATCCTCGTATCATAGTCCGGGTTATATCATGCTGCTGCAAAAGTTTCCATCTTCTTCCTTTCCTCATCGTATATTCTAACACCTACATGATGAAGTAAGCTCGGATCACCTCAATTATGGGCGCGCGGCACAGCGGACACTTCCCTCCGCTTCGGACCAGCTCGTTCGCACACTTCGAACACGTGCACATGTGCCCACATCTGCACCAGCCAGGGAAACAATATTGTGCTTAGCACTACTGAAAATTGATCATAAGCTCAACAGCCTTCCAACAGTAGCCGAGACAGAAACATACCTGTACAAAAGAGAGTCGATTGGAGTATCACAGCATACGCAGCAGGTGCCTTTCCTCACGTTGATCCACTTCGATCCGTCGTCTATGGTCTCTCTGCTTTCCGCTGACATACCCAACACACACCGACGTTCGGGTTAACTATGTTTTTCATTTCCAAACTAGCAGGGACAGAATGCAGAAAAGAGGAGCTCGGTGCTGAGCAACTGACCTCGCTCCCCGATGAAGCGGTTCAGGGCTGCAGAGACTTCCTGCCTTACGGAACGCTGCAGCTCGAGCTGCATGTCCATGCAGGCTTCCAGCATCCGCTGCATGTGACCCATGCCTTGCTGAAGTCTGGCCATGTCAGCCCGTAAATCGGTGATAGCCTCCCATTCCTGGAGAAGCAAACCAGAAGAAACATGAGCCTCCAGTTATTGTGTTGCAGTACGAAAAAATCTCATCAACACATAAAAATGTTGGATGTGGCAAAATAAATAAATTATAGTATAACTAACTATCTATACAAATATGGTTTATTCACTCGAAATGCAAACTAAAAAGTACTGAAACAGTGCCGTAACAATGTCAAAGAGAATAGCTCACAATATCAGAACGGTGTATATTCTGTCTTATCCAGTTGTTATGATGCAGCTCTGTATGCCAAAGCGGTTGACGAGGAGGCATAGGCGGAGGTGGAATCACTAGGCGGGGCCTGACATTAGCATCACGAAGCTCCTGTTCCTCCTCGTCATCTCTAAGCTGCTCTTGACCCTGCAACACCGGTGGCTCGGGGGCTGCTGCGGCTGCAGGTGTTCCTTCCATATGCAAAGAGAGAGGACCACGACCTTGCCGTTCGACGTATGACCGGATAAGTCGATCTAGGTTTTCACGGAAAGCGCTATCAAGAAGATTAGAAACGCTCCTTCTGCAGAATGAAGAATGCATTTAGATTACATATACATGCTGAATAAATTTGTGTGTGCTAACATTCTGTTTGCAAGAAAGAAACAAGAACCTGCTGTGAAGCTCTCTTAGTTCCGTGCTGTACACGTTATCGTCATCACCAGGAGTGAACGTATTAGCTCTTCTAATAAGCGAAGATTCCGGGTCAATTGGTTGCTCTGAATTATCGTCATGCCAGTTATGTGCGGTGTCATTGGACTCATCATCCTCATGCCACACTTCATTTACCTCTGGAAAATGATCATCACTCTGCCACTCGTCGTGTGTTTCTGCAGGATCGTTGTCCTCGTTCCACTCTCCATGTGATTCTTGAAGATGATTGCTGGTATGCAGCTCTTCGAGCACTTCAGGGAGATGGTTACTGCCATGCTGCTCTTCATGTGCTTCAGGAAGATTATTATCATCACTAGTTGACTCATCACTTGTTTCAGGAAGAGATGCAGCTTGATGATCTCCGACCTCTGTCCTCTCATCAGATGAACTGTTGTCCGTATTGTCGTGCCAATTTCTTCCAGATACCTCCTCAACAGTAATAGTACGGGAGAATTGTTCCCAATCTCTTCCTCTATCCACCTCCAAATCTTCCTGCCAACTCTCCTCCTGGCTACGAGGTTCGGACAATCCTTCAGCAATACTAGGAGTAGTATTACTTCCATAATCCGATGCTGTTGCTATACCTTCTGTTTGCTGAAGATCAACATTCTCGCTTTCCTGTTCATGTGTGTCCTGAGTATCTTCAGACGTAGTACGGGTTGATTCAGAATGGTCAGTGGTGGACAGTTCAACATTTTGAGCTGAAGATGGATCCGACAGGCTAGCTGCTTGACCTCGTACGAGATTCTCCAATCTGTAGTGGAACCCTTCTCTAGTTATTAAAATTGACCACGGCTATTTAATACATAGTAAAACATCGCACAAGTACATTATAACTGCAATGGGTTCCTAGTAAGACGTCCATGTTACGCTACGTAACAACGAAATATATGTATTGGATTAATTTACTCTGATACTTCTATTTATAGATTATATACTATTATTAGGACACAGCTACCATTACAGGCAAGCAAATTTTGACAACGTCTACAGACCAAGCAAACCGGTAGGCTAGATACTGAGGTTCGAGATTCGATGAGCTTTGGCACGATTGAAAGCAGCCATTATTGATTGAATTTTGAACCAAGTTGGCGGAAGGTGTGTGCGTTTGGGCAATGCGAGGCGGCTGGACGAGGGTATTGTGGGAGGTGAGGCACATGAGGGTTCGGTAGAGTACTGCTCGCTGCTATGCTCATAGATTTGCATGTCCGCACTTATAAGGGCTAAAATGAGGTTGGACAGGGAGTGAACTGACAACCACCAACTCAAACCTTTATAAGTAGGAAAGATAAAATTGATTGATGAGTGCTATTTAATACACAGTAAAACACTACGTGAGTACATTATAACTGGAACGGCTATACCAGTCCCGAAAGAAAGTGAAGACGGCCACACACACACTGGTCACAACTCGCTAGTAAGGTAAGGTTGCAACCTTTCACTTGAGAGAGAATAATTACACTCATCCTTTGTTCAGATTATAACTTTCGAAATAATTATGTTACTCACGGAGCAGGGGAAGATTAAATTCTGTGGGTGAAATGAGTAACGCTGATCTGCAAGCGCAACTTAACATGATAACCAGGGGACCTTAGCATTCATTCAAACATCATATAATGACCATCACTCCAACCATTATATGTTGATTGGGACTATGTGAGCAACAAGCAGCCAAATGATCAAACTGTAGCTAAATCAGCATCAGTACTCACTAACAACTAAGAATGATGGACTCTTCTATAGGATGGACCTTCTCCAACCAAATGAACAGAATCTCCTGACAACGACCCCATCAGTTCCTCCAATAATGGTATGCATGAATTACATGAAATTAAAAGGAAATGCTAACATCAATCAAGGATAAGCATAAGCAACAGGACGTACCGCAGACCCGAGACGGGGTGGCGCTGCCGCAGCTGGCCGAGCTCCCTCGCGGCCACCGACGGCAGCCTCCTCGCCTCCTCGGGCAGGCCGCCATTCCGCAGGAACCTCCCCCGGAGCAGGGCCTATGGTTAGACAAGAAAAGGAGCACATCATCGGTTACCTGAAAAGCAAGCATGGGACGGCAGAGCGGAGCAATGGAACGGAACAGTGGGTTGGCCTGGGAGGGGAGGGGGACGCACGTGGATCCGGTTGCGGTGGGGGAAGCCTGAGACGGGGCGGCGCAGGGCGAGGCGCTGGAGCTCGGCCTGGCGGTCGGCGGCGAGGCGCATGAGGAGCTCGAGGCGCGCCTGGCGGCCGCGGATCCGGAGGCCGGGCGACGGCGGCGGGGGAGGCTCGTCTCCGGCGTTGTCGCGGGCGGCCATCTGGACCCAGTCCCGCACGAGGCGCACCCGCTGGCGCTCGATCTCGCCGAGCCACCAGCCGGTGCGCGAGATCCGCGCGGCCTCTCCGGATGTGGTGTCGGCGCCGGGGGAGCCCTCCCGGGTGGATCCGCCCCAGTCGCTCTCGCTGCGGGGCTCCTCGGATGGTTCGCGGCGGGTCAGCAGCGGGCGGTCGGTGGGCGGCGGGTCGTCGGCCATGGCCGGCCGTGGCGAGGCATGAGATTGTTGGCGGGGAACACGTCGGCCGGTGTGGGTGGAGTCGAAGCAAGTCAAGGCCGCACGGAGGAACACGGTTGGCTCGGGACGGATTCAGGCAGGGTTTTGTTTTGCATTATCATTTTTTCTCTTTTTTTTCTCCTCGTTATGGAATAATAATTCAAGAAATGGAAATGTGGAGGGAAACTAAAAAATTGCCAATGAAATATTCTGCATCTCTATATTTTTAAATAATAATAATTATTATTATTACTTAGAAGTAGTATGTGAGGAGACATCTCCAACGCCCTCAGACAGGATCCGCTAATCACAGCCCGTCTCTATCCATTTCCGGGCAACACTCATTTGTTTTTGTTTGACGGAAATTATTGAGCCACACACGCTTTCATTACTCCTTGGGAAATGCGTTTCTACAAAACAAAAATTGGAAAAATGTAGTACATGCTTGCCATCTTCAGCATAGGAAACTTCTCCTTTACATTATTATCTCAGTTCTAAGAGCATCTCCAAGCGGAGTTGCCAAACCGCCCCCAAACGTCCGGGCGGACAGCCCGGACAAGATTTGAGGTAAAAACATGCACCCAACCATGGTCTCCAAACACTCCCCATAGGTCCGGGCTGTCCGGCAACCCCCAAACCCACCCCATATGTGGGGAGGGTTTGGGGGCGACCGGACGCGTCCGGGCGGACAACTTTTTCTTTGTTTTCTTTTGTCCTTCGTTGATCCTTCTCTCTCCTTCTCCACCAATCACATGCAAGTGACCCCACAATTTGGGGAGATTTTGGGGTACATGGTTGGAGGAGGCCACTTTTGGGGGCTGTCCGGTCACCGTCCGCGGACGCGTCCGGATGCAGTTTGGGAGCCGGATTTGGGGGCTCCGCTTGGAGATGCTCTAAACCGGTTCATTGCAAGTTGCGTTTGTGCTGTTGGTTGGTAAGAAGTCTTCTCCTTCAAAAAAAGGGGGTGGGACCACCATAAACTATTTCATCATCTACCAAGGTCTCATCTGTTTTTATTCAAATCACTGCAAATACAAATATTTTAATAAACTCCGGTGACTCAAGCAAGCAAGCAAACAACCAGGTCGAGACCAGCTCTAGGAAAATAAATTTGAGTAGTTTTTAATCAACTGATCACCTCGTGATGATTTGGTAACTTAACTGTTTTTACATGCACTAGTATGCTTTAAGCACTCCCACTGTCAGGTGATATAACCACACAGGACATGCAAAATAACAAGAACAATATCGCAAATTAACAAAACAAAAAATGCGTGCTTCTCCCAAAAATTCTTGCAACGCACATGAATCTGGCGGTAGCCATGCCTCGCCCCTCGAAAGCCAGCCGAAAAACACGGTCAATTCATCGATTTTTCGGAGAACAAAAAAAGACGATGATGAATTCTTTCTCTGGTTGGTGCAAAAGCTGGGACAGGAAGTAGCTTGGACTTCTTCAGAAACAAAACAACAGGTGACACCGTGACAGACTAGGGTTTGGTGCAGCTGCTTTCCAACATCACATAATTCTTTCTTTGGTTCCAAGTCGCTATCTTCGATTCACAACCCGGCTTTCCCTGGAATTGGAGCTCTTCATTCCGTCAGCCCAAAGATCAAATACAGCTATATCTCTTGCTAAAAAACGAGAGTTTTTTCCCAGGTATCTCTCGCTCTAGAAGAGAGTTTTACTTCCCGTACACCAAAAAAAAAAATTCAGCAAAATCAGCTATTTTCGTACAGCGGCGTATAGGAGCATCCAACAGCTTATTCAAGAATCCTCTCCCCGGTTGAAAAGACATTCCACACCACTGTCCCTACTATGTAAAGTATAACAGACACCTGGAACACATTATCCCAGGAACCTGCAGTTGACACATACAATAGGAAGTTAGCCTAGTTCAGTAGTTCACACAAAACGTGCTGCATATCCCCCCAAAAGAAAACTTATTGCATGTTCTGTGCGACAACGGGGTGTTACCTTTCTGAAGAATGTAGCCGGTGGCAGCAGTACCAAAAACTCCCGCAAGCACGCCGGCAGTGTTCGACAGCCCGAGAAGTACTCCCTGCAATTTTGTGGGGGCACTGTCTAGTTTAGATGCAATCATCACAAGGCCCAAGGAGTAACTAAACACTGATTTCTTGTCTGAGCCGAGTAACACAAGAAGAGTGATAATTCACATGGGAACATTACCGCATAACGCGGTCCTATATCCTGGTGATTCGAGTACAGCCCAGACTGGGAAAATGCATCGCTCCCCTACCAAGTAAATATGACAGAAATGTCAG
The DNA here is from genome assembly GCA_947311845.1 of Poa pratensis. Classification (NCBI taxonomy): domain Eukaryota; kingdom Viridiplantae; phylum Streptophyta; class Magnoliopsida; order Poales; family Poaceae; genus Poa; species Poa pratensis. The sequence continues at coordinate 384,938 of CAMZMU010000084.1, forward strand.
AAAGCAGTTGTACCACAACAGCTAGTAGTATCAGAATTCAGAAAGTAGTTATGTGCCCCCATGGGTGGCAGCCATCAGCGCAAACCTGACTGCATGCCATGCACAACACCGCCATGGCTGGGGTCTTGACTTTGCTCAACAGTGTCAAGAAGAGAGCTGGTCCGAGAAAGCCGATAGATTGCATGATCTACAGAAAGAGGTTGCAGAAGTATGTCAAGATTGGCAACTACGTAAAGAGACTTTGCCAAAATTCCATGTAGGAAGGAGATACTGAAAATGAACTTACCTTACGAACGTTTGTTATCGAAACCCCTTTCGCAACAAGAGTGTCAGCTATCCAGCCACCAATATTTGCAAACACGGCCATTGTGAGCCATGGCAAGACACACAAAAGCCCTGACTCGGTAAGATTGAACTTCAGGACCTGTATATGAATGTGATGGATGAGTACAACATGATATGTTTGTCCTTGTCTGCCACGAGCAATGATGATTGCCAAACATTTGGCACTATAAAATTACCTGATTATAGTAGGTTGGCATCCATGTTAGGAGAATAAATGTTCCCCAGTTATGGCAAAAATGCGATATTATGAGAGCCCATACTGGAGCCTTCGATAGGATTAACCTCCATGGTATGGAGCTAACAGGCTCTTTTATGGTATTACCACCTAGTATGTGCCTCCTTTCATCTTCACTTATTTCCGGATCTTCACTTGGAGAGCTGCGTGCCTAATTAAGAATGGGGACTAGCAATTAGGTAAATAACAAGGATGAGTACCTCTTTAATAAAAAAAACAAGGATGAGCATCTAAATACCAAAAGAATGTCAACAATTAAAGTAAGTGTTCTCATTTCGAGCTGTTCATGTTAAACTACATTCCGTCTCAAGGAACTATTTATGACGAACACAAGTTAAATGAATTAATCTGCACGAAACTAGCATTGACAGAAAGCAAGAAACTAGTGCCAGAAATCGGTATATCTTACTTTGCGTTGCCACAGTGCAAACCAGACGGTTCCCAGGGATCCAAATGCGTAAAACACAGAAGGCCAGCCAAATTTGCTTATCAAGAAAGGTGAAAAGGCTAGGCCAGTAACTGAACCAAGGTACATTCCACTGTATACTAATGCAAGAGATCTGCTCCTCTCTGAAACCGGGATCCATTTGGAAAGAATGTTGTTCATAGCCGGCATGGCAACACCCTGTCAAACCATATATATAAGGAAAAACAATCAAACACAAGCCAAAAAGGACATCTCACACTGTAGTGCTGCAACATGAAACTTTGTTTCTTAACAATGATGCACTAGTAATAATATCAAGAAACTAATATGGATGCTAGGTTTAAACAAAGTAGTTCATATCCAGATAAGATGTTGACATAGTTTATCCCTTGGTACATACTACTAACTTTATTCAGTAAAAGAAAGTTACAAAACTTTTACCACCGTAGATGCATTTCGGGAAACTAGCCTATTGAGGAATGACGGTCCATACCATTTTAAAGAATTTGTTGTATATGCATCTGATGAATAGCATAAAGTAATGTAGAGTGACAGTAGAAGACGTGAACCTCGCCTATCCCCATGAAAGCACGAACAACAAGTAGGAACGGAAGGCCCAGCTTGGCAGCAACGGGTGTAAGCATCGTTGCAATTGACCACCATACGACACCAAATCCAAGAACAACCTTGCCGCCAAACCGGTCAGCCCAAATGCCTCCAAGAATCTGCACAGCGCAAATGTACGGAATCAAGTGCCTACTTTTTAAACAAACAGGACATCAAGAGTTACATTTCATTGGAACCAAAATCGAATATATATGACTGGCCCGCCACGCCAAGAGAGTAAAACAGAGCAAAATCTGCAGGTACACTAATAGCAATGTACCTACCTGGGTGAGAAGGTAGCCCCAAAAGAAAGAAGACTGGATTAGGCCAACGGTTGCTGGACTCCAGCCGAACTCTGCTGACATCGGAAGGATGGCGATGCTCATGTTGACCTGGCAGAGTTCAGCTAGTAAATGATGAGCACCCAAACAACAACCTTAAGCAGCACAGTTATTGCAAGCGGTGGTAAGTGACTCACGCGGTCCATGTTGCAAAGCAGGAAGGAGAAGAAGCAGAGGACGACGATGGTCCAGCGCTTGGGGAACTGCTGCCACCATGGAGAAACCTCACTTGTGTCTCCAACCAGGACTGACTCGGCAGGGACGTCGGACGGCGACCCGGTCATCTCGTACTGCTCGGCCCTGCAGTCAGCGCGCTTTCTCATCGGCACTTTGTACTCCGGCTTGACGCAGCCTGTGTTCTCCAAAGCAGTGAGGTTGTTCTTCCGTCTACTAGGCTTGTGCCAGCCGCTGGTGACAGGGTCCGAAGACGACAGGAAGCACTCGACCCTCGACAGGAGTCTCCTGTTGAGGCTTGCAGTGCTGAGCCTTGCGATGGCCGGAGGGTTCATCAGAGGCTGCTGGACCTGGCCAGCGAGTGTCTCGGCGCTCCTGGTGACTCGCCGGCCATTTCTGTCTCCAGGGAGCAGGGAACACACCCACCTGCTGTCATGCTGCTTCCCTGTAAAGAAAGAAGAAAGAGTCAGCACCATGAGGATTAGCTTCCCTCCTGTGGAGAATAACTGCAACTTGGCATGGCATTTCAGGTAGCAAATTATTACTATTCACTTGTGGTGATGAATGGGCACTAAAACTTGTGGGTCGGTTGTAAAAGGAAGAAACCGAGGATTAATTGCTGTATTCCGTGTGTGTAACTAAAAACCCTGGCCTGTTCTTGCTGTCCGTCATAGGCTGATTTCGCTAAGCATCAAAAAACCAAGAACTATTCTCGGCATCTTAGCAGAGACGTGGATTGCCCCGATCTCTGAAAGCGAATTCCCGAACAAACAGAAGGAGATGGTGCACGGGTGGGGACAGAATCTTTTTAGGATTCTCCAAGTATCCGGCCCTACTAATGGTAAGCTACTGAGGCATCATACGGGGTAGCAGAAGCAGAATGGACCTCAATTTGCCGCAGAATCGAACTCTAAATCCAAGAAACGGAATGAATTTGGTGGTGAATGCGTGAAGAATGAATGGGTGTTGGGCGGGTACCTGTTGAGGAGGAGGATGAGAGGGGAGAGGCGAAGGCCCTGCTGGAGGAGAGCACGGCGCCCATGGCCATGGCGTCCGGCCGGCAAGAAAGAGTTAGCCGCGAGCGAGCTAGGAAGGAGAAGCTGGGCCGGTGAGTGGGAGCTCAAAGCGACGGCGGCGGCATCCCCGCCCTTGGAGAGCTGGCTGGCTGCCTCGCTCTGTTGCTGTGGCTCTTGGAGGAGACGAGAGGTGGACGTGCGGATAAGCAGCCGACTCGCTCTCACCTCCTCTTCTTCCTTCTTCCTCAACGAAAAGACCCAGACGAGACGACGGGTCGGGTAAAATCTCAGTGCCGTAGACGGCCACGTAGCCCCACACTCGCATCCGTCCGATCCAGCAGGTGCGTGCGTGCGTGTCCCCTTGTGCATCACGGGCCTCCTAGCACGCACGCTGACGGGTGGTCCCGGCAGGATCTAGTGTCTAGCATTCAGATCCCCAGCAGGAACCTGCAGATACATACAGCATATTCAGAGACCACCACAGCACAATTCAGAGACACCACGCCACGCAGCTGTGTTTCATTCCATCTGTACATATCAGGATTCATAATTCAGACATCAAATCCTCCTATGTTTCACTACCAGTCTAATCAGTGAGGTGTCATACATACAGCAATACATTGCGTTCCTCCCCATCATCACACCTCTCAGGACACCTCCAGGAGGAGCATCACTCGCTCAGGTGGTGAGCTCCACGCTCAAGTCCCACAGCTTCTTCGCCAGCTCCGCGTCCTTGGACTTCTCGCTCGGCTCGTAAAGGTTGCTGTCGCTGAAGTACCTCCCCGACACGCCCTTCGCGCCCGGGTGCAGCGCGACGTAGCACGTGGTCGCCGCCCCCTGTTTCAGTCACCACAACACAAAACACCATGAGGCCGGTGTATCGGACAGATCAAGGCTAGGCTGCAGGAATTGCAATGGATACAACGAAGGAATGGCTACTGACTTTCATCATGTCCATGCCAACAGATGACCGAATTAAAGATATGGCTACTGCCCACTGAATCTAAAGCACAGTCATAAACAAATCACTTGCTGAGATCTAGACTTGTACAGTTGTACTACCGATATTATAGTAGTAGTCATCTTGCACGACTGTACATGCTAAAGTGTAGGACCATTAGAGTCTAGGAGCCTGCAGCAGACCAAGTGCAGTGCAGGTCCCTGGAGCACTTCGTGGAAATGCCATTTACATCCGATTTAAAACCCTCCTGTGCACCGGGGTCTAAATAGGTGAAAAAGAAAACACGCCCACAATAGCAACACACGACTGACACTCCCCGCCGTAAAGAAAAAATAGGAACTTATGATTGACAGGATATGATGATAAGTGTCAATCCATACTGGAATGCGGAATGCTATTTCTTTTTCTATTGCGTTCTTTAACATGATGGAGTTCCCGTACCGTAATGTTGTACAATGGAGACAGAAAACCCTCAAGACTGAGCATAGGGCACAAGTGTACCTGTTTGGCGTTTTTCAGCAGCAGTTTACCAAGTGTCCGAAAGATAGCTGCATAAAGATAAAATGGTGGAATCAGATGTTACCATTCCGAAATAAGCCCTTAACCTTGGAGACACGATGTCAACCAATGAGTAAAAGCATAATTTAGTTTCATAGCTACCGGTCATGGGCATCCTTTTCCATTGTTCTATGTCATTTTTGTTATCTGTTATCTTTTTTTGGTGCAGCAAGTACCATGAGTTACTCAAAGCAACAACAAACGTGAATCAAGACGATTTCTTGTATGAAAACAGGAGCACGTAATATCTGCCAAGTGTATTTACCCTCTATGATACTGTGGTGGCGAAGGAGGTTGGTCATGATAGATCCGGGATGGAGAGAGTTTGCAGTGATGTTAACACCCTCTTCCTGTTAGACAAGAAGCTGTATGGTGAGTCATGATCTCATAGCTTGGCCCAAATAAAGTTATCTAACATAGACATAAACTTGAAAACAGACAGCACATGTTAAGAGCAAACAGTTTACATAAGTCTGGCAATCTACTAGCAAATGGAGTAGGGTGCAGTTTGCTCTCCAGCTATAAATAGTGAAATCATGTCATGAAGATCGACAACTCGGTCTTCTTTAAACTCGGTGAACTGTGTGACTTCAAAGGATAGATGAACTCTTAGAAGAAAAGAGTGACTTCTTTTAACTCGGCGGTCAGCGATGGTGCTTGGTGTCACACTACTTCCGTTGGAACAAACACAGGTATAGATACATACCAAGACAGATGTCATAACCACGTAATCTAGTAGATGGGCACGCGTTGGAGGAGAACACTTGTATGGAAGGAGGCATACCTTGAATCTCCTAGCAAGTTCATTAGCATGCAGAATGTTGGCAAGCTTTGACTGCCCATATGCTGCAATAGTGCCATACCTGCACAACACAAGATTGAACAGCAAGTGAACGGGTTTGCCTTGGAAGGGGTGGGCATTCGGTCATCTCGGTTTATTCGGTTTTTAAGTATTTCGGTCTTCTAAAAATCATGACCGAATTAATGTGAGACTATGTAGGAACCGAGGGTTCGGTCCACCAAAAATTTCGGTCCGGTGTTCCGTTAGACCGAACTGACCGAACGAAGCAACACGCTTCATCGGAACTCAGAAGAGAGAGTAGGATGGCTGCTGGCGACGCTCCATTGACCATGGCTGGAGGCGGCCGCACTCCAACGAGGGAAAGGAGGAGAAGGTCAAGGAGTGCTTGGTTGGGAGGACGGTGGTAGTTCCGTGGTGTTGAACTTGGGATGGTTGGGGATGGCACCGCCGGCCATGAGAATGTCGACGAGTGCGCCACGAGGAGGCAGCCGGAGCACACCGATGTGACTTGGATGGGCAGTGGACGGCAGGTGCAGGGGCCAGCCGGAGGGGCTCGCCGTAGTGACCTTCTAAGGAGGCTCGATTACGAGCAGGATCTGGCGGCTAGGGTTGGGATCGTGGGAACCTTGCTGGAGGCTAGAGCGATGCAAGTTCTGGTTTTTTTTTTAACAATGGAGCGATGCAAGTGGCTGCTGTATAATTCGGTTTCGGTTTTTTCGGTTCGGTCTTCGGTTATCGGTTTTTTATGCCCACCCCTACTTGGAATGGAGCAACCATGAGGGGATGACATATAACAGCTGCACAGTAATCACATACCCTGCCTCATCGTTGATCTTGTCAAAACGGATGCCTTCCGAGTACGCAAACCTGTGCCCCAATGATGAAACATTAACAATTCTTCCTTCCACATTTGATTCGCGAGAGGTCCTCTTCATGGTGTCCAGCAGAAGATGCGTCAAAAGAAAATGGCCTGAATATTATGACACACACAGGAGTCATACGTTACTACATTGGTTCTTCTAACCATCATAATGAGTTTTTGAAACTTTAATGTATTCGTAAAAAAAAAAGGAAAATAGGAGGGTTTGGTGAAGTAGAAATGACAACTGCCTGCTGAGATAATTTGCAGATTTGGTGCTGTTCTTGGATCTGAAGCAAATATTTGGTGATCGTAGGGTTGAGAAGGGCTAGGCGGGCACCATAATTTCAGACTGTGAAGAATGATACGTCAACCTCACTGTCTAAGGAATGCAACTAGAACATAGGGATTCATCATCAGCTAGTCAATCAGGGTATGCAACTGGTTCATCATTAGCTAGTAAAATGTAGATATGAGTTTGTAATCATTCGTACCGACATGGTTAGTCGCAAACTGCATTTCGATGCCATCCTTTGAGAGGGAGAAAGGAGTGCCCATCACTCCTGCATTGTTGCTGCCAGAGAATCAAAGCACCAAGTAATCAGGGAATAGCATGAGCACTAGTGCAAGCGATGAGGCATGAAAATGCTAGACTTAGATACACTAGGCTTGCGCATATCCAGGATCTGGTGCACGAAATGGCACAGGTATAGAAAATATTTTCAACTACTTCACTAGTATAACTAGCATTTGCCACTTTCCGGCACATTTCGACCATCATAACCCGGCCTGCAGAATTAACTCACACAAGTCAATTAACCCTCCATGAAATTGGCCATTTCTATATATATCATTAATCTAAGTAGGAGTAGTAATCGTCCTGAAACCTGAATAAAATCTTTCATGGAAACGTGCTGAAGCTACTGTATGTCTCTGCATACAACCAACCAGCCACTTGCAGCCAAACTGAAGTAGTATGTCACATGACAGTTGTAGAGTACTCCTCGTACTGGCAGCGATTTGAAGTAGTATGTCACAATTCCGCCTCGATTGGAAGCAGTAAGCAGTGTGGGGGTACGTACACTAGGATGTTGAGCGGGAGTCCCTTGTGGACGAACTCGGCGGCGAAGCTGCGGACGGAGGCCATGGAGGAGAGGTCGAGCTCCATGACGTCGAGGCTAGCGGCGGGGGTGTCGGCGAGGACGGCCTGGCGCACGGTGTCGGCGGCGGCGAGGTTCCTGGCGGCCATGACGACGTGGGCCCCGCGCGCCGCCAGGACCCGGGCCGTCTCGGCGCCGATCCCGCTGGACGCCCCTGTATTGATTCGAATGGTCAAATCGAGAAAACGCGGGAGTAGAAGCGGCGGGTGAGAGCGGGCGTGACCTGTGACGATGGCCGTGAGTCCAGCGGCGGAGAGGCCCGCGGTTACCTGGTCGGCGGTTGAGGCCCAGGAGAAGCCAGAGGCGCCCTTCCGGAAGAAGATGGACGGCAGCATCTTGGATGGTCTTTCTCACGCAGACGGAGGATGGGGGCGGAGTCCGGAGTCCACCACCACCGCCGCCCTTGTAGACTTGTGGTATGCTGACTGTATTCTACAGTGGTGTTGTTCTTGTCAAAAGCACGTGTGAAGACTTGTGGTATGCATATATAAATAACGTCACTGCTCCTCTAAATGATTTTATTGATTCTTCCTATGTATTGGTATATGTATATGTTGTATGATTCTTAAGGGCATCTCTAACCCGCCTCCCAAACGGATTTTGTCCGAACGGATAAATGAGTGTTTTCAACGGTGTACCGCATACAGACAAGTTGACTGTCCGTTTCTCCTCAAACCTGCCCAGGTTTGGGGTAAGCCGGACGGACACTGTCCGCTATCCGTTCCTGTCCGATTTATCCGGGGCATGGCCCATATGACAGCGACTACCCTCATTCTCTCTCCTTTCCCCTCGTTCTTTCTCTTTCTTTTCCCCCGACTTGCACTCGACCTCCTCCATCTCCGGTCAAACCGGAGCACGCCGCCGACCCAGCGACTAGTCCATCGCGGTGGATCCTCACAGCGCCGCCGTCCATGCATCCAGCAAGCTCCTGCCCGGCCGGCCGCGTGCTCGCACGTGCCCTCGACAGCTGCCTAGCCGGCCGTGCTGGTCCCCATCGCCGTCGCCGAGGCCACGCATCCAGCCAGCTCCTGCCTGGTCGGCTGCGCCCGTAGAGGTCGCGCACCCAGCCAGCTTCTCGAGGTGGCTGTGGTGGCCTCCCTCCCGCCTCATCTGGCCGTCGTCGCGTATGCCCGCCATGGCCGTGAATCGAGCCCCTCTCCAATCGAGCCATGGTTCTGGCTTTTCTGTAAAACTCCAGAACCGTCACGGCTAGTTATTAGAGTAGTATATCCAGCAGTATCCAAACTTTTTTTTTTTTGAGAAAACAAGGTCCACCAGGTCGACTGTAGCTCTTGATATTTTTTTGCGAGTCGCTGCCAAAAGAAAATGGTCGGACCATACTCTATCCCTTCAATAATTTTTCGGGCTACTTCTGGAAAAAAACTGCAAATAATACACCTCAACCTAATTCATCGGTGCAATACATGCTGATGGAACCTTACCCTAGTCTGTTTTTTTAGTGGGAAACTTACCCAGTCAAACAACGAGCTCCTGGATGCGTCAGATTGGGCCGACCCAATTAGGAACATGGCTTATTCAGTGGTACATGCATATGGTGCCGAACTGTAGTTCAGGGCCCGCGTCCGGAGTGAATTCATCACCGCAGACAGCTTTTTTTTTTACAAAGGAGAGGCCCCGAAGGACCTGGATGCTATTAAATTCCAACGGTGGGGGTACAAATTACAACAAGGACCCTAAAAGGAAGGAAAATTACAACATAGTCCTTGAACTTTACAAAGAAGACCCTACATATGAATTGGAAAAAGCCATTAGGTCCTCCGCCACCGACGACGAACGGCAAGCTCCAGCCATGGTTCTCCACTGTAGATCCGGGGACGGGACCACTTGAACCTGCAGGGAAGATGATCGCCACCGCGAACTTGCAATAGGGCCTCCGAGAGGAGGTTGAAAAACTGGCAAAGATCGCCAGAAAGTATGACCACCAGATGGTCAACAGGGTCGGCTGCCAACAATGGCTCCGAGTATGATCTCCAGAAAACGGCATCACAACTCCGATACAACCGAGCTTCTGGCCACGCCGCGCTACCATCTTCTCCCCAGCACCACCATGGCGAGTTGAAGTAGATGAATCAGCACCACAGACACCAGAACTCAAATTGCCGACGGCATCCGGCCACCGCACCGTAAAAGCGCTTCCGCCGTCAAACTCCGGGCTCCCGCCACGAGTCGGAGGAGGCAGAAGAAGAGAGAAATTGCAGCAGCAGAAGACCAAGAACCAGACCTTATTCAAGAAGCTGTCGTTGCTCACCATCTTCGCTGCCTTCGGCTCCCTCCATGAGAGCACCGCCGCAAAGAGAAGATCCTCGACATCGAGCTGGACCTGGCAACCCAGCTCTGAGCTTCTGGCGCAAGCCTTATTAGGAGAGATGCGTGGATCTACCCGCCTCGCTTGCACTTCCACCTGCCACCGGCGGAGCACAGCTCGACGGAGAGAGGCCACGACGCCCTGGATCTGGCCGCAGAGATCCAGAGACCGGCCCTCAGACGCCACATAGGGCAAGCAGCTATAGAAGCTAAACCTACATCTACTATATACACACCGCGCTGCGCGTCCTCCTCCACGCCGGGCAGCATCGCCGCCGGTGAAGAGCAAGGAGCGAGCCGGAGGAGAGGAAAGAAGAAAGGGGACGACTCTCAAAGCAGCAAGCGGTGAGGAGAGGAAAGAAAAAACCCCGCTTCGTCCCGCAGACAGTTTAGTGAACTGTGGGCGAAATGATAGCTAGATTTAAGGATGAGTTGGATCAGGTGTTCTTTAACAATATCTTCACAAACAATTGATACGATTAGCGTATTTCCTCATTATTGAGGTCATCTGATGAGATCTTCAAAAACAATATCTCGAGAATTTTAACGTCGCCAACTTGGTCATCACGTTAGCGACGAACAATTATCATGAAGACCGTGTATACATGATTATCACCCAATAATCTATAATTTTTTTGTGATGTTATGTCGGGCAAGAATGTGAGGATTATATTTCAAAAAAACAAATACTCACCTGATTTTTATTGAAACATATTACCGATTATACCTTTTATAGAACAATTTTTTTTAGGGATGATTGAAATCAAGGTACACAATGGATTTGAACTTATAGCACATCATTCTTCATTATTCATATGCCACCTTACTGCCTTGATCGCTACAGGTTGGATAATCTGCTGGAGGCGGTGGCAGAGTCGTCTCCAATGTCGGCCCGTCCTCCACCACGAACACCATTGCCATGCCCGCCAACGTGTGTTGTTCAACATGGCAGTGTAGAAACCACACCCCTGTTAATTATTGTACAAAAGACTAACCGATATCAAAACTCCGACCTTTTAATGCAAATATCCATATAAAACACACACATAATTGCACGTACCGGGATTACTTGCAGTGAATCTGATGGCTACCCACCCAAACATCGGGACGCTGGCCATGTTCTTCACGGGCGGATCCACCAAGTCGTACGACTGCACATCCTTTTGTGCGTCGTATTTTCCAAGCCCCTGCGCAATGATGAAGAAGTCGTGCCCATGAAGGTGCATAGGGTTAGCGAAGCTGAACACTATGGGCGGCCCCTGGAACACAATCTCCAACGTGGTGTTGTACCGAACCCTCCTCATTGTCGTTGCCTTCACTGTCGTGCCTTGGTTGTACACTACTAGATTCGAACGGCGCGGCCCGCCGCGCGGCGTTTGTCGGTTCTTTCAGTTTCTTGCCCGTGGTTGTCACAGTTTATACAGATCATTAAAAGAATATTTATATCCATATGGGTTTGATCACAGGTCTATACATTTGGAAGGCGATATCCCGCACCGTGTGAAATCAATATAGAAATTCAGACCGCATTTAGTACATAAGTTTTGATCATAAAGAAGCAGTACTAAATACATAGGTTTTCGTCAGAGACGGTTCGTATTCTTTTGGAAAAGGAAACAATAAAATTATTTCTTCTAAGAAATTAGAGGACAACAGAAACAGAATCATGTGGGCGAAAGAAAACAGAACATGTGGTGACACACATAGGGCTTTACCAAAAACAAATTTATAAAAATTCAGCAGCAGTACTAATCATTGGTCTCCTTAGTCGCATACCCACAGTTATTGGATCCCCTACGTTCTACTCCCAAGACACAAAAATTATAACACGATTACTGGAGAAGAAAGTAGTAAATACTTTTGCTGGCAAAATAGACTGTGATGAGCCAAATAAGTAGCGGAAAACATAATGAAGTAGCCAAATCCCTAAATGTAAAGTGTCTGTCTACATCTATTTGTATCTCGTTGTGTTGCATCACAAAGTCATGTGATGCTGACTGCTACTGGATGTTACTACACTACTTCAGTCTTCAAAATTTTAGTGGACATAGCAGCCAGCAGCAAGGTCAAGGTACATAGGCCTTGATCAGAAGGACACCTTTATTTGAGTAAGCCTCTAGGCTAAGTATCAACTCATGCAATAATTAAAATTTAGTAGTCCATGATTAAATTTCAGGCATCTTTACAAATATCATGTAAAACTGGCCAGTGCACACATCTCACACTCGTCAGCACGTCTTTCCCAAGGTGGTAAAAGTGAAGATGAAGGAAGCGCTTAAACTTAAAACATAACAGGTAGCGGCAACCATCTAATGTTTCACGGTGCAATATTAGAACACACAGTAAATGTTCAAATGCAGCAATCATTATCACAGCACAGGCAACAACTATCATAACATACAACCATAACCTAAGAAATTGATAGGTCAAGCATACACATGAACTTACTTATCAGAGTAGTACCCAAGCATACAAAGACAATATACAGAGATTCATACACACTAACTTAACATGAGATGGCTCTACTTAAGTCCCATCTAGATGCACTTAATACAGAGACATATGTAACTGGTACGAAATACATAAGTCTCGATCATATCGCTGGGTAAGGCGGATAGGGAAACATGATCTCAAACACTTAATAAGATTCATGTAACCAAACAACAATTCGAAAAGGCAAAAGGTAGCTGGTCTCAACTTGATTAACAATGAGACACTCAGCAACCAAAGACCTGGGTGGTGAAACCAAAATATCCCGAAGCACGGCTTGTTCAGGCAGTCACGGACTTGAACTTTGTACAGGCAAAATAAGTCTCACCTGCAATTACAAAGTTCATAATTAATGGAGGGTTTTTTATGTGGACTAAACTAACAGTAGATATGGCTTGATTGGAGCTTACAGAGCAGCATCTCTGCATGGTTTCTTAGGCTTTGTTTTTCTTGCTCAGAGCACCAGATCCACTCCTCGGCTTGCGCCTATAGTGCAAAGATAAGAAGAGGTCAGAACTATATGTGAATGAAGAGGACAAAGGTAACCATACTATTAATAAGGCTATCCAAGAGATATCTTATAGGTACTTGTGATCAATTTCTGGTTCGGTAGGAGCTGTCGCTGTAGGCACAGGAACGGTCTCTTGGGATGGAGCCTCTTTAAGCGTTTCAGTCGTTGCGTCACGAGCAACTATAAGTTTCAGCTTCCCTTCAGCTATCTCAGATTTTTTTGTACTCTCGGAAGCTGCATTGAGATCAGTTGGAACCTTAGCCGGGAATTGATTCATCACATCGGTACCATCAGTTGACAGGGCTGGAACCTCATCCGCACCAACTGACGCATCCTGGATAATGTTATAGATATATATTGTTAACCATTGCCAAGAACCAACTAAAAAGTTGTTGCACAGTAAGCTGATGTCCATACAAAAGGATCATCCGAGGTGTAGTATAAATTGGCTTCAGAAATATGCCATCGCTGAAGTAGGTATATATAATAGCTAAATGTCATATTAAAGACTAACAGAAAATAGAATACAGGCATAGCATTGGGCCATGAAATCATGGTACCAGTACTCTAGAGTTCACATTTTAAGATAAAAATTCATAATTAATAGCACGATCATGCGACTTGATATAGCTTATTACTGATAGGGGAATGGGCTACATGGCTGGGTAGTTCGATCATGAGTAAGGTGAAGTTAAAGCACCTGTTTAGTATGAAGTTCAGCATCTTCGATGAATAAAGCCTTTCGTGCAGCTGAAACAGGTGAAGCATCTTTTTTCCTGTGGCAGTTAACCAGTACATATCATTAAGAAAAAATGCATTAAATCATAGGGAAGAACTTTAGGGGATGGTAAAAGTACCTAAGACTTGGAAGCTTGTTGACGGAAGGAGGGGCTTTCTCGGCTGATGGAATATAGCCAGACTGGTGCAATGGCAAGAAGGGAAAGTCAGTAATGTAAAAGCTAACTAAGAAACATGTAAATGCATAATGTATTGTTTGCAAGAGTAAATCTGTAACTAACATTTGTGCCATATGAATCTTCTAGTGCAGAAACAGTGCTAGAGGGAGAGCGTGGTCCTCCCGGCGACCCAATCATCAAAAGAGACTGGCGAGCAGGTGACTGGCTCGATGATGCAGCTCCTAGTGCAGGCTTAGTTCTCAGAGCAGAAGAATGTGGCTGTTTCCCAAAGTCTGTATCAATCCTCTGGACTTGGTAGGATGGTCTAACAGATTCAGACTCAAAGCTTTTAGAAGTCACTTGCACAACAAATCGGTACTTGGTGGAAACAATAGCAGCTAGTTCCCTTGGAATAGATGCATCTCCCCTGGTGGAGTTCACAATATCCTCGAGAGGGGTACTACTTGAGTGACCAGCACGTAGAATGCTAATGAGGGGTTTACCAAGGAGCTCTTTGCCCACTCGATCGAAGAACACAAACTCAATTTGATCCTGGCCGTCACCACCGATGTAGCAAAGGCGATACCTATTAAGCACATGGCAAACATTAACATTCCTGATGAACCTAACGTTTTATTTAGACCAAGGGTAGATGTTTCCTCATATTTGCAACGTATAATTTTAATGCACATGCAATGCCTAAGTGTATGCAAGCTAGCACAGCTAAAACAGTTGTACTGATGGAATCATGGAAAGTAGTATAGTGTATATTCTTCCATATTTCTTTATCTGCAAAGGTACCCTTTGTAGTACATCTATCTTAGCTAGGTACCAGCACCAGAATAATGTGGGCAGCAAAATGTTTCTTAAATCAGTAGCACACGAAACAGATGTTGCTTAAATAAACTACCATCCACAGTTCATCATTTTCCAAAAAAAACAGTCACAATTAGTCCACTTGAATTTACCTCGGCGATGCCTCAGTGGCACTACAGGCCGGACCAGAGCACTTATATGCAGATCCATATGGAACGGCTGATTTGTGACATGTGTTGCAAGAAAAGAACCACCACCTCTGTGAAGGACTGAGCTTTAAGATCGTCGCAGTACAGAAGAACTTTGTGTGCTGAAAGAAGAGGTCAATCAGAGGGTATCTGAAATTTCAGAACAAACGAAACAAACCAGAGCAACAAACGAAATGCAAAGGTGTGACAAAACACACCTCATGGCGCCAGATATCAAGATCTATAAGTTCACCCACGGTTTTTGTCTCAAGATCAACCAGGGCACTTATTTCAGCAGCAGTTTGGTTTGGAAGTTCGATAGCCTCCACCTGAGGTATCCTGTCTTTCAGCCTACAAAAAAACATCAGGTCATATCGTAAGTATTATGTGTAAAGAAAAAAAAATGTCAGCAACCATACTGCAGCACGCAAAGCAGTGCAAACTAACCTTCCATGAATCACATTTATTTCTTGCAGATCTTCGTTAATGTACCAGCGGCATGATGCACCACCACTTAACCCCCTCCGACCTATCGAAGAGGTGCAGCAACATGATATTATAGATTTGAAGCAACAAAGTGATAAATGTTTCACTGAAAGAGCATGAATCAATGTACATACCATCATAGCTTTTTACCAAAGTACCAACAAAGATGACTATCATAGGGCTGTCCTTGCTAGTTGCAAGAACCCAATCACCTTCAAACGCTATTGCTCTTTCCCCCCATAGAACAAGGCTAATCTGATGCCCACTGGTAGCAACAGAGACAGAAATCATCAAAAAGAAAATAACAGAAAATATTCACAGGCAGGATAAGTGTACAGTTTAAATAGAAACGTGAGAAAAAGACGTACGAAACATCGGATAGATGTATGATTCTTTTAGTAGATGGTTCTGAACGGTTGGCAGAATGGTATTGAGTAGCCTGGGATACACCTGTGATAATACCAGCGACATCTACAGAATAACAATTAAAAGCAAAATGAAGGTAAGAAAGGAGTGACATGGACAAAGAGATAATGGAATGGTAAGCAAACTTCTATCTGTAGATACTGTGATGCCTTAAGAACACAGTGAACAGGGGCATGGACCAAATAAAGAATTGGTAATAAAATTTACATTTGAAGATATTGCAGTGGCTAGCAAACATGTTAAGAATAGAGGTAGATGGAGTAACAAATCAAGAAATGGAAAGGGAATTTCTAGTTAACGATATTGCAATGGCTTAATAAGTACTGATTGTAGGAGAAAGTGAGCAGTAAATGTCGGAAACAAAAAGGAAAAAGAACCTAACAGATGGTACTGTACGGTATCGGCAAGAAACAGGCTGAAATTACAACAAACCTAAGAAAATATAGAAATTACCTGTGAACCGAGGAGGGCGATCAGTAGGGGCTGTAAGATCAGTGATGGGTGTCAAAGAATAGGTGCAGAATGGGAACTCGTCCTGAACATTTAACCTTTCTTGGACGCTTGTGTACCGACCAAACTTGATCATCCAGGCACCCTCGACCGGTCTGAAATAGTCCTTATTTGGATAAACCATGAATCTACTAAGTTCATAGACCTTTCCTTCTTCAACCATGTTCATGAACTTTGGAACACATTCAATTGGGACCTCTCCATACATGTAATTGCCCTACAGATGATCAAAGGCAACAGAATATGTTTATATAGAACAGGAAGGGAGAAGCATGCCACAAAAGTATAAAATCGATATGACAAGGTGATCCATACCTGTAGATCAATCAGCACCATATCAGTGTGCTGAATAGGCCCATTGTCGGTGCCACCACGATGATGCCACAAGCGAGACACATACACACAGACAGTCCAGTACTTGGAGGACTTGTTCACCTCGGCAAGCGTACTGATCGGCATCTGGGTATACACAGAAAACAACATGACCGAGTAAGCAAAACCCGGAGGATCAATGACAATTACAAACCACACAGTTGTAAGGAAAGTACCACTAAAGAGGTAGCCTTTATCAGAACACTGTAAAGCAGTAAGACATTAACCAACAGACAGAGGGAACTCGTGAGGCATGAACAAAAGTCTTGATAGAAAAAGTAAACTTAATCCTAGACGAACAAAGCATAAGAAAGGTCTGTTTGACAGGCATGATAAACTGTACAAAACATACTAAGTTGGAAAGGATAATACAATAAGCGCATGTTAGCTGAAGATCTAAAGGATTTACGATAGAAAAGGACTGCATTGTTGTAGAGTAAGTTCCACTAAAGAGGCAGTCTTGCACATAATACTGTAAAACGGTCGGTCATCAATGAACAGAGAGGGATTTATGGATGAACCATCAAAAGTCTAGATAAAAAGAGTAATCTAAACTCCAGCCGAACAGAAGCACTAAAAAGATGTGTGTGACCGAAACGATAAACTGTACAAACCAAGTCATAGGCTTAGCTGACCAAGCATGACAAATTATTCTAATACAAAAGATAACAGAAGTCAGCACACAAAAGGCTACATCAACATAGCATCAAATGGATTGTAGAGACCGGAAGACTTCAGGATAGACAATATTCTGAGTCTCCGAACCACAGGTGCCATCAGCATTCTCAATTAGTATTTTCAGGGATTTCCTAGATTTTACACGGGACACAGCAACATATAACTGTCCGTGCGAGAAAACAGGTTGTTTTAGATATAAGCCAACATAAGCTAAAGTCTGCCCTTGACTTTTGTTTATGGTCATCGCATAACAGAGCCGAATAGGAAATTGGCGTCGCTGAAGAACAAAGGGCCATTTTGTTTTTTTGGCTGTCAGTTCAATTCTAGGAATGTAGACAGTGTGACCTACATGAGAACCAGTAATAATGACAGCTTGAATAACACAGTCTGCAAGCTCTGTGACAATCAAGCGTGTGCCATTGCACATGCCAGTGGACTGACTTAAGTTGCGTAGAAGCATGATCGGGGCTCCTTTTTTCAAAACTATCTTATGCTCAGGAAAATTAACAACCGACTGCACATTGAGGTACTCAGTAGGGTAGAAAGTATCTGACTCCTGAACAGCATCGGGCGAAGCAGCAATGGAATCTGCACTGAAATACTCCCTAGCACGAGTAGGCACCATGGAAAGCACAAAGTCATTAATAAGATCAGCAATTTCATTTGTTGGGGCTAGAATGGCTCTCTCCTGTAGGTATGTAATGTCAGAATAGTTATCAACAAAGTCAACATAAGTGGACAAAACAATGGCTTCGATCTTATTTCCATCAGTCTTAATCAGCAAATCTTTTGGAATTTGAATCCAGGTCGGAGTCACCTCACCTTCCCTCACAGTCATTGGAAGTTTTCCCTCACCAAGTTCTAGCACCCAGTTACTAAACAACGCGATTTCTTGTTGAATCAACGCACAGGCACCTGGCATGGATATCCTCATGTTTTCAGTTAATTCCAGAAACGTGACTTGCTCCCACAGCGGTGAGTTTGTAATAGTTGCGGCCACTACTTGTTGACGGGTACCACCTTCGATGACAGGCAAAATCTGTCTAAGATCCCCACCCAAAACAACAACCATGCCACCAAATGGAATATCAGCAAGAGAAAGATCATTAACAGACATAATATCACGCAATGTCCTGTCCAAGGACTCTAGACACTTTCTGTCTGCCATGAGTGCTTCATCCCAAATTATAAGAGAAGTTTTCTGGATTAGACTACTCAAATTGGTACCTCTTTTGATGTCACAAAATGATGTCTCATCAACTGGGATAGGTATTTTAAAACGCGAATGAGCTGTTCTTCCACCAGGAAGTAGGAGGGACGCAACACCAGAAGAGGCAACAGTAAGAACAACCCTCTTTTCACCTCGGAGTAAAGAAACTATAGCATTCCATAAAAAGGTTTTGCCAGTTCCACCAGATCCAGAAACAAAGAAAAAACCAGGTTTTTTGTCTACAACAGCAGCAACAATTTTTTTGTAGGCCAAGATTTGAGCATCATTAAGTTTGGCAAATAAGAAGATAGCTTGCTCTGCAAGCTGTGCAGAATCATACGACATCTCTTCATGAAGGAGCCTATTATCATAAGACGTGTTATGAATATGCAACTTGTATTCCACGGGGGCCAATGGCCACAATATATAGTACATATGACTTGGGGGACACGAAAGTAAATCTAGTCTAATACGGACTCCTAGACCAATACTAATACTCCTTAACACCCCCCCTCAAATGCAAAGCGTATGCAATAGCATTGCATTTGAAGAAGTGTAACACTAGAAAATAAAAAGATAATCCAAAATCCGCGTCTTGAGAGTGTCGTCGTAGCATGAAGAGTCTTCAAAACCTGTAGAGTCAAGCCAAACAATCGATCATAGAAGACCGACGAAGACCGATAGATGATCAGAAGTAGAGCATGTCATAACAGATCATAGCACAAGAAACCAATGGCATAAGAAGCCCACAGCAAAAGAATGTGCGTAGATCAACAATGACAATGCGAAAGGAGGCCACAAAAATCCCATAGAGAGGACTAGGACCGAGGCCGCAACAGGACCGAGAAGAGGAGGCCGCAACAGGACCGGAGAAGAGGAGGCCATAACAGGACCGAGGAGAGGAGGCCACAAACGGACCGATAAGAAGAGGCCACAAACGGACCGAGGCCACAACGGACCAAGAAGAAGAGGCCACAAAAGGACCGAGGCCACAAACGGACCGAGAAGATGAGGCCACAAAAATCCTACAGAAAGGACCAGGACCGGAGGCCACAACAGGACCGAGAAGAGGAGGCCACAGGGGCGCAGATCCACAATGCAAAGACAGGCCACGGAAATCCTATAAAATGGACTAGGACCGGAAAAGAAAAGCAGGCTGACAAAACAAAAAAGGTATACTGGACTCGCATGACATGAAAAACACTGAAGAACAACGAATTTTGGTGGACGCAGCGGAAAAACAGAATTACAACGGAAAGCACACACGGCTAAGATAGAGTAGATAGACTGATTTTTTTTTTTCTGACACAACCCAATCTGGAAACATAGAGCACCAACGGAAGCTCACGATTCGATATGACAAAGAACATAGCAGTGCACGTCGAGCACCCAACGGCGAACAGCAGCACGTGCAGCCTGCGGCTGCTGTTTCCCGGCGGATGGGCAGAGACCTTGAGCCAAGCGGCGTCGACCTGAAGATCAGAGGCGGCCGGCGCGTCGATCTGGATGGAGCAGCTACCACCGGCAACACAGCGGAAGAGCAGCACACGCGACGAGACAAAGAGCAGATCGATCTGAGTAGCACGCAGGTCTTGCACGCGGGATGAGACGAGGAGGGCACCAGGGGCCCGACGGGAGACGAGCAGGACGTGGATTGAAGGCGACGACGGCGCGGACAAGACCGACACATCGATCGAGGAAAACAACGAGACGAAAAAAAAAAATCGACCAAGAGCACGAGTTGCGACGTGCAGGAAAATTTGGATCTAAACTAAGAACTGATCGATCAGGTGCCGCACCCCCGGGAGAGAGTAATTTTCCCGGGGGCGGCGCTGCGGATGCGGTGGAGAAACCCTAGTCAAAGAGGGAACCCGCTCTGATACCATGTTATGAATATGCAACTTGTATTCCACGGGGGCCAATGGCCACAATATATAGTACATATGACTTGGGGACACGAAAGTAAATCTAGTCTAATACGGACTCCTAGACCAATACTAATACTCCTTAACAAGACGAACTTTCAAATATTGATTTAGGAGGCAAATCAAAATTACTAATCTTGGAACCATTTAGAAGGAAAACTTCAGCAAGTTCATCCAATAGCATATTTTTAAGCTGGTCTACAGGAACAACATAGTTTCTGTCACGCCGAGCCTTCCTAATTCCATACTGCAAGTCATCAGCAAGTTGTAACCAATATCGATCAAAGAATCCTCTTTCACTCTTGACCCCACAATTTAAAAGCATTATGACAAACAACTGACGCAATCGTGGGGCAAAACCCCAAACCAAGGCTTCATCAAAGGCTCGGTACCACTCGGAATCATCGCCCAATAAACCTCGAGCAGCACACGCCTCTTTGAAAGACAAGTAAGTACGATTTTGAAATGATCTTACATCAGCATAACATGTTGCACCCTTAACTATCATCAGGAGTGTACGTAGATAGTACAGCTCACCGCCTCACCGCTCGTAGGCTGCACGTAGTAAATACGTCCTATTTTTTGACCACCTCCTCTCTCGTGCCAAGATCTATGCTGGGTGTCCCATGTCCATAACGTAGGAAAGTCACAGTAAGTTAGGGTCCGAGCATTTGGGAATGTCTGATTTGCAACAAACCATTCTGTGAGCATAGTCTTTTTCAGAAAAGCAGTGTCGATAATAGTTGTCAGCATGGCACCAGCACGAAACCTAATAGTATTTTTATCAGGCAAATGAACCGGCAATCGTTCGACAGCAGGATACTTTGTGTGAATACTGTATCCATATACACGCCAAAGTGCATCGTATTCACATATGTATCTACACTGTATGTACTCAGCAATCTCGTCTACTACAGCACGGCTAGGACCTTCCCCGGTAACCCCTTTACCCTTGATCCTCTCAAGAAGAATCTTAGAATAGTCTGGTCCTTTAGTCACATATTTAAAAAGATATTTCATGACCTGTGTCTTATTACACCACTCCACATTAAGGTGAGCCTGATATTTCTTAAGCAAAGTCATATTATACGGAACAACCCATCTATTATCAAGTTTTTTACCATTCTTATAAATAAACCGACCATTGTTAGGACGTCTATAAAGGGCGAATCCATTCTCATCAATAGTTGTTTCAGGCTGGAACAATTTAGGAAAATGTTTTGAACATACACCGTCCTTCATGCAAACACACTTGTCATTCAATTCACCACAGGGTCCGTGCATCATGAATTCAGACACCAAGGCATAGCCTAAAGGATCAACAGTAGGATCTGGAATTTCAGCAGAAATATAAGAATCGATCAAAGCGGCGCTAACCTGACGATTCTTGTCTACGTCTTGCCAAGTAAGGATATGAGCATGCGGCAGTCCTCGCTTCTGGAACTCGACAGTATACAGAACTGCAGCAAATAATACAGACATATCAATAACAAGTAAGCGAGAATAAACAACAGGAGGACACGATGGAATACAGTGCAGAGCAAAGAAATAGTACCAGCCTTTACAGGGCCAAAGATACGACCAGATCTAATATCATCTATATGCTCGGCAAGCTTCATCGCATACACCCTAACAACAATATCTGCCCTATCACATGGTTGTTGGCCAGGTTCTAGTAGTAATGCCTCAGTAATCTCAGGCCACTTTGGATTAGAGGTAAATGTTGAGAATAGATCAGGAGCACCATGGACCCGACAAATGGCAAGGCCATCTTGGAAGTTCTCCACGAAATAACGACGACCACCTATATGGCTTGAAGGCAGAATAGTTCTCTTTCCAATATCACTACCATCTACAGAACCTTGTCCTATAGCATCAGTAATACCCTGAAGATGTTCAGACCTAAGATCATCTTGATTCTTAAGAATGTAATATAATCGATTCTCATCAATGCATGCCCTAGAATCAACAACAGCCTGGGAAGAAAGCAACCCATAACAAAGATATGGATTTGGCTGATGAGGCCGATAATGACAAACATAACAGTAGTACTCTTGCATTGTCATTTTTTTACGGGACACGGCCAAAGGATCAATGTGTGGAACATTGAGCTGGAAACCCCTTTCGGCATATGGAAATAACAGAGGATACTGCAGTGGCATAAAAGCAGGATGCAAAAAAGATATTTGCTGCAGTCCATCAGTCTTATTATCAACAATTATATCACGAGATGGTGTGTCAGCAGTGAACTCGCCTACAACCAATGCAGCCAATTCTGAAGTAGTGGGCAGACTAAACTGAGGACCATCCTCAGGACCTGGAGTAATGATTCGGATAGATACAAGCTCATCTTCATTACCCTCTAACCGTTCCTTTGCCATTCTATATGTCTGAACCAAAGGGTTATGAACGTTAAGCATCTCTATCAAAGCAGCTACAATTTCAGGATCTAAATCACTTCCATGCTTATCACCCTTGTTCAAAGCATTGATTCTATTCATTACTTCATTGGTGGTGTCATAAATGTAAAGTTCACAAAATTTAGGGCTACCCTCCTTGCGTGCTAGAGAACCCAAGCGGTGGTGGACAGCCCCACAAATTTTAAAGATTGGAGGTCCGCGTGAATTGTTAGCAGAACGATCTATATTGGCTCCCATAGAGGTAAAGGCGAACAAACAGTTGTACAGTCTGATCTTTGATAAAAATTTTTGCACGACGGTTACCATCGAATTTCAGGAGGTCAACCAACACAGGTGGAGGCGCAAGAAATTCAGGGATATGAACTTTGCCACCCTTACAACAGTTGTTGTACACAACTCGCCCTATCCCGGGGGCAGTCGCACTCTTGACCCTCTCCTCGTACCAGAAGGTGGACGTACAGTGACAACACAGATACTCAGGAGCGCCATGGTAAGAACGGCCTTGGTAAGAAGCTATACAGACACAATGTGAAACCCAGCTTAAAAGATGGGTCATAAAAAGGGCAAGACAACTAAAAAGAACGTCACAAAAGGAAGACCTAACAATACCTTTTAAGGTCTCGACAAAGGCAGATGGAAATCCTGTCCAATTATCAGGCAAAGGTGTTTCGACAACAGGATCTATACAACAAACATGGTACACCGAGTAAACACACAAGACAAAAAAGGCAAACGTATGTGAGGCACGCAATCACAGAGGAACGCGGATGCACCTGGGTAACCAGAACGAAGCAGATCAAGAAAGAATCTGCGTTTCTTACGGTTGAAGGCAGTGACTGTAGAACTCAACAGCGGCAACTTCTTGTCCCCTATTTATTTTGTATCGAAAACAGTACGATATAGCTATCATAATGAGGCACACTAAAGGAAAGGTAGACGGAGATACAGCAAGTAGATAGACCGTACATTTTCTTTTACGACATAACAGCGAGGTAGTCGGTGGTGGAACCGAGCTGGAAGAAGCACCCGTAGATGGCACCACCACAACTGTTTCTGGAACCAAGCTGGCAGTACCCTCCGCACGGCCACGTGGCCGAGGACGCCGAGGAGGCATCGTAGCATCAACAACACGTCTGAGCCAAATCACACCTACCCACCCCACCCCATTCTCTACTAAACAACGCATACAACAGTTAAGCATTAACAAAGGAACACATGAATAGGAAGCTACAACTACACCGCAGGGGCTATACGTAGTCATGCATAATTATTATAAGAATTCCAACATAGGAATCTCATAGAGGCATATAATACATGACAGAAAAAGAACAATAACATATACATCCAGATTGCAAGCAACAAAAAACCAGGCCCAACAAAACACTTAGGGAAAAGTAAAATCTGAGCTAAAAGACACGCACTGACAACTCTCATAAATAACTGGCAGAAGATCTATGTCTCCATTGGTGCAGCTTATCATGCTAAAGCATGCACCAGCGAAAAGAAAGAAGCAACTAAGCATGCCCAAAAAGCAGCATCAAATTTCCTCTAGAGAACTATCATATGTCCAAGCAACAAAAAAACAGTCCCAACATAACACACAGGAAAAGCAAAATCTGAGCTGAAAGAAACACAATATCTCCATTGGTGTAGCTTATCATGCTAAAGCATGCACCAGTGAAAAGAAAGAAGCAACTAAGCATGCCCAAAAGCAGTACCAAATTACCTTCAGAGAACTATCATATGTTTCCAAACGTATCTAGCACCGAAGACGCATAAAGAAACACAGGGGAGAATTCAACCCAAAGGCAGAATCTCAAATCATGTAAGGCAGAAGAAGGACAAGTAGAAAAGTGTAATGAACATAATTTAGAACAACAGACACCAAGCAGGGGAACAGAACATTAACTGTCAGTTTGAAAAAACAATCAACACTCATACATAGACACGCAAGGCCATATGTCTTACACTTACAACATGAAACTCTCAGAACCATGAATCCAAGCTAAAACCTACATGCCGAAGAAACCAACTGTGAATACAGAACCTGCCATTGAGCAGCAACATTTACATCAACAACAGAACCGGTGGAACCTACATGGTTAAAACCAGCCGTTCGAAGAACGGAAGCAGCAAAGACAACAGCCGACCTAGCCAGTTCCCTATAGGCTAACATTCCCTGATAATTGAAGTCGCAGATCACAATCCCATAATAATCTTGAAGATAAAAAAGGGCCTGGAGAGCAGCCTGATCATGTGGGCATGGAAAACCAGCAGATGCACATGCCCAGAAAAAACGACGTTGCAATGGCCTGGTATGCTTAGCAACAGGGACCTCAAGCTCAACCCCTCCCAGGACATCACCGTCATCAGCCACCTCGCTCACACACGAATAGAAGGGGATCCCACATCGAGACGCAACGACATCCAACAAATGCAGGTAAGATGTATGAACAACGAACATCCTGCCGTAAACAAAAGCCATAATTACCCAACACAAGAAAAAAGAAATCACCCCAGGCAAGTAACCTCATTAGACACTCCCACATAAAAACATGGAATCTAGAGGCGCACAGACAAGTAGCACACACATAGATCTATCCATGCATAAAGTAAGAGACAAACAATGAAAGAGAAAGGCCAGTACCTGACGGAATGCAGCCGGTGATCTGCAACAGCAACCAATGAGGACAATGAGCGTCTGAACCCCTTCACTGACAATAGAAATCAAGTAATCATGTACACAAACAACAGGCATCTAACAGTCACGTAAAACCACATGCATGCGTAAAGTAAGAGACAAAAACTGAAAGAGAAAGGCCAGCACCTGACGGAATGCAGCCGGTAACCTGTAACAGCAACTAAATCTGAATCCCTTGACTGACAATAGAAATCAAGTAGTCATGTACACAAACAACAGGCATCTAATAGTCACATAAAACCACATGCACACGTATTCACCTGTTGAGCAATTGGCAGATTCCACACAGAATAGAACAGCAAGAAATCAACGGACAATCCTACAACCTACAGAAAAGGTAAGGAGCCTGTTAGATGAAAGATAGAGCAGAAAACCAAAACTAAGCACAGCAGTCATTTCCTTTAGTCAGATGGCAGAATATACACATGGATTGGCATGGTAAGCTAAACAATGGCAATCCAGCATGCATTTACTTAGGAAGAAAGGCCAATGCAAAAAAAAATAGTCACTAAAACTTCATCATAACCTGACACAGAAGAGGGTAGATTAAGCATGCTTGGTACGATATAGTTAAGCTAAAGATAAACATTTAGTAGGACATATCACAAGAAATGCAACAGCTAGCCAATCTAGCCATATTTGCTGGATCAAAATAACAGTTATAGGGATAATAATTTACATTAATCTTGCACTACCTTGCCCACTGTATCATGAAAAAATAAACACCTATACCCATCATCCATGCATATGCTTCAGGAAAAAGAGGAGCCCTTAGGAAAGAGCATTTTGGCATTTGTGATCCACTGAATTGCACTAACTTAGAAACATCATTGAAATAAGAAGTGCACCAGATCAGACTCTATATTCATGCAGCATGTGTCCTTATAAAAAATAGATGCATGACTTGCCTTTCTTGCCTCATTTCTTAGTTTGTGATGTACTTATGTCTGTACCATACATACCCAATGTTTCATTTAGTAATCATAGGATGCACACGTATTCACCTGTTGAGCAATTGGCAGATTCCACACAGAATAGAACAGCAAGAAATCAACGGACAATCCTACAACCTACAGAAAAGGTAAGGAGCCTGTTAGATGAAAGATAGAGCAGAAAACCAAAACTAAGCACAGCAGTCATTTCCTTTAGTCAGATGGTTATTCCCAACTCCTGAGCTAGAATTTTAAGCACTATTTGTCTCTAAACATTACAGTGGATAGTAACAAAAGCATAAACTAAATAAATGCCTTCCCAACTCCTGAGCTAGAATTTTCAGCATTATTTAAGCACTATTTGTCTCTAAACATTACAGTGGATAGTAACAAAACCATAAACTAAATAAATGCCTTCCCAACTCCTGAGCTAGAATTTTAAGCATTATTTCTCTCTAAACATTACAGTGGATAGTAACAGAAGCATAAACTTAACAAATGCCTAAAATGAATAAACTTTCAGTCTATTGTTCTACCACCCCTCTAGTTACAGGAAACGAACCATCTTCCAGGTCATGCGTTCTGCTACCTATGGAACTAATGATTAAGCTACGTCTGTAGAAACCAGAAAGAATGTTTAAAGCTTGGATCTAAGATTTTCACCTAGACAACACAAACAAACCAGAAAATCCATCCACCACTGTCCATAGCCAACCACTAACAAAAAAAAAGACATCCTTCACGCACCTGAACTCAGCTTCGTCGAAAAGAGGACTGGATCCAAACTAAGAGCAGTGCAAATCGTCCACTGCGTGGGTGAAAAGAGAGCAACCAGAAAGATTTATCAGACAGATTCAACAGAAAAGAAACCGTAGGAAGAAAGACAGCGAGATGCAACCCACCTCAACCAGCGTCAAATCCCTGCGGCGCCATCGGACACCCGCACGGCGGCAGTCGAGCAGCGAACGGCCGGCGCAGAGCACGCTCCGAGCCGGCGATGGAAGCAACGAACGACGGCGAGACGGAGGCTCCGAATCGATGGTAGAAGCAGCGAAGAGGGTGGCGAGATCCAAACCGAAGAGGCAATGGGAAGAGGAGGCCGTGCGGGGAGAAAGATAAGGGCGCCTGTGCAGGGCACAAGCGACCTCCCGAAAGCCACCATTGCTGTAGCAGCACTGCTCCTGTACCCGGCGACGAAGCGCAGGCCGACACGGCGCGACGGCGAGGTGGAGGCCGAGGAAGGCGTCCGTGTCCCGAGCGAGGCAGACGCGAAATGACCGAACCACCCCCGCCCGACGTGTCCTCCTCTCCAGCAGAGCACGGACCCCCCAGGAGCTGCGAGCACGCACTGGGTGAGAGACCCGCTGCACACTTACACGTGGGACCGCAAAATATATGGGGCCACCCGCAGTGAGCCGGAGCAACGTGAAGGCGGGTAGAAAAGCGCCGGCCGACCAGGGATAGCTAGCATCGGACCCCTGGAGTTCGAGAGAATCACGGCCCCTGCCACCACCAAGATTCCCTGTCTCGCTGTGCACACGCCGCGACCCACACCACACGCTGCCACGCGGGCCCGAAAAAAAACTGGGACCACCGGCAGCCACACGGAGTAGGTACAGGCGTGTAGAAATTGACCCGCCGACTGGGGAAATCTAGTAAATCTCAGCCGTCCATCTCCTTATCTACGGTCCAGAATCTCAAATCGCTGTGAGCCCTCCTACCCCCCCCCCCCCCCCCCCCATGATTATAAGCTTTAGATGTTGGGTGGAGTAGTGCTAGGAAATTCTCGCACCTCGCTGGTGGTCATATTGTGGTAGTAGTTTGCTTCGAGCAATGACGTCGTCGTGGGCAACTGGAACGAGATGTTGTTCATGCGTGCTACATTGTAATTACAGTCTGATCCACCTTGTCTGCAGATGTACCCCATGTCGACGGTCATCAGCAGTCGCTCGTCGACGCTTGCGGGCACCGGATGCAGAAGTGGATGAGGCAAGCTCGTCAAGTTGCCATGAAAGTAGAAAGACTTGGATGCATCATTATAATGGGGCATTTCAGGGGCCATCACCGGAGTATCCTTCTCAGATCCGTTGCTAGAATTATTGTAGTATACAATCCCTCTTGTGATGGCCACCGGGTGCTGAACCATAGGCTTCGGCGACTGGATGGTTAGGGCGACCATGTAGTACTTGCCGGGAGGTGCATCAGCGACCACCAAAGCGTCCATCGTCTCACCTGGTGCGATCGCGATGATGTCTGTGGTGTATGGTTTCACATAGTTTGCATCAGCAGCGACTACCGTGAAATTATGCCCGGCGACCTTGAAGTAGCACTCTGAGTGGAGCGCAGCATTCACTATCCGTAACAGATGTCCTGGCATGCTCAACATTCGGATTGTAATTGTCTTCGATGACCCCTACATACGCAATCAATAAAATATATTATTGCATGACATCATTCATTCATCTATAAAAGTTACTCGCTTAGTCCGAAATGTGGAGTATTAATTAGTTACCAGAACAATTATTGAGGTCTCCAAGCTTGCCATTAAATGTAGTTGCACGAGACTTATCATAAAGCTTGCCATTAAATGTAGTTGCACGAGACTTGTAAATGGAACCGGGAGCTATCCCTGCGAATCTAAAAAAAGAATATGATGTATCTAGCATAACTAACCCGGTGTGGTAGATGTTCATGCATTATTCGACCAACTTAAGATAGTTCGACTGAGGTCAAACCTAAAACGTGAATTATTTTGGAAGTGGAACGAGTACCTCACATACAATGCTCAAACAAACAGCCAAGAAACATACAAAGCTATACTAGTACCCAACAAGGCTGGCATGTTTTCTGTACTCCAATCGTCGTCATCATCATCTAACCAATACCCATATTCGACCTAGTCTAATGCACAACTGCAACCTGCATATCTCCTCACCAATCCGTAGCTCCAAGGTGCTGCCGGTTACCCTTCTTCAATTATAAGGCATGACATCTGTACATTCGTAAACCAGAAATAGAAACCAGGTGCTGGAGCTACAAGGTCGAGTTATATTAATAATAATATTACGTCTAAAGAGCAAGAACACTCCAAGCAACTACTAGGTCGGTCGAGTTAATCTGTCTACTAACAACAAAGTGGCAGTTGGCTAAATGTAATGAGACACTTACTTCGAGAGAGGAAGGCCGACGCTTCCTTATTCGAAAACACGGTGCCGCACGAGTCTCTACCCACGGCTGCCAGCTCTACGTCACAGCAGCTCAAACCGCTCACATCCGTCACAACGCTAGGCGGAGAATGGTCCTCTGCTGCTGGTATCGTGTTGCCAGCATCTTCACACCCATTTCCATTATGGCTCATCGGCTGCGTCGACTCGACTTCTGGATGGGAGCCCTGCAAACGCTTCCCGCCGCTGTCTTCGATCGCGACGCTGATGGATCCTATCAGCAATTGAGTGTTCTTGTCCAGGTTCAGATGCATCTCGTGGCTGCCATCTGCATCTGACTCGGCTTTTGGACGCCGTTCTTCGGTATCGGTTCGCACTTTCCATGCCCAGGTTTTGCTTCTGTTTGACACTGCGTTGGCGTTTGGATCCCTCTGACGTGTATGCCTTACTGACGATGGATGCTTCGACGCGGCCGCGGAACCTAAGGCAATGCCAATTTGGGGCATGTTTTCTAGTTTGTCGAGGTTACTTATTGATACGGTTCGTTCACTGAACACACTACCTGCATCCATTTCAAGTCCAGAATCACAAATGGTGTCTTCTCCACTGAAAGCGTTGTCGTCTGGCAATCGAAGATACTCTTCTTGCTCATGGAGACCAGGACCGGAAACAGCCTTGAGGTTTTGGGTCCCAGGAGAGCCTGATGCACCGTCAATCATTTCAGATAACTGGACCATGGCACCCTCGTTTTTTAGGTCTTTTGATCTCTGTTCCTTCTGTCTCAGCTTCTTCATCCGTTTCCTTTCCATGATTTCGGCTTGCCTTCAAGTTTTATACACAAGGATAGTTCAGATATAGGTCTCATCAGAAAGTCGAGTAAAATGATGATGCATTTATCAGCAATAACCTGGCAAACTATAATAACAAGTGAATGACGTTAGGAAAATAATCTTTTCTGTGCAGCATCCTCTTCCTCCACAAGCAACTTCTGGCATCTTAACGCTTCAGCAGCCTTATCAGCGGACCAAGCTTCGACCTGTTGTTTCATATACAGTGAACATTAAAATCAATAGAAACTCGTAGCTAAAAAAGGGTAAATGCGCTAACTCTCTTTTGCATAATGGAAACACAGTCGTACCAACTTCTGTTCAAGGATGTAGCTAGTGCATGCAACAACGTTTTTCAACTCTGTCGCAACTTTTTCAGCCTCCCCGTCAAACAAATACTTCTGAATACAGGCAGCGTCCGCTGTGCTGGTACAGAGAAATGTATTCTCACTTGCTTCGTCGAGCATGCTAAATAGTTCGTTTGACGAGATAGGCAGTCTTGAAGCAGCTGTTTGAATAAGGTCCTGCGGAGGGGGGGAAAATAAGCTTAGAGACCAATTGCAGATGGTAGAGCAAGTGACAAGTATGGTCGGAACCTTACCAGAAGTTCATTGCCAGATCTGGCATACGCCAGCGGCAACGAAGCATACCCCGGCTTACACATCCACGACGACAATGCTGTTAAAATGGCTGAACCTTTGATGCGCTGAAGATGAATTTGTATTAATCATTACACGCTTCGAAATACAAAGTGATACACAAACTCATCTAGTCTGGAGATACTACTCTATGATCATTACCTCTATCTCCACGTCGTCCAAGGACAAAATCATCCGGGCCTGATCCACCGTGAGCTGAAGAGCATGACAAATTTAGCAAGGAACGGGAAGACATTGTTTTCGTTAACTAGGCTGTAGGCCACAATGTGTGGGCAAGTTGCTTTATTTTGCTAGATTCATCACGATAGAGCATAAGCAGGAAGATGGCAGAGCATATGTCTTACTTTGTCCCAGAATGCGGCAACGTGGTCTCTGTTCTTGGGGAAATCCTACAAACCGTCAAAAATGGTGTCATGCCAATGTAGGTAGTTACACTGTCCCAGAATGTGACAAGGGGGAGCGTTCAATACAATAAAAGAAACTGAATGGAACCGAAAGGCAAACCTTGTCTATCTTGAGGGCTCGGCGATGCACGCGCGAGTGCCGGCGGAGCGCGAGGGAGGAGCAGAACTCTCTGGGGCACTTGGGGCACTTGACCAGCTGCATCTTGGGGGGAGAGAACAGCGGCCACCCCGGGAGATCTGCGAACGAACAGACCGGAATGAGATCGTGTACGACCGAATCTAGCTAGCAGCAGGAGGATACCGTACATTTCTCGGTCTCGCCGTTGGCCTTGGCGGCGGCCTGGGCGAGGGCGACGACCGCGTCCGGGATCTTGAGCGGCTGGATCTGCCCGGCCGGGGCCATGGCGTATCTTGGATCCGGAGGTCCTGGGGGGACCTGTCGCTGGACGACGACGGAAACCAGCGGCAGGGAAGCGGTGAGGTGAGACGGCGACGGCGGAATTGGGGAATGGCAGGAGACGAAGAGGAGCGAGCACGATGACGATAAAATGTCACTAGGCTTTTTCCTCTTTCTTGGTTTCTTTTTGGTACTAATAACTACCACCTCTATTTCAAAATATAAAATACTAGCTAATATGTCCGTGCGTTGCAACGGTTGAAAAAATATTGTGTTGTGGAGGATTAAAAAGCAATCCTTGTTCTACAGCCATATCATGTCACAGAAGATGGCCAGTTTCAGAGTGCCCACAACAGATTATGTGGTGCGCCAACAGATAAGACATATGCCGTTATGGCCAGTTCACCCCACTTCATGAAGGCATTGACCTCCTTATGGGATGGGGAGTAGAGAAAATATAGGAAGGCAGATAAATTGTTGGGAAGGAGTGAATTATCCGATTTGGATGAAATCGATTTCAGTACTACACTCCAAAGAGTGGTTACAGAAATCATCCAAGAATAAACAAAGACAAAGCTTAAAGGGAAAAGCAAAAGATTTGCCTTTTTTCAATTAATTAAGAAGAAGTTTCGAACAAATTTTGTGTTATAGACCACCACCCTTAATACAAAGCCTAATCTCCCGGCAAGAGATGACCCAAATGTTTGGCACCCACAAGCACCCAATTTCTCGTCTCTAACCTAATCCTAGCGAATATTAACGTCGGAAGGGTGCTCAAGTGCTTGAAAATCCGCGAGTTGCGCTCGTTCCAAATTTTCCAAGTCACAAGCATGAGTAGTGACGGGGTTGCCTTCCTCCTTCTCCCATTTGCGATGGCAAGGTGCTCCCACCAAGATTGGACGTCATTGAAGGCCATCCAATCCGGGGGGTTGAAGTCCTCAACATTGAGCCAATTCTTGATCATGCCCCAAAGGCAAATAGAGAAGCGGCAAGTGAAGAGAATATGTCTAGCCGTCTCATCTTCACGACGACAAAGGGGGCAAAGCCGACCATTAGGCCATCCCCTTCTCTGAAGGCGGTCGGCCGTCCACACGCGGTTTTGGATTATTAAAGCTTGACCAACACCCCATTTCATAAATTTCAGAGATAAACAATACACAGTATCACTGATTTACAAACTCGAAAAATTCAAAGGCCATCCAAAGTTTCAGCTGATGAGTTCTAGTGATGACAAAGTTGACATAGATATAATAAAGATTCTTCACGTCTATAATAACAGTGCCCATGAGTGACAATGATTTTGTATAGTGGAGATAGATCTTTAACATACCAGCAAGGGCAGGTCTCGCATCCCTCTTAATAAGGCTTGCTTCGAAGCTTTAGAGCCGGATTTCTTGAACCAATCCTGGCTTAGCATGGTGGTTCTTCTCCGGGCGGCGGAGCTTCCGTGGAAGAAGCCGAAGGCACCAAGCGGTTTCTTCAATAAGGTTCAATCTCGGATTCGAAGCTGCTACATCTTCCTTTTCCTATCTCCTCTGGTCCGTGGCAGGAACCAGAGTTCTGATGGCGGGTTGGTTTTCAAAGGGCGGCGACGAATCTAGGTCGCCTCGTTCTCCTGTTGTGCTGTGCTCCTTTGCATCTCTCTGGCCACCAGGGTGGTGGATGGATGGTGCGGTGTTGCAGCAGGCAGTGGCTCGCGGTGGCTCTGGAATGATGAAGTCGTTTGCTTCTCGAGCTCATCTTTCAAGGTCCATGGCGACCTGAGAAATTTGCTGGTGTGCTTCAGCTTCCGTGCAACCTCCGATACGAGGCCCTATCGAGGTCAGCTGCTGCTGAGGTTCTTGTCGGCATCGAAGCAAGTGGCGATGTCCCCTCGGCGGTGTACGGCAACGGCAAGCTCGGCCTCTTGCTCGACGGTGGGGAAAGAGAAGGACTCTATTGTAATTTTCATTCTTCTAGCAAGGTCCTTTCTGCAAATGCCAGGGATCTATGTTTTATTTCTTGTTTTTATGGGGTCCTTTGTAAGCTTCTTTGTACACCCACTGTATGGAATGAAACGAGGCTTCTAGCCCCTTCGGGGGGCCCTCCGTGTTCCAAAAAAAAAAAAAGGGCAGGTACCTAGCACCAGGCTCTGGTGCGCACAGCAGCAACGTACGCCTCAACCATGCATATGATAGAAGAAGTTTTAGAAAGCTCTGGTATCTACCATGCCATCTTCCCACAATGGAAGAAGAGGTCCCAAACTCGATTAAACAGCCGCACCTCACAAGCAGTCTGGTCATCCTGGCTAGAAAACCTTGTGCCAAGGACGTGTGCACGTCACTCCGACGGTCCGACCACCCACTCCGCTGATGGTGCAGACACTCAAGAGGTCAGAAAGTAAGTAAGAGCATCTCCAACCACGTACCCCATAATCGGCCCCCAAAGTGTCCACGGACGCGTCCGGACGCGTCCGCGGACACTGACCAGACAGCCCCTAAAACATGCCTCCTACAACCACATACCCCAAAATCTAGCTACCAAATTACTACAAGCCATGCAACGTTGATCATACTACTCCTACTACTATTTTCTAGGCTATCCTACTCCTCGTCGGGGATGACGATGACCGTCGCCCCTGCCCTTTCGCCGGAGCCGCCGCCCTGTGCCTCGTCACCGGTGCCGCCCGCCTTTCCCTCCTCGTCGGAGTCGGAGATGGAGAAGGTCGCCGCAGATCCGGCGGCTTGAAGGTCGACGTTGCGGCCTTCCTTCATTGCCGTCTCCGCCTGGAGCTGCTGCTCGAGGAAGCCTGCCCTGTTCCTCATCTGACCGATGAGGATGTGGTCTGCCGCCTTCGCCCGGAGCTGCTGCTCCGCCGCACGGTGCTCCGCCTCCTCCTGGATCCGTGCTTGTTCGGCCTGGTACCGGGACTCCTCTTCCTCCATTCGCTGGCGGAACTCCGCACCCGTCATGCGGATGAACGTGGGCTCGGCCTCAAGCTCGCCGACGCCAACGGCCACCGTCTCCGCCGCCTGGACCACCGCGTCCACGGCCCACTGCGCCTCCGCATCCGCTTGCGCTTCGGCCGCAAGTGCAGCGACCTCCGCCGCGTCGCGCGCGAGCGCCTCCCGGTGGATCTGCGACCTTTCTTCCGGTGCGAGCGCCTCTCGGCGGAGCTGCGCCCACTCCTCCGCCGTCAGCTTGGCGCATGTGGTGGGGAGGCGGCGAGGCATGGTGGATGAGGTGGAGGAGGAAACTCGGCACTGGTGGATGTGGAGGAGGAGAAGAGAGCGGCTGCGGCGGCGGAAGTGCGGTGCGGAGTAGGGTTTGCTCCGGCCCCTCCACTTATAGTCGGAGGTGGCCGGTGGCCGGTACGCCATGAATGCCGGCCGTGCGCCATGAATGCCGAGGCCTGTCAAGCTAGCTTATCCGCTCCG
Organism: Poa pratensis; assembly: GCA_947311845.1. Classification (NCBI taxonomy): domain Eukaryota; kingdom Viridiplantae; phylum Streptophyta; class Magnoliopsida; order Poales; family Poaceae; genus Poa; species Poa pratensis. The sequence goes on from CAMZMU010000084.1 coordinate 420,175, forward strand.
CCAGGCGGTCAAAGCGTGGGTCCGCACTGTCAGCGAGTACGGGGCGGACGCGTCCGGGCGCGCCCGGGCGCCCCCATACCCCCCAGATATGGGCTGGGTTTGGGGTGTGCCGGACCGCCTGGACGTTTGGGCTGGCTATGGGGGCCTCCTTTGGGTGGTGGTTTTTGGGCCAAACCCTGTCCGGGCGGTCCGCCCGGACGTTTGGGGTGGGTTTGGGGCCTCCGGTTGGAGATGCTCTAAGTAACCAAAGGTACGGTGTTTTTTCTAGGAAGGAAGGACGAAACCAACAGTCCAGGCTGTCCAGCACAGAAAAGAAAATAGCATCCGGCCAGAATTCGCGTGTCCACTGTGGTACCGGATAGCGTTGACCGACTTGTCGAGAAGCTCGCCCATGGTGGCCAGCTGATGCATGTAAAATGCATATATGAACTTTGCATTATTTTATTCATATTCCCATCATATTTGCATCATTTAAGGGTTATATCAATGATTTATAATGATTTTGGGAATAATTCACATGTTCCCCCATTTATTTGGAATTAACCCTGTTTTTCAGAAAATATCTTTTTTAGTGTTTCAGACTTTCCGGGAGCTTCGGGACTCCAAAAAAGGGCAAGGTCAAAGAGCACGGTTCAGAATTTTCGAGACGAATGCAATGGGCTCAAATTGAAGACCAGAAGCCCAACCAGCTGGGAAATAGAGGGCCCCACGTGGCCAAAACCCTAGGCCGCGTGGGCCCACCTATTTCCCCCCTCGGAGCTCCGTTGCCGTCGATCTTTCTTCCACCGACTCCGTCTTGACCTAAAAACGTCTATAAAAATAGTCCCCCGAGGAGTTTCGCGAGGAGGCGGCGGAGAAACACAAAACCACGAAACAGAGAGTCAGAAGGCTGCCGCCGGAGAAGATTGGAGGGGGAAAACGCTGCGGAATCACCTCCGGTAGTCTCCTCCATCCCCCCTCCGGAGTCTCCATCAACACCATCATCACCATGATGAAGGGGGAGTAGTCCACCCCCTGGACTTGGGTTTGTGGTGGTAACTTATGTATTTCTCCTCTCTTTGAGCTTCACTAATTAGTACCGTATGAGCTGCTGAACATGATTACGGTCATCTATGTAATTCCTATGGTGGATATTGTGGTGTGAGATGATAATTGTTATGCATTTACCGTTGTGTTGGATCTTTTGTGGGTAAAAAGGAAGAAGTATGATGTGGGAGTGACAGCAACCACGCTAGCCTTACGAGGGTGACATAGCAACCCAAAGTGATTATTTTCTTCCAACTATGTGTTTTAGAACATGTAGCCGTCATAGAAGTTTACCATGATGCATGTCAATTGTGTGTACTTTATATTATCTATAACATGATCACCACCATAGATTGAGGGAGAGGATGAGTGAGCCCATGAACCCATGTCCATTGTTCCTATAAGAGAAACACAAACTTGAGCTTGTCCTCTTTCTACATAGAGGATTGGGTTTTCTCTCTCTTTGAGAGCTTTTAAACTCACACTTGAGCTTGTCCTCTTGCTGCATAGAGGATTGGGCTTTCTCTCTCCTTGAGAGCTTTTACTTGCTACCATTTACCTTCAACACTTTTACCAAAAATCACAAAAACACTTGCATCTTTCATTGTTTTATTTATCATTCTTGTTACCAATACCTTCAGCTCCCTGTGGGTTCGACAACCTTTTCTAATCGAAAGGTACTACAATTGATCTCCTGCACTTGGGAGTCATCAAGATACTTTTCTGCCGCCGTTGCCGGGGAGCGTAGCGCTATTGGTAAGAAGTTTGGTAAGGAAACTCGAAAGGTGAATTTTATTTACTGTTTTATCTCATTGTTACTATGGCATTTATGGAACGTGCTTCGCTGCATCTTGCTTTATATGAAAGTGCTTATGCTAATGCTCCTAAAGTGGTTGAAACTACTGTGTCTGAGGTACCTAAAGTGGGAATTAAAATTCCTGCTGGTCATGTTAAAAGAATTATGAAAAATCCATTTACAGGAGATGGAACTAAGTCTGCACGTGAACACGTGGAGACAATTGAAAACATATGTGGTTTATTTAGGCTTCCTATTTCTAATGATCAGGTAAAAAGGAAGCTATTATATTTGTCTTTATCTGGTAATGCTCGTATTTGGTTCAAGTCTTTGGATGAAGAAGTCACTATTGAATGGAGTAGTTTGAGGAATGTTTTTCTTGAATATTTTACTCCTAAAGAAAGAATTCTTGCTGCCACGGAAAGTACTAATATTTTGCAGGAAGAGAAAATTAAAAAGGCAATGGGAATTTGTTTGCATAATAGTGATAGCAATATTATTAGCATGAATTCTTTGAACACTATTAATCCTAATGCTCTGGAAAAGTCTAAGCTTGGGGAAGCTAGTTTACATGAAAATGATCTTTTTAGTTCCCAGCTTTGAAGGAGAAAAATTGCTTTGATAATGCTTTGTCTTCCATATGTGATAATTCTAATGATGCTTGTGATGTTCAAAATCCACCTACTGAAACTGAAAGTATTCCTTTTGAAATACCTATGGAACTTGTTGAAACGGTTAGGGAGGAATGTTATGCAGGGGATGGAAAAGTCCATCCACATGATCACTTGTTGAAACTTACAAGACTTTGTGAGTTGTTTAAGGTTGAATTGCAGGTTTATCAAGAGAAGATGTCATGGTGAAATTATTTCCATTTTCACTTAAGGACAAAGCAAAGAAGTGGTATAGGATGCTGGATGATCGTCCTTCGAATTGGAAAAAGCTTGAATCTATCTTTTACTCTAAATTTTATCCTCTTCATGAAGTGCAGCTAGCTAGGAGTTACATTTTCAATTTTTATCCTCATGATAGAGAAAGCATAGCTCAAGCTTGGGGAAGACTGAAAACATTAATACTCAAATGTCCTAACCATGAGCTTCCTAAAGAAATAATTGTTACTAATTTTTATGCAAGGCTTTCAGGTCATTGCAAGGATCATCTAGATACGTGTTCAGGGGGTTCTTTCACAAGTAAGAAGGTTGAAGTTAAATGGGATCTTCTTGAAACAATTCAACGCAATACTGAAGATTGGCCGGGATAACGACAAAGGTAAAGAATCAGGTATAAACCATGAATATGATAGCATTAAGTCTTTTGCTGAAACTGCTAGTTTTCATGAGCTTAGTGCTAAATTTGGTCTTGATTCTCAAATTATTGTTAATTGCTGTAAAACCTTTGCTTCTCATATTAATATTCCTAAAGAGAATTGGGACATGTATCATGAACCTTTTAAAGACACTTGCATGGAAAATGAAATTGTTACTAATGATTGCAGTAAACATGCTCAAACTTCTGAAAATACTATTTCTTATAAGCATGTTAATTTTTGTGGAGCACTTAGACCTTGTGAAAATAATAAAATCGAAGAGGAATATTGTATTCATCATAGGAATGAAAAAACTACAACATGGTACCGAGCTCTAAGTGATCTTGCTGAAAAAGTTTGTGCCCTCTATCCTTTTATTTGTGAACTTTGCTATAAAGAGGGTCATTTCAACTTCCAATGCTCAGGATCTAATATGAGTCCTGCGAGAGACTTTTGTGATAACATGATCACTCCTAATCAGCATGACGAACTTACATTATTTTTGGGGTGTGAAGAGGCGGGCTGGCAGTGGGCCGTCTGAGTTAGGTTATTACCGATCCATGCAGCAACACTCTAGGTCCATATTTGTTGGAAATATGCCCTAGAGGCAATAATAAAGAGTTATTATCATATTTCCATGTTCATGGTAATGTTTATTCTCCATGCTATAATTGTATTAACCGGAAACCTAATACATGTGTGGTCATGTAAACAACACAGAGTCCCTAGTAAGCCTCTACTAGACTAGCTCGTTGATTAATGATGGTTATGGTTTCCTAACCATGGACATGAGTTGTCAGTTAATAACGAGGTCATGTCATTGGAGAATGACGTGATGGACAGACCCAACCAAGCATAGCAATATTGATCGGATCAATAAGTATATATTGCCATGTCTTGTATTGTCAAGTATCCTATTTCTTTGACCATGAGATTATGTCTATCCCAGGTACTGAGGAATACGTCTTGGGGACTTCAAACGTCACTTCGTAACTGGATGACTATAAAGGTGTCTTACAGGTATCTCCGAAAGTACTTGTTGATTTGCATGTATCAAGACTGGGATTTGTCCCTCCGTGTGACGGAGAGATATACTCTGGGCCCACTCGGTAATGCACATTCGGTATCGCTTGCAAGCACGTGACTAAAGAGTTAGCCACATGGAATGTTGTATTATGGAACGAGTAAATAGTACTTACTAGTAACGAGATTGAGCTAGGTATGGTGATACCGCCGATCAGATCTCGGGTAAGTAAAATATCGTGAGACAAAGGAAATGGAATATGTTGACATTGTGGTTCACACCGATAACGATCTTCGTTGAACTTGTGGGAGTCACTATGGGCATCCAGGTCCCTCTAATGGTTATTGATCGTAGAGGAGTCTCGATCATGTCCACTTGTTCTCGAACCCGTAGGGTCACACACTTAAAGTTCGGTAACGCTAGAGTAGCTTTGGGATAATTATAATGGTGAGACCGAAGGTTGTTCGGAGTCCCGGATAGGATCCGGGATATCACAAGGAGCTCTGGTAGAGTCCGGAGATAAAGTTTCATATATAGGAATGTGGTTTTTGGGTTCCGGAAAGGTTCAGGAATTAACCGATATTGTATCGGGGTTTTTCCTGAAATGTTCCGGTGAGTCCCATGGTGGGGCCCACTATCCCGAACAACCCACTTAGGATATTTGGCAGCCAAGTTCCTTCCTTGAGAAGTCTTGGCAGCTAGGTTCCTTCCTGGGAAGCCTTGGAGGCTGGTTCCTTCCTGGGGAAGCCTTGGAGGCTGGTTTCTTCCTAGGGAAGATTTGGAGGCTGGTTCCTTCCTGGGGAAGATTTGGAGGCTGGTTTCTTCCTAGGGAAGATTTGGAAGCCGGTTTCTTCCTAGGGAAGATTTGGAGGCTGGTTTCTTCCTGGGGAAGATAGCCTCACACCCCCTCCCCACATCCTATATAAGGAGGGTACCATTTGGGGAAAGGAGGATGATTTTGATTCCTAAGCCAGTACACTTCCTCTTGCTCCTTTGTCTTGTGGTCTTGGCTTGGTGAAGCCCTGCCCGCGTGAGAGCTCACTGAACCACCACACCGTCGTGCTGCTGGTTTGAATCCCATTTACTTCTCCTTCAAGCTTGCTGGATCAAGAAGAGGAGACGTTGCTGAGCCGTACGTGTGTAAATCTCGGAGGCACCGCTCGTTGTGGTGCTGATCGGAGTGAACCGCGTCAAGGTCTACACCAAGCTGCGTTGTGATTAACGTCCAACGCTCGTGTTCTTCGAGGGTATGTTGATTACCCTCCCCGTTACTTGCATCTCCTTAGATAAGATCTTTGGGTGTTGCTTCCGCATGTGAGAGAAATTTTTTGATTTTCTGTCGCGCATATCCCTACAATATTTTGTTCACATGATTTCAAAAGCAAAAAATTAATGAAAAACCAAGATTGTGATGAAAAATACAATTAAATCTTAAATAACAAAAATCCGCGGCCGACACAAAATTGTATTTGATTACATCATGGAAGGAATGCATACAACTCATGAGCAACGATATTTGGTCATAATTGAGATATATTTCTCCTACAGTGTAATTGCACAATAAGCTCCCTACAGTGTAATTGCACAATAAGCATAATATCAAATATGACCAAATAATACTTGGATCATAATTGGAAGTTACTACCAAAACCCTTTAGTCGACGGATATCTCAATAAGTACCCAAGGTGCACTTTCTGACACCGCTGCATGCTTGCTCGACTTTATTTATCGATTAGAAAATTAATCCGTAAACCATCTTCTGCGTCCTGCCAACCTTGGATACAATACAAACTCAATTATCAGATAAAACCATCAAATCCATTTACATACTATTAAACTATATTTATTTCGAATTTGGGGGGAGTCATGCAATATTTCTTAGCATGTACTCCTATGCCCCGATATCAATATGAAACACTGTTCCCGAGCTCTCGAACCGAGTAAGCACTTCACATATATGAGAAAACGTTCCAGTATGAATTCAAAAATAAGTACTAAATGCCAAAAACATGGGCAAGTTTTCACCATGATCACGTGTACTCACGACCATTGGCAAATGTACAACCCATAAACAAACTTTTAACGGAAGACTTGGGAATGAACATTCACAAACAAGATTTATACTTTAAGATTTATGGATTTAAATATGTTGCTATATATATTATGGTGTAACCTACCGCGTTGTACTGTGCTTACTTTGACATACATACGTAGACGTGCAACATTTAGATTGAATCTGAACTGTGTCCACTGAAAGAAATTTGGGTTTTAATTCCGACATGCGTGTTGGAGTAACCTCAGTAGACTATGAATTAATAGCCGGATTGCGCAATTCTCTGCGACTCCACGCATCTTTCTTTAAATCACAGCTATGAATTACTACTTTATTCCCCATCTCTTTAGCCATGAATTACTGTTTCATTCATATTTTTCTTGCCTTTTTTCCTGGATAGTTCACGAATTTGTAGTAGTGTGTCCTGCCCACTTACCTCGGGCGATTTTAGGGTCCTACTCTATGAAGTCATTGTCCCTGGCCACATACTATTAAATGTTATATTTCCGATCGTGTATATTTTTTAATATCGTATGTACGTACAAATTGGTATACATTAAGAGCGTACTATATTTTCCTTGCCACTATGTATTATCTCCGGGACGTGTTAAAAATGACTTAGTTGTACCAATTAAAGGGTGTACGTCAATTTTTGTTTTTTAATCTCAACCGTCATAATCAAAATTGACAGTTTATATATTTCTAACATATGGGATTAACATGGTGGGTCCGTTAGACTTCCGTATATTGCTTTTAATATATAATAGATAGATAATATAAATAGGAATAGATTGGCTAGATATTGATATAGTGTTGGTATGGTGACTGGATATAATTAACCCCCTAATTTTAGCAACAGATTCACTTTATCAGAAAAAAATTTGGTTACAACTTGAAGAACTTTTTTTTTCCAAAAAAAAGGACAATATGAAGAATTGGACCAAGTTAATTAAGGCAATGTAATGACTAATGAGGGAGTATGCACCTTGGATAATCTCCAGAAATGTTGATGACCTCGCTACGCTCTACATCAGCTGCTTCACTATCAAATGTTTCATCTGAAGGCCTTTTCCCTTCTTTTGTTTCCTTTTTCGTATTAAATTGGCTATGTGTATCATCGAAGTCACTAGTTTTTGATACCCAGTTGATGCGGCAATTCGGTCCAATTGGTACCAACGATTTCCTCGCAACACATTTACTTCATCGGGAAAAAAGCCTCGTTACAACATGAAAAATTAGATCGGGTTAATTGAAGCAAAGTAAACGAGGGAGTTATGTACCTTAGCTGAATTCCACTAATGCTGTTGCCCTTGCTACTCTGTAGATCAGACGCGCTATCAAATGTTTCATCTGTTGGCCTTTTCTCGCCTTCTTTTTCCTTTTTTCTATTACCCTTCCATTTCAATGGGCTGATGCGTATCCCTAAATCACCAAATTTATTAACATAATATGAATTTGTTAACACAAAAGCTATATCATTAGAAACTATAACATTTGAATTTTCTAACATATTTCTTGCGATATCTTTCTTATATTATGCTGGTCAAATTATGTTGGTCAAATAAACCAGAAAGGAGGTAGTACCATTTATTATCGTGTCGCCGCTGTTTGGTTCCATTGATTTCCTCGCAATACATTTACTTTATCGGAAAAAAAAGGCTCCGTTATAACATGAAGAATTAGATCGGGTTAGTTGAAGAAAATCAAACGAGGGAGTGTGTACCTTGGCTGAATTCCACTAATGCCTATCCCCTTGCTACGCTCTAGATCAGCAGCTGCACTCTCAAATGTTTCATCTCCAGGGTCTTTTTCGTCTGGTTGATTTTCGTGAGAACCAGAATCCACAAATTGCATGTTGACTATTGCTGGATTGATGCCCTGGTCAATACTAATGTCCATCCCACTGATACGCTCTAGATCAGCAGCTGCACCCCCAAATTTTGCAGAGATCTCTCTAAGGCTTGGCATATGCTCAATGGTGATTAGTGCATTGTAAAGTTTATATTTTTCAAATAGAAGATGTCCATCCACTCTGGGGATGGCACTAAAAACCAACTTTAGCTTACAGAGATTGGGCATTGTATCCTTCTTAAACCTTATCCAAGCAATACCAGTCGTGAACCTCAATTTGAAGTACTTCATAGCTGAGAACCCGGCCTTATCAAACACAATCCTTCGAGAAGACGCAAAATTTACATGCAGCGAAAGAGCAGTGAGGGCACGCAACCCTCTGAGAATACCAACACTATCCATTCCTAGTATACTCACTGTAATCTTCAAAATGCAGAGGTTATCAAGGTCTTTAACCCATTCAGGAATTCGGGAAAATATGGATGAGCATTCAAATCTCTGGAGAAGTGGTGCCCCATAAGTAATCACCTCCTTGGATGGCTTACACGTGATTACTTTTAGAGGGCCACCAGCCACCTTATTTTTAACCATGGAGCCATGAAAAAGTACAAAATTTCTGAGACTTACATGTCCTTTGATTATAGAACTCAAATATTCACCCATTGTCACCAGATCGTATCTAGAAGCAGGAACATAAAGATCCTCCAGAGAGTTCAGCCTGCGACGTTCTCCCAGCATCTTCCTAATATCATAAAAATACTTAGATGGAAGGCGGAGTTCCAACAAGTGTGGGAGAATGATGCCCTCTAGTGAATCAATGAAAATTGCATCAGTAATATCCAGTGTTTCCAAACATTTTAGCCCATCGGTTGGCAGTATCACGTGACCACCAATCTTCAGATATCTCAGGTGAATCAGTTCTTGAATCTCAGTGGTGTCAATGAACTCGTCGCCAGAGATATGAAGAACTAGAACACGAAGAAGCTTGAACTCTGTAATACAAGGCATACACTTGCGTAAGCCAAAATAAGCCAGTGACCGAACTGTTGACTTTGTGATGTTTTCTGGTGTCTTCGCATATCTTGCATCACCAAAGAGGAGCGATAGTCGACGGGTCTTGCGAGAAAGCGCCACATTCTTCTGACTGTAGTCTAGTGCAACAATAAAATTCTCTTCTGAGGATTTCTGGGCAATTAGATCATGTACCGTGCCATGAACTGCACAGGACAACACCTCATTGTTGTGGTTGATACGTATAGGCTGGATGAATCTTCTACCAATAAGTTGATGGAGATAGCTTTCTGCAACTTTCTCCGCATCTTGCCCTTCTGTTGTATGTATGAATCCTTCAGCCATCCATTGCTTCGCCAAATCATTATTCCAGAATGTGTAGCCCTCTGGATACATACCAAGATATAGCAAACATGTCTTCAAGTAATGAGGAAGATTGTTGAAGCTCAGATTGAGTGCTTCTCTTGTTCTTTCCAAAGTAGAACACGCCGAGAAACAAGAGCGTAACGACTCATGGATGTGCTCCAACAGATCTTCTGTGATTACAGGCTGGCTTGCTAAAAGACTAGCTATGCTGCTTGTTGCAAACGGCAAACCATCACAAATTTCTACTATTTTGTTTGACACCTCTTGGAATATTTCAGGACACTTACTCTCAGAGCCAAAAAGCCTATTAAAGAATAGCTCTCTTGAGTGATCGTCAGACAAGGATTTCATCTCAAAAACAAGCTCTGACTGATGGCAGCAACATATGAGTGCAATGTTTTCCTTCCGTGAAGTTGTTACTATTCTGCTCCCATGACTACCCTTTGGAAGAGCATCATTGATAGTATACCATACTGGTGCATCCCGTACATCATCAACAATAATTAAATATCTGCATGCCGATAATTAACTCAGATCAACGTCTAGAGAAACGGTGAGCCTTAGTTTATTTTGTAGGAAGAAAAACAGTACTACCTTTTGTTTCGCAGATACTGTTTTATATTGTCAATGAGGGCACGCTCATTACAATATTCTCTTGGATCCTGCTGCCGCTGGAGTTGACACAGCATATCACGAAAAATTCTTACCATATCAGGTTTCCTGGAAACCCGAACGAAAGCTCTACAACGGTATTGCTTACCAAGTTTGTTGTACAACTGTCTAGCGAGTGTAGTTTTACCAAGAGAAGCAGATCCAAAAACAGATACCACCTTGAGCTGCTTGTCTCCATCTAAAGCAAATGAGTTGATGAATTCGTTCATCCGGCCGTCGATTACTATGTCTTCAAACGACGTTGGAAGCATTGGGCGAAGGGACACAAACCTACGCCTCAAGGATGAACTTGAGCCACAATCCGGTAGAACATACGCCTTGTACCGTTCCATCGCCTCTTGAACATACTTGCTGAATTTTGATACCATTGCCTCCATGTCATTGTCGACAAGGGAGTCACCTGCAGGCTGCACAAATATTAAGTTGTCGATGTAATCCTGCATGTCGTAAGACAAGCCACGTGCCTCATTCATCCAACACTTGGCCGTCCGGGGAGGGTCCTCGACCTCTGACAGTTCATTAAGGTAGGAGCTTATCATTTTAACATCATCTCTAAGGAGACGCATCCCATCATTAGGATGAAACAGTAGCAGCTTGTCCAGCTTCCCTACAAGGGGCTTCATGGCACCGAGCGAAGCACTAATCGGGGTCTCGTTAACCCTGCCTCTGCTTTGGATTGAATAACCTAGACACACATAAAAGTACAGTAAGTTAATTAATGAATATTGTTGTCACTATTAATCTTTGAATTGGAACAAAATAATAAGCATCTATACAGACCAGAGGGATGTTGGAATAATCATGCCACTATGGCTTTAATACCAGGGGCAGGCTCACTTCAAATAATGTGTATTCAGTTGAATAACCATTTTTTTTACTAAAACTATGTATGCATATTAAAATCGATAAAGAGGTATAACTAGTTCATCTATTTGGTATATTGAACATGGGAGTACGTACACCCGGTCATATGGAACCATTTTCGTATATATTCCAGCTATTCTGCAATCAGTTGCAAATTCTACACAACTTTCTGAACTTATCGTGATTCATAAGTAAAATTCATATGAATTTCGAAGATGAACTTCTTGGCGGACCATATTTTTTCTGAACATCTCGCGAGGTTTTGTGGTGTGATTTTAGTAGCGATAGATGTGAGGACGGAGAGGTTAGTCTAGGAGGGCAATTAGTGCCCAAGAGGGGGACGTTTCGATACTTGGGGTCAATGCTGCAAACTAATGGTGGCATCGATGAGGATGTTAGTCACAGGATCAAGGCAGGGTGGATGAAGTGGCGGCAAGCATCTGATATCCTATGCGACAAGAAGGTCCCACAAAAGCTAAAAGGTAAGTTTTATAGGACGACAGACATACCTGCCATGCTTTATGGAGCAGAATGCTGGCCCACTAAAAGACAACACATTCAACAAATGAGTGTCGCAGAGATGCGTATGCTTAGATGGATGTGTGGACACACAAGGAAGGACCGAATCAGGAATGAGATGTGTGGACACACAAGGAAGGACCGAATCAGGAATGAGGTGATACGTGAGAAGGTAGGAGTGGCGCCAATTGAAGAGAAGCTGGTCCAACACAGGCTACGGTGGTTTGGACATATCCAACGGAGGCCACCGGAAGCACCGGTTAATAGTGAGATTCTAAGGGGCATAGATAATATAAAGAGGGGTAGACGGCGACCAAAATTGACATGGGAGGAGGCAGTTAAAAGGGATTTGAAGGCTTGGAATGTACCTAGAGATTGGCTTTTGATAGGGCTGCATGGAAATCAGCAATCCATGTGCCCGAACCTTGATTTACTCTTTTTTTCTCTTGCCTTTTGTCTTTTTCTTTTTCTTTTACGTTTTCACAAGTTTCTATGTGGGTTTCATATCTAGCCTACCCCAAATTGCTTGGGACAAAAGGCTTAGTTGTTGTTGTTGATCTCGCGAGGTGTAAGTGAGCTTCCTGTTAATTTCGCAAATTAACATCTTGGCGGACCATCTTTTTTATGAACTTCTTGCGAGGTGAAAGCGAACTTCCTGCTAATTTCGAAAATTAACCTCTTGGTGGACCATCTTTTTCTAAATTTCTCGTGATTCGTAAGTGAAATTCTTATTAATTTAAAAAATTAACTTCCTGATGGAGCATCTTTTTTCTGAACATCTCGTAATAAGTAAGTGAACTTCCAATTAATTTTGTCGAGGAGAAAGTAAACTCCTCGGGTCACACAAATTGAACTTCTCATAACAGTAAAACTGAACTTCATATCAACACCCGCACTTGAAATTATTTTTGGTGTGTGCTTTTGAACTAAAACAGTGGGGAGGATAAACGAACTCCCAGAAAATATTTTTTTAGAAAGGGAGGCAAAAGTTTTGCCCCAATCGATTAATTAAGGAGAGTTTTACAAGAAAGTAAAATGCGGTTACAAAATAACTACTCTCGTGGCATTAAATCTCCCAAATGTTTTGCACCCGCGGTTGCCCAAAGGCGGGCTTCATTCTTGATGTTCTCGGAGACGATTGTAGGAGGTGCATGCTTGTTTTGGAAGACCCGTGCATTGCGTTCATTCCAAATCTCCCATGAAGTGAGCAAGGTTAGAGACGCCATGGCCTTCCGGAGTGGAGTTATCCGACATGTTAAACCACCACTCTTCAAGCGAGAGGGAGGACCAAGATTGGACGTCAAGAGCATGTAGGCCTAGCCACTCCTGATGGAGCCCTCAAATGTGCAGGGTGAAACGACACTCGACGAGGAGGTGATTAATGGACTCCGGTGCCCTCTTGCAAAGAGGGCAAAGACCACAATTCGGCCATCCCCGCTTCTCCAACCGGTTGGCCGTCCACACTCTATTTTGTAGAGCTAACCATGCAAATAACTTCACTTTTGGAGTGGCCCAAGGTTTCCAAACCACCGGCCGCTTCATTGTTTGTGGAGGTTGCACCAAAGAATTGAGCTTGATATGTCGATGCCACGGTGTATTGCCCATTGGCCGTGAGCCTCCAAGTGATCTCATCATGCACATCGTGGTCGAGGTTGACGTCTTGTAAAAGTATCCAAAGGTTCACAAATTGAGCCACATGATCAAAAGTGAAGTTCTCATCCATCTTGATTTTTGCCACCCACGAGTTATCCAACAAGGCTTTGTTTATTTTCCACTTCTTAGAGCGAGACACCTCGAAAATAAGAGGTGCAACTTCTTTGGGCTTCCTCCCATATGGCCATGGGGCCTCCCAAAAAGGGGTCAACGCACCATTGCCCATGGTGATAGAGGTGGCGGAGTAGAATAGGTCCATGTCTACATTGTCACATGGATTTCCCAAACCGCACCAAATTTTGCTTGTGTCCTTCCATTCAAGCCATGGCCACCTCAATCTAAGAGCCCTTGCAAACTTCTCGGTGTTTAGAATGTCTCTCTCGATTTTGTTGATGAAGGTGATTGTTTCCGGAGAGACCTTGAGGAGTGTCAAGTGGTAGATGGCTTGAGAGGCAAGCACCACTTTCACGAGCACACTACAACCGGCCGAAGTGATGAAGTCGCCGTTCGAAGTTGGAATTTTCCTGGCAACCTTATCCTCAAGGTGTTGAAAGTCCACCCGTCTTAGGCACCACACCGAAAGTGGTAGGCCTAGGTATCTCATCGGAAAATTTGTGCGCACCACCGGGAGGCCCTCAAGGATGGAGTCAAAATCAACATTGGCACACCGTATAGGCGCCACCAAGCTCTTTTGAAAGGTTGTGCATAGACCGGTGACCTCTCCGAACCCGTCAAGGATGTTGGGAACTCCACTATAAATAATGGTAACTACTTTTTAAAGCCTTTTACACATGACCAAAAATATTATAGGAAATAAAAGTGAAAGAGAGGAGAGAGAACTTTCTAAAAATTAAATGTGAAATTTGCTCCACTGTAGTACTGTACCAGGAAAGTAAATGTTTCAGAAGTTCATTACTCACACAGTTCTTCTTCCCAAACATTAACAAGAACATCATCGGTGCGCGGGCTCCCCGACTCGCAGTGTAGTGGACTTCTAGGGGAAGCATGTCGTATTCAGACGCAGTTCACGTATAGCAGAACTCTAAAAAAAAGTTAACACACCTAGGACAGCTGCTGTTTTGCTATCATTGCGCAAAACGCAAGCGGAAAATTTGGAATTTGGCAGCAGGAGGCCTGGGACGAGGGGCGGTGGGAGTTGGAGCTTGCCGTCCCTGCAGGAGGTGAAAATGCAGGAGGCGGGCAAGAGCAATTTGGGGGGGGGGGGGGGGGGGGGGGATCAATGTGTGTTCGCGGTATTTTTGTTTGGTTCAGGTTGTTATATATCAGTGTACAGCTATGCTACGAGCATGGTCGGTCTTGCAGCGTGTGGAGCACCGGGATTTATTTTTGTAGGTGGCGTCGAGGCTGGAGGCTGCGACCAGGGAGTTACTCTCCCGGTATGGATGGCAACATAGACTCCGGATAGACCTACCAGCTTCTTAGGCGGATATACAATTTCTCATTTTGATATGTACTTCGCCTTTTTATTTCTTGCCGAATTGAGTACTGGTGAACTTGTGGCTGTGTGCATCTTAGTTATGCAGAGGCCGGGTGTAATGCTTAAAACTCTTAAGTAATAAAATCCCTTTATCTAAAAAAAACAATAGTATACACTCAATCGTCTGTAACATAGGCCATGTAAGAATTTAGATAACGTGGGAGAGAGAAAGCGAAAACGGAACAGTCCGTCAGTAGAATTAAGGACAGCCTTGGACACGATTAAGGCCAACATTATGCTAGCAATCAACACCCTGGAAAAGGCAGGGCAGCAAGGCCTACAGCTACTCAACAATCGCAGCTCCCCTTCTCTTCTCGTTCCTCTTATTCAATCATTTTCACCCAGTTGGGTATGGTCATTAGTGAGCATTTCACTAACACTAAGTAGTGGGCGTTATTCTTGTTACTTCTGCACACAAGCAGTCCCCCTAGGGACACTCCAACGCACATGAAGAGACCAACCCTCCGGGGCGCTCTGCCGGCTGACGCCCGTCAACGTACACCGCAGTTTCGACTTCGCAACAATAAACAAGCCGAGATGAACCCACACACGCCGGAGAAGAGCCGACAACCTCAACCTCGCGTCCACTGTGAAACTCTCCGGGCCGCCGCCCCGACATCCACCGCTCCAGTATGCCCTGCACACTCAGCCGACACCACCTTCCAAGGTCGCCACCCCGACATAACACCGCTCGTCCTCTAGCTGCAACGCCGCACGGCCCAGATGCCCATAGCCCGAGCTACACGGGACCACTTCCCGCAGTCGACGGCCGCCATACCATGCCCGGGGCCGCCACCTCGACATACCGTCCAACCATCCCCGCTGGGATGCGCTGACCGGGCCGACAACCCTGCCGCCCCTGCCGCTCAAGGTAACCACCCAAAGCTGTGACAAGCCGCAGCCTGCCTCATGGAGCTACCACAGCACCGCTGTCTGAGGTCACCGCCTCGGCGCACATCCATCATTTTGGGCCGCTGCCCCGACATCCTCGGCCCCAGAATGGTGGGAACCCTATGCAACATCAAAAGACTCGCCCTCCAAAGCGACGCCTCCAAGAAGGTCACGACATAACTGTCGCCGGCGCCTGCTCCGGAAGGAGCTTCGGTTTTCACCCGGAGAGTCCAATCCCCTCGAATGGAGAGGGAAAAGAGCTCCACGACAACGCCTTCAAGAAGGTAAACGACTCCCAAAGGCCTACAAGCCTAGCCCAGCTCCTGGCCCTCTCGACCCAGATCTAGCCTAGATTGGGCCCAGATCGAGCCCGACGCCGTCTTCTCTCCCTGCTTCGGCCTCCAACTCGCTCCGCACGCCCTCGCTGCCCGCCCCGGACAGCATGCGCCGACGAGCCACCACCATCTCCGTCCCATCCAAATCCGACGGTCGCTGACGCCACCTTGAAGAAGGAACTCCCCAGCACCATTTGTTGGCAGCGGGGGGCCACCGCCACCACGGCGTAGGAGCCGGCGGCAGCGGCGGAGGGGGCCTGGGAGCGACACGGGGGTGAGGGCTATCGGGTACAGCTGACTTTACTCTATATTTTGGGAGTATGGGAACGAAACTGATCATAATCACGTATCTCACTCGCACGGGAAGGGCACTGCGGCGGCAGCAGCCGGCCAGGCAGTAACGGCCGCTGGACTCGGGTCTTGGGAGGTCGGCCACTCACCAGCGGCGGCGGCGTGAGGTCTTGGCGACAGCCGACACGTCCACTACGATTTGATCTAACATTTTAGATTGAAACTGGATAAGAAAAGCAAGATGCCAACAAAGGGCGGCAAACATACAACTTTTTCCTAAATTATCATATGGATAGAACACTTGTGTTGCTGTCTTATTTGAACTTCTTTAATATGAATTACAGATTTGACAAGGTACTTAGTACCGCTTCCTAGTGGTAATAGCTATAAACGAATCACACGTCAAAAGTTTTTTATGCTTTAGATTTGGCCCGACCTCAATTTTTTTTGGTCCTCCACCACTTCCTTCTGGTCTAACTAGCAGCCCATGCAAATCATCTAGTGTGCTCTCTCCAAGCACCAATCTGCCTACCTTAGGCAAACCAACCGGGATGAATTTGGAAGGAGAAGAACTAGCGAAGGAACACAAAAGTCTGTCTACGGACCCCATTCAGCAAGAGGGAAGATGCTGCAAGTGCAACCTGGTGAAGCGCGAGCGACGGAAATTTGACTAGAACTTCATTGGACAGAGAAAAGGGATGGATAGAGAGGGTTGCTTACACGCTGTGGCTAGTGCCTGCTCACAAGAAGTCGTAATATATTTCACTATGTGAAGTTTTCGTTTTTGTCAGAAAACCTGAGGTTGGATTAATTAAAACAATAAAAGAGAAGCCACAAGAACCATTGGCTACATAGACCACTGCCTGACAAGTGTTGAACAATGAACAAACACAAAGAATTAGATGGAACCAATAGGTTTGTTTTGTGAAACTGTCCCAATAAGTTGTTGGCTAGAGTTTCGTGGTGAAATAAAAAAATTCTTTTTAGATGACATGAAGTTAATTAATTGGTGATTGATAATTTTTTTGAAACTATGTACCATCCAATTATTTATCTACCATAATATTTAGGATAGTTATAGAATATATGATTTAGATTTCCGTCTTTACAGTATCTACGATATCTCAAATTGAGTTATATCTCAAATTGAGTTATTAAACATAATCAATACGATAAAGACAATGCCCTCGCATTTGTGAGGGCCACCTTGCTAGTTTGATGGAACAAATACTGGGTCATTTGTATGTAGGAGTATCTCATTATTGAGTACTGAAGCTGGGATACAAAAATACTATAGATACATAGAATTAATAGATGCCTGCACTCTGCCATCGGATTAGATATAGGTTATTTAGAGTTTACAAGCTAACGAGTTTACTGAATCTAATCGTGGGCAATCATTATTTCGTCTTTAAAAGATAACAATTTAGCCGTCATTGTCATTATTACTAAGTAGAATGGGATTTCGCGGGCTCACCTCTGGTCTGACTTTGCAGATGCTCCATCAATGAGCAACCTCTGGTCTGACTTTGCAGATGCTCCGTCAATGAGCAATCTCACCTCGAGGGCTCATCATTGTCTTCGTGGATGAATCAGCGCATGTACCGCTCCCTTAGAAGGGATCCACAACTTCAAAATAAAGGAAGATTAAAGAACGAAGATGACGATGATGCTGAAAGGAGAACAGTGCGAAAGGGAGGCCTATCGAAGATCACTTACCAAACCAAGTTAATCCAGGCTGAAACTATGGTCAGAGGAGCCAATGTTTCCCAGAAGTGAAAGATGCCTCTCTATCTCTTCGTTTCGTCCTCACATAAGATGCATCTTATTATTTGTATGCCGTTTCCCAAGTCGCCATTGTTTATGGCAATATATGCACATTAGGACTCCAACTTCACATAAGTTACTAATAAATCCTCAGCCTCTTCCATACTCCTACATAATAACATGATGATGAAGCAACTCTTTACGTTAGGACATGTCACCATCTTTGAAAAGCCACCAACTAACGATGGTGACAGGTCGCATGGATACACAACGAAATTGCTGTCCATACGATCTTTCCTGTGCACCGTTGGATTGGATGGTCTAAGTATCGGATTATGCACGGATTGATTTTACCGTCGTACACGTATCGGATGGCAATTCTTCGTACGTGTAGCAGTTCTCGATACACAATAAGCATTCACTTACTACTCCATCGGTTCCAAAAAAGAGTACATATACATTAGTAACATCCCAACGTTTTTAATGTTTGACCGCGTTTACAAAAAAAAATCTACAATACAAAGTTTATATCAATTGATTCACCATAAGATGTAGTTTCATTATGTACTTATTCAATATTGTAAATGTAGATTTTCCTCTGTACATATTTGTTCAAACCTAAAATTCTCTGAATTTTGAGTAAAATACACGCCTTATTTTAGAACGGAGGTAGCAAGAAATTGGAGATAGGGTTTCAAATAACAATTACAAGCACACATTTTTCTTAGGAAATCCAAATCTGTCAATTGGAGGCCCTAAAAAAAATCGGTTATCCTAGACACAGCCGTGTGAGGGATGTTATTCCTAGACGAGTATCATGTATCCCTCTCGCATGTAGACTAGAAAAAACCCATGCGGCCATCGCTAACACCACTACTCTGGTCGGAGATGTGTCGGCGGTGGTAGGGTCCTTCCACTTCTCGTGAGGAGAGATGCCACTGGCCGACCTACCCTCGAGGAGGAGATCATGGGCGAGGGAGCCACGACATCCCATGTTCAGTTTGTTTATTAGCAACATAGGTTAAGTTCTAGGGTTTGGGCATCCATGACTTCGTCTCCTACTGACTCCATCGTGAACTAGTTATCGATTTCGACTACCCTAGTCATGTCCGGGTCGCTCACAGGCGACATGTGACCCCCGCCACCACACTCCCAAGCCCCCTGATGACCGAATCTCCTCGTCGCTGCCGGTCTCCCTGATCGGTCGATGGCGGCGACGGGCCGTAACAACTACCTTCAGCCCCCATCCCTCTCCTCCAACCTCCAAATCGCTAGACAGACCACTGGTGCGCTCCATGTACTTCCTAAGCGGTGCACGAAGGTGCTCGGCCACTTGACATCTTGTTGCTCCAGTTTCGTGTGTCTGCGTGTGTCAAAGTATTCATGCTGAATCACCCGCAATCATTGGATCCACGATCATCTTCCCCAACTCCGGCCACTGCCGCTCGATCTCCTCCATCACGACGTTCTTGTAATCTCATACCGCTGCCTCACTACCTCGTTGTTCTTCCGAAACTACATGCTCTCATTGGAGCTCAAGAGCCCCTGGACCTACAACTACGACTACTACGTTGCCAATGGGATCTATCCCAAGCGGCCAACCTTTGTGAAGCCAATTACAAGCTCCCAAGGTCGGCAATAAATTAAATTTCATAATGCACAAGCCGGGTCTAGGAAATATGTCGACATGGCTTGGAATTTTGCAAGCCCAATTTGCTATTGTGTGAGCACCGGCTTAGTATTAGGATCAGAGGATCGTTCGGTATATCATGACATCCTGTGTGATCATGCACGCCATGATCATTGAGAATGAGTGTGGTCAAGATTTAGACTACTCATTTTATGACCTCATGGGCCAACTGGTTCGGTAGCGGCGATGTGCAAACCGGATCTCACGCTTCCTGGAGGTCTACCATGAGGTTCAAGATGCATATATTCATGATGATTTGCAAGAAGATGTAACTGAGAAGCGGTAGAGTTGGAATGGTCAACAAAACCACAATTCCATATCTATGTCGTATGTACTATGTGATGAACTATAAACTGCGTTTGATGAATTTGTTGCTGTACTTTATAGTAATAATTGATGGACAATGTAATAAATATGTAATATCTGTGTTTGATTTGCATTCCAATTAGGTAAGACCTAAATTGATATTGTTTGTGCATTTGTTGCTTCATATGTATGCATTTGTGTAGTATGAAATTATGTTTTCTGTCCTACTTTACATAATTTTTGGGAGTTCACAATATTTCTGGTGCATTAAAATATATCATATGTCGAAGCAAAACAAATTTTGATGCCCTATGACGCAAAATGTGGTAGTCTGAATGGTTTGTCTTATTTTATATCGGTAAGATACAGCATCAACCTCTTTGATTCTAAATTAGAGTACGTGCCACCTCAACAATGCGGTACCACAGATCAGACATTGGGAGATGACTAAGCTAGCTGTCACGCGCATCGATCGAGCAAACATTTGGACTTAAATATTGAATGACGGATCAAGTTGCTGATTAATTTACGTGGTGTACTACTATATGTAGTACTACTACTTTGTACTCTCCCGTTCCAATTTAATTGACTTGCTGTGCATCATATGTGGATGTATCTAGACTTGTCGCATGCATAGATACATCAACATGTGGTGCATAGCAAGTCATTAAATTGAAACGAGGGAGTAGTAGTTTGTAGGCAAGTGCCGGATCTAATTAACTAGGTCAGACAACTAAGTGTCACATTAACTAGGCACTACTCGAATACCCACCATGATTGATAGAAAAAAAATTACAATAAGGATAAAGGGCAATATATTGATATGAAGAACACCAAGTATATTCGCAACGATTTGTACTCTGAAAGTTGCAAGTTGAACTGTCAGCTCGTGGTATCAAGTTGTTGTAAAGGCCGGATATCTAAGCAGGAAAAGGTTCACGCACTCTAGTGAAATTTGACAAAAATAACCCTTTTTTGAAACTTCAACCAAAAATAACCTTTTTTTGAAAAAAATTCTGAAACTAACCATTTTTTGTGACTCCCGCACCGGCGGCGCCACACATACATGTGCAACGCCCTAGCCTGGGGCGCCACACCCTTACGTGCAACGCCCCAAGCTGGGGCGCCACATGTGAACAGGTGTGGCGCCCCAGGCTGGGAGTTGCACATGTATGTGTGGCGCCCCAGGCTGGCGAGTTGCACATGTATGTGTGACGCCCCCGGTGCGGGAACCACACAAAAGGGTTAGTTTCAGAATTTTTTCAAAAAAAGAGTTATTTTTAGATGAAGTTTAAAAAAAAGGTTAATTTTGTCAAATTTCACCGCACTCTACCGCACATGGATTCGGCCGGACCAACGGGGCATCCTTTCACGTGAACCCAGCCCCAAGATTGCTCAGATCGAGTGTTGACCCATCTTTTGTCTTGGTCTTCCCACGGATAGCCAATGATGTCACCCTTTTCCAAACGGTTGCATCACATCGCTCCGAACGAGGCGCAACAATTGTCGGCCTGTCTTTTACTCGCTAGTTTTTTTGCATGCCGAAGACGTGGCGATACAACCAAGGCTATGACTTTATCCACACCCTTCGAATGACTCAAAGAGCAGTGGAAATATGTCCGAGCAACCCCGAACAAACCTCTAAGTTTTAAAGCCCTTCCGGGGTGGTCGACATTACTGGACATGCCCTCTTATACGCGTGGCCCACCTGCCATCGACACATAGAGAGCGCCAATTCCCCACCTCCCTCTACATTGTCGCCCGAGCGCCAAAAATTTCATTGTTCCATTCATTTTCACATCTTGCCGCCGCCGCGAGCTCCTCGCCTTCCTCGACCATGCAGCCAAAGAGCTTCGGCCATTGCAACACGTCGGCGTCGAAGAAGAGGGTGATGAAGCTGAAGCAGGAGTAGGAGGGTGCGCCGTGGGCGGTGGCGAGCAGACCCAGGCGCAGCTGCTTGGGCTTAGTTTCGCTAGTCGCCAAGATCGGCAAGTGCGGGTGAGGTAGTTGGCGACGGAACATCAAGTCGGCACCGCTGACGTGCTGGTCGCCATGAGCCAAAGCAGCACTTCTTCCCCGCCGTCGTTGTCGGAGCTCGTTGATGACCCACAAGTATAGGGGATCGCAACAGTCTTCGAGGGAAGTAAAACCCAATTTATTGATTCGACACAAGGGGAGCCAAAGAATACTTGAGAGCCTTAACAGCGGAGTTGTCAATTCAGCTGCACCTGTGAATAGTCTTGCTCGACACAGATTATCAGTAGCAACAGTTTTATAGCAGTAGTAGCGGTGAAATAATAGCAGCAGTAAACAGAGACAGCAGTAGTGATTGCAGTAAACAGTAGGATTAAAACACTGTAGGCATAGGGATGGATGAACGGGCGCTGCATGGATAAGATAGCTCATATAATAATCAAGACATAGGCATTGCAGATAATAATGATAAAGCATCCAAGTACTAAGTAAACGTAGGCATGTGTTCCGTATATAGTCGTACGTGCTCGCAATGAGAAACTTGTACAACATCTTCTGTCCTACCAGCCGGTGGCAGCCGGGCCTCAAGGGAATCTACTGGTAATTAAGGTACTCCTTTTAATAGAGTACCGGAGCAAAGCATTAACACGCAGTGAACACATGTGATCCTCACATCGCAGCCATTCCCCTCGGCTGTCCCAATTATTGTCACTTTGGGACCGCGGGTTCCGGACAACAATATGTGTATACAACTTGCAGGTATGATCAATAAACAGTGCATATCATTATGAAACAATAACATGTTCAGATCTGAAATCATGGCACTCGGGCCCTAGTGACAAGCATTAAGCTCAACAAGTTGCAACAACATCAATAAGTACTAACAACGGATACTGGGCACCATGCCCTAATGATCTTATAGCTTATTACATGAACAATCTCATCCAATCCCTACCATCCCCCTCAGCCTACAGCAGGGAATTACTCACACATGGATGGGGGAAACATGGATGGTCGATGGAGAAGCGTCGGTGATGATGATGGCGATGATCTCCTCCAATTCCCCGTCCCGGCGGAGTGCCAGAACGGAGTTTCTGGTCCCCGAAATAGGTTTCGCGATGGTGGCGGCGTACGGTGATGTTTCTGGATGAAGTGGACGACCCCCCGACGTTTTTAGGTCAGAAGGGTTAAGTAGTCGAAAGGGGGACTCGGGGAGGTGCCCGAGGCCCCTCCTCATAGGCTGGCGCGGCAGGCCCTTGGCCGCGCCACCATGTGGTTTGGGCCACTCGTGGCCCATCTCCGCCTCCCCTTCTGGCTCCGTGAGTCTTCTGGTAAAATAGGAGGTTTGCGATCTTTTCTGGTGTTTTTCCCGAAAGTTGACTTTCTGCACAAAAACAAGACACCAGGGCAATTCTGCTGAAAACAGCGTTAGTCCGCATTAGTTGTATTCAAAACACACAAGTTAGAGGTAAAACAATAGCAAAAGTGTTCGGGAAAGTAGATACGTTTTGGACGTATCAACTCCCCCCAAGCTTAGCTTATTGCTTGTCCTCAAGCAATTCAGTTAACAACTGAGTGCGATAAAAGACTTTCACGAACACATTTGCTTCATATGATGCATATATTCTCACTATATGTACAAATGCTTAGCAATTCAAGATGAGGCAAATGCAAATAATGTCACTCAATAGGCATGTAAACTATGAAAAGATACCAACATACTAATAGCAACAAACATGAAACATATTAATTCACAAGATTGTAATGCTCATAATAGGATATGACAAGATGGTATCTCGCTTGCCCGTTTTTGTACAGCAAAACATAAATGCCCAGGCACCTCTGAAGTTCATGGGAAGACTAGAATCAAAGATAAAAGCATCAAAGTTATATCATAGTTAACCACATTCTGGGACAAGCACATTACACTAAGAATGACAACTATGCTCTCGAGAAAGTGCTCAAAGAAAGGATGGTGACTCAACATGAAAGTAAAAGATTGGCCCTTCGCAGAGGGAAGCAGAGATTATCATGTGCTAGAGCTTTTCATTTTTAAAACAGAAGCAAAATTGTTTTGGGAAGTGTTTGTTGTTGTCAACGAATGGTAGTGGGTACTCTAACCCCCTTGTCAACCAGACTTTCAAGAGCGGCTCCCATGAAGGACGTTATTTCTACCAGCAAGGTAGATCATCCCTCTTCTCTTTTGTTTACACATGTATTTTAGTTTCATTATGGGTGACACTCCCCCCAACCTTTGCTTGCACAAGCCATGGCTAACCGAATCCTCGGGTGCCTTCCAACATTCACATACCATGGAGGAGTGTCTATTGCAAAATTAAGTTGCTTACTGATAAATCAGGGCAAAACATGTGAAGAGAATTATTAATGAAAGTTGTAATTAATTGGGGCTGGGCACCCCGTTGCCAGCTCTTTTTGCAAAATTATTGGATAAGCGGATGTATATGCCACTAGTCCATTGGTGAAAGTCTGTCAGAAGTAAATGACAAGATTGAAAGATAAAACACCACATACTTCCTCATGAGCTATAAAACATTGACACAAATTGAGAAGTACTTTGAAGGTTTTAAAGGTAGCACATGAAAATTTACTTGAATGGTTCGAAATGCCATGCATAGGTATTTATGGTGGACACTTTGGAATAACTTGGTTTTCATGGTTTTGGAAGCACGAGCAGCATTCCCGCTCAGTACAAGTGAAGGCTAGCAATAGACTGGGAAGCGACAATCAAGAGAGCAATAACCGTCATAATCATGCTTGCGACAAAATGAAATTAATTGAGACATAAAAGTGATACAAGAACTCTGAGTCAAAATAAATCATCAAGGCTTAATTGACTTTTGTTTTTCAGTCATACGCATGCATGAGCATGTGCCAAGTCAATTCGAATGAATTATTCAGAGGAGGATACCACAATGTCATACCCTCTATGAATAGAACAATGCAAGCAAACATCAACATAACATGCTACCACTATTAATAAATTGGGACCGATCATGAGAGAACAAGAACTACTAAGCATCCACTAAATGACATATACCTCACATGAACCAACTAAGCATGCTCACATAGATGAGTATATGTACAAAAATGAAAACAAATAGTTCATACCAGCCTCTCACCCCAACTCAAGTTGTTGTAGATCATCCTTATTGCTTTTTCACTTGTGTTGCTTCGAATGATAAGAATGAAAACCAAGCTCCATCGGAGTCACGGATGGCTGTCCAACTCTGAAAACACTATACAAAACCAAAAAGAAACAACAAATATTTTTGGGTTTTCGAGTTTTTGAAACAAGAGCAAAAAGAAACAACAATAAAGCAAAATATTTTTGGATTTTTGAATAACAAACCGAATTTTAAAACTAAGCAAACTAATACTGAAACTTAAAGAAACAAATGAAGAGAAACAACAGAAATATTTTTGGTCTTTTTGTGTTTTGGAATGCAGCAATAAAAGGTAAACAATTAAAAAGAAAGAAAGAAAGAAAACTGCAACATGGATATACAAAGTATCGACAAGATATGATATGTAAATGAGTGAGATGTCGATATACCTCCCCCCAAGCTTAGGCTTTTGGCCTAAGTGGAGATCAATCCCATGGTGCCCAGGAAGTGGCGCCTCCATAGTACGACGAGGAAGGCCCTCGTCCTGGTAAGAGCTGGATGACGCTCCAAGGTAAGTGACGGTGTAGCCATCATCAGGTGCTTCTCCCTCCTCCTGGTGCTGCTGGTGAAAGCCTCGCACTCTAAGCTGCTCCTCCAACGCCTCCTTGGAGTACGACCACGGTCTCCTGTGTAAAGGGAACAGATCGGCCTGGGGCAAAGGCACTTCATATTCATCCCCGTTAGTAAATAAAACTTTGTAAACAATGTTTCCTAAATGAGAATTAGGTGTGACAAACTGATGGCCTTTCATAGCAGCAATATCAAGTCTAAAAGGGGTTAGCTTCTCATCATAGGACTAACGGAAAGACCTAGATATGCGATAACTCGTGAAGCAACAATTCCTCCATAAATAGGTCCACTAGCAGCCAAACGGCGAGCAATAAGGGCACCAAGGTTGTAAGCAGTGTTACCATTAAGTGCAGCAGCAAGAAAAGCAAGATGATAATTAGAAATGTTACTAGTGTTTTCCCTACCAAGAATGCTAGTAGCAAGATAATAAACGAAATATCTAATGGCAGGGAATTGGATGTTCCTTATCTTGCCGCGCTGAGCGGTGCGGTCATCGTCGTTGGTCACTCCTCGGTAAAGTTCCACAAAGTCTTTGGTGTTCCCTGCAATCTTCTTCGCTGTGCCTAAGGAGCAATATCTATGGCAGCACAAAAGTCTCCCAAGCCCATTGTAACAGGCCTGTCATAAATCTTAAATTGGACAGTAGGCGTATAAGATGAATTCACAAATTTAAAACTCTCAACAAAAGTTTTGGTGAGCCAATAATGTTGGTCGCTCTCATCCTGCATATAAGTGGTTAGGCCAACTCTCTGGATGAGGAACATGAAGTCATCAAGCAACCCTGCATTACGCAAAAACTCCATGCATGGAAAGGATGAAGCATTTGGGATTTGGTCACCCCTCCATCTCCAATGTTCGGTGCAATGACATCCTCATCATAGGAACGCCTAACTCGAGTAGATGCCCTCAAAGGCCTTCTCGCTCTCTGAGAATCCCTTTCAAACACCTCACCAAAGGTGTGGTTATGCATTTTCCTTTTCTGAATTTTTTAACAAACATTATAAAAATTGATTTTGAGACATACAAATGAGGGGAACTACTATATGAACTTGCTAGAGGACTAAACATGCATCAAAACTGATTATATCAACATAGAACAAGCATGCATACTCACTTAACAAGTCACCTACAGCAGCAAAATACTCAAGGTATACTTACTAAACAAAATTCTACTTGGATACATGGAGGAGTCACATACCGGAGAGCAAATGGTCCAAATTTCAGCAACAAAGATGGGCTGAGCAAGGAGATCGAAAAATCTCGAGCAAGAGCAGCAAGAACACGGGTTTGAGCAATGGTGGTGTGTTTGTCGGGAGAGAGAAAGAAATGAGAGGAAGATGGGTGAGTGGAGGGCCAGGTGGGGCCCACACCATGCCACGGCGCGGCCCACACCCCTGCCGCGCGGTGGGGTGGTGTGGTGGCATGGTGGGTCCCCCTGGTCAGCTCCAGGCACTCCCACATTCCTCTTTAAAAACTAATAATGGTATAATTTTCAGAAATTTTTGAAAACTTTCATTTTGCACATTTTCTGGATATTTAAATAATAAACTTAGAGCAGAAATAGAATTTTATAAAGACCAGTTTCAACTAAAACTTTGCAAGTTCAGTAACACAACAGTAGGTAAAACAAAGTTGAAGAAAGAAATGTTGTTTAGCTCTTTTATGTATGCAAATACATTTGATAGCAAGGTTGATCAAGTCTTGGCACCAAATAAATTTACATGACACAAATGATTTAAACATCATGAACACTCATGTTACCTTGTATTGTATTGATATGGATCCAATCATAATGTTTTGATATCCTTCTTGATGATCATATATAGGGCAATCAATACTTCCCACTTTGATAGTTTTAAAATTGGAGATGTATTGACTCCATAAATCTTGTCAACTTTCTTGGGGAAATAAACAGTATGTTCTTTATCATTAACATTGAAAGTTACTTTTCCTTTATTGCAATCAATAACAGCACCTGCAGTATTTAGAAAAGGTCTTCCAAGAATAATAGACATATTATCATCTTCAGGCATTTCAAGAACAACAAAATCAGTCAAAATTAAACAATTGTTAGCTACTTGAACAGGGACATCCTCACAAATGCCAACAGGAACAGCAGTAGATTTATCAGCCATTTGCAAAGATATATCAGTAGGTATCAATTTATCAAGATAGAGTCTCTTATAAAGAGAAAAAGGCATAACACTAACTCCTGCTCCCAAATCACATAAGCAGTTCTAACATAATTATTCTTGATGGAGCAAGGGATGGTTGGTATACCTGGATCTCCAAGCTTCTTAGGAACCTTGCCATTGAAAGAATAATTAGCAAGCATAGTAGAAATTTCCTCATTAGGAATTTTCCTTTGTTAGAAACAATATCTTTCATATACTTTGAGTAAGGAGGCAATTTAATAGCATCAGTCAAAGGAATTTGCAAAACAAGGGTTTCATCCATTCACAAATTTATTATAATGTTCTTCTTCCTTTGATTTTAGTTTCTTAGTTGGAAAAGGCATTTGCTTTTGAACCCAAGGTTCCCTTTCATTACCATGTTTCTTAGCAATGAAATCTTCCTTAGTGTACTTTGTGTTTTTAGTATGCTTTTCAGGTTCCTTTTCACTAACTTCTTTATCAAGAGCATCATTTTTATCCTTATCACTATCAAGTTCATTACCACTTTCAGTTTCAGCATCAGAGATAGATATACTATTAGGATCATTAACAGTTTCAGAGGATTCTACAACATTTTTATGTTTCTTCTTCTTCTTTTTCTTAGAAGGAGAAACTGGATTTTCAGCTAGTTGAGAATCTTGTTCAATTCTTTTAGGATGTCCCTCAGGATATAAAGGATCCTGAGTATGAGCTCCACTTCTAGTGCTAACATAGACAGGTTTTAATTTTTCCTTAGAAGCATTGGCTAACATGTCTTGTTGCACTTTAGTGAGTTGATCAATTTGAGTTTGAACCATATGGAAATGTTTAATAAGCATCTTAACATCATTGGAGGTTCTCTCCACAATATCATGCAACTTACTAATAGCTAGAGAATTTTCATGCAAATGATTCTCTACTCTCATATTAAAATTATCTTGCTTAATAACATAATTATCAAATTCATCTAAGCATTGATCAGGTGGTTTAGAGTAGGGAATATCTCCTTCATCGAACCTGTGGAGAGAGTGAACCTCAATTATGGATGGATGAGGAATTGGCTTACACAAATCTTCAATAGGTGGAAGGTTCTTCACATCTTCAGATTTAATACCCTTCTCAATGAGAGTCTTCTTGGCTCCCTCATTGTTTCATCATTCAATTCAATCATACCTCCCCTCTTCTTTGATATTGGTGTCGGTGTAGGTGTGGGGGTCGGCGCAGGTAGAGTCCAATCATCATAATTCTGGCTGATTTTAGCCAATAATTCTTCAGCTTCTTCAGGGGTTCTTTTCCTGAAAACACAACTAGCACAACTATCCAGATATGCTCTAGATTCAATAGTTAGTCCACTGTAAAATATATCAAGTAGATCATGCTTTTCCAAATCATGTCCAGGCCGAGCTCTGATAAGAGAGCAAAACCTTGTCCATGCCTCTGGAAGTTTCTCTTCATCTTCCTGGTCAAAGTTATAAATTCTTTGCAAAGCATCATGTTTAGCACTAGCAGGGAAATATTTCTGAAAGAAAACATCAAGCAAACCAGTAGGACTAGTAATAGAACCAGGAGACAAGTTGTTATACCAAGCTTTAGCATCATCTTTTAATGAGAAAGGAAAAATCTTAGCAACAAAGTAGCTACGCTTCTTAATATCATCAGAAAATAAGCCACTCAAAGTAGAGAGCTCATTCATGTGCTCTACAGCACTTTCACTCTTAGTGCCACAAAAAGGAGTTTTCTCAACAATAGATATATGAGATAAATCAAGAGAAAAATCATAATCCTTATCTTTAATGTTTATAGGAGAAGTGGCAAACTTAGGATCAGGTGACAACTTGTATTTAACAGCATGTTGTGCAAGAAAATTTCTCATATTACTTGCACCAGTAGTAGCATTACATTTATCAATAAAATCATCATCAAGTTCCACATAAGTTTCATCAGGATCATCATCACAAGTATAATCCCTTAACTCAGGTGAATAAACAGGAGTAGTAGGACTTCCATTAGGTGTTCTAGTATTTTCAAGTTGTTTAGACTTAGCAATAGCAGCATCTAAAAGTGGACCTAATGAAATATTCTCATCAATCACAGTAGAAGCATCATCAACATTATCAGAGGCAATTTCAGATTCAGCAGTAGTACCAACACGTGAAGATTGTGGTGGTGTAACAAGTTGACTCAATACAGATGGTGAGTCAAGAGCAGCAGAGGTACTAAGTGTCGTACCTTTTCTTGTAGTGGAGGGCAATACATGGACCCTCTCATCACGAGCTTTACCCATGATGAATAAATTTCAGCGAGCAGTATAGATCACAAGTGAACTCCCAAATAAAGCTATGCTCCCCGGCAACGGCGCCAGAAAATAGTCTTGATGACCCACAAGTATAGGGGATCGCAACAGTCTTCGAGGGAAGTAAAACCCAATTTATTGATTCGACACAAGGGGAGCCAAAGAATACTTGAGAGCCTTAACAGCGGAGTTGTCAATTCAGCTGCACCTGTGAATAGTCTTGCTCGACACAGATTATCAGTAGCAACAGTTTTATAGCAGTAGTAGCGGTGAAATAATAGCAGCAGTAAACAGAGACAGCAGTAGTGATTGCAGTAAACAGTAGGATTAAAACACTGTAGGCATAGGGATGGATGAACGGGCGCTGCATGGATAAGATAGCTCATATAATAATCAAGACATAGGCATTGCAGATAATAATGATAAAGCATCCAAGTACTAAGTAAACGTAGGCATGTGTTCCGTATATAGTCGTACGTGCTCGCAATGAGAAACTTGTACAACATCTTCTGTCCTACCAGCCGGTGGCAGCCGGGCCTCAAGGGAATCTACTGGTAATTAAGGTACTCCTTTTAATAAGTACCGGAGCAAAGCATTAACACGCAGTGAACACATGTGATCCTCACATCGCAGCCATTCCCCTCGGCTGTCCCAATTATTGTCACTTTGGGACCGCGGGTTCCGGACAACAATATGTGTATACAACTTGCAGGTATGATCAATAAACAGTGCATATCATTATGAAACAATAACATGTTCAGATCTGAAATCATGGCACTCGGGCCCTAGTGACAAGCATTAAGCTCAACAAGTTGCAACAACATCAATAAGTACTAACAACGGATACTGGGCACCATGCCCTAATGATCTTATAGCTTATTACATGAACAATCTCATCCAATCCCTACCATCCCCCTCAGCCTACAGCAGGGAATTACTCACACATGGATGGGGGAAACATGGATGGTCGATGGAGAAGCGTCGGTGATGATGATGGCGATGATCTCCTCCAATTCCCCGTCCCGGCGGAGTGCCAGAACGGAGTTTCTGGTCCCCGAAATAGGTTTCGCGATGGTGGCGGCGTACGGTGATGTTTCTGGATGAAGTGGACGACCCCCCGACGTTTTTAGGTCAGAAGGGTTAAGTAGTCGAAAGGGGGACTCGGGGAGGTGCCCGAGGCCCTCCTCATAGGCTGGCGCGGCAGGCCCTTGGCCGCGCCACCATGTGGTTTGGGCCACTCGTGGCCCATCTCCGCCTCCCCTTCTGGCTCCGTGAGTCTTCTGGTAAAATAGGAGGTTTGCGATCTTTTCTGGTGTTTTTCCCGAAAGTTGACTTTCTGCACAAAAACAAGACACCAGGGCAATTCTGCTGAAAACAGCGTTAGTCCGCATTAGTTGTATTCAAAACACACAAGTTAGAGGTAAAACAATAGCAAAAGTGTTCGGGAAAGTAGATACGTTTTGGACGTATCACTCGTCGCTGTCTTCCCCGGGCTATTGTGCCGAGGCGAGCATGGTGTCACACCAGTCACATTTCTCCGCCTCGCCCGACGATCCAGCTTGCATCGACTTGTGTCGTGGTGTGAACACGGCAGATGCCATAGGATGGCTTGAGTTGGGGCCGATGGACGCTGGTGATACCGGGGAGGGCTAGCGCGCTAAGGAGCGCACACAGAAATGGTGAAACACACGCAAGATCTACCCAGGTTCAGGCCCTCGTGAGGAGGTAAAGCCCCTACTCCTGCCTGTCTGTCTCTGATAATATATCTCTGAGTCTCAAAGTACACAAGTGCTCCTCGAGCTTTATGCTCTCAACAGCTACTTAGCTCTCAAGAAAGAAGAAACTAGCAGAGGGGAAACGTCTCTCTCAGGGCACCGTCCCTCACGCAGGAGGGGTAGGAGCCGATTTATAGGCTAAACCGAGTTACAGAACTGCCCTCAACCGAGTTACCGAAGTACCCCTGACCGAGTTACCGAAGTACCCTCGTAGTGCACAGTGTACCAGCTACGGTCCAAGCACTACAGTCCAAGACTCGCACTGTAGCCGACACTTCCGTGTCAGGCGCAAGTTCATGATGATGGCTCTGCCATGCATACGCACACCCCTGTCATCCTCTTGGTCATCACTGCACCTCTGCAAAGACAGGACTGTGCCTTCTACACCTCGAGCCCAGCGCTGCCTCGAGCCCAGGGTTGCCTCGTGGCAGCGATAAGCATGCCCGTCCCTTCATCTCTGCACCTTATCCTCTGCCACGCTCCCGTGTCAGGCGGGAAGTGACAGAGGCATTGACTTTGCGCCTCTTCTCTTTAACTCGGCTCGGATATGTCGGAATGTTTGAGTACCTCTTCTTCTTAACTCGGATTCTTCCCTGCACACAGCAAAAGACAAGGAGATACCGACATTCATATGTCGGCAGCATATCTCGGTTTACCACACCTCGGCCCCTTCTGGGCCTAGCCTTATCTCGGCGTACCTCGGTACCGTGTCTCGGTGAGAAAGCCTCATAAGCAGCTGGGCCTTGCTCTGCTCAATGAGGTAAGTGACATGGTTAAGACCATACCTCGGGCCCATCAGGGGATTGCTGTCTCGGTTTTTTCTATATCTCGGTCCACCCTTGGACAACGCTTACACCTTATCATGACCCTACCTCGGGGTAGCCCCCCGACATTAGTCCCCGAATCTGGTGCGGTCTTGCAGCCTCGGATGAAGGACCACAGCAGGTTAACAAAATCAACCCATCTTGACATACTGGCCGACATAAACATGTCGGTTCGTTTCAAACATCCGACATTATAATGTCAGTTCAACCATCAAGAACTTCACCTCGAAACATTTCCAACATTCATTCTTATACCGATCACTCCGATACAAGAAGATTCCCCAAATCTTCTCCAAGATCTCGCCATGGCACGTGGCAGCACCACCCTCTGTGTCGCCTGGGTCACCGTGCGCGGACAGACAGGCCACTGCCTGCATGCCAGCCACATCATCCGAGCTCTCTGAGCTGTCACACTCACACAGAGCACTTGAGTGCCTTGGCTGCGTCAGCAAACGTCACACAGAACGATTCCTGGATTCCCACGCCCATTACTGCTCCACTAACCACGCCCCGCGCCAGTTACCACTCCGCGGCCCACGATGTGGCCGTTTTTCACCGCACCCTGCGGTAACCATGCGCAATAAATCCGCACGGCCGTTTCGGAGAGCGTGCGCGATTAAATCGTTAACCGCACACCTCCTCCTGCCCATAAATAGGGGAGCGGGGGCCCCTTCACTTTTACCTCCTCCACGTCTCCTTCTTCCTCCTCGCCGCACCGCTCTGCACCATTCCCGCCGCCGCTCAGAGCACCGCGCCCGGAGAACTGCGCCTCCGCACCGGAGTTCCTCAAGCCGCCATCGCGCCGCCGCCGAGCTCCAACTCTCCATCGACGCGCCTGTCCATCCTCTGGTAAGATCCGTTCCTCTGGCATTGCCCCATGAACGCGTTCATCCTCCGCGATGAACGTGTTCATCTCATCCGATGAACTTGTTCATCTCCCTGATGAACTTGCTCACCACCTTTGCGGTTACCACTATTTCCTTCACACTAGATCTAGCTTAGATCTTTTTCACCGTGCTCTTTAGCAATCTTGCACTAGTTTACCAACATGCCCTTGTAGATTCAACTTGTATATCTTGCATTTATCTTTTGATTTTTGCTTCCCCACAGATCTTCCCGCAAAGCATTTATATGCGGATTCTTGTTTCCCGCCAAAACTCCACTTTACCTCGGTTAATCGACTTTTCCGAAATACTTAACTCGGTTGAACTTCTGCTTCTTTTCAGGAATTTCCTGAGATGTCTTCCAGCAACATCCCGGACCCTGCCGGCACAGGCGCAGACGAGAGCGAGCGCGCAGGATGGGAGGGATCCGATGTTACGCAAGCCGAGATAGAATGGCTTGTCCGAACTCGACGTATCCCTCCGAGGTGATATGCCGAGTTCCCGGCGACGAGGCTGAGCCGGATTTACAACCCGGCGAACGCGTGGTCTTCGTCGCGCATTTTGAGCACGGCTTTGGACTCCCGGCGAGCCCCTTTTTCCGAGCCTTCCTCAACAAATTCCGCCTTCAACCTCACCACCTACCTGCCAATGCCATCACCACCCTCTCGCTTATGCCGCTTTTTCCGAGGCTTATCTCGGTCTCTGGCTGACAGTGGATCTCTGGGCCAAGTACTTCCAGCTCCGGAAACAGAGCGTCCCGGACAAGGACAACAAGACACTCCCCAAGGCGCTGACCCCGTGCGGAGCTGCTACAATCGTACCCCGGCGATCCTCCATCTTTCCTCGGATACACGGCCTGGATTCCTGCCGAAAATGTCAACGGACATTCTTCTACGTGAAGAGTCCAGCAGACGTCGATCTGCTCAACTTGCCGACATTCGTACTCGGCACCCCCGCAGAGCAGCACAACTGGGGTTTCAATCCTGGGGAGACGAACCTCGAGATCAACCGCATCCACGACTATGTTATCTCATTCCAAGGAGAAGGGCTGGTGGCAGATGACCTCCTGCGGACTTTCATCAGCCGCCGAGTTTCCCCTCTTCAACGCCGGGTTCACAAGATTTGCCACATGAGTGGCCGGTACGACCCAACTCGGCACAGCACTCACGGGCTGCGCAAAGCCGAGATTAGAAGACGCGTCAAGGCCATTGCCAAGACAACGATGCCCGAGAAATGGGCATGGGGTAAAAAACCCCATGACAGAGATCACCTTCCAGAGCAAGTAAGTAACACGCAGCCTTTGACCGATACAACTTGTCTGCCGACATCACTTTTATGTCAGCAATATATTGTGCTTCTGGACTAACCCGGTTTCACTGCAACTGCTTTGCAGCTTTTTGCTCGACAAGCCCAGGAGGATGGAGACGATCCTTCTGCCAAATGGGGCCAGGATTTGCCTGCCCCGGCCACCACCGAGGTAGAGGATCCGGACGATGAAGACCACATGCCGATCCCAGCCGCTGTCCCGGGTAATGATGATGATGACGATGACTGTGAAATTCTAGAGGTACTTGATGCTCGTCCTCTCACATATGCTCACCCCATACCCTCGACAACAGCTGCCCCGGCAGGACAAGCTCCAAGCTCGGGCCCTGCTGCCACGAGCAACCCCGGCGCATCTCGCAAACGCGCCGGCACTGGTACCTCGGACACCGAGACTCCCACACCCCCTGCGCCTGCTCCGAAGAAACAGAAGATGCAGAAGAAGCCGGGGGACAAGCCTCGGAAAAGGAAGATGCCCCAGTTACAAAAGGGTAAGATAATCTTTGCCGACACAAGCTTATTTCCCTTTCTTACTTTAACCGAGATTACACTTTCCGAGATAACTTCTTTTCTTGCTTCAATGCAGTGACCCCCTTGAGGTGAACCAGAGTGCATCCAACATGCGCTCGCCCATACCTCCACCAACCGGCACTGGAACTGCTAGCCCAGCTCCGGCACATACCACACCGCCCGTCATATACTTGCCGGATTCTGATGCCGGAGCTGGAGAAGGCCAAGCTGCCCCAGAAACCTCGGCCCTTGACCGAGACACTGAACCTGAGGCCAGCACCAAGAGCTCCAAGGCTGCGCGGACCGAGACTCCGCCAGCACCGGAACAACAGCCACCTCCACCGCCACAACAGCAGAAACCACTGCAGCCACAAGAGCAGCACCAGCAGCAGCAACAACAGCAACAACCAAAGCAGCCGAAGCAGAAACAGCTCACCAAGCCGCCACCGAGATCCACTCCGAAATCCACCGAGTTGTCAACTCGGAAATCGACTTCGCCGAGCAAATCGGCACAGGATCAAGTGGCCGCCGGGAAACAGCTTGTTAACCCGGGGAAAGCAGTGGTGCTTACACCAACCACCACAGCGGCCCACCAAGCCCTCAGCGCTTCCGTCGCCAAAGTTTTCACTGGCAGCTAGGGTTTTCCCCAGCTTCGAACTCAGAGTGGACACAGCTTGGGCTCTGAGAAGCAATATCACATGGACTGGAACGCTGCCGACACTGGCGAGGTCTCCTCTGCAAACCCGGCAAGCCGACATCCGGCTGGGCCCAGCGCAATCGCTCAATCCATGCATAACTTGCAGGTTGCGACCCTTCGAGCCAGCCAGGTCACCGAGGTAAACTTTCCTCGGGCATATCTTTCTTTTCTTTACAACAACTAATAAACATATATAATCCCCAGTCCCCGAGATTCGTATCGAGTAATTGTCGTTCCACAGAGTAAAGATTACTCGGTGCGAATCTTCACAAAGTTCTCCCAGAAACTCCGACACACAGTCCCCGAGATTCGGGGCATCCCTTACTCGGCATGAATCTTCCACAAATTTTTCCAACACTTTGCTTTTTTCAGGAGTGCACCAATGCTCGGACTGCCGTATTCCAGAAGCTGCTGCTGGCTCACAATAAACTCAAGAACTCCCACAAGCAATTCCAGGATGAGGTGAGGCACAAGGATAATGCACACAACGATGCGCTCGAGAAAGAAAAGTCCGAAGTGTCTCGTCTCCAGAAGGAGCTTGAGCGAGTTCAGAACGAGAAATCCCGGATGGAGCAAACACTGAAGCAACGGGATGAAGAAACTTCAAAGCAAAAGGAGCTCCTCGGCCAGACCGAGTCTCGCTTCACCTCAGCACAACAAGAGCTTGATGCGCTCAAAGCTAAGTGCGACAGGTGGCTAACCTCGGTCTCCCGCATCAACAATGAGATGGACAGTGAGTTTCCCCCAGCCTTTCTTTTCCTTTGCTCTGCTTCTGCCGATATTAAAATATGCCGATAAAAAAGTTTAACTCGGTAACAGCCTTTCTTTCTTCAGAACAATTCGCCCACTCCAAGGCCGCAACAGTGAACACTGTTCGCAGGGCACGAGAGAGGAGAGCAGAGGCTGGCCCCATCTCGGACGAGTGGGACATTGAAGACCATCTCACAGCTCTGGACGCTCGCATTACTCCCCTGAAGAGTATCGGAACTGAGCTTCTTAGCGCTGGTATCCGGGTTTTCAACACCCTTTGGCCAGATTCAGAGATTCCAGTCTCCGTCGCCGAATTCCAAGCACCTACTCACCGCCGAGGCTAGACTCCGAGAGTGGAGGTCATCATCAGCTCGCGCCGGAGCAGATCAAGCGCTAACATTTGTGCTTTCCTGGTATGAGGATATTGACCTCAATGCCCTGCGATCCCTTCGCTCCGACTCAAAATGGACGTCGGACTCAGCATTGATTCAGAGGCGTAAGGACGCAGCCTCCTTCATGGCCAGCTATGCCCAGACCCAGTACTATATTGCTGGCCAAGTCTACTCCGACGGTGAAGATGACGAGGATGATGAAGAGACCGAGTCTGACGAGGAGGTCGAGGCTGAAGCTCGCCCTACTGCCAATGTTGAAGCGGCCTCCGACATCACCGATACGTCAGCCGCCAATCCTACCACCGAGACTGCACCAACCGACCCGAGCTCTTCCCATGCTGCTGCTTGAGCTCATTAAAAACTTGAAACATTAAATCCCCGGAATGCCGGGTGCAGATGTAAATATACTCTTAAGTACTCCGCAGTGCTACTTTTATCCCGCTATTACCGAATGAAAACGGCTCAATGCCGGATCCCTTTTCATCAAGTCCCCGAGTTTACTTTCTCGTTTACTATACTTAGTAATCTTTGCTCTTGTCTACCATTTGGCGTTCGACAGTCGAGTCACTAGATCAAAATTATAGCACACGAAAAAACCGGGTTAGTAAACAGCATATGTCGGATCATTTTTGAACCAAGTCCCCGAGTTCGTTTTCATGTTTACCACATACCATAACCTCTGCTCTTGACTGCCATTTTGGCGTTCGTCAGTCGAGTCACAAGATCACAACAAGATAGCATACATTACTTGAGCTTTGAAACAGAGCCAAAAAATCACCCGACATATAGACAACACAGATAAAACAGAGATAAAACACAAGCATATAGATAAAAGGCAGTCCCCGAGTTACAATTCGGAGTGCCAACACTTTATTCAAAAAGAAACCGAGATACATACATGGCACCCTTATGAGTAAAAAGGTCGTAGTAGAGCTATATTCCAGGAGCGTTTGGTTTCCTCTCCGGATTTGTCCCTCCTGTGCTTCATGGGTTTCTGTGCATCTATAAGATAATATGAATCATTGTGCAGCGCCTTGCTCACAATGAAAGGTCCCTCCCACGGAGGTGACAATTTATGTCGGCCTGCAGTGCGCTGCACCAGCCTGATCACCATGTCCCCTTCTTGGAACACCCGAGGGCTGATCTTCCGGCCATGATAGCGTCGGAGATTCTGCTGATATATTGCTGACCGAGACAAGGTCAGCTCTCTTGCTTCTTCGAGCAAATCAACACCGTTTTCCCGAGCTTCTCTTGCCTCGGTTTCAGTGTACAACGCCACTCTCGGCGCGTCATACTCTATGTCGGTCGGCAAGACCGCTTCTGCATCATAGACCAGAAAAAATGGCGTATAGCCAGTTGAACGATTCGGTGTG
The DNA here is from genome assembly GCA_947311845.1 of Poa pratensis. Lineage (NCBI taxonomy): Eukaryota > Viridiplantae > Streptophyta > Magnoliopsida > Poales > Poaceae > Poa > Poa pratensis. The sequence goes on from CAMZMU010000084.1 coordinate 458,795, forward strand.
GTCCTTGGCCCCACAACACTGCTGGTATCTCCTCTATCCAGCATCCCGGAGTGCGCAACAGTGGTTCAATCAACCGAGCTTTTATACCGGCCAGCACCAGTGCATTTGCTCTTTCCACTTGCCCATTTGCCTCTGGGTGCGCCACCGAGGCTATGTCCAACCGAATTCCTTTATCAGCACAAAACCGAGCAAATTCTCCCACAGCAAAGTTTGTGCCATTATCCGAGATAATGCTGTGGGGATAACCATATCTCAAAATGATGTCCTTCAAAAAGGTCACAGCAGTGTGGCCATCACATTTCCTGATTGGCTTCACCTCAATCCACTTGGTGAATTTGTCCACCATTAGCAGCATATGAGTCATGTTACCTCGGGCTGGCCTGAATTCCCCCACCATATCAAGGCACCACACAGCAAAGGGCCACGTTATTGGGATTGTTTTAAGTGCCGAAGCTGGCAGGTGGATCTTCTTAGCAAATCTCTGACATCCCTCACATTTTCTGACGATATCCTCTGCCTGATTCAGAGCATTGGGCCAATAGAACCCATGCCGGAATACTTTAGCCACCAAAGCTCTTGATGAAGCATGATGCCCACATTATCCTTGATGAATTTCCAGGAGCATTTCTTGCCCCTCCTGCAGCTCAACACAGCGCTGCAACACCCCGGTCACACTTCTTTTGTACAACTCATGGTTGATAATGGTGTATGCCTTGGATCTTCTTTGCACTTGCCTGGCCTCGACCTCATTACTCGGCAAACTTCCATCCATCATATATGCCATTATAGGTTGTGCCCATTCCGACACTGGATGCACAGGAAACAATGGATCATCCACATCCATGAAATAAACCGACATTGCTTCCTCCTACATTATGCAACCAGTCCCCGAGATCTGCCAATCAGTCCTCGGGTTTTCCCAGACGCACCCGACATCAATGTCCATGGGCACAGCTCCAGATTCCGGTTTTGCCGGGATAAAGATTGACTCGGACTCTGGTGAGGGTTTGATTGATGGCTTCCTGAGATGCTCCAAGGATATTCCGGGTGGAATTGGATCCCGAGATGAACCAAGTTTGGACAGTATATCAGCAGCTTCATTTTCTGTCCGAGGTACATGCTTGAACTCGCACCCCTCAAAGAAACCCGAGATCTTCTGCACATGAAACCGATATAACGCCATATTAGCGTCCAAAGCATCCCAGTTTCCCGAGGCTTGCTGCACCACTAGATCCGAGTCTCCGAAGCACTCTATCCAGCGAATTCCAATTTCCTTGGCGACGTTGAGCCCATGAACAAGTGCCTCATACTCGGCCACATTATTAGATGCCGCAAAATGAATTTGCAACACATATCTCAACTGGTCTCGCTTTGGCGAGGTAAGAACTACCCCGGCACCCAAACCGATTTTTGTCTTGGAGCCATCAAAATGCATCCTCCAATAATTGGAGTCAGGCAGTGGTGGTTCATACTGCATCTCGGCCCAATCTACCAAGAAATCCGGCAGTGCCTGAGACTTGATGGTATCTCTTCTCTCATAGTGTGGTGCGTAAGGGCACACCTCTATGGCCCACTTTGCTACTCGGCCACTTGCATCTTTGCAGTTGATGATTTCCGAGATAGGAGCTTCACACACCACTGTGATTGAATGCTCTTGGAAATAATGCTTCAATTTCTTGGCTGCCATGTAGACACCATAGGTCATTTTCTGGTAGTGAGGATAGTTCTGTTTGGACAGCGAGATCACCTCGCTCAAATAATATACCGGCCTCTGCACGGTTTTACCATTTTCTTCTCTCTCCACCACCACTACAGCACTAACAACTCGGTTTGTAGCAGCAATATAGAGCAACATCGGCTCTTTGGGCAATGGTGAGGCCAATATCGGTGCAGTTGCCAACATCTTTTTTAACTCGGTGAATGCCGCATCTGATTGCGGAGTCCAAGTGAAACTATCACTTTTCTTCATTAGCTGGTATAAAGGCAATGCCTTTTCTCCCAACCTGCTAACAAACCGACTTAAGGAGGCCAAACAACCTGTAAACTTTTGTACATCTTTGAGACATCTCGGTAATCTCATGCTTTCAATAGCACGGATCTTTGTCGGATTTACCTCGATACCTCGGCTTGACACAAGGAAACCGAGTAATTTGCCTGCTGGTACACCAAAGGTGCACTTGTCCGGGTTAAGCTTCAACCGGAATTTCCTCAGGTTTGCAAATGTTTCACTAAGATCATCAATTAGTGTGACTTTTTCTTTAGTTTTGATAACTATGTCATCGACATATACTTGAGCATTTTTGCCTATTTGATCATGCAAGCATTTTTGCATACACCTCTGGTAAGTAGCACCAGCATTTCTCAAACCGAATTTCATAACATGAAAGCAATAAGCCCCGTACGGGTGATAAAAGCAGTTTTCAATTGATCCACAGGATTCAGAGGTATCTGGTGAAAACCAGAATAAACATCTAGAAAGGATAACAGCTCACACCCGGCTGTGGAATCGATCACCTGATCAATCCGAGGCAGCGGGAATGGATCCTTTGGACATGCCTTGTTTAAGTTCGTGAAATCAATACACATGCGCCACACCTTGACCACCAAAGGTTCATCTTTTTTCTTCTCTACCAGGACCGGGTTAGCCAACCAGGCCGGGTGCAGCACTTCCATGATAAACCCAGCGGCAAGTAATTTAGCCAGCTCATCACCTATTACTTTCCTTCTTTCATCCGCCCAACGTCGCATCGGTTGCTTCACCGGTTTCATATCCGGTCTAACGAACAAAGAGTGCTCAGCCAGCTCCCTCGGAACACCTGGCAGGTCGTGATATGACCATGCAAAGATATCCCGATTCTCACGGAGGAAGTGACTGAGCTCGCCTTCCTATTTCTCAGTTAACCCGGTTCCAATGAGGACATTGTGCTCCGAGAACGCCGGGTCAACATTGAGCTTCTTTGTCTCTTTTGGTACCTGGAATGCCGCATTTTGCTCCGGGTTAGCCATACCCGGCATACCGTGTTGCGCGGACTGGGCCAGCGCAACCATTTCATGAATTCTCCTCTTTTCAGCAGCTATGATTAAAGACTCGGCCAGACATGAGCCAGCTGAAGCACACTCCATGGAGCGTTTATAGTTTCCCGTGATGGTGATAATGCCATTAGGACCCGGCATCTTCATCTTGAGGTAACCAACATGAGTGGATATCATGAACTTAGCCAAAGCTGGCCTACCGAGCAAAGCATGGTATGGACTCTCGAGGTCCACCACCTCGAACTCGAGGCTCTCAGTTCTGCAGTTGTCCCTAGTGCCGAACAACACATCAACCCAAGTCTTGCCCATAGGTGCACACGACACACCTGGCACTATGCCATGAAAGGTTGTATGACTCGGTTGCAGCATGTTTGCCGAGATTCCTATCTTTACCATAGTGTCTCGGTACATGATGTTAATGCTGCTCCCATTGTCAACGAGAACTCTGGTGAATCTGACATTGATGGTGGGCCCAAAGAATGTCGGATCCACAACTAAAGCATAACATCCCGGGTTTGGCATGATCCGAGGATGATCATCTATGCTCCAACTGACCTTCTGATCAGCCCAGTTCATGTACTTCGGCACAGCCGGCATAACGGCGTTTACCTCCATTGTACGTCGATGCAAGCTCTGCTTGTCAGTTGGCTCGGTTATAAAGACCACATAACTCTGATGAGCCTCTCTGAACTCGCCCTGGCGATATTCTGCCTGGCGACTCGGACCAGCACTGCCATTGTTCCCTCCGACATTCACTTGGTTAACAGGCCTCGAAGCTGCAGGCCTCGGAGGAGGTGCATTCACTGGGATAGTGTTTGCCCCGTGAGCGGTACAGGCCTCTGAGCAGGAGGTCTCTGCGGTGCTCCCATCTGCTGATTTACTCCGGATCCTCCCCCTTCCTTCAACGTGCGCTGATACCAGCTGCACTGCCGAGTAGAATGGTTAGCCGGTCTGCGAGGGTCATGCGTGTGATAGCTGCATGGCCCATCCACCATTGCCTCATAAGTTAACCTCGGTTTTTCCTCCCAAGGCTTCTATTGGCCCCCAAACTGCCTCTTCACCTCTTGGTTTTGGCCCCAAGCAGGGCCACTGTTCTTCTGGCGCTGACTGTTACCAGCATCTGGCTGCTCTTGATTAACAGCAGCAACCTGGTTCGAACTATACCGATGATCCGGCCTGTCTTCTCTTCTCTTCACCCCGTAATCTTGATGGTCACCTCGCCTGGATGGTCCAGGTCCTGTGTTACCGGAGTATCTTCTACTCGGCTCCACCGAGTTTAGCATGGGCTGCATTGGATCTCCCAAAGCATAGCTATCCGCAATCCGAATTGTCTCAGCCAAGGTGGCTGACATTTCTCTCTACAGCTTTTGCCACAGCATGGAGCCGTGTCGGCACCCCTGTGCAAACCACGAGATGGCCTGCGCTTCAACAACTCCTTCACAGGAATTGCGAATAGTACTCCACCGAGTCAAGTAATCTCGCTCATTCTCATCATTCCTCTGCTTGCACATGGCAAGCTGATGAGGACGGTTCGACCTCTTATACGTGCTAGAGAAGTTGCTAACAAAGGCTTCTTCAAAGTCAAGCCAGCAATCTACACTGTTCTCTCTCAAGTTGTTTAACCAGATCCGAGCTGGCCCCTCCAACATTTCTTCTAGTTTCCCCCCGCAATATGCACTGCCGACAGATAATCTGTCAGCCAATCTTCCGGCTTAGTGGTGCCGTCATATTTCTTCGCACCCCGGTTCAACTGAAAGTGGTGCACCGGTGGCTCCTTCATGATACGAGGTCCAAAGCACGCAGGGCCAGGTGGACCTTGCTCTTCCAGCATCTCGGACATATAAATTCTGTCCAACTTGTAACGCGCATCATTTACAGACAGCTGGCGAGGTCCCAACCGAGATCCCAGTGCACTCTCATACCTCGGATACCCGGCTCTCTCCATAGCCGAGTTTCCATCATCATAACGGTTGGCTGCATAGACAAACCCTTGCTGCTGCTGCAGACGCCCAACACTCTGCTCCTGCCGAGGCTGGCTCTGCACCGGATACCGAGGTGGATTACCTCGGCCAGCCGAGTTACTTCTCCCGGCAACCGGATTGCCCTGACCGGGATTGCTCTTACCCCGGCCAATACTGCCTTGCACAACTAACTCGGCAGCTCGGCTCTTGCTGCCTCGGCAGCTCTAAGAGTCTTAGCAGGGGAACTATACATCGGCTTTTCAGCCGACACATGGCTGAGAGTTCTACCAGAACCCGATCTACCATCTCTCTCAATCTTGGCATTGAGGCCTTGCCTCTCTGTCGCACTTCCTCTATGCGACTAGGACGAGCAGCTATCGGGGTAAAACCATGAGCTTTGTTATACTCACGGAGAGTCATCTGGAACTCTCTCCTTAACTCGGACATCGCAAGGGCCTCTTGATGCAGCTCTTGACGCTGTGCCTCTAACTCGGCAGCGGTCAGGACAGCATCTACCCCGGTAGTTACTGGCACAGCCAGCTTCTCTATGATATCTTCCAGTGGAGCTGGTCTGACCGACACATGGGATGCACCGGCCTGGTCTCAGAGGTTCTCATCCCTCTCCAGCGGCACTTTCGCCGACCTGGCGGTTCTGTCGGCAGGATCACTGGCATTGCCTCTGCCAGCACCATCCATGGGTCCTGTCATCAAGACCTCTGCGCAGCTCCCGAGGCAGGCGAAATGCCGGCCACGAGCCGCGCAGACAGCAGGGGGATCTTCTGCTACAAGCACCTGCTCGGGGTACTTGTAGACGAACTCGGTGGCGACGTAGACCTCGAACGCGCCGAAGTTGACGAGGCAGCCGTTCCTCGGGAGCGGCCTGCTGCCGAAGCAGCCCGCGTTGTCGCTGACGAAACTCAGCGAGCCGAGCCTGTGGACAAGGCCACTGAGCACGCGCTCGCCCGAGGCGATGATGGAGCCCGTCCGGATGAACACACCAGACAGCGCCTCTGTCAGCCCCACGGTGGGCGCCAACTGTCGTGGTGTGAACACGGCAGATGCCATAGGATGGCTTGAGTTGGGGCCGATGGACGCTGGTGATACCGGGGAGGGCTAGCGCGCTAAGGAGCGCACACAGAAATGGTGAAACACACGCAAGATCTACCCAGGTTCAGGGCCCTCGTGAGGAGGTAAAGCCCCTACTCCTGCCTGTCTGTCTCTGATAATATATCTCTGAGTCTCAAAGTACACAAGTGCTCCTCGAGCTGTATGCTCTCAGCAGCTACTTAGCTCTCAAGGAAGAAGAAACTAGCAGAGGGGAAACGTCTCTCTCAGGGCACCGTCCCTCACGCAGGAGGGGGTAGGAGCCTATTTATAGGCTAAACCGAGTTACAGAACTGCCCTCAACCGAGTTACCGAAGTACCCCTGACCGAGTTACCGAAGTACCCTCGTAGTGCACAGTGTACCAGCTACGGTCCAAGCACTACAGTCCAAGACTCGGCACTGTAGCCGACACTTCCGTGTCAGGCGCAGGTTCATGATGATGGCTCTGCCATGCATACGCACACCCCTGTCATCCTCTTGGTCATCACTGCACCTCTGCAGAGACAGGACTGTGCCTTCTACACCTCGAGCCCAGCGCTGCCTCGAGCCCAGGGTTGCCTCGTGGCAGAGATAAGCATGCCCGTCCCTTCATCTCTGCACCTTATCCTCTGCCACGCTCCCGTGTCAGGCGGGAAGTGACAGAGGCATTGACTTTGCGCCTCTTCTCTTTAACTCGGCTCGGATATGTCGGAATGTTTGAGTACCTCTTCTTCTTAACTCGGATTCTTCCCTGCACACAGCAAAAGACAAGGAGATACCGACATTCATATGTCGGCAGCATATCTCGGTTTACCACACCTCGGCCCCTTCTGGGCCTAGCCTTATCTCGGCGTACCTCGGTACCGTGTCTCGGTGAGAAAGCCTCATAAGCAGCTGGGCCTTGCTCTGCTCAATGAGGTAAGTGACATGGTTAAGACCATACCTCGGGCCCATCAGGGGCTTGCTGTCTCGGTTTTTCTATATCTCGGTCCACCCTTGGACAACGCTTACACCTTATCATGACCCTACCTCGGGGTAGCCCCCCGACAACTTGAACAAGGAGGTCGTCTTCAGCGAGTCGTCGGTGCTGCGCCGGACAGGATGCACAAGCGGCCACTCAACAGCTTTCACGGGGGCTCTTCGGCAGTCCGAGGCCAACATGATCGTCCAAACGCCCGAGCTGGGCAAGGTGCTTGTTCTGTGAATTTATATTCGGCCAAGTCAATTTTTGTGCATCTATTGTGCCGACTGTTTGTGTGTCCGCCTGGTGAATTGTGCTTGTGTATTTATTGCCGGCCAAGTGAATTATGTTTGTGTATTTATTGTGCCAGCTATTTGTGCATTTGTTGTGTCGGCCATGTGAATTGTGCTTGTGCTTTGTGTGTTGTCGTAGGAGGCGACCGCCGATGCTATCAATAACCTGATCATCGGCGGTGGTTACGAGGACGCCGAAACACAAAAGGACGCTGGCCAGGAAGATGGGGCAGAGGCCGGCCTAGGCGATGAGGTGGACATGCATGATCTTGAGACCGGCTTGACCAGCAAGAAGCCGGGTAGAAGAGGCAGGACGTGGAGCATCATGGAAGACGAGTTCTTGTGCGTGTAATTGATGGTGGTCATCCTAGACACCACCCACGCGGCAAGAATCGATCAACAGTATAATGAGTCACTGACATGGTGGGTCCAGCGCCAAAAACATCATCCAACTCAGCCATCGAGTAACAGAGCAATCGAAAAAAGAGGCGCCTCGATCTTAATATGAGAGCGGGGTGTGTGGTACGAGGATTTTAGAACGCAAATGGCCTCGTTCGACGTTATACGAGCGCCGGGGGTATCGATCCCAGTCAAAAATCAAACGCGCAACCGAGCAACGTAATTTTTAACCATGAAATTTCTGGAAGATCGTAGGCGATACGTGTCTCGCAACTCAAAACATAGCTTTCAACCACAAAAATTTAGGAAGATCGTGGGCGATAGATGCCATAGACCATGTTTTTGGAAATCCGTGGTCGTTGCTACCATCGCCCACGGAAAAAAAGGTGAAATTTTATGGCCAAAAACCGCTATAGACCACGGTCTCGGCGAAAAATTGTGGTCTATGACAAAATTTCTTCTAGTGTGATACCAAATATATTTTACTACCCAATATAAAAGTAGTAACAAGTGTATGGCTAGCCTTATGGTGTTTGGATTCATTGCTAGAGGCAGATCAGATCTACTTTCTGTTCAAATAACTAATACTTACTGTTAAAGAACATGGTCCATCTGACATGTCAGTATCATTTGTTTCTTCTTTGATTAATTTTTTTGTATATCCATCGTGATGTGTACTCCATAGTTTATGATTTGCGTGTTTGCATTGGTTCTCAAAGAAGATAAGATCCAATGCGAATTCAAATAAACTATTGTCATTCCATTACACAGTTGTACACATATATAGTCTTACTGGTTTTCTGAATAATAAGAGAAAAGCGTACTATCTCATTTTCAAGAGAGTGTCTAGTTTTCACTTGTGTTAATTCCACCAAAATATCAACAAAAGTAGGCGGCAAATAGAGAACCACCACGTTGTGTGTGACCAAAAGGACAATACTCATACGAGAAATAGAAGTACTTATCCAACTATAAGCGCGCCATATTGGAAATAAACATCGCCCGTGTTATTTGTTACTTAATAACGGCTATGGAATTACATTTTTGTGCTTCATGTGTGAGCCCATAAATCTTTAGAGTTAATCCGTTGTACAAAAACATTCACAAAAACTACATTAAGTAGTTTCGCAAAGCTCCTACTGAACTCCACGTATTTAAGTAGCTCCACTTGGGGTATTATAGGAACAGTCACCGCTGCAGAAGTTGATGGTGGACAATTGTAAATATCAAAATGAGCTGTACGCACTGGGTTAGGTGGTTACGATCCGGCAATGTTAACTTAGATCCTAAGATACTCATGCTCTATAGATAAAGCCCTTTACAAAAAAAAAAAACTCTGTAGATAGCCCCATTCTTTCCTCTTTTTACCTACGTTGGTTGATGTGATAGATGGCTTTCATCATCGATCCGTCCATTGCTGCTCTATAGAGTTGCTTAACCATTTTCTATATCCACAAAATCAAAACTCCAATCGGGCAAGGGTGTGCCGCTGGAAGCTGCCATTATCGGCGTGATCGGTAGGATCGCGCCTTTGCTATTTGGATTCCTACAGAAAGAATACAAGCTGTTGAAGGAGCTGGAGGGTGACATCCAGAGCATCACAGATGAGTTTAACATGATATCTGCTGCCATTGAGCAAGCTGGTGATGATCCCCTGAAGAGCGGTGGCGAGGTACATATGATGTGGATCAAGATGGTACGCGATTTGGCGCGTGACATTGAGGACTGCATCGACAACTTCACACACCTCGTAACTCGCGAATCCAGTGCGTGGTGGCCGTCTAAGCGTCTCCAGAAGATGAGCACGGCGCCTACTCGTGCCGAGTTCGCCAAGGAGATAAGAAAACTCGTGAAGAGATCTGTGGTTGCCCGCCATCAGAGAGAGGCGTACAGCACCCAGAAGGGCACCGGCGGATCCAGCACCTTTGAGACGAGGATTCCTGGGGCGGAGACGCTGGTGTACACAGATGCGCCCGTGGTGGGAATGGACGCGGCCCGGAGTGAGCTCTTGGAGCTGATAAGCGAAACGCCGCAAGGCCAACCCAAGAAGCTCAAGGTGATATCCATTGTCGGATTCGGCGGCATAGGGAAGTCTCGACTTGCCGACTACGCCTACAACACAATTGATGAGAGCGAATACCCAGAAAAGGCTTGGGTTGATGCTGCAGACAAAGGCGCAGTTGATGTTCTCAAGGAGATACATCGGCAACTCCGAAAAAATTCCACCACCAGCAGTACCTGTGGTGGGCGTGATGGCGGCTCCTGCAATCTCAGAAAGCTACAAACAGGGGTCCACGAGTACCTTGTTAAGAAGAGGTATATCATATTTCCTTCATGTATATGGATTGATCTACTGTATCATCGATGTAGCTGATACTATGCATCTTTTATTTTAGCACCATTTTGATTCAACCATGGTACAAGTTTTTCATTTGTCTGAAGAATTTGCTAACTCTGGTTAACTTATGGATTAACTAATTCATGGTGGCTTGATACTATGCCCGTCCTTTATTCATGTTACTGTTCTCGTTTTAGTAAGATGGTATTCTCTATTGTTTTTCAATACATAATACATCATATTTTGTCGAAGTTAAACTTCGTAATCAAGTATATTAAAAGAATAGTGAACAACAATACTAGATGCTTACTATATGAAAGTATATTTTATTATTGTCTCAATAATATTTCATAGATAGTGTAGTGGTTGATAAAATTTTCTATATACATGATAAAACTATACAGAGCTTGACTATGATCACTCATAATACGCAATTTATTGAGAAAGAGAGGGAGTATATACTTTGTCGTTTGTATCTGTATGGAGAAAAGTGCACGGTTTTTAGTTTAGGCTTCCCATTTTCTTTATTTTTGTCAACCGGTTTAGGCTTTTCTATGCACATTGGATTTTTCTTCGTCAGGATGAGCCTTCTGTTACAAGGCTTCGCACACAAGAGCCAGCTTTCTCAAATGAACTTTGATATACATTAGATAAACTTAGCTTTCTGCAAAACATTTGGCACATGCTTAGGAATCAGAGGGCTAGGACGATTTGCACGGCTGGTAGTTATGAGATACCGGTGGCCAAGGACGGTAGTCCCGACGACCAGTGGTGGCAACATGGGGCGCAAGCCAGAAAGAAAGGGGTGACAAAATAGATTTACCTTTTCTGCATGTCATTTCATCTCGTGAGGGATGCCTATATGTAGGCTACATATAGCACAATGTTGGAGAAGAACGACTCGGCCCCCAATTCGTCCATATAAGGGTAGGCCAAAGGAATGGAGTGGGCATATAGAGAAAATCAGTCGACCATCAGGAGTATCACACACTTGCCCTCTACCTTAGGCAGCCCTTTAATAAAGTTCATCGCAATGTCGACCCAAATGCGAGATGGAACCACCAGGGGTTAAAGCAAGACGGCTAGATGTGGATGCTCTGTCTTGTTGCGCTGGAACAAAATGCAGGCTCGTATGTTGTCATGAAGCGCCGCCCGAGCTTGAGAACGAGAAAATCGCAGCGAAATAGATGTAGTAAGTTTTGAACACCGTCATGGCAAATGTAAGATTGAACCATGAGAGTTTCCAAATATGAAGATAAAATGCAAGACTCGAGGGATCCCTTTTTGATGTTCATGTTTGTTTGTAACATAATTTGATGTTATCGATCCAACACTTGTGCATTGTACACGTCGATGACGGGTCTAATTGGCCCGTGTACAATGGAGTGCCTCATTTTGTAGTTGTGTTTTTATTCTCCTCCTACACTTCTACGTGACCCTATAAGTTGCTCAAAAACACTGAAATTAAGTCGCCACTAGATTTGTTTTGTTGTATTTATTATGTAGTGCATAAGACTTTTTTTTGTCAAAGTAGCGAATGTCCTGTAACTCGTTTTTATTGTTCATAGATTCTTCATAGTAATCGATGGCGTGCAGACATCACACTGGGACCAAATAAAAGTTGCTTTCCCTGTGGCTTCTGGGGTTAGCAGCAGAGTTATTGTTACGACGGCCACATGCTCCACAGCAACTAAATGCAGCGGTCTTGATGGCCATGTCTATGTAATGAGAACTCTTGATGGCAAAGACTCAAGAGAACTGTTCTTCCAGACAGCTTCACTGCAGTTGCCACCACAAGCCGATGATATGGAGCTGGGTTCACAAGTAATAGAGAAATGCGATGGTTTACCTCTTGCTCTTGTTACCACAGCCGGGGTGTTGTCCGGGAATCCCACAAAGGAACAATGGGCAGATCTGGGCAAACACCTTGCAGAATATATGGAGCACGAAGATGAATTAGTAAGTATGCAGCGTGTGCTGGACCGTAGCTACACCAGCCTAGGTAGCCAAGAAATCAAGATCTGCTTGCTATACCTAGGTATTTACCCAAGTGGCAATCCAATCAGGACAGGAAGCCTGTTAAGGAAATGGCTAGCTGAAGGGTTCATCAAAGCCAATGATACTATGTTCAGTCCCCCTGAGGTCGCTGTTCGCAATTTCAATGAGCTAGTCAACCAAAGTATCATTCGGCCTATTGTTGATGTTAGCAGCAGCAGTGGCAGCAACAGCGCAGTGTTGAAGACATGCCAAACTCACGGCATGATTCTCGAGTTCATCCTGCGCAAGTCCATGTGTCAGGAATTTGTTACCTTGATATATGGTAAAGACAAGCCAAACTCACGGCTTTCCAAAAGTAAGAGTAAAGTCCGTTGGCTTTCTGTCCAGAATAATGCAAGGTGCAAAATTGATCAAAAGGATCTACCTCTTATCCGGTCCCTGACAATCTTCGGTGAGGCCCACAATTCATTGTTGGACTTTTCCAAGTATAAGCTGATGAAAGTTTTGGATCTAGAAGAGTGCGGGGTTGAGATCGGGGACAGCCATCTCAAGGACATATGCAGCAACCTGGTGTTGCTCAGGTACCTAAGCCTCGGGGCCGCTGTTAAGGTTCCAGCGCTTCCAAAAGAAATCGCGATGCTTAGGTCGTTGGAGACACTGGATGTAAGAAGAACAAAGATAGAGATTCTCGCCGGACAAGTCATGGAGCTGCCATGTTTAGTTCATCTGTTTGGGAAGTTGAAGCTCCAAGGTAATGGTATAGTAGACCGGCAAAAAGGTAAGCCACAGACTTGGTTGCTATCGAAAACACAAACCGGGAGGGATAATGGTATCGGAGACAGGAAATTGAAAGAGATACAGACTTGGTTGTCAGAGAAAAGCAAACTGGAGACGCTAGCAGGTTTTGTTGTGGACAAGAGCCATGAAATGCCACAACTCATTGAGCATATGGAGCACCTGACGAAGGTGAAAATATGGTGCGAGTCCACCCCAGATAACGACAAGATAGAACATCTCAGAAAGGCCATCAAGTCGTTCATGGAGAGAGGCACCATGGAGAATCCTCTTTCACTCTCACTGAACTTCAACACTGAATGGCAGAAAGAACTGCTATATTTCAAGCTGAGCAATGACGGATCCTGCTACCTTAGATCGCTCAAGCTAAAAGGGAACAAAATATGCAGCACCCTGCCTTTTTTTCTTACCATGCTTGGTGGTCTCACTAAGCTGTGCCTGTCATTCCCTGGCCATAACCTGAGCAGTGAATTTCTTGCTGCCCTGATCAAAGTGCCCCTCCTGGAGTACCTGAAGGTGGTTGCAACTGAACTGGGAAAGCTAGTCTTGGGAGAAAAGCTGCGACATCTATGCATCGTGACGAATGTCATGACTGGGCAGGAAGTCCAAGAGGGAGCTGTGCCGTGCCTGGAGTCGCTCTGGCTGCTGTGTAAGGATCTCAAAGGGTTTAGCGGCACTAGGATCCAGTCCCTGCCACTTCTTAGGGAGGTCGCTCTCCATAACGGACTGAGCTACCATTCGAAGCAGGACTGGAAAAGAGAAGCGAAGGACCACCGCAGACGTCCCAAGGTTTTATTTGCCAAGACGAAACGTATAAAAGGTAAGCCTGCTGTGGAAATTACATTTGTGGCACCATCTACAGATACCACGGCAAAAGGTGATTCTTTGCCGGCCAATGACAGTCGTACTGAAGAGTCTGGTAAGCACGTCTTGTATGTGCAACCTATTTTGCTCGGTTGGCTTGTTTTAATTTTGAGGTGCGTTGAGTTATACTATATACAATTTCACTTCACACGCGCATGTGACATTTTCTATGTTTTAATACACAGTACCAGATACCACGGCAAAAGGTGATTCTTTGCCGGCCAATGACAGTCGTGCTGAAGAGTCTGGTAAGCACGTCTTGTATGTGCAACCTATTTTGCTCGGTTGGCTTGTTTTAATTTTGAGGTGTGTTGAGTTATACTATATACAATTTCACTTCACACGCGCATGTGACATTTTCTATGTTTTAATACGCGGTACCAGATGTTACTTCTGAGATTGCGAGTGAGCCAGCTACTACCAACGATCATGTGCTGTCCATCAAGATGAATCACTGCGCCATTGCTAATGTACCCAACCAAAATCATGGTGAATTGGTGAAGCCTCCTTGGATGGAAAATGGCATACAGGGTCCTACAAAAAATAAAAATGACACTCAGGTTCCTGCAAAAAAATGAAGATGACACACGGGTAATTTAAACAATCCAAGCGTCCGTAGAACACCATACCGAACTAATTGTTTTGTTCTCCAAAGTTGTACTCATGTGGTATTTTGTGATTTGTTTTGCAGGGACGTCGTATTATTGATCCAGTGAGCCATGAGATTACAGAGATGCTGAACATGGTGGATGAGCATGGAGCTCACTACAATAGTGACGTGTTTTACTATGTTTCAAAACTTTTTTAGAAAAATGGAATTCGTGATGTATTCAATTGTTAAATAATGCAAAGGCTGAAGCGAGGCCTAGTTGGATCAAGAAAACATGGCAGAGGAACGAGTGGAAATGAAAACCAGATAGCAGCTTATGATGTGCTATTTTCTTTGAATCAAATTATTCCATTTCAGATATGTTATTTGCTTTGAACCTAACTTGGTCTCAACTGGTACTATTTTCAGGAACCTATTGTTTGCTCCCTAGTTTATATTCTCATGAACCTATTATTTTCGCCCAAAATGTATTTTCATGAACCTATTATTCGATCTCAACTTGTATTTGTACAAACCTATTATTCACTCTGATCTTGTATAGTCACTAGCGGGTGCCAGGGTGGCCCTCACAAATGCGACATCATCATCTTTAGTGTATCATAAGTGATTGCACAATTTGAGAGATAGCTTCTCATACCTCCTTTGTGAAGTTTGACGTTAGAATGGTATTCGATCATCATTAATACGACTCTAAACTTAATAAAAATGTTGGAACCAGTGCCCCAATTTTTTTTTTGTAGTATTTAGAAATATAGACCTTCATATTTGTCTAGCCCACTATCGTCCCGTCATCTTGTTCTAATTGAAAAATATGTTTCTTTCTATGTTTTCATTAGCAATGAGATGAAAGTATCTTCTATTATTTCCCCCTTCTTGAATATGCTTAAATTTCACACGTTGAGCCTATTTGACCTCCTCATCATGTCTTTGTTTAGCAATGCATTGATCCACCTCCTTCTTAGCATCCCTTTCAGCCACACTTAGAGGTGTTGTTGCAGTTTTAATATCCAAACTCATCAATTATGAGAAGGACACTAGTAGGAAAAAGTCTATAGGGGTCACGTTGAGCGCTGTCGGTAAGACGTTACGTGCAGCGTACACCCACAAACAGAGCGATGTCAATAATCTTTGGGACCACATTGGTACCTCGCTGCAATTTAATGGCATCGTGCAATTTAATGTGCGCGTTGCCACATTGGTACCTCGCTGCAATTTCCCAAACAACGCGGTGCAAGAAGGATAGAATATTATAGGAGGAGTAATTTCTCTGATCATATATAGGGATCCGCTCCATTCGATCTCGTGTGGTTGATAATGTGAGCACTTGGTAAACAAAGCACACGATACAAAAGCCACATATATGAATTGTTGTCTCCTAACTGGTCTATTTTCGTAGAGAAAACAATAACGTATTATTCAGAGTTCCACCGTACCAAAAAGCAATATTAAGGATTTTGAACACAAGGAGCATAACACAAATACCAGAAATCAGTTTCATGGCATCAACAATGTCAACCGGGAGGAGCATAGAACCAAATCAGGGTCCCTAGAGGAAGTCAATCCAAACATATTTGGAAGATAAAAAACAAAAGTCAATGCAAGAAATTTAATGAAGTTTGCAACCGAAGGCCACATATATAGATAATACATAATGGAAAATCGATGTCAATACGTAATAAAACAAAGCATAACTATGATACTTCAAACAAGAAAGACACACCTAACACGGGCACAAGTAATTTGAAGGTGACAACATGTTGGTTACGCAAAGAAAAAATTTGAGGGGGGGGGGGGGGGGGGGGATACCCTCCCCCCTAGGGAAAATGGAAAAGAAAACAAACATATACCATAGATCTCAGGCAGCAACATTATAGATGGTGCGAAGCCCGAACACATGAAGACTTTCAAGAGGAACCCGAACACATGAACACACATACACACTTGAGGTGAGGATCAACTCAACTCACAAACATGAACACTCGAAGGCAGCAGAGGAACTATCAAATCTTTCGATGATCGAATAGGAGGGCACGAGGGAGCTTGCGAAGATGGAGGTTGGGAAGCTCTGCTTCATGGGGCCAGTGGTGAACTTGACCTCGTCGCCCTTGACCTGCACCGACGTGAGCCAAAGTACAACGAACTTGACATGCACCCCCGTCAGGGCGGTGATGCTCCCGCTGGCGATGATGCTGGACACGAGATCGTTGTAACAAACAATGTCCCCTCCCGCCTTCACGTCACAGGAGGACATAAGGGTGACCGTGAAGTGGCCACCCGCTGCCAACATGTAGGAGATGCGCCCATGGGGAGGCTGACGCGCGGGTTGTGGTAGCTCGCGAGCACACCTAGTAGACAAAAAACAAATTAAAAATCAATGCAAGAAATTTAATGAAGTTTGCAACCAAGGCCAAAATTTATAGATAAACATATGGGAAAATCGATGTCAATATGTAATAAAACAAAGCACAACCATGATACTTCAAAAAACAAAGACACACACCTAACACGGGAGCACAACTAATTCGGAGGTCGCAACAAGTTGGTTAAGAAAATCTATTTGAGGGGGCCCTCTCCCCTCTCCCCCGCTCCCAGGGGACATGTCAAAGAAAACGAACATACATCATATATCTACGCGCACAACTTTTCTTTTCAGAAATTTTAAATACTTAGAAGCTGTTTTTTTCAAAACAGGAACATATGCACCCCATTAAATGCTACTTTCCCGATTAGTGGTATGTAATAGTAGGATAGTAGCTGTGAGGGCACTTTAGGTATTCCACCTTTAGTGACATCTAGTAGTTGTCTAGGTCTTTATAAGGCCATCTTGTATCCTGAGATCAAACCAAGAAATGAAACCCTAATTTTATCAATTTATTTCTTGCAATATATCTTTTCTTTATCCAGAAGTTTACCTAGTTTATCTACCGAATCATCTCAAATCCTACTTCTTCGAGACCCTCTTCATGTCAGATCCATCGGAGTCCTGACACGCCGTGCAGACTTTTCCTGAAGGCGCCCTATGGGCTGTGGCAGCATCAAGGGGAGGGCACATGAGATGAGGTACTGCTGGCTGTTAAGTTGGGCACCCTATTAGCGCTCCTTGAGCGGCACAAGAGTGAGAGGAAGTCGCGTTGTAGGCCTATAGGTGTTATATGATTTTCATGGCAATGTGGTATTTAGCTAATCTACAGAATATGATGAATCTGTCCGAACTAACCTGGTGTGGTAGATGTTCATGTTTTTTTTTTACAAACTTAAGATAGTTTGACTCAGGTCAAACCTAAAACTTGAATTATTTTGGAACGAACGAGTACCTCACATACCATGCGTTCAAAAAAAAAAGAGAGGCTCAAACCACATCCAAGAAACATAAAAGATATACTAGTACCCAAACAAGGCTGGCACGTGTTTTGTACTCCAATCGTCGTCATCATCATCTAACCAATACCCATATGGCCATATCCGACGGACCTAGTCTAATGCACGACTGCAACCTGCATATCTCCTCACCAATCCGTAGCTCCACCGCCAACCAGCCCTATAATTTAGAGCCTCCCATCAGACTTTGCTGCTGCCTGAGCTCATATACAGGATTCCATCCAACGAGCACAACTGGCGCTGCTGCCTAGCTCGACCGACGCCTTCAGTCCGGTGCGGTGCCAGCTTGTGATGCTTCAGTTCTCTGAACACAGGACGAGCTTCACATGGTCCCCGGCCATCACGTTCTCCCATCTTGCACAACAGATGAGAATCATACATGCTCTAAACAACAAGATTGATCAACAGATAAACTTTCCTGATTCAGCAAACATACTAGTACCAGATACTTCGACATTCAGGGACAACAAATACACATAGTGAAGGCACTGCCGGTTACCCTTCTTCAATTATAAGGCATGACGTCTGTACATTCGTAAACCAGAAATAGAAACCAGGTGCTGGAGCTACAAGGTTGAGTTATATTAATAATGCTACTACCACGTCTAAAGAGCAGGAACACTCCAAGCAACTACTAGGTTGGCCGAGTTAATCGGTCTACTAACAACAAAGTGGCAGTTGACTAAATGTAATGAGACGCTTACTTCGAGAGAGGAAGGCCGACGCTTCCTTATTCGAAAACACGGTGCCGCACGAGTCTCCACCCACGGCTGCCAGCTCTATGTCGGAGCAGCTCAAATCGCTCCCATCCGTCACAACGCTAGGGGGAGAATGGTCCTCTGCTGCTGGTATCGTGTTGCCACCATCAGTGCCTTCACGCCCATTTCCGTTATGGCTCATTGGCTGCGTCGCCTCGAGTACTGGATGGGAGCCCTGCAAACGCTTACCGCCGCTGTCTTCGATCGCGACGCTGATGGATCCTATCAGCAATTGAGTGTTCTTGTCCGGGTTCAGAGGCATCTCGTGGCTGCCATCTGCATCTGACTCGGCTTTTGGACGCCGTTCTTCGGTATCGGTTCGCACTTTCCATGTCCAGGTTTTGCTTCTGCTTGACACAGCGTTGGCGTTTGGATCCCTCTGACGTGTATGCCTTACTGACGATGGATGCTTCGACGTGGCCGCGGAACCTGAGGCAATGCCAGTTTGGGGAATGTTTTCTAGTTTGTCGAGGTTACTTATTGATACGGTTCGTTCCCTGAACACACCACCTGCATCCATTTCAAGTCCAGAATCACAAATGGTCTCTTCTCCACTGAAAGTGTTGTGGTCTGAAGGCATTGGTGCTGGCAATCGAAGATACTCTTCTTGCTCATGGAGACCAGGACCAGAAACTGCCTCGAGGTTTTGGATCCCAGGAGAGCCTGATGCACCGTCAAGCATTTCAGATAACTGGACCATGGCATCCTCATCTTTGAGGTCTTTTGATCTCTGTTCCTTCTGTCTCAGCTTCTTCATCCGTTTCCTTTCCATGATTTCGGCTTGCCTTCAAGTTTTATACACAAGGATAGTTCAGATCTAGGTCTCATCAGAAAGTCGAGTAAAATGATGATGCATTTATCAGCAATAACCTGGCAAACTATTATTACAAGTGAATGACGTGAGGAAAATAACCTTTTATGTGCAGCATCCTCTTCCTCCACAAGCAACTTCTGGCATCTTAATGCTTCAGCAGCCTTATCAGTGGACCAAGCTTCGACCTGTTATTTCATTTACAGTCAACATTAAAATTGTAGGCACTCGTAGCTAAAGGGAGAATGCACTAACTCTCTTGCATAATGGTAACACACAGTCGTACCAGCTTCTGTTCAAGGATGTAGCTAGTGCATGCGACAACGTTTTTCAACTCTGTCGCAACTTTTTCAGCCTCCCCGTCAAACAAATACTTCTGAATACAGGCAGCGTCCGCTGTGCTGGTACAGAGAAATGTATTCTCACTTGCTTCGTCGAGCATGCTAAATAGTTCGTTTGACGAGATAGGCAGTCTTGAAGCAGCTGTTTGAATAAGATCCTGTGGAGAGGGGGAAAATAAGCTTAGAGACCAATTGCAGATGGTAGAGCAAGTGACAAGTATGGTCGGAACCTTACCAGAAGTTCATTGCCAGCTCTGGCATACGCCAGCGGCAACGAAGCATACCCCGGCTTACACATCCACGACGACAATGCTGTTAAAATGGCTGAACCTTTGATGTGCTGAAGATGAATTTGTATTAATCATTACACGCTTCGAAAAACAAAGTGATACACAAAGTCATCTAGTCTGGAGAAACTAATCTATGATCATTACCTCTATCTCCACGTCGTCCAAGGACAAAATCATCCGGGCCTGATCCACCGTGAGCTGAAGAGCATGACAAATTTAGCAAGGAACGGGAAGACATTATTTTGGTTAAATAGGCTGTAGGCCACAATCTGTGGGCAAGTTGCTTTATTTGGCTAGATTCATCACGATAGAGCATAAGCAGGAAGATGGCAGAACATATATCTTACTTTGTCCCAGAATGCGGCAACGTGGTCTCTGTTCTTGGGGAAATCCTACAAACCGTCAAAAATGGTGTCATGCCAATGTAGGTAGTAACATTGTCCCAGAATGTAACAAGGGTTAAATACAATAAAAGAAACTGAATGGAAACAAAAGGCAAACCTTGTCTATCTTGAGGGCTCGGCGATGCACGCGCGAGTGTCGGCGGAGCGCGAGGGAGGAGCAGAACTCTCTGGGGCACTTGGCGCACTTGACCAGCTGCATCTTGGGGGGGAGAGAACAGTGGCCACCCCGGGAGATCTGCAACGAACAGACTCGAAATGAGATCGACCAGCATCGGTGCATCGTGATGGACGACCGAAGCTAGCTACCAGCAGAGGAACACGTACATTTCTCGGTCTCCCCGTTGGCCTTGGCGGCGGCCTGGGCGAGCGCGACGACGGCGTCCGGGATCTTGAGCGGCTGGATCTGCCCGGCTGCGGCCATGGCGTGTCTTGGATCCGGAGTTCCTTGGGGGGGGGGGGGGGGGGGAACGGCGGTATTGGACCTGTCGCCGGACGACGACGGAAACCAGCGGCAGGGAAGCGGTGAGGTGAGACGGCGACGGCGGAATTGGGAAATGACAGGAGACGAAGAGGAGAGAGCACGATGACGACAAAATGTCACTAGGCTTTTTCCTCTTTCTTTGTTTCATGTTGGTACAAATATTTTGGGTAGGCCAAAATGAGAGAAAAAATCCAGTGATCCTGTTATTTAAAAAAAAGTCGAAAATCGTATTTTGAAGGTTTAAAAAATTCTAAAAACAAATTTCCTGGATACGTATAAATGTTATCTACATATATCCATAGTTTTGCTCATAATACGTTACACAGAAATTACAAAATTATGGCTCTTAGAAAGGTGAAACAAAAAATCATTTTACTTGATACATTTGAGTTTTGTGTGCAGAGCATGTATGAAAAGTTATTTCGCTAACAATTCGGACGTACATAGAGACTTGTATATGTATTTTTATGCTTTAACTCAGAATTATTTGAGACATAGAAATAAATTTTTTGATTTAAAAAAAAGGGAGCACTGGAACTTGGGAGTTACAAGTGTTTTTGGGGACAAAATAGCATACCAAAACATTTTATATTTTAGGAAAGAGTATATTGCACATTTGTAACCCACATTTTTTGAGATCTAAAAACCTTTGAAGATTTAGATACTCATAGATATGCATGAAAATTTTAGTATACAATCTGACTTTTCTTTACTAGAGTTATGAAATTCTATCCATGCTAAAGATAAAAGAATATGTCATCATCGGCTAAGTTCACTATAGGAACATAATTTGTACTAGAAGCATGTATAATGTTTGATAAGACAATTATACATTAAACCCACCACATAGTACAGATATGGCAATAAAATATAATAAAAATGGGTTATTTTCTAGATTCTCTAGGAACAAGATGTCCCTAAATATGTTATGAGAGATATTGTTGCTAATAGATGAAAGCTAAGTGAGGGACATCATATTTTTTTCTTTTCTCTTCATCCAACTCACTAATCATCCTACGTGGCATTGTCAAGAGAAGACCATTGTACATGCGCTAAGCCATCGGGTCTTAACGAGATTGTCAATGATGAGCTTAATTACTTCACCGTCGTAATGTCACCAACGTCACACATCTTCTTTTTGTTGTTAGATTCAATGCATGGAATACAACCTCTTTTGAATTTTAACACACATCAAAGAACTTAATCGAGAAATAGATGGATCATTACGGTACCAACGCAATAGATGAATCACCAATTGATTGCATGGAGTGGTGAGAGGATATGGGTTCAATCCGTTTGCGATCACAGAGTTGAAGAGATGATTCCCTAGAAGACAATAACAACTCTTCATACAACCTCTTATGACAGTAAAAACGCAGCCCGGTACCTTGCCCAAGGATCACTCCAAGCACAACTGGCTGGCTCCATTGACGGCCCCTCATGGGAGACCGATGAGAGGCAGTACGACTCCATGCTGAAAACTGTTGATGAACCCTTATTTTTGGGCTAGCTGCTCCGTAATGACTTGCTCGTCAGTGGAGCGTCAACAGACACCCAAGATTAGTATTTATGATTAGATTTTGTATGGAATAAGTTATGTATTAATAGAGTAACTATTGGTGAATGACTCACTTTAATGAAACTTAACATGCAAGATATTTCGAAGAGGGAGCCATGCATGATTTGTGGGAAGATGAGTCGACCTCCTCACTTGCTGCCCTCCTTTATTCAGCAGTCTCGATCAATACATTGGGATTTGTAGATTCGTTATACTCATTCCTAGCATCGACCCCCTTACATCGACATACATGAATCTCTTGGATAGAGATTCTTCACATATAGGTTCTGAAGATAACAAGGAATCTTAGCTATCTGTACACTAAACCGAATGATGTGGGGATGGTAATAACGAACTAAAAAGGTCACACTCGAAATGTTGTACTCTCGTAGGACGATTTATATCGGGGCCTTCTCAACATAGTTAAGGCTAGCATTGTTTTAAGTACTCAAAATACGCCTTACAAAAAAGAGACAGGACAATTCTTTGACATCAATTATCGTACACCCTAATTTACATTATAAAATACAATTTCATGACAAACTTACTAATTAATATCATTTGATGTTATGGGGCAATTATTTCTTGGTAGATATGGTCAAAGTTAAAAATGTTTGACTGGTAATTATGAAAGCCATTTTTATTTGGATCTGAGGAAGTTGTATATGAGTGGATGAAGCACAAAGGATTTAGCAATTAATCCAATTTTTTACTACAAGTTTACCATGAATACATGAAAAATACTCAAATTAATCAATTGTGAAAAAATAGCAGATTGCTAATAAGACATATTTTCAACTGTTATTTGCTTATAGATATTGATGGGCTGAGAAACAATTGGAAGAATCCTTTCCTTATGAATTATGAGAGAAGAGGAACCAAAGGAGAGTAAATATGCAACCTCGACGTGTTCACCTTTGCTTTACTTTGAAGTCAAAGTCTGGCATATTTCTGATTGTTGATTACATATTAGCGGGAATCAACATCACTTTCAATACTCTCCTTCATTCAGCAGCCTCAATACTTCAGCGCGGTATATTCACTATAAAAGATTATTCCTATATCCATTATTGCGAGAATAACTTTAATTCAATTGGTACTACAAGCTAGGCACACAAGATTCTTCTCATCGGTACATTTATTCACACACCACATACATGCATGAATCTTTCGACAAAACAAAGGTTCTTCACATGAAGGATGCGAAGATAACAAGGAACCTTAGCTACGGGATGGTGACAAATCATGTGAGGGCTCAGTAACGAAATAAACCTGGCCCCTTCGTCATGTAGGTCTTGTAGGACAATATCACAATTTTGAAGGTGGTTAATGTGTTGTCGTCTTAACCAATAAAAATAAACTTTAAAAAATATATATAAAATGATAGGAGTAAACACTTTGACATCTAGTTTTTCACAAACAGATATATATACTTTCTAAAAAGCATATTTCATGGTGAACTTAGTACTAACCAATATTAGATATTTGGGCTATTTATCGAATTGCCCTCAGAGGCCTTCATCTACTCAGTTTTGCCCCTAGCTGCGAATGGTGCTCACTTTTGCCCTTTCTTCTGCGCAGCTACTATGACGAGGCCAAACAGCCAGTCTGAAGTCCATTCCGTTAACTTTTGACGAGTGGGACCGACATGTCATATATTTGATAATTTCAGATAACATTTTTTTAAATGTTTAAATTTCAGACAGGGGACCCACATGTCAGAGATTTAATCTTTTCATAAAAGAATTTTCAGAAAAAAATGAAGGAGTATGATGTCGTGATGACATCATCAATGGACGATCTTCTCCTTCCTCACGCCCTCGACGATTCTGGCAGCCCCTGCTCGAACAAGTGCCACAGAGAGCTCCGAGTATTTCTCCTCTTTCTCTACGCTGAAGAACGAGAGCTGGGATGGACGGAGACGTCGGGATCGATGCCATCTTCTTCGCCTCTGTCCGCCGGCCGCCATGGTCGATTCGCCTCCGTGTGACCTCCCCCGAGCTTGAAGTCCACCTATCGTGCTCAGGGTGAGCATGTGGTCCTCCCCGACCTCTTCTCCATGTTCCTTCTGGTGTCGTTCGTCGTCGCGCCGCCGCCGCTGCCAAACGCCGTTCTCTGCCGCCGCCAAACGCCATCGTTGTGTCAACTCCGGTGACCATTACCGAGCGGCGCTTCCACCTTTTGGTTTAGCGCATTGAACGCGACTGCTAGCGCGTCGCTGCTCGCGCTGGATCGACGAGCGCCGTCGGCTGACCATGGACGCGGGGATGAAAAAAGAAGCTATTACAAAAAAAACCCTGGAGTTTCTGGACTGGATGATTTTACAGGAAAATCCTGGAGTTTAAGAAATGGGGTGGGTTTTCACAGTTTTGTCCTCGACGGGGTTATGGGAGAGTCAACTGGGTTATGTGGTCAACGGGGTTATTAGGGTTATGTTAGGGTATGGCCTAAACCATAGCATTCCTTATCGAAATGAGCTAAAATTTTGCACACACATGTAAAATGCAATTTCAGACAACATTGACGTAGGTACAAAGATGGGTTTTTTGGCACTAAAAACCCATTTTTCATTTTTTCTAGTGCTAAAAGTGCCTTTTTTTGTAAAGCAACTACCAAAACGACTCCCTGAAAGCAGAATACCCCAAGGTATAAAAAATAATTTACCACTTTATAAGTACATATGACCCTGGTTTTGAATATAAAAACATTCCTAGGTATTTCTTATATTTCATAGAAGTGCCTGCCGATTTCGTTGGAAGTGGGTCCAATTTGAACTACAATTGTCAAAAATTTTGCTCGTTTTTTTTTTGCAAAAATCACTTTTAAATCTACAATATGTACTTTCTTTAGAGATCTTTGGTGCTTTTTGTTGGAAGTAGGTATGGTTAGGATTAGGTTCGGGTTAGGGTTTACGGTCACGGTTTAGGGCTAGGGTTAGGCACAACTAATTAAACAAAAATCAAAAAAAGGAAAACCTTCGCGTGGCGTCCTCTTATGTGACCTACAACCTATATAAAATAATAAACATGGGTTATGAAAGTGTTTGCAAAAAAGCCTTCTCAAAAATGCGCTACGAGGTACAAAGATGTATGACTTTCGACTCAAATGAGGTAGGTCATGGCTTTAACCATGACATAGTTTGTCAAAATGAGGCCATATTTCGCACACTCGTGTATATTGGATGTAGAATGGCGTTGAAGAAGAGATTTTTATTTTCTTTATAGCAAAAATCCATTTTCCATTTTCCAAGTGTCAAAAATGGCTAGGGCTAGGGTTAGGCACAACTAATTCAAAAAAATGGGAAAACTTCCCGTGGCGTCCTCTTATGTGACCTACCACGAAGCAAAAAATAACAAGCGTGGGTTATGGAAGCTTTTGTGAAATATGTGAACCAAGTGGCGTCCTCTTAAACCCACTTATCTACCTAAATAGTGAACTCAGTGGGTAACAATAAGTAAAAAAAATAACAAATGACATCTTCTAGAAGCCCTCTACCTAGTTGACAAGGTTTCACCTTCTGAAAAATTCATGTACCAACTCCAACATGGCAATGCCATTTGGATCAGAAGTGTTTTTCACAGAATCTCAATTGAGCAAGTTCCTAACTAGCTAAACCTTACAACTAGAAAGTTGTAGCCCATCAAATGGCGCACAGGCATATAATTATTTCTTCCAAATTCGCTGGGAATCGATCGGAACGCGCTGATGTCGACATGGCCATGTCCAGAGGGGTGCCCACAAAGTGTTCGACAGAAGTACGACGGCGCCGCCCCTCGTGGTCGTCGGAGAAGCCCTCCATAGCGCGTCAAACTGGCCATTTAGTACCAGTGGCTTACGTTGAACACGATAGAGCGGAGGAAGAGGTCGTGGGAGGTTGGACGGAGGCGAATCTAGCATGGCGGCGTTCGGCCAAAAGCGAGGAAGACGGTGTCAATCCCGACGTTTCAGTCCATCCCAGCTCGTTTCCTTAAACGTGGAGGAAGAGGAGGACTAAGCGGAGCTCAAAGTGGCACTAGTTCTAGCTGGGGCGGTCGAAATCATGTCGTCCCCTTCAACTCCGGCCGCCGTGCTCCGCGGAGGAATTCCTCGCTGTCCAAGCTTCCCCGAGCTATCTGGACATCACTACGTGCTCCTGGTGAGCTACGGGTCCTCCATGACTCCTCCTCCCTCTCCTTCGTTTCCCCGTTTGCCTTGTTGTCGCGAGCCTCCGTTCTCCGCCGCGGGAGCTCGTGGCCACTGATGCTCCGGCGACCATTGGGTCGCGGCGCCGCCTCCTTTTGGTTCCACACGACCATGCACGTCTTCCGCGCGTACTCGCGCTGGTCCGCGCACCTCCTACCTCGATTCCTTGACCGACAGATGATCACCTCCATTGATGACGGCATGGTGACGCCCTCCTCTCCTTTTGTTTTTCTGGGTCCCACAAGTTGACTTGACGGAGACGGCAGTCACGAACAAGTTCTTGCGCATGGATTAGGGGCAAAACTGAGCACCATTTGCAACTGAGGGCAAAAGTGAGTACATGGAGACAACTCAGGGCACCCTGATAATTAACCCTAGATATTTTGGATGAAGCACAAAAGATTCGGTAGTTAATCAACATGTGTTAAGTGATACCGTGATGAGACTAAGATGGATCTGAAGTGAAGAACAAATTTAAAAATCCCTCCGATTAACAGGTTGTTGCTAAGATATATCTACATGATGTTATGGAATTGGGGACACTATAGTATTTAAGTAAGTGCCCTAGTTTTGTTTTAATTAGCTTTACATAGCGTATTGTCGATTTTATGTAGTAATTGGCTGGAGAAACAATTTTCTCACAGCTGGAACGTAGGAGGAGAACAAATTAAGATTGTAACCATCATATGTTTATATTTGAGGCCAAAGTCTGATATTCTACTTGTTGGATTCTTCTTCATTTTTTCTGCGAGGAATAATTGTTAGATTCCATTGGGATAGGCATAACTAACCGACTGATTTGGGATGCTCACCCATGGTATAAATGGGTGGGCTTGGACACTATCAAGATAAAGTATCAAGCGGTAGCTACACACACTAGCTCTGATTGGGTCGATCGAGTAGATAGCAAGAGAGATCTTGATCTCGATCGAATGGCAGTAAGTGCATAAGCGTCCTTACTCTTATTCTTATGATACACACAACTTATTCTTGATCTTGCTTGTAGATGCATATATGATGTTTTATGCTCCAGGGATGCCACTTATTCTTGATTATTCATCTTTGCTTATGTGCATATGTATATGTAAATAAATATAGGATTCAGTGAAGGTTGGTCCATGGGGTGCACCCAGCGGGAAGCCTTGCGACATCAACAGCTACAGCAGCCCCCAGCGCCTTGTGAGCATCAGCATCTGCAGCAACGAGACCCCCGGAGGCTGCATCAATGGCTTCTCCTTCACCTACGTCGACCAGACCGGCAATGCCATCTCGTCCGGCACATGGGGCACCAACTTCATCGGATGCATCACCACTGTATGTATTCTCTGTCCAGACATGTTACTAGCTACATGAATGTGATGTCTACCTGGTATAAGATTGATATTAATATATCATTTGTAATAAAACTGTCATACAGATTAAGATGAATCCCGGCGAGCATGTGAACCATGTGAGCGGCACAGCCAACAACAAAGGGGTGACATCGCTGAAGCTGGGCACCAACCAGACAGAGCATGGCACGTACGGGTGGCCGGCTGGGCCTGAGTTCAGCGTGCCGCTGCGGCAGGGAAAGAGTGAGGTGGTGGCCTTCTTCGGCCACTCCGGCGACACCCTCAAGGCGTTGGGCGTGTATGTGCCGGGAAAGAAGGAGTCACCGGTCAAGGTGGGACCTTGGGGCGGGCACGCTGGCTCCTCCAGGGACCTCCTGGGGAGCAACATGCCCGAGCGGCTGCAGAGCGTCGCCATCCGCAGCAGCGAGAGGTCCGGGGGACGCATCTACGGCTTCTCCTACACCTACCTCGACAAGAACGGGCAGTGCATCCATGTCGGGCCCTGGGGGTCCAAGACTAAAGGGCAGAAGCGTGAGTTCTCCATGAACGAAGACAACTACATCAACTTCATCAGCGGCACCCACGATGAATACGGCATCACCTCGCTCAAGTTCGTCAATTCGGAAGAAGAAGTTTACGGCCCATTTGGGTGCCCCGCAGGAGTTGCTTTCAGCGTGCCACTGCCAGAAAATGGCGCCGCTGTCAGCTTCTTTGGCCGCTCCGGTGCCGATGGCCTTATCGGCTTCGGCGCCTACGTGGCACCACAAGACGACTAGCTTGACCTTATGTACCTACATAACCACCGAAGCTTGGTAAGGAAAACCAGCTGCTAATATGTACGTGGTGAATAATGAAGAATGACGGGGATCCAAGAAGCATGCAGCTGCGTGGGCATGCAATATATATTGTATGGGTTTTCTACATATACTGCATGTACTCTCTCCATTTCAGATTATTACGTGGACAAGAGATTTGCAACGAGATTAAGATGTGCAATGCAACACGTATGTTGGTTTACGACAGTTTCATAGTCACGAATAGCGACTTCGTGGCTTATCGCGGCTAGCGGTGAAGAGTTCGGTTTTTCCCATGACGGGTCCATCCGATGCCCGTCCGTTCCTGAAAATGGATGACCAAAGGGCCTAAATGTCTCCAATCTCTATGGCTTGCCATCATAAACTACTTTTCGTGCTAAAAAATACACTCCCATACGCAAACCGTCACAGGTCACTGGGCTTGTCGACAGTCGACACATATGAACCACCCATTTTGAGATCCATTTAAACGCACATGTCCGTCTGACCTCAATGTTAGACCTGAAGCCATTTTTTTGCACATGAGTCCAAGAGATGTCACAAATAAACCCACATGTCAAGCAATACAACCTGTATTACCCACGCCTAGTGGTGCGGAATGAAAATTCAGCGCACCTGCTCTTGCGGAACATTACGGTGGAGGAGATTTTCTTGGCAGCGGCTAAGAGATAGCCACCAAATCTTCCCAAAAGTACGACACAAAACCATAGGAAAAACCGGAGCTATTTATCCGGTAGACTACTACTCACAAGTTTTAGCTCTTCCGTGGCCTTTTATAAGGAGTATTAGTTTTTTCAAAGTTAAAATTTTCATTTTTTTACCATGTTTGTTGAAGAATTATCAACTTTTAGAATAAAAATCAATATCATTAAACTTTTAGACTACTTTTTAATGCAACTTGATCAAAGATGGAAAAGTTTGACTTTGGAAAACTAATTTGCCTTAAAATTAAATAGAGGGAGTATTGCTAAATCTGACGGTTACTATTTCCAAGTCGCTTGGCAGCAGGATTTTCATATACAGTTTAGAGCTGGGCAGATGGAAATGCCACATGATGGAATTGTAACCCTTGGACACACAAAAGAAAGTGGCACACAAAATATCTCTTATAATTTTGGGTTGCTTAATTATTACCCGTGTCCTCATCGGGTACAATAGCTCATGTTGATTTAAGAAAAGTCATGAATAATGGAATACTGGCCACAAAAAACATCGACCTGGCTAGCTGCACTACACCATGGACCAAATGTGGGGCACATTTTCTGCCGGGAAAAGCCACTTACCGGTGAGAAAAAAAAGCAGTCGCATGTGAAATGCCTCAGATGTATGGACGTGCATGCGTTCCCTCAACCAATGGAAAAATAATAACCATGCGCATTAGATGTTTCAACGTATCGATGATATTGGCAAGAAAATGAAGAGTTCCATTTGAGTTTAACGCGGCGGGGGGGGGGGGGGGGGGGGGGGGGGGGGGGGGAGCAGAGATTAGACAACTCAACGTTAGGATATCTCACTGGTGGAGATTCCTCAAATAATAGAAATACCAATAATGCTAGACCTTGAGTCCAATCCAAATTAAATTAGAGTCACAATAGTGCAATTACGACTAGGGTATAGTTTTGTTTTCATATTGAGGTGAAAACCCCAGGCTAGGGTAAAGTAATTTATAGATTTAGTAAATAACAAAGCTTATACAAAGGCATTGCTCCTTTTATTATATTCCCTTCCCTACAGGATACAAGAAAAGATAATATTCCCTCTGATCCATATAAGTATCGCTGATTTAGTACAACTTTTTACTAAATTTTGTACTAAGACTTACTATGGATCGGACGGAGTGTGTAATATATGTCATATTAAGTATGTCTTAATGTGTTTTAGTTGTGCAGAACGAAGTTACTGCAAAAGAAAATGCTTTCAGAAAGTTCAAACCTAAAACAGGAGCGAGTGAGAGGGGATGTCGCGACAATATAGACTAATACCAGATTTTTTTATAGATCAACACGAGCAAACACCATAAAAATAAGTCGATCGAAAAAGCTCGACATGTTACGAGCAAGAAAATGACATGATGATGCCAACAAATGAAATGTTTTCGCAATGTCACATTAGTATGATGGAATAAAGGATGTAGAGAACGTACTGCACGTAAGGAGTAGTGTAATGACAATACCACCAATAATGAGGTGGGGGAGGAATGAGCAAACAGTACTAAGATTTTATCACGTGAAAGACTATCCAAAATGAAAACATGTGATCATGTGTTCCTGCTTTGCAACGGACTTCAAAGAGAGTCACAAGTACATGGCTTGTATAACGACCTGTCAAATGATAAAATTACTATAATATGGTAGGTAAAATATTTTCAAATTGACATTTTCAATTCAAGGTGCACGTCAGTATTTATTTACAAATATTAAGGAGATACTACACTTATTTACAGTTGCAACTTTGACGTTTGCCGTTAGTACTGAAGGCAGAGGTGGATGGAGATATGAAAAATTGCACATACGGCCGGGCCTTATATGTTTATGTTTAAAATATGTAGATTTGTCAACTAAAAACGTTAATATTTTACATAACGTATTTTTATGGATACGATAAATTATAATTTTATAGGAGACACATTTAGACGAATGATAGTGGTTTTACGGATGACCATATAAAAATAAATATTTACAAAACTTTATAAATTACAGCCCACGCAATTGCTCGGTATGTATTTGCTTGACCGTCTTGTTGCTGCTGACAAGATAAAGTGGCGCGGCCTACATGTAAGAAAAAGAGTTATTACCCTATTTGTTTCATATCTACTTAAAAAGAGTCAAACATGCGGCAAATTTATTCAACCTAAACGTAGCTGTCGTCAAATGCATTCGGTGGTAGTGACAGAAGTAACGGAGTCGCTTGAGTTAATGGCTTATTCCCAATTCAAGAAAAAACTAGTAGCACCGACCGAACATCGCAGCCGCAATCTGTCCAAAAATGACCTTTTCCAAAATGGTCAGCATCAAACAAATCCTTGCTATTGGAAATGATTTATCAATGAACCTGCTGACAGTTGGAAGGGTGAAATAAGAAGAGAGATTACTATAACCCGAAGAAGGCGCCGGAGAAGCATTCACGGTTGCGTTGTGCGGCGCGGGGTAGCCATTAACATACGCGCTGGAGGAGCCGTAGCTAAAAGTTTGAGCTGGGACTAAGCCGTGGTGCGTGCTAGCATCTCTGATGAACTCGAGGTCGGTGATGCAGTCGTTGATCCGTCCATTAACCGCATCTAGCTCGGTGGCCCTCCGGTCACGGGAGAAGACGCTGAACATGCTGCCGGTCTGGCATGACTCAATGATCACGAACGCCTCGTCGAGAGCCGCCTTAAGCTTGTGCAGCACACTCTCGCTGTCTCCATGTTGTTCGCGGCGGCGTAGGTGGAGTTGGGCAGGACGTTGGCCAGAGTGTTGGCGCGGTGGGCCAGGTGAAGGCACTTGCTCTTGTTCTGGTGCGCCGTGGACGCTGACCTTGTGATGTGTGCACCACCGTTAGGATAAAGCCCAGGGTCACCACTGGGACCACCATCTCAAGCTAGGTAACACAATTATTTCTTGGTTAGCAACAACTCAAGGGATGAGATGACGAGGTTGAGAGGTATATTACCTCGTGTTGCTCAACGGCGGAGGAAGTGGGTGGTCACCTTGCCGGCGAGGGGTAGTAACAAGCCTGCTTGATCGATATAGAAGCAAGTAAGTCGACGACTTTTTTTGAAACCTATGGCGGGGAGCTTCCGCATTGAATTATAGAAGGAGAGAATTGATCCAGTTAATCAGGGAAACCGGACCCAAAAACCATACAAAACACGGTTAACCGCACACTCTAACTCATGAAACATCATCCGTGTCTAAAACAAGGGAGCGTAAACCCAAGCTAACAGGTCACACCTCATATCCAACTAAAAAAACCTCTCCAAACACACACACAAACTCTCCACTAGAGATGCACCAAAGTGCACCCTCCCCACAGAAGAGCTCAAGCATTGCTCGCAACTAAAGCTCGAACAGCCTCCATCACACCTACGGTGTCACCAGTGTGTGCTGCTTCTCGTACATCTGCAAGAGAATTGCATCTACTCATCCAGGACCTCCTCTATGACTTTCCCTTTGGTTTGAGAGAAGAAGAGGGAAGATCGAGGAGGAACACCGACCTGTTTGCTTGAATCGGCCAGGACGCGTACGCGTACATGTAATTGCCGTGTCTAGGACAACGCAACTCGCTCGGTCGTCTCTCTAATAAATACAAATGAAAACGTGTCTAGGACAACGCAACTCGTTCGGTCGTCTCTCTAATAAATACAAATGGAAAACAAAGTCAGCTGCCTTACCGTTCATGTGTTCCTTTCAACCCCAACTAGAACAGTGGCCCTCGCGAATGCGAGGGTAAAATCTGAATATGTCTAAAGACTTGTGTATGGTTCTATCGAAAGATTTATTATGCGATTATAGTTAACATGGTTCCATAGTCACCATAAGTATTATGGTAAAGAAAATATTAACTGTGTATGAGCCCTCCTTAATCATATGGAATATTTTTTGTACATTGTGATAATAGATTAGTGCACACAATAATTATTCAATTTATGATGTATCTTATAGTTTAATTACTTTGGTGTGAGGTTATATCATGGAAATGCCTGGTCATCTTGAGTCAACAAAGCCTATATGTCATGTGGAAATAATTATTTTTCTCTGGTGGCGTTTATATATTATCAATAAGATTATTCATTCATGGTATATATAATAAAGATCCATTTTATAAATTGTCTCATTATGCTATGCACAATTAAGAAGCAAGATCAGTTCACTTGTTTTGATAGTAAGTTTCAGGAGATCAATAAGTTATATGAAGAACTATTGGTTGTGGTTTCGGTCTACCATGAGATTTTCTAGACCAATTCTCTATTTTTTTATGTTCATGACATGTGCTTTTGTAGGATAACAATTTTTTTGGGTTCATGACATGGGATTAGTATGACATGTGCTTATATATAAGAGATCAATAATTTATATGTAGGATAACTATGGTTTGTTCCGAACATGTATGATGATTAAATTTAATGGAGAAAATAACATTTAACACATGTCACTAATAATTTTATTGGATGTGGTATAAGCAATTACAGATTCAGATTACCTTTCAATGGAATAATAATGAATATTTTTTGCAAAGAGAATAAAGTAATCCTTGTTGGCAGCTAGGCAACCATATAGTGACAATTTTGGTTTTATCTTCTCATAAAAATTCATTTCCTCGGTACTCCCCATTTTGAAATATTAATATTCTTTGTGCATTTTAAATATATCACATTTTAGATGGAAACACCGTCCACAAGATTTAATGTTGAACGTTTTATAAGCATATTATAAATGATAAAAGATCCATAATTTAACTATGTGCAGATATTAAATATTACTCCTCTGATCCATTATAAATGTCGTAGTACTCACCCTTGTTCAAAAGTGCGACACTTATTTTGGACTTGTGGGAGTACTATTTTCTTAATATTTGTAATATTCTACAATATGATATGTATTGAAATCAAGGTAGTCATATTTTTATGTGTTTACTTTAATTTACATCATTCCCGAGTTCCTTCCTCCATTGGAGTCTTTCATTTTACATCCTCGTTCAATGTATTGTTGTATTATGTGACATCCATAACAACGCTCACATCTTAATTAACCGATACTTGCCAACATGAAAGTTTTCAATCCCAATAGCCCACTACCAAACTTTACGTTAGTCGGTCATCCTACACTTTTTAATTAGTAGCACACATCAATACTTTAGAAAAATGATAGTTCTCCGCGTATATCCTCAAACAATTTAAGGGATTATAGGCTATTGATCGAACTCCGCTGATTTTACCTAGAATATAAACAGCTATCCATGTTTGCATCTAAAGATATAAACGGTGAGACCCCTTGAGTGTACCACATCGATTTGAGCTTTTTCGGCCGTCCGATCCTTCGCGCATCGCATCTCCGCACCGTCCAACCCCGCCGGCTCCTGAAATCCCAATGAACAGGGATACACAATTTCGTGTCCCGTACCAACCTTATTGCACCCCACGCTCGCTGACATCCTACGTGGACGCACGCTGTAGCCACAGGTCCCACACGTCGGCCTCACGGTCCGTGTTTAATCGGTGTGGCAGAGAGGCGAAAGTGGAGGAGATTCGCAGCGCCTTCCTCCCATTGGCTGATTTTGTTGATTTATCGTTCTAGGTTTTAGGGTTTTCGTTGCGTGCTCGTCCGGGAGAGCGATCGTGCTACGTGCTTCCTCTCCCCGCTCCCTCGCTGACCGCGGGTCCCATCCTCTCCTTGGCCCACACGTCGGTTGCACGGGTGTTGCGTGGCAGATGTTTCCCTTCCTTTCGTCACTGCTGCGTATTTTCTACAGTACATTGTGTATTTTCTACAGTATGCCAGGGCAGGTTGGGTATTTTGCATCGTCGGCACTGTGGGTGCTGTCAGGTGGCAGGGCAGCCCAACTTCGGTGCGCTAACATGGCGTCTCCCCATTGGTCGGCGCGTACATTCACTGTGTGCTGTGGCAGGGCAGCCCAACTTCGGGTGCGCTGACGCATCGGTGGCAGGGCAGCCCAACTCCGGTGCACTGACATGGCGTTTCCATTGGTTCCGTGTACAAGTTACCGACGTATTTAGTTGGGCTGCATACACTGTGCGGTGTTGCAGGAGGTATATAGGTAGTGTTTTGGATCGGATCGGCACGGCAGCTCTCATTTTCCCCCTTTTCTTCTTCTTCGATGTCCTTGAACCATTATGCTTTCATCGATCTCTGCCCTGTGTTCCGATGGAATCCGTTTGATGTTTTTCCGGCCACGGTTGTTCCCATCGAAATCAGGTTGGGTTTTGTTGCCGTGTTTGACTCTCTTTTTTTGGTCGTCTTTTGTTTGTGTTGTTCACCGTCTGCTCGATCCGTGTTGTTGTATTGTTTGTTGCTTATGCGGTTTGTTTTTCTTTGTTTTATCGGTTTCTCATATCTCTTTCCTATTTGTTCTGTTTTTTGCAGGTAGCCGGCTTACTTTTTTGGGTTGCGTTGGAGGCTGGCCGGCTCTTGGTGGATGTTCATGTCTAATGAAGCGTGTTGTTCGTGTGTTGATTTAGTGGTATGTTTTATTCTTTGCTTGCTTGTTTCGTGTTTTTCTATTTAGATCAGTTTGGGTTTTGTTGCCGTGTTGGACTCTTTTTTTGGTCGTCTTTTGTTTGTGTTGTTCACCATCTGCTCGATCCGTGTTGTTGTATTATCTGTTGCTTATGCGGTTTCTTTTTCTTTGTTTTCTCGGTTTCTCATATCTCTTTCCTATTTGTTCTGTTTTTCATAGGTCGCCGGCTTACTTTTTTGGGTTGCGCTGGAGGCTGGCCGGCTCCCGGTCGATGTTCATGTTTGATGAAGCGTTTTGTTCATGTGCCGATTTAGCGGTGTGTTTTATTCGTTGCTTGCTTGCTTCGTGTTTTTCTATTTCTATGCATGTTTGTTTTCTTTTTGGACACGCGTTTTTTTGTTATTTGTTTTGCAGATTGGCCTCTTGCAAATTTTGTTTTATTTCCGTGCTTTTCTTGTCGTGATGTTCTTCCTATCGAGCGATATATCGGTGTCTTCTTTACTTTGTTTTTGGTGGGTTTTGCTCTCATGGTATTTTTCCTGTTTCATTTTTATGTTGCAGGTCGTCGTCTCGCTTGGTTCTTTCGTTTGGCTGGCTAGGCGCCATTCGCCATCTGCCGGTTAGTTTTTGGTAAGTTTTGTGCTCCGTAGTTCGCATGGCTGATCGATCGATGCTTGCTTTGGTTAGTTTGAAAGGTTTGTTCGCATTTTTTTTTCGGTGCTTGCTTTTCTTGGTTTTTCGAGGCGGCATCGTTTGTGGTTTTCATGTTTCCTTGTGTATGGCGGGGGGTTTATTTTGTTTTTGTTTTGCCTTTCTCTCCGCACAGCCACGCCGTATGGGGAACACAACAAAATTGGGCAGTCCGGGCACGCCGACTCTCCGGAGTCGGCCACAGGTTGTAGGAATTTCCCATTTTTTTTGCTTTGTGTTATTATTTGGGATTTGTTTTCTCTTTTTGTTTATTCTGTTGTTTGTAGGTGTGATGCATATAATGATTGTCTTACATCTGATTGTATAGATGAGCAACCGGATGATATTATTTTGGTACTGTACAAGGAAACAAGGTTGTCAGGATGGATGCGTGAAGTGCTTTGGTAACCCTGTGGTATGTATGTTAGGATATGATA
The DNA here is from genome assembly GCA_947311845.1 of Poa pratensis. Lineage (NCBI taxonomy): Eukaryota > Viridiplantae > Streptophyta > Magnoliopsida > Poales > Poaceae > Poa > Poa pratensis. The sequence continues at coordinate 495,783 of CAMZMU010000084.1, forward strand.
CGTCCATTTTGCATCACTATTTTATATCATAATTTACTGATATTCATTGATATATTTCATATTACGATGCATTACTTATGTTATTTTATCTTATTTTGCATGTTTGATGATTATTGAGGATTTAACTGCCAGAGTCAGATTTCAGCTGGAAAAAGCACCGTCAAGAGATTTTATATCTGGAACTCCAAAAATCACGAAAAGTATGCAGAAGTTCCTATTTTTCCAGATGATGGAAGCAGCCAAAAGGGGAGTTCGAGATGGGCCACGTGGGGCCCACGCCACCCTTGGGCGCAGGCAAGGAGGGGGCGCCGCCGAGGCCTGGTGTGGGCCCCTGGCCCACCTCGGACGACGCCCCTTCGCGTATATCTTCTCCATAACCCTAAATTTCACGGGGGTTCGTCCACGAAATATTCCTCCGCCTCCGCGGGACGGAAACCACAGAGAGAGAAAACTCTCCGGCAGGGAGAAATCTGCCGGGGAAATTCCCTCCCGGAGGTGGGAAATCATCACCATCGTCACCGTCATCACGCTGGACTTCATTGGGATCATCATCATCATCATCATCTCCACCGCCATCTTCATCATCCCCACCGCTCCACTCCGTTCCGCTGTAACATCTAGGGATGTACCTTGTTTAGTTCATAGGGGGAACTCTCCCGGTGTTAATTACTCCTTGTTGTTGATGCTATTGAGTTCCATCGGTGAATTGGAGTTCATGTCCAGATCGTTATTTACCATTATATCATCTCTGATCATGATCCATATGATGTCTTGTGAGTAGTTCGTTTAGTTCTTGAGGACATGGGAAAGTCTTGTTGTTAGTAGTGGAATTATGTTGAGTAATATTTAATGGTTTGATATTTAAGTTGTGGTGCTATTCTTCTAGGGGTGTCATATGAACATCGACTACATGATACTTCACCTTTATGGGCCTAGGGGAATGCATTGTGTAGTTATCTTGCTAATTGTGGGGTTGCTGGAGTGACAGAAACCTGAATCCCCGTTGGTAAGTTGGTGCACGAGGGAGTGTAGGATCTCAGAGTCCAAGGCTGTGGTTAGATTTATCGTAATTACTTTCTTGTAGTTGCGGATGCTTGCAAGGGGTATAATCACAAGTATGTATTAGTTCTAAGAAGGGCGGTGCATTAGCATAGGTTCACCCACACAACACTTATCAAAACAAAGATCAATCAACTGTATGAAACGAAAGCACTTGACGAAGTTCCCATGTGTCCTCAGGACCGTTTGGTCATCATAAGTAACACAAACGGCTTGTACTTTGCGCTAAAAAGGATTGGGCCATTCGCTGCAACTATTATTGCGCTCTTTTATCTACTCGTATTTTATTTATCTGCTATATCGAAAACCCCTAAAAACTTGTTTGTTAGTGTTTACAGTGAATCCTTGATAAAAACTACCTGCCAGCACCTTCTGCTCCTCGTTGGGTTCGACACTCTTATTTATCGAAAGTACTACGATACACCCCCTATACTTGTGGGTCATCAAGACTATTTTCTGGCGCCGTTGCCGGGGAGTGAAGCGCTATTGGTATTCCACCTGCCCATAGAGTTCCATTTAAAATACCTATGAAATTTGTTGAACGTGTTATGAATAACCGCTATGATGGAACTGTCCATCCTGGTAATCACTTGCTTTTTATACATGAATTATGCGAGTTATTCAAGTGTGCAGGTATTTCGATGGACAAAGTCAAGAAAAAATTATTTTCTCTATCACTGAAGGGTAGAGCTGCGGAATGGTATAATCTGCTGAAAAATGGCCGCTCGTTGAGCTGGGTCGAAATTGTGCCTCTCTTTTACTCCAGAGTTTATCCCCCTAGTGAGATCCATAAAGAAAGGAATTCTATATATAATTTTTGGCCTCATGATGGAGAAAGTATTGCCCAAGCTTGGGGGAGGCTGAAGTCATTAATGCTCAAATGTCCCATTCATGAGCTTCCGAGTAATATTGTTATCAATAACTTTTATGCAAGGCTTTCTCTTCATGATAAAGATTTATTGGATGCTTCCTGTTCTGGATCATTTACACGGAAGAAAGAGGAAGAAAGATGGGACCTTCTTGATCGTATTAAGGAAAATACTGAAGGATGGGAGAACGACAAAGGTAAAGAGTCAGGTATAAATTATGATTATGAATGCATTAAATATTTTATGGAGACTGATAGTTTTCGTAATTTTAGTGCTGTTTACGGTCTTGATTCTCAAATTATTGCAAACTGTTATAAGGCCTTTGCTATGTATCTTGATATTCCTAAACAAGGGTGGACTAAGTATCATGAACCTTATAAAGATAACATTAATTCTGCTCTTGTTAAAAACATTGAAGTTCATACTGTTGATCGCATTTTGCCAGAACCTTATATTGAAAAAATGCCTTTTCCTGTTAAAGTAAAAGAACATTCTGTTGTGGCTAGTGTGGTTAATAAAAGTGAAAAGAAAGCTAAAGAACCTGATGAACAAATAACTGTTGAACCTGTTTTAGCAATGGTCAAGGATCTTGTAACTGAAAATGTAGAAGGAGGACATATTATATATTGTGAAGAAGCTTCTAATATTGTTACACATCCTAAAAGAGCCAAGAAAACAGGTATTCCTGTGCTTTCAGTCAAAATAGGTGAGCATTGTTACTATGGTTTATGTGATATTGGTGCTAGTTCAAGTGCCATTCCTTATGCTCTTTACAAGGAAATTATGCAAGAAATTAATCCCTGTGAACTTGAGCAGATTGATGTGGTTATTCAGCTTGCTAACAGAGAAACTATCTCTCCGGTTGGTATTGTGAGAGATGTTGAAATTTTATATGGTAAGACTAAATACCCTGCTGATTTTCTGGTACTTGGTTCTGCTGCTAGTAAGACTTGTCCTATTATTTTTGGTAGACCTTTCTTAAATACATGTGGTGCTATTATTGATTGTAAGAAAGAGAAAGTTTGCACTAAATTTGATGGAGAGTCTTATGAGTTTAATTTTTCGAAATTTGCTAAAAGTCATTATGAAACTGAATTGCCTAATGAGGACTTGCAAATTGAACAACTTGCTTCTATTGATGTTGCTCCTAACAGTGCTTTGCAGCAATTCATGGAGGATCATGAAAGCGAGGCATTTGCAGAGGAGAGAAATGAAATTGGTGATATCTTTCTTCGTCAACCTCCAATTCTTAAACATGATTTGCCGGTGGAGGAATTGGGTATCTTTACACCTCCAAAGGAAGATCCTGTTTTTGAATCGAAACCTTTGCTTGATACACTTAAATGTGCTCATATTGATGAGAAGAAAATATATCCTGTTATTATCAGTTCAAACTTTGAGGTGATGAAGAAGCAAGATTGTTAGAGGTTTTGAAGAAACAACGAGGAGCTATGGGTTATACACTTGATGATTTAAAGGGATTTCTCCTTCAGTATGTCAACACTCAATTAATATGGAGCCTGATGCGAAGCCTGTTGTTGAACATCAGCGTCATTTAATCCCTAAGATGAAAGAAGTGGTAAGAAATGACTGGGCATGTGGGCGAGTATCACCATACAAGGACCAAACTAATTTCACCCGTGGGATATCTGCTTTACAGAGAAATTTGTGCAGCTGTTTCAACAAAAGAGCAGTGTTTTGTATCTCCAGGTTAAGAATGCCGAGTCTAAGCCTTTTTTGTATCTCCAGATTATAGAGCATCGTTATTTTGTGCAGCTGTTTCAAGAAACGTGTTACTTCAAATTTATCAAAAGGAGATATTTAAATAAAATCATAACATTCAACAGTGCTCATTGTAAATACGTAGCGCGTATGATTTCTCAGCATTATCTTGGTTGGAGGTCTCTGCTGCGCCGTCGGTTCCCGGGGAGCCGGCGATGCGTCCATGTTTTGTAACACAATATTTCGGCGGTTTATTGAAGTCGACGATGCCAGGGATTTCATCGACGCGAACACAAACGTAAAATATCCCGCCGCATACGCAAGTTCTTTCATGACGAAGCCTTGGCAGGGAAATAATTCAGAGCGGGGAGCCGGCCTAAACCCTACACGAGCGCTGAGCGGGGAGCCGGCCAACCCTACACGGGTGAAGCCAAATGCAACTTCAGAACTTTGAACATAAAGAGAGATATTATACTGGCTTAAAAACTTTTAGAACCATATTTTTACCTGTCATGATAACTTTCAGTAGAATCATGAACAAACTGAACAATATAACTATCACATAAAGCACGATTTTCATGATCTATAAACACTTAATTTTTATTAAGTTAAAAAAGAGTGGGGTAATTTGACCCACTTTTTACTTTCTGTTCTTTCTTCTTTATCTCGACTCAAGAAACGTGTTACTTCAAATTTATCAAAACGAGATATGTAAATAAAATCATAACATTCAATAGTGCTCATTGTAAATACGTAGCGCGTATGATTTCTCAGCGTTATCTTGGTTGGATGTCTCTGCCGACTCCAGGGAGTCGACTCAGTGACCATACAAAAAAAAACAGAGAAGCCCATATCAGACACACTGATCTAAATCATTTTCCTCTTCGTCTGGGTTTGCTATCATTTCCGCGCCCTGGTTCTGTAAACAAATCACATAAACCCCAATCAAAACACAAAAAATCTAGATATTGTGAAGAGAACCTCCTAGAAGAAATTCTTGCATAGACCACGGACCAAATTCGTGGTAAAAAGGCCGTTTTTCGTGGCTAAAGTTTTTAGCAACGAGAGGGGTGCCGTGGTAGAAACCGCGTGGCTGATTTATTAACCACGATGGCGGGATTTCGTGGTAGATGGTTTCCTCATCAACCACGACCTGGCTGGCATGGTAAAAGAATATAACGGACACGTGGCAAACGGCGTTATCTCTTCTACCACGGCGTCGAAACCGTGGTAGATGACAGGCCCACCCGAGGCCTGCTGGTGTTACGGGCGGGCCCATCAATGCTATGGGGTTAGAGGGGCCGGCCCATAAAGCTATGTGGACCGGCCCGTTATCATCCGCTGGGCTGACAATTTAGTTTAGGTGGGCCGGCCTGTTATACTGCGTGGGTCAGCCTTCTAGGTCTAGTTGGGCCAGCCCGTTAACGGTAGTGGGCCAGACTGCCGCGGTCCATGGGCCGGCCTACTAATGGCACACAGGCTGGCCTATTATACTTATTGGGCCGGCCCGCTGGACGTAGACAAGCCGGCCTGCTGTGGCCCGTGGGATGGGCTGCCTGCCAAAAAGGCCAGGCCTGCCAGAGTAAGTGGGCCGGCCTGCTAACGAAATATGGGCAGGCCTGTCAGCGTAATATGGGCCAGCCTGCGTGCGATATGGGCCGGCCTGCGTGCGGTGTGGGCCGGCCTACGTGCGATGTGGGCCGGCCTATCAAGCTTACGCGGGACGGCCCATTTGTTTAATGGATCTATTTAAAGATGATGGGCCGGCCCTTTAAGTACAAATGGGCTAGCACTTTAACGTTCACAGGCCCTTTACTGCTCGACAGTACAATACCGAGCAATATGGGAAGCAACTTACCTCAAAAATATATAGACGTAGTGATTTGCGAAAATACGTTAAATTGTACAACAAAATCTAAGCTAAGGAATAAAATAATACATCAACTGAAAAACACTAATTATTACAGACCATTTACATACAAAAATCGGTGTGCCATCACCCTATTTTTTGACCTGTGGATTACCCCAAAAGCTGCTTATGATGGTCGACCAAAGCTTCCTGATTTTTCAGTTGCTGTACGTCAGTGATTATAGCATCTCTATGGTGTCCAATTATATCAAATGGATCTTGGTGTGCAGACAAACATAGCTTTCAGCTGGACTACCTGGTATAGTTGACAAAAACATTTGTGAGCAATAACGACAGTCACTGCATCTCTGTGAAAAGACATCTGTACTAGATGCAGGGTTTTTCCTTTTGCCTTCATAGCTTTATTTGCTGGCTGAAACTAAGACAAAACAAATTACAACAGCATAACAAGGGAACACACGACCATTCTCATCGTCATGAAGACAATAAGAGTCAATGGCTTGATAGAACAAAGCAAGCTATTAGACCAGCCCTACATACAGATTAGACTTAGGACAAATGTGGCATACATTCTATATACTGACATATCATGTCACAAAGGTAACAGACATGTATATAATGAATCATAATGGTACGAGTTTAAAAATTCCAAGTAGAAATATAGAAACTATGGTTTGTCTGATGTTAAACTAGCTAGATCATGTAACTAAGCTACCCAGCAAATATAAAGGTAGAGGGGGTGCACAAAGTTCCTTTGTGAGAGTTGTGTATGCATTATACTGGATAACATTGAATATGTGAATTTTTTCTAATCATACCTAGACTAAGATAGTGGCTCACAAATACAAGGCGCTTGAATTAAGAAAATGGCACCAATAAAACGTACTTACAGTAGCTTGTTGTTCATTTTCACTGGCCCATGATGTCTATGCATCAGTTGAAGACGTCAAGTGCATCCAGTACTTCCATACACGCAGACGCTCTGGTATACTTCATTTTTTCTCATCTGCATAGATATACGGGCAATTGTAAAAACGAACAGGTTCCAAGATAATAAAAGTACGTATACAACAATACAAAAGCAACAGGAACACATGACATTATAATGATGTGTCCCTCTACGATTCGCAGTGTTCCATGTGGAAGCTCAATGCGAAATAACTGCAGCAGTCATATATCCCAGAATACCAGAACGGTATCAGGGAAGAAATAATAGACTTAGGACAAATGTGGCATATGAGAAATATAGTGCAGATACAGAAATAAGAGAGTATAATCATCTAATGTGAACTACATAGATGCAATATGAGTGAATCTTGACACTAAAATACCTCTACATACACCGAATCTCGAAAAAAAAGTAAAACATAACATAATAATGGTAGGGAGCTAGCAGAAGCAAGCAGTTACATTTGTAGGTAACAAAAATCAAACAGATGATATAGCATATACAATGGAAAGACGCTTACGCAGACGCCTAGGAAAGGAAAAACAATCAAGCGCCTATGCAAGCGCTACAGCCTCCAACGCAATAGATTATTCAAGGACGCTAATTAAGATAAGGACTCACCTATTCATCCACCCACGAGCTGAAAAAAAACAGTAAGGGTAGGCGCAACATCAAGCAGCGACGCTAGGCCTCTAGCCAGGATCAGACCGGGATCAGAGAGAATGTGGGCAAAACGGCAGGGAATTTATTCCCTGGCGTCTATATAAGTGTCCCCGTTGTACGTGCCCTTATATAGTGACAGTACTTTTAAACTAGTTGAGCAGGGTATGGAAACAAACATATTCAGTGACTTCAATTTTGCAATTAACAGCGTAATAGCAGTTAAACATACTACAAATGTGTTAGAGGTGACATTTAGGAATAAGCGAGAGAACTTTTGACTCTGCAGTACAAAGACATAAACATGCCCATAGTCCCCACATACACCAGGAAGATAGCACTAATACAGTAGAGTGCGACAAGCATGAACCGGCTACAGTGCGAACGTAGCAAAAAAAGCAGGAAGATGGTTACCTCGTTGGCGGCGGCGGCGTCTACGTACACGGCATCGTGCGGGTCGCGACGAGGTCACCGAGGGTGCTGCGGATCCGATGTCTCGTTGGGGAAGCAGATCTGGGGTGGTCGATGACGGGTTCGGCGCGATCGACGAGAGCCCGTGAAGCAGATCTGGTGCCGTGCACCGCGAAGACGGTGAAGCATATCCGGTGACATGCACTGCGGCGACGGTGAAGCATATCCGGTGACATGCACTGCGGCGACGGTGAAGGGGGTAAGTGAGGTGGGCGAGGTAGGCGGTTAACCAGATTGGGTGCGGTGGACTAGCGCGTCAAAGCACTGGTGGAAGAGACCGAGTCTGAACGGATCCGGTAGGCTGGATGATGAAGAGAATATGGTTTAGAAGTGGGGCGCGGACGCCGGCGACGTGCGGCGGGGGGCCATTATGCGGTGTGGATGGATGTTCCGGTGCAGTTGTCTTGGAGGTGGTAGAGGGCTTAGGAATTTTGGGGAAGAATGGCGGTGTTAGCGGCGAATCTAGACTATAGAGGCGTAAAGGCGGTGCTGAAGGCAAAATTACGAACAAACCCCTACAGTACTAAGGGATTGGGTCTTTCTTACAAGGGCTGAACGGGAATTTTACGTTTTTTAAACTCGGAGGCGCGAATATGTCGGGGCAGGCGGGAGTATTTGCCGCTCGGAGATTACGAATTTGGCCAAAGGAATAGAAAAATGGTATACCGTACTCCGGACAGAGCTTCGGCGACTTTTCGAACCAGTCTGACCGTGGCTTTGACCACCTGAGAGCCAATAGATTTAAGATCCAACAGACGCGCTTGACCCAAAATTGCATTAGCGCGCTTTTTAACCAACAGCAGGATCGCTAAGCCCTTTCTTTTCTCGTATCCTATCTTTGCTGAAGAAGTTGTATTCACGTTATGCAAATTAATGGATCATAATAAGCGTGATTTAAAAGAGATACTCTTTCCAGAACAAACTCCTACTTCGAAAATAATAGATCATGGGAAACAGTGTTTCATCACAAGCACACATATATTGACACATGTGACCATTTCAGCGCACATAAAACAAAGTTCCAGTAGCAGACTACCACGTATATATAAGCTACGTCTGCATCACATTACAAAGCTCCAAACCTCCTGCACCCCCAGCTACTAGTAGCAGCTAAAGCCCAAAACAAAGTGGAGTTGTCATGGCGAGACTTTGCCTCACAAAGTCATTGAAGCTTTGTTCAACAATACTTGCTCGTTCAGTGCCGCCTTCTTTTCTGATCCCTCATGTACTCTGAATCAGGTGAGTTGCTGACAGCGTCTTCATTTCCTCTTCTTAATGCTGCTCTCTGAATCCGGTCGGTTACTGACAGAAAATAAAGGAATTAATCACGAATAATTATAGGTGTATGAATGCATAGCTACATATGTATGACTATACTGACCTGGTATTATTGTGTAGGGATATAAAGTGATAGAATTCGTACGAAAATTTAACTTTTCCCACTCCATGGTGCTGGTATCTAATTGGAATACTTCCTCCTTCACCCGTACAATCAGGATATCTCTGTCCTCAAATGCGCAGAGTATCTTTATGTCAACATTGCAACTATATGGAAATGAAGTGTCAAGGGCAAGGAGAGTAGCGAAATCAACATCTCTATGAAGCGTCCATACATGAACGCCTGATGACAATCTTGCACTACACCACGTTTGTAGGGTGAAACCTCTAATAACCACAAGGCCAACACCTCCATTATGCCCCTTAATGATGTGAAGATTGCCTCTCTAGATATCATGTGTCTCCTTAGGGCACACAACATAATACAGAAATCTCGACAGATTGTCAAAGGCAATGATATAGTTGGACTTTGTTGGTCAGTACAAAATGTCCCCAATGAGAGTTGTGGGCCTCCTGTCAATCTCTGCCATCTTTTCAATAGATCCAACCCAAGGCTCACACTCTCCCAAGTCTGATGAGTACCTCATGACCTGAGCTTCGTTAGAGTAGCGCCATGTTGATATCCAAACAACGCAAAAACTGGCTGAGTCACAACAATGTGTAAAAGACTCACCATGGTTCCTTGAACAAAGAATCGTGCCGTTGCCATGCTGCCACTCTAAAGCAGATGGTGGAACAAAGCCTATGTCCATTTGATTGTTCCTGATTGGATCCCACACAATTATCCCTCTACCATTTGACTCAGGTTGTAGTAGCACCCTACCATTGCGGCATGCTAGGACAAGTATGCTAAACGAGGAACGCACCATACACATGTATCCCAAGTTTACACAGAAATCTGGGTCAATATCATGTTCTGTCCTCACAGCTGTTGGTCAAGAATCCTAGCAACGGGATTCCCCCGTTGTTTGAAAGGGTAAGCTTTCTGAAAGCATTACTTCCCATATATTGCCACCAGCTTTTACAGGCAGCTGCTACATTCAGTAAGCAGGCTGTGTCCGGAGGAAGCCTGGCAAGAATCTGAGATACTATATCGTCCGGTAGTTCGTTTATGCTTCCATTGAAGCTATAAGGTTTACATAGATATCACAATGCATCATCAAGATAATGAAACAGCACCCGCATAAAAAAAGATAATGAAACAGCGTGGCTAAAATTATTTAGACAACCGCAATGAATCATCAAATTTGACTTAACAACAGAAAACATCATCAAACTTACCTACACAGCATAGACTATGTCATATATATTATCTAAGCAGCAAAATTCCTCATCTAAACAGGACAATGCATCATCAAATTTGACTTAACAGCAGAAAGCATCATCAAAATAACTAAACAGCATAGACCATGTATCTATATTATCTAAACAGCAAAATTCATCATCTAAGCAGAACAATGCATCCTATAAATTGGCTAAAAAGCAGAATGCATCATCAGAATCATTTAAACAGAACATTGTTATTATTATTTGATCAAAGGGGAACGACCCCTGCTTCATTAACGAAACATAACGAGCTACAATAGTTTTCTCAGATTTTTCCTGCTACATCAAGCAAAACCTGATGCAGAAGCAGTGTCCTCCCGTACAGAAACATGTGGCATGTAGAACAAAACATAAACAACACAAAGCACCAACTAGATTAAGAAAAAGATTTCCGGCATCACCGCATCATCATAATCAAGAATATCATTAATTAACCAGTTTATTACCACAAAGACAGTACACATCTGCGACGCGCACGACGGGTTACGGTTAAAAAACCCAATCCTCCTAATCTAACCTCACTGGAGCTAGTGAAGGTTGAACATACAAAGTGAGGGATGAGTTTTGATCCGATGGACTGGGCGGCGCCCATGAAAGATGATTCTGGACCTCCAGATCGAACTCCTGTAGGACAAATCACAGGCGCTCCTGCGTTCGCTCGGCCTTCTCCTTGACGACTAATAATAAATCTTCAATCTCCTCATTCTCATATTCGAGATCACCCACTTGCTCCTCCAGATTGAGAAGGTAGTCCTCGCCAAGAAGCCCATTGTTGCGTGTCGGAACGCGGACACCGGGGGTGCGAGCCACCCCCTGTTTTGTTCGGTAGGAGGGCGTGAGGTGCTCCGGAAGCGGTTCCCGAGCTCAGACACAAGCACGCAAAGTTTTACCCAGGTTCAGGCCGCGTCGCCGCGTAACACCCTACGTCCTGCTTGTCTGGTTGGATTATGGAGTTGGTGGTTTACAGTGCACTAACAGTGTGCTCCTATCTCAAGGGCTTTGGGGTTTCACCTCGAGGAGGTTCCCAAGGTGTCTCCCGACAAGCCCCCGAGTGCAAGCTTGAGTCTAGGGCTACAGCTGGTAATGATCGATCCCCCTATGAGCGACCTGGGTCTCCTTTTATATGCCAAGGGGACACCACAAGTGGTCGCGCTGGGTGCGTGCCACCGAGGTAGGGCACGCGTCACGCCCTAGACCAAGTGGCAGCCGCAGGCCTCCTTCGTGGCACCGTCCATGCCGCGCTGTCCTCCATGCCGCGTGCTCCGCTGCGGCGGAGGAGACGGCGTGCCAAGTCTTGTCCACGGCCCGGGCATCGCGCTGGTTGTCGGGGGAATAATTTCTGGATTAACCCGCGGCCCATGTTGATAAGTGCGGCTTAATTGACTCGCACGGACAAAGGCCTACATGGAAGCAAGCCCAATATCGCACCGCCATAAGGAGAAGAATCTAGAAGGCATATCCTGGGAGACGTGAGGATTAGTTAGTCTCCAAATAGGTTTCTATTGATACATTCCTTGTGGAGAAAGTTTCCTTTGTAACCTGGCGAGTCTCTGTGTATATAAAGAGAACTCGCAGGGCTTAGACAGGGTCGAATCCCTCAAACCCTAGTTCATACGGCGAGTACCAGATCGAATCGCCTCCATTGTAACACCTCATATATCATATCAATACCAATCTAGGGTAGGCATGAAGTAGGTCTTTTACCTCACATTGAGGGGGCCGAACCTAGGTAAATCTGTGTTGATCTTTGTTCCTGCGATCCCAAGCTCGGAGATGCTTGACTCGCGTAATCCCACACCTACGAAGTCATCTATGACACCTGACGTGACAAACCCACGACAGTTGGCGCCCACCGTGGGGCCTGCGGTCAAGAGCGTCACGTTCCGCGCAGGATCGATGAAAGGAGCTGAAGATCTCGCCGTTGGCCGTATCATCACGGTCGATGGCGTGCCTCTCATTGACGATTCAAGCTGGGGACCGGAAGCTGATTACCTAGAGACCGGCCACATCATCCCGTTTGGATCTATCCATGTCTTCGTCGGCTTCATCGGCGGCGACACAGAGGATCCCTCACAGCAAGGCGACTCAGAAGAAGGAGTCGCTATAACGGTGGACGAAGAAGAACAATCCACCAACAATAAGCCGCTACCCCTTGAAGACGAAGAAGCCCAATCCATCGAGTATGTCCTTGAGGAAAGGCTATGCGGAAACCCTAGGGGTGGTAGCTCGCCCTCCGTAGGAGATCAGCACATGGAAGGGATCTACATGACCGTGGAAGCAGAGGAAGGGTTGGGCATGCCGCAGGGCAGCCTAGCCCCCATGACGCTGGAAACAGCGGAACAAGCCGCGACAGATAGATCCAGAGTCGCAGAACTTGGCTCAAACCACGCGGCACCTGCTGCGACTACACCAGAAGTCGCTGTCTCAGGAGTCGCAAACAGAGGGACCCCATCTAGAGTCGCACTTGCGGAGACAGGGCCAATAGCAACCCCTAACGCAGTGGCTGTAACACCACAAGGCAGCGTGTTCTTTACACCAATATCTGCGGTCGATGCCACCGCCAGAGCGACAGAGCTGGAAGCTATCAGGATCGGGCTGTATGACGAAGTCCAAAGGATCACGGATGAGAGAAGCAGGCTAGCACGCGAGGACCAGCGCCTCCAACAAGAACAACGGCGACTCGCCGAAGATACCATCATCCTGCAAGGAGGACCCAGTACCTTACCACACAGACGCCAGGTCAGTCGCCTGCAGCCGGGAACAGTAAATCCCATGGAGCTATTTCAATCGCCCACCTCTGGAACTACAGCCGCGGTCCCCGCGGTCGATACGCTGGCAGCCACGGCACCGCCCAACGCGATCCCACCAGTCGCAAACTACGCAGTGCGCCAAGTCGCAAGGCCAGAAGCCGCGGTACCATCAGTCGCAAGGCCAGAAGTCGCAGTGCCCTCATACGTAGCACCATCTGTGCCACAAGTCGCATCTGTAGTCCAATCGCTCGCGACACCGACAGTCGCACCAGCAGTTCCATCTTTTGCAACAACGAGAGCGGTGGAAGCACCGGAATCAAGAGCCGTGGTACGAGCCAACAACAGGGCCATCATGCCACCTCCATCGCCGCAACCAACCTTTGTGCAGCAGCCGCAACCACAGTCTCAAAGGTTCCATAAACCGCAAGGACATTATGTTAGCCTAGTGGAGAATCTCTACGCAGCTACCAACATCCTGGCTAGGATGACACCAGCAGGAAACACACCAATGGATAGAGAGGCACGGTGCGCCATTGAGATGCTGAGCACAGCAGTAATACAACAGGCAAACATGTCTGAACACGCGGGGCGGCTGCACGCCACTCCCTACAACAGTAGAGCCACGATCGAAAGAAGCATCCATTCCGAGTCGCTGCAAGTCGCGACTTCGAGTTCAGCAAGGAGACAGAGGGAAAACCAGCCGGCGGCGCAAAATCAACCACAGAAAGTTCAACCCGCAGAAGCTGCGCAGCCGCGTACGGTGGTTGACCCGGCAAGGAGGCCAGTTCAGTCCAACTTTTCATCGCGACTCAAAGGCCCAGTTTGCTTCAGCGAGAGGATTAGGTCCGAGCCGTTCCCTGCAGACTTCCAAGGACCTCGCAAGGTCGCGAATTACAACGCGAGCATGGACCCAGTCACCTGGCTCAACAACTACGAGATGGGCATGACCATCCTCAATGCATCTGAAGAAATCTGCGCCCGATACCTAAACATGACGTTAGAAGGCGCAACTCACATCTGGTTACAAAATTTGCCGCCAAATTCAATAAACTCTTGGGATGAGATGAAAGAAGCTTTTGTCAAAAAATTTCAAGGAACATGCAAGCGACTCTGCAGCATAGAAGATCTTGAGCGCTGCGTGCAGAAGGAAGGCGAGTCAAGTCGCCACTGGATGAGGAAGGTGGCAGAAATTATACACTCCTCGGATAACATACCCCCGAGCTCAGCTGTACTGGTTATGGAGAAAAATTGCAAGTTCGAGCCATTGGTTCACAAACTAGGTCGCATGAAGGACAAAGTCAAGAGCCTCAGCGAGGTGATGGTAGCAGCTAACAAGTATGCCAGCTCAGATAAAACCAGGGATGCATCCGATGGAGAAGAAGAAGAAGCTACCGGCAAAGGAAAGAAGACCAGCAGTAAGCCCCAACAGCAGCAAGCTAGCAATAGCAATGCGAGTTACAACAAGCGCAAGAACGAGGAAGGAAACTCGGGATTAGTCGCAAACACAAACACTCGCTACAAACAAAGCAGTGGCAGAGGAAGAAATTTCCACCCAGTTAACTTGGAAGAGGTTTTCAACCGCCCCTGTGACATGCATGTGGAAAAGATGGAAAGCCACCCAACCACACAAAGGCGCAGTGCTATCATTACAAAAAGTGGAAGGTTGGGCAACCACTCAATGGAAATAACAACCATCAGAATAATGAGGGAGGCAACCACGGCGGAGCCAATAACAACGCTCCCCCAAACCCACAGCCAGACCAACCACAGTTCCCAAAACAGCTGGGTCAGTATCACACAGTTGTGGTTAATACCTCAAGAAGGGAGCAGAAACTGCGGCGGCGCAATCAGGCTGTCAACGCTGTAGTGCCAGCTATACCCCAATGACTGAGGTGGTCCGAGCAGCCCGTAGTTTGGAGCCGCGACGATCACCCCAGAGAAATAAACGAAGAAGGCAAGCTCGGACTTGTAGTCCCCTCAAGTCGCAGGATACAAATTAAGCAAAGTACTGATGGATGGAGGCAGCAGCATCAACATATTATACTACGAGACTTTCAAGAGAATGAATCTCCAAGAAAAGCAGTTACATCCGTCCAGAACAACGTTCCACGACGTCGTGCCAGGCATATTAGCTCAACCATTAGGGCGAATCAACCTGGAAGTCGCCTTCAGAACACAAAGCAACTTCAGAAGCGAGTACATCTGGTTCGAAGTTGTAGATTTTCAGAGCCCATACCACGCGCTGTTTGGCAGAGAAGCCTTCAAAAAATTCATGGCCAGGCCGTGCTACGTGTACCTGAAGCTAAAGATGCCAGGTCCCAAGGAGGTCATCACTATTAACGGCGATAAAAAGATAGCTCAAGAATGCGAAGAAGGTGACAGGGCTATGGCTAGAGCTGCTTGCTTCGCAGAGAGCATGCTCGTTCGCGAACCACAACAAAAATTTGATGACATAGTGGAGGCCAAAAGGCACCTACCCGACTTGCGGCTTCAGATTATAGCCGCTAGGGAGGCGAGAACAGCAAGGACTATAGGCCATCAGCAATAAAGATATATCCTAGCCACTGCGAGTCGCCACCAGCGGTCGCAGCAAAACCACTAAGGGTTCGCATTACCAAGTTGGCCATTCAGGGCTCAAAACTCCACATCTCTGGTCGCCACCTAGGCGCGACCGACCCATGTATCATCTCTGGTCGGCACTTAGGCGCGACCGACCCACGTATCATCTCTAGTCGCCACTTAGGCGCGACCGACCTATGTATCATCTCTGGTCCCCACTTAGGCGCGACCGACCCATGTATCATGTCTGGTCGCCACCTAGGCGTGACCGACCCATGCATCATCTCTGGTCACCACCTAGGCGCGACCGACCCTATGTATCATATAATGGTTCTGAAATAAAGCCGGCACCCCTACTATGTAGGTGGTCGTCGTTTCGCCTCAAACTACCAATTGAGTTGTGAGTCTTTCATTTTTTAATCATTGGTTCCCTGGGGGTGCGGCAGTTTTTTAGCGCGGCCTATTACCTTGGAATCGCCAAATGAGTGGCAATTATCGTGATTATACTCAACCTTCACTTGGATGCGACCTGCAATATGCGGCCAAAGTACTGGGGGTGTGTAGTCAATCGAGCTTGATCGCCTATCATGGCCGCTCTCGACCCTGAACACGCATTTTTTACCCTGGGAAATACTGAGCCGTGCAGGGGCCTAAGTAAGGAAAAACCGAGACAAATCATAAGGACCAGCCTATTGGTCGAAACCCGTACTGCTGAGAGTACTTAACAATAAAAACATTGAGAGTACTAAGTGGCAACTACGAAAGTATCAAGTTCCCCTTTGCATAAAAGAAGAAACTCGATCCTTGGGGGCTAGAGACAGATAATTACCTTGTAAGCCGCAGACAAATTGGACAGTGCCTCACGAAGTTCTGCGGCTTGCTTATCGTTTGAGGCAATAATGGCCTGCGATAGTTGTTCAGCGCGGCTCAAGGAGGAGGAGGACGAAGCAACCTCAAGTCGCAGGGTTGAAAACTGTTGATTATCAGCCGCCGGCGACTCAGCCAGCGGCATTTCCGTCCCATCTTCCAGAGCCACCTCTTGGGTAGCCATATCAGGAGCAGGGGCCGTAGCCAGGTCATCAGTGGTGGCCACACCCTCCGCCATGGCAGTATGAGCTGCAGGCGACATGTGCGGCTCTGCTGCAGCCTTGGAGATACTTCCCAGATCAGTCGCGGCTGCAGCGTTAGCTACATCTCTGCAAGAACAAGCTTATTGTGTAAAGAAAAAGCAGTGCATATGATAGAAGAGAAACGCTATAAGCACGAAGGAAAGTTATTTACTCTGGAGCCATCTTCACGGAGGCCAGAAGGCCGTCACTTGACGGCGATGACACACCTTGGAACCCTGAGTCTGCAATCAGAGGTCCATGTGTTAATAAGAAGTTGAAGAATAGGCAGTCAGGATGCCGAGACAGCAAGAATTACCAGAGTTGGGTTCCATGTCTTTTTCAGCCGAGGCGGTGGTCCTAAGCACACGCCTGGCAACAGGAGGAATCGCACCCGTCGCAGGTTTGCGACGCTTGATGACTTCAGGATTTTCCAGAGCATTAAGCTCTGGCTCCTCTCGGGACAATCTCTTTGAAGCCCTGCGAGGAGTCGGATCAGATGCAACAGGAGGACTCGCGGCAGGCACAGGGCTGTCGTCTTCCTCCAGCTCGTTCTCTTCATCATCTGAAGCCGCAGTGGCGACAGATGGAATATCAGCGACTACACTGCCCTCTAATGCGGGCAGCAACTTCTTCTTTGCCGTACGCTTGGGAACAGCAGCGCCCGCATCGGTCGCAGGGAGCGACCAATAATTCTCATCAGCCTGGTTCAGAAAAAGGCGGATCTTAGTATCAAAAAAGAAATACAATCCCGCTACAAGTACGAAGGACTAGAGAAGAAAGGATACCTCGAAGGGCTTGTTGTTAACACTAAAAGGGGCAAGCCCCACCTTGTCAAAGGAGATATCCTTCTCCTCAGTCACACGGGTGACGAACTCCACCCAATCTTGAGGCTCCCAGTCAGCGGCTCTGACGCGGTCAACATCAGCAGAGGTGCCAGAGCATTCGAGGAAGGACCGCTGTCGGGGACTCACTGGTTGGATGCGCCACTTCGTCCAACAAGAAAGAAGATCAAGGCCAGTAAGGCCATGACCAATCAAGGCACGGACTTTGATCAGCGACTCATTTATGAAGGATGTAGCGGCATCCCGAGGTTTGGACTTGAGTGCTTCAGAAGGCACGAAGAGGGAATTGGACCAGGAGGGGAGGCGAGTTTCGCCTTCCAGAGAAGTGTCTTGGCAGTAGAAGAAAGACTTTTGCCAAGCCCTGGGTCGATTCGCCAGGGATAGCTTGGGAAGACAAGAGTTTCTGTGGCGCTGCAGAGAGATGGCGTTGCAGAGAGAAGTTGGCTGTTGCAAGAAAAGGAAGACAGCCACAGATCGATGTTGGGGGCTATGCCAAGATAGTCCTCGCAGAGTAAATCGAAATTGCTCACCTGGAGCATCGAGTTAGGTCCGATGTCGTGGAGGCGGAGGCCTAGACGTTGCATCAGATTGCGGAAGAAGAGGGAGCCGGGCGGCGTGAATCCGCGCTCCACGTGTTCCACGAACATCACCAGTTCATTGGGCTGGGGACGCGGCTCGATTTCACCGCCTGGCGCCCGCCAGATGTTGTTCTCCTTCGGTGGCAAAAAGCCATTATCAGCAAGATCCGTGAGAAACTTCTCCGTCACCCAGGATCCTTCCCAGTTGCAGGAGATCCTGCGCCTATCATCGGATGGCTTGGCTTTAGGCGCCATTGCGGGAAGAGATTGGATCGGGGGCTAAAGCTCGGTTGAGGAAGACGGCGACGTAGCTAGCAATGAGGAGAGAGCAGAGGCAAGTGAATATTGACCTAGGTCGCCGCAGCTTATAACTGGAGGGCCCGAAACTAACGGCACAATTTGCGTCCGCGGAATGAGGAACGGTCCGCAATTGAAGGAAACAGAATATTTCAGGCGGAATTGATAAGTCGCGCGAATAAGTGACAGCTCTGGACCGCATCAGTCAGAGATTGGTCAGAACGTTCGCAGTGCGGCTCAACAACCCTTTCAAGTAACCAGAAGATCCTCCCCATAAAGTTCTAACCAATCTTGGGGGCTAATGTCGGGGGAATACTTTCTGGATTAACCCGCGGCCCATGTTGATAAGTGCGGCTTAATTGACTCGCACGGACAAAGGCCTACATGGAAGCAAGCCCAATATCGCACCGCCATAAGGAGAAGAATCTAGAAGGCATATCCTGGGAGACGTGAGGATTAGTTAGTCTCCAAATAGGTTTCTACTGATACATTCCTTGTGGAGAAAGTTTCCTTTGTAACCTGGCGAGTCTCTGTGTATATAAAGAGAACTCGCAGGGCTTAGACAGGGTTGAATCCCTCAAACCCTAGTTCATACAGCGAGTACCAGATCGGATCGCCTCCATTGTAACACCTCATATATCATATCAATACCAATCTAGGGTAGGCAGGAAGTAGGTCTTTTACCTCACATTGAGGGGGCCGAACCTGGGTAAATCTGTGTTGATCTTTGTTCCTGCGATCCCAAGCTCGGAAATGCTTGACTCGCGTAATCCCACACCTACGAAGTCATCTATGACACCTGACGTGACAAACCCACGACACTGGTCGCAGAGCCTACGCGGAGTGGATAGCGTGTCTGGTCTTGTCGATGTCGCGCCTGCGCCTGGCAGTCAGCGTGTGCAGTCTTGTCCGTGACGTAAGCGGCCCTTGCCTTCCTGTCGAAGCCACCCCTCCCGGGTATGCCCGCAGGTAAATCGTGCCACGTTTATGGCCCTTTCCTTCCCGGGGAGTTTCCAGTTCCCGGTGCGGTCCCCACGCGAGGGTGGCGCGGGATATCCCGGAAGTCTCTCCCGGAGACGGCCTTTGCGTTCCCGCCATCCGAGGGGTGGATTCCCCACGCGCCAGGTTCTCGAGGGACCCCCATCCCCGGGACACCGACAGTAGCCCCCGGGCGCACTGGGGCGGCTCGGGTGGTCCCAAGCCCCAGAGCATCCAAATCGAGGCGCGTGGGAAACTAGTCAGCCACCGCGTACACGCCTTGTACCGGCGGGGCACGTGGCGGCGCCTGCGGGGTGCCTTGGCCAAGGAGGGAAAAAGACTCTCGTCCCGTCCCCTCGTTCCTGCCCTCCAATGAGAGCAGTTAGCGGATGGTGATGCCCCTTTGCCAGCGGTTCCGTTTTCTAGGTGGCCGCAACCGCGCTTCGGTTGCCTTTAAAACGGAACCGCTCACCTTCTTCCTTGGGCCATTCTCCTTCTTCCTCGATTTCCCTGAACTCGTCTTCCATGGCCCCTCCCAAACGGTCTTCTCCGGCGAGCGCTCTGGCCGCTCCGCTCCCCAAGACCGCGCGCGCCCACGCCTGGGAAGAGCGTGGTATGACCCCTCCTTTCTTCCCTCCGTGCGGCGTGAGTCCCCATCCCGTGCTCGGCAACTGTGTCCTCCGCGATGCTTCGGGTGACGGGGGACCTCCGATGGAGGGGCTCCGACGTGATGCATGGCGAGCTAGATCTTCTGGCGGCGGTGGGTTTCATCCCCTGCTCCAGCTGGTCTTCATGGCGGGTCTCAGAGGAGGATGAGGAATCCCCTTGTCATAGCCCCACCGAGTGCGTGCTGTTCGCGTCCCATCTGGAGCGCGGGTTGTCCCCGCCGGTCCATCCTTTCCTCTACACACTTCTTCGTCTGCACGGCATGCAACTTCACCACCTCACCCAGACTGCATCACCCACATCTCCTGCTTCATCACCTGCTGTGAGGCCTTCCTCGGGGTCCACGCACACCTGGGCCTTTGGTGTTCCCTTTTCTATTTGGAGGGCAGGATCGCCGGGGAGGGAGAAGCCGAACGGGAGTGTGGAGCGGTGAGGATCATTCCCGACGCTCCTTCTACCCCGACCTGGCTCTCCTAGGAGCGTGCGGTGATTGGCATCGCTCATTCTTCTACTACCCCGAGCTTTCTCGGGCATCGGGTGGCCCGAGCCTTCCTCCGTTTGTTCGGGGCTTGCCGGGTTCCAGGCGACTGTGGACCTTGGACTGTCATGGCGACCCGAACGAGGTGCACGTTCTCACCGAGCGCCTCAGGGCTCTCGTGGAGAAGGGTCTCTCCAGGCTAGACCTCCTGGTGACCTGGACGGCTCGGAGGGTCCAGCCCCTCAGCTCCAGATCCACACGATCGGGGAGTGGTCCCCGGAAGGAGATTACACCCGCATTCCGACGAGGGAACTGCGGGTCCATGAGCTAGAGGGCTGGATCCGTTCCATGTCGGCCCTGCCTGTCGTTCGCCCCTACGAGCCCGGTCTCCCTGCTTACGCCGTGCTCAATCTTCCTCCACTGGTATGTTCCCGACCTTCCCCGGATTCTAGGTCTTCATCCTCACGACTGACCGCTCTGTGTTCTCCAGTTGCTCCCCCGAAGCTCCTTTTGACTGGGTGACACGGTTTTTCGTACCGGGCTGATTTACCAGGGCCCTTCTCAGAATCTTCCGGCCAACGTTGCGGTGGCGGGAGTGCCCAGGAGAGAGGAAGCTGGCCTCCCTCGCCCTACCCAGTTATTGGGCTTGTTGGACCATGCGCTGAAGGTACCCCCCTCATCCATTCCTTTTTCCATTCCCGCCGCAACCTTACTTCTGCTTCTGCCTCATTTGTAGTTTCTCTCCTTGCTCGCAGGTCGAGACGACGACTTCTCGGGAAGCCATTAGACCCCTGGAGGCCGAGGTTGCTGCCCTGCGGTCTGCTCTGCCCGCCGAGAAGGAGAAGTCCCTGCGTTTGCCGGGACCCGCATCTTCCCAGGAGGCCCCCTGATTCCGGTACCCCGTCCGAGGGGTTCCCCACGCATCTCACTTAGCCCATCCATGGGCTTTTAGATAGCTCTGTATATGTATCCACCCGGGCTGTCCAGCCGGCGTTTTTACTTCCTTTCTCTTTCTTTTTTTTTCTTTTTCTCAGCAAGGGCCTCAGAGAGACCACTTGCCGGGGGGTTTTCCCCGCTGCACGATGGCTCGGCAAACCCTGACCTAGCCGCGTTGTGCTGCGGGGACAGTTCTGGAAAAGTTCGGAACTTTTGCTAACAGGTTGACTGCTAGGGCTCCGTCTCCGGATGCAAGTTTATATGACACGGCGTACTCCGACCTTGCCGACTTGCGTACCACTAGGGCTTTTCTCCCGAGTACAAGTTGGGGTCGCACGGCGTACTCCGACCTTGCCGAACTTTTGCTTTCTCCACTAGGGTTCTGTTTCCGGATACGAGTCTCAATGGGCACGGCGAACCTTGACCTTGCAGACACACTCATCCCTAGGGCCGTCTTTCCTGATACAGGTTTTTTGGGGCTCGGCGAACCTTGACCTAGCGGAATGTCCTGCCCTACGCGAGGTAGGGTTTCTGGTTGAGGGGTACTCAGGGTTGCGCGGGATCGTTGTGTCCGGGGCACCCTATCTTCCCCCTACCCTCCGTCCCGGGGAACGGAGTTAACGTGAACTGATTGGTGACCGGCGAACCTTGACCTGGTCGACTTCCAGGCTTCCGGGGTGGGGTACTCCGGGAGCGCGCGGGATCTCGTGGTCCGAACGCCCCCATCTTTCGCCCGAGCTGCTTCAGGAAGGTGGGACACCAGCGGGAGGCGCCTCCGGCGCTGGTGCTCCTTCGTCTGAGGTGTTCTTCTTCTGGCCGTGTATAGGCCGGTCTTCACCCCCGGCGGGGAGCCGAGGAGAGGGTAGGGAATGTGGTCCCTCCCCCTGTCTTTTCGCCTCGCCGGGTCCTCCTTGGCTGCTTCGCGGGGGCTCCTTTGGACGGCCGTGGTGCGGTCGGCCGCCACTCTTTTCTCTTTCCCCTCGCTGACGGGGCGATGGGAGAGTTGGTCGTCTCCCATCGCCCGACTTAAGGTGCGCCACGTCCGGGGGAGTTTGTTCAGGCTCGCCCTGGGTAAGGAGTTTGATCTTCACGGGATGAGGCGCCTCCGGGTGGTGGTGGAGCGACATTCTGGTCATGCCAGCGACCAGCTCGTCGGGGCTTCCTCTTGCGGGGGCCTTCGCAAATGGGAGGGCCCCCCAATCTTGTACCGTGAGCACGACTCCTCCTATGCTTCCTCGGAGTATCATCAGGAGTGGTCGAGACACCCCCGCAAGTTGAGCTTGTTGGTGAAGGCAAGAGTCACCCTGCCAATGTTAATTGCTCCTTGCTCCCCGTCCGGAGTGCCGATTGGTCCGAGTCAACCTCCCTGGGGACCAAGGTCCCCTCGGAAGGCTAGCCCCCGAGCCGGCTCATAGTCTTCCGTGCCGGGCTCCCCCGTCCCCCACCCATCCCTGGTCCGTCTGGCGGGCCAAGGGAGGGCTTCCTGGGCGGTGAGGCCCTTCCTCGAACGCCTGGACGCGTCTCGCAGTCCATCTCTCTTCCCTCCTTCAGTATGTCCCGCTGGTTCCGGCCGCCTGAGTCTTCGGCCCTTGCAGGACGTCCCGGGCACTTCCTGGCACGGTGCCCCGTCAATCCGCAAGCGAAACAGCCCCCGATCGTGAGTCTGACCTCACGTGCCGCTCGCCGCTTCCCGCGGGAGGCAGCGATGCTACGCACGGAGTTACAGGCTCACGCATCATGGTAGTGAACCTCGCGCCTTGAGGGACAGGGCTCAGCGGGAGCCCCCGCTTCCGTGGGTTCCCCTGCTGAAGCACCGATTTTCCCTCCACGGCTGCTCCGACTGCGAACTCCGGGCCCTTCGCCCCTCTTCGATCTTTGCGCACTTGTCGGCCAGGGTGTACAGCTCCTCCAGGCACCCGACGTCGCGGCTGCCGAGTTTCTCCAGCATGTGGATGTCGCGCACATTCTGGAGATATGCCTGGATGGCCACGGCTTCCGGTATACCGGGGCAGAAACTCAAAGCATGGCGAAATCGGTGCATGTAATGTCGGAGCATCTCCCCTGGTTCCTGGACGATGATACGGAGACCTCCGCCAGCGAGCACGCGGGGCGCACTGGCCGGGGCTGACCTCGCAGCCATCGTACCTTGGCGCTCGGCTGGCTCGGAGCCGTCGTCGATGCGAAGCATGGGCGTTCCCCCTACCTGGCACGCCAGATGTCGTGTGTCGGAAAGCGGACACCGGGGGTGCGAGCCACCCCCTGTTTTGTTCGGTAGGAGGGCGCGAGGTGCTCCGGAATCGGTTCCCGAGCTCAGACACAAACACGCAAAGTTTTACCCAGGTTTAGGCCGCGTCACCGCGTAACACCCTACGTCCTGCTTGTCTGGTTGGATTATGGAGTTGGTGGTTTATACTGGACTACCAATGTGCTCCTATCTCAAGGGCTTTAGGGTTTCACCTTGAGGAGGTTCCCGAGGTGTCTTTCAACAAGCCCCCGAGGGCAAGCTTGAGTCTAGGGCTACAGCTGGTAATGGTCGATCCCCCCTATGAGCGACCTGGGCCTCCTTTCATATGCCAAGGGGACACCACAAGTGGTCGCGCTGGGGGCGTGCCACCGAGGTAGGGACGCGTCACGCCCTAGACCAGGTGGCAGCCGCCGGCCTCCTTCGTGGCACCGTCCACGCCGCGCTGTCCTCCATGCTGCGTGCTCGGCTGCGGCGGAGGAGACGATGTGCCAAGTCTTGTCCACGGCCCGGGCATCACGCTGCTCGCAGAGCCTGCGTGGACTAGACAACGTGTCTGGTCTTGTCGATGTCGCGCCTGCGCCTGGCAGTCAGCGTGTGCAGTCTTGTCCATGACATAAGCGGCCCCTGCTTTCCTGTCGAAGCCACCCCTCCCGGGTATGCCCCCAGGTAAATCGTGCCACGTGGATGGCCCTTTCCTTCCCGGGGAGTTTCCAGTTCCCCGGTGCGGTCCCCACGCGAGGGCTTCGCGGGATATCCGGGAGTCTCTCCCGAAGACAACCTTTGCCTTCCCGCCCCCACGCGCCAGGTTCTCGAGGGACCCCCGTCCCCGGGACACTGACACCCATGGATAGGAATAGGATCCCCCATCGTTCGCTGGAATAGCCGGGGTATACCCCGCGCGTCCGTCGACCCAGCTCTGAACGAGTGCGGGGCAACGGGGGGCTACTGAGGAAGTGAGGAGTGAGGAGTGAGGCCTGAACCCTGAGGCATAGGGGATATAATAAGGAAGAAGCATCGGAAATTTGGGGCACGGAATATTTCGGGGAAGCTGGGGGGAGTATTTCCCGCTCAACTATGATTCTAAATTTGGCACTGGGCTGGCCTGACACAAGTCAGTCCTCGGTGAAGGCGGCACAACACACTACAGTTGGGTGACCGCCTTGTCATAAATTTTGGTGCCACTGCATGCGTTCGGAAGAAACAAAATCTAATTTCAAAAAACATCAGCATGATTGGAGATGCCGACAATTTTGATCCCATTATATTATTTTGAACCCACTGAAAATAAAGCTAAAAGAAAAACTCACGACCTCTTTTTTAATTTTTTTCCCTCGGGTTTGACTGAATTTCAAAAAAACCGAATGTGTGTGACTGCCCTTGTCATAATTTCTGGTGTTTGTGCATGCGGTAGGAACAAAAGAAGTTCAAATATATACAAAACATTGGTAGAACGGCCATGCTGACAAAATTCTTTACCACGTTTTGAATTTTATGAAAGAAAATGACTAAAACTGAAATCTTGAGCATGTACTATTTTTTCATTTTGTGGCGGATTCGGCCAAATCTCCAAAAGCAACTCAAATTCAACTACTATTGTGTGACCGCCTTGTCGAAATTTTTCGTGCTAGCGCGTAAGAACGATAAAAGTTCAAATATGTTCAAAATCCTGATGGCGATGTCGTCAATTTTGACCCTGTTCTGAACTTGCTGAAAAAATGACTAAAAGTTGAAAACTTGCATAAAGGGTCCTTGTCGGATTTTTTGGTGCTAGTGCATGCGGTAGGAAGAAGAAAAGTTCGAATATATTGAAAACCTTGTATGAATGGCGACGCCGACAATTTTGACCGCATTTTGAGTTCGTTGAGAAGACACATGACATTTTCCAATTTTGAAAAGATGCACAGAGAGTCCCATGTTTTCATTTTCTCGGTGGGTTGGTCCGAGTTCCCCAAAGTAATTAACTCAGATTACAACTACAAGAGTGTGACAACTTGGTCATAATTTGTTTGCGAAACCCATTAATTACAAGCTGGCTCTGCTAGTACGGCTACATTCGGGAGGAACGAAAAAAGCTCAAATGTATTCAAAACCTTGGTATGAATGAAACCCGTTATAATTTTGACCCTATTTTGAAAGTAGTTGACGATTGGTGGTGGTTTTATTTTCCCCGCGCGTGATAATTTTTTTGAGTGCATAGGTGCTGGTGCTGGGCAAGGATTGGCTGACTTAACCGGATCCAAAAGCGACAGGACAATGAATCGCTGACGAAAGGGACCCGCAGAGCCTGGGTCCGCATGTCAGTGGTAAATTCCGCAAATCCCAAACGCCTTGTGCCCGGCTTGCAATGAGAGGACAGTCTTGCTCTGACGTGACACGTCTTCAACTCCCCTCTGCACTGCAGACTCCTCTCTCCTGGTAGTAAAAAATGAGTGGCCGTACTGGCAAGAACCCAGCAGCTTTTTTTTATAGCAGTAAATTTTTTTGTAGCAGTAACTGTGCGTACGCACCGCGAATGCGAGCATGGAGGCTCGAACGCGGGCGGGCTGGGGCATGCACTGCAGACACTTCTCTTCTCGTCCTTCCTACTGGTAGTAGGTCAACAGTATTTCAGGCTTCGCGGAGAAGGAAGAATGATTTCCAGAACCTCGCCAAGTCTCCATGAAGAGCTCAGGGGTGGGCCACCCTAGTCAGCAGACCAAACTTGGTATGAGTACGAATGGTAATTTTGAACCCAATTTGTAAGTAGGTGACGATTGGTGGCGATTTATTTTTACCCGCGCGTGACATTTTTTATGAGTGCCTAGATGTTGGTGGTGGGCAAGGATTGGCTGACTTAGCCGGTATCAAAAGCGACAGGACAACGAGTCGCTGACGAACAGGACCCGCAGACCCTGGGTCCGCATGTCAGTGGTAAAGTTCCGAATAGTAAAGTTCGCAAATCCCAACCGCCTTGTGCCCGGCTTGCAGTATTTAGGCTTCGCGCAGAAGGAAGAGGGATTTCCAAAACCTCGCCAAGTCTAAACGAAGAGCTCGGGGGTGGGCCACCCTAGTCCGCGGACCAACCTTCGTAGGGGCATGAATGCAAATTTGGACCCCATTTTGAAGCGAAACCCGAAATTTCGACCCAATGTTGAGAAAACGCTTGGTAGCTAGGTACCTTTTTTTGTTAACCTCAGGTTCGGATGAATTTCTGAAAGAAATTAACTAGAATTTGAAATGCAAGTGTGTGGCTGCCTTGTCATAAAATTCTGTCAAAAGCATTCTAAGGTGCTGTGCTTGGTACATGCGGTAGGACGATTTTTTTTCAAATATATATAAAGAACCTGATATGAATGGCGATGCCATACAATGTTGACCCCATTTTGAATTCGCTGAAATGAAATGACAAGAGATTGAAAACTTGTGCCTTTGTTTTCGTTTTTTCATGACGTTCGACCGTATTTCTAAAAGTAACTCAAATATGAACTACAAGTGTGTGAGGCTGCCTTTGAAAGAAAAGAAAAACATTCTAAGGTGCTACGCTAGCGCATGCGGCATGAACTGAAAAGGTTCAAGTATATTCGTAACCTTAGTGTGGATGGCGGTGCCTACAGGTTTTTACCCTGTTCTGAATTCGCCGAGAGAAAACGACAAAATATTGAAAACTCACGCACAGAGTCAGGTTCAACTGAATTTCCAAAATGTCTACACGCATGTCTGGCGACCTTGTCATAAGTTTAACAAAAAATATTTATGAACTACACCACTGCATGCGTTCGGAAGAAACAAAATCAAATTTTAAAAAACATCGGTATGAATGGAGATGCCGACAATTTTAACCCCATTATATTATTTTGAACCCACTGGAAATAAAGCAAAGAGAAAAAACTCACGACCTCTTTTTTAAATTTTCCCTCGGGTTTCAATGAATTTCAAAAAAAAGAACGTGTGTGACCGCCTTGTCATATATTTTGGTGTTTGTGCCTGCAGTAGGAACGAAAGTAGTTCAAATATATACAAAACATTGGTAGAACGGCCCTGCTGACAAATTTCTTTACCACATTTTGAGTTTTAGGAAAGAAAATGACTAAAACTGAAAACTTGAGCATGTACTTTTTTTCTTCATTTTGTGGCGGTTTAAAAGCAACTCAAATTCAACTACTATTGTGTGACCGCCTTGTCGTAATTTTTCGTGCTAGCGCGTAAGAACGATAAAAGTTCAAATATATTCAAAATCCTTATGGCGATGTCCTCAATTTTGACCCGTTCCGAACTTGCTGAAAAAATGACTAAAAGTTGAAAGCTTGCCTAAAGGGTCCTCTTTTTTCAATATATGGGCGAGTTCCAAAAGTAACTATGATTTGAACTACGTACAATTATGTTACCGCCTTGTCGAAATTTTTGGTCCTAGTGCATGCGGTAGGAAGAAGAAAAGTTCGAGTATATTGAAAACCTTATATGAATGGCGACGCTGACAATTTTGACCGTATTTTGAGTTTGCTGAAAAGACACATGACTTTTTTCAATTTTGAAAGCATGCACAGAGAGTCCCATGTTTTCATTTTCTGGGTGGGTTGGTCCGAGTTCCCCAAAGTAATTAACTCAGATTAGAACTACAAGAGTGTGACAACTTGGTCATAATTTTTTTTGCAGAACCCATTAATTATAAGGTGGCTCTGCTAGTACGGCTACATTCGGGAGGAACGAAAAATGCTCAAATGTATTCAAAACCTTGGTATGAATGAAACCCTTTATAATTTTGACCCTATTTTGAAAGTAGGTGACGATTGGCGGTGGTTTTATTCGTGATATTTTTTTGAGTGCACAGGTGCTGGTGCTGGGCAAGGATTGGCTGACTTAACCGGTTCCAAAAGTGACAGGACAATGAATCGCTGATGAAAGGGACCCGCAGAGCCTGGGTCCGCATGTCAGCGGTAAAGTCCGCAAATCCCAACCGCCTTGTGCCCGGCTTGCAATGAGAGGACAGCCTTGCTCTGACGTGACACGTCTTCAACTCCCCTCTCCACTGCAGACTCCTCTCTCCTGGTAGTAAAAAAATGAGTGGCCGTACTGGGAAGAACCCTGCAGCTTTTTTTTATAGCAGTAATTTTTTTTGTAGCAGTAACTGTGCGTACGCACCGCGAATGCGAGCATGGAGGCTCGAACGCGGGCGGGCTGGGGCATGCACTGTAGACTCTTCTCTCCTCGTCCTTCCTACTGGTAGTAGGTCTACAATATTTCAGGCTTCGCGGAGAAGGAAGAAGGATTTCCAGAACCTCGCCAAGTCTCCATGAAGAGTTCAGGGGTGCGCCACCCCAGTCAGCGGAACAAACTTGGTATGATTACGAACGGTAATTTTGACCCCAATTTGTAAGTAGGTGACGATTGCTGGTGATTTTTTCCCCGCGCGCGTGACATTTTTTGTGAGTGCCTAGGTGTTGGTGCTGGGCAAGGATTGGCTGACAGCCGGTATCAAAAGCGACAGGACAATGTGTCGCTGACGAACAGGACCCGCAGACCCTGGATCCCCATGTCAGTGGTAAAGTTCCAAATCGTAAAGTTCGAAAATCCCAACCGCCTTGTGCCCGGCTTGCAGTATTTATGCTTCGCGGAGAAGGAAGAGGGATTAATTTCCAAAACCTCGCCAAGTCTAAATGAAGAGCTCGGGGGTGGGCCACCCTAGTCAGCGGACCAACCTTCGTACGGGCATGAATGCAAATTTGGACCCCATTTTGAAGCGAAAACCAAAATTTTGACCCAATGTTGAGAAAACTCTTGGTAACTAGGTACCTTTTTTTGTTAACCTTAGGTTCACACGAATTTCCAAAAGAAATTAACTAGAATTTGAAATGCAAGTGTGTGGCTGCCTTGTCATAAATTCTGTCAAAACCATTCTAAGGTGCTGTGCTTGGTACATGAAGTAGGACGAAAAAATATTCAAATTTATATAAAAAACTTGTTATGAATGGCGATACCATACAATGTTGACCCCATTTTGAATTTGCTGAAATGAAATGACAAGAGACTGAAAACTTGCGCCTTTGTTTTCATTTTTTTCATGACGTTCGACCGTATTTCTAAAAGTAACTCAAATATGAATTACAAGTGTGCGGCTGCCTTTGAAAGAAAAGAAAAACATTCTAAGGTGCTACGCTAGCGCATGCGGCATGAACTGAAAAGGTTCAAGTATATTCAAAACCTTAGTATGGATGGCGGTGGCTACAGGTTTTTACCCCGTTTTGAATTCGCCGAGAGAAAACAACAAAATATTAAAAACTCGCATACAGAGCCAGGTTCAACTGAATTTCCAAAATATCTGCACGCATGTTTGGCGACCTTGTCATAAGTTTAACAAAAAATATTTATGAACTACATTTGTGTGACCGCCTTGTCATAAATTTTGGTGCCACTGCATTCGTTCGGAAGAAGCAAAATAAAATTTAAAAAAACATCGGTACGAATGGAGATGCCGACAATTTTAACCCCATATATTATTTTGAACCCACTGGAAATAAAGCAAAAAGAAAAAACTCCCGACCTCTTTTTTAAATTTTCCCTCGCGTTTGAATGAATTTCAAAAAGAAGAACGTGTGTGACCGCCTTGTCATATTTTTTGGTGTTTGTGCCTGCGGTAGGAACGAAAGTAGTTCAAATATATACAAAACATTGGTAGAACGGCCCTGCTGACAAATTTCTTTACCGCATTTTGAGTTTTATGAAAGAAAATGACTAACACTGAAAACTTGAGCATATGTACTTTTTTTCTTCATTTTGTGGCGGTTTAAAAGCAACTTAAATTCAACTACTATTGTGTGACCGCCTTGTCGTAATTTTTTGTGCTAGCGCGTAAGAACGATAAAAGTTCAAATATATTCAAAATCCTGGTGGCGATGTCGTCAATTTTGACCCCGTTCTGAACTTGCTGAAAAAACGACTAAAAGTTGAAAGCTTGCCTAAAGGGTACTCTTTTTTCAATGTATGGGCGAGTTCCAAAAGTAACTCTGATTTGAACTACGTACAATTATGTTACCGCGCGCCTTGTCGAAATTTTTGGTGCTAGTGCATGCGGTAGGAAGAAGAAAAGTTCGAGTATATTGAAAACCTTGTATGAATGGCGACGCCGACAATTTTGACCGTATTTTGAGTTCGCTGAAAAGACACATGACATTTTTCATTTTTGAAAGCATGCACAGAGAGTCCCATGTTTTCATTTTCTGGGTGGGTTGGTCCGAGTTCCCCAAAGTAATTAACTCAGATTAGAACTACAAGAGTGTGACAACTTGGTCATAGTTTTTTTGCAAAACCCATTAATTATAAGGTGGCTCTGCTAGTACGGCTACACTCGGGAGGAACGAAAAAAGCTCAAATGTATTCAAAACCTTGGTATGAATGAAACCCGTTATAATTTTGACCCTATTTTGAAAGTAGGTGACGATTGGTGGTGGTTTTATTTTCCCCGCGCGTGATATTTTTTTGAGTGCATAGGTGCTGGTGCTGGGCAAGGATTGGCTGACTTAACCAGTTCCAAAAGCGACAGGACAACGAATTGCTGACGAAAGGGACCCGCAGAGCCTGGGTCCGCATGTCAGTGGTAAAGTCCGCAAATCCCAACCGCCTTGTGCCCGGCTTGCAATGAGAGGGCAACCTTGCTCTGACGTGACACGTCTTCAACTCCCCTCTGCACTGCAGACTCCTCTCTCCTGGTAGTAAAAAAATGAGTGGCCGTACTGGGAAGAACCCAGCAGCACAGTTTTTTTATAGCAGTAATTTTTTTTGTAGCAGTAACTGTGCGTACGCACCGCGAATGCGAGCATGGAGGCTCGAACGCGGGCGGCTGGGGCATTCACTGCAGACTCTTCTCTCCTCATCCTTCCTACTGGTAGTAGGTCTACAGTATTTCAGGCTTCGCGGAGAAGGAAGAAGGATTTCCAGAACCTCGCCAAGTCTCCATGAAGAGCTCAGGGGTGGGCCAGCCCAGTCAGCGAACCAAACTTGGTATGAGTACGAACGGTAATTTTGACACCAATTTGTAAGTAGGTGACGATTGCTGGTGATTTTTTGTTCCCCGCGCGTGACATTTTTTATGAGTGCCTAGGTGTTGGTGCTCGGCAAGGATTGGCTGACTTAGCCGGTATCAAAAGCGACAGGACAACGAGTCGCTGACGAACAGGACCCGCAGACCCTGGGTCCGCATGTCAGTGGTAAAGTTCCGAATCGTTAAGTTCGCAAATCCCAACCGCCTTGTGCCCGGCTTGCAGTATTTAGGCTTCGCGGAGAAGGAAGACGGATTTCGAAAACCTCGCCAAGTCTAAATGAAGAGCTCGGGGGTGGGCCACCCTAGTCAGCGGACCTACCTTCGTACGGGCATGAATGCTAATTTGGACCCCATTTTGAAGCGAAAACCGAAATTTTGACCCAATGTTGAGAAGACGCTTGGTAGCTAGGTACCTTTTTTTTGTTAGCCTCATGTTCGGACGAATTTTCTAAAGAAATTATCTAGAATTTGAAATGCAAGTGTGTGGCTGCCTTGTCATAAATTCTGTCAAAACCATTCTAAGGTGCTGTGCTTGGTCATGCGGTAGGACGAAAAAAATTCAAATATATATATAAAACTTAATATGAATGGCGATGCCATACAATGTTGACCCCATTTTGAATTCGCTGAAATGAAATGACAGGAGATTGAAAACTTGCGCCTTTGTTTTCGTTTTTTTCATGACGTTCGACCGTATTTTTAAAAGTAACTCAAATATGAACTACAAGTGTGAGGCTGCCTTTGAATGAAAAGAAAAACATTCTAAGGTGCTATGCTAGCGCATGCGGCATGAACTGAAAAGGTTCAAGTATATTCAAAACCTCAGTATGGATGGCGGTGCCTACAGTTTTTACCCAGTTTTGAATTCGCCGAGAGAAAACGATAAAATATTGAAAACTCGCGCACATAGTCAGGTTTAACTGAATTCCCAAAATGTTTACAGGCATGTCTGGCGACCTTGTCATAAGTTTAACAAAAAATATTTATGAACTACATTTGGGTGACCGCCTTGTCATAATTTGTGTTGCTAGTTCGTGTCGTCGGAAGAAAAAAAGATCAAATATATACAAAAACTTGGTATGAATAGCTATGCTGACAATTTTTTACCCTGTTTTGAATTCGCTGAAATAACATCAATACAAATTGAAACTTGGCGGAGAGTCCTCTTTTTTCATTTCCGGCTAATTTTCCACAATTGTGAACTACAATTCTGCCTTGTCGTAAAATTTGGCAAAACCCATCTTTAGGTGCTACCTGTACTAGTACAGTTAATACTATAGGAACGAACGGAAAAAAAAATGCGAAACCTTAGTATGTGAATGAAAAACTTTCTCTTATTGTTTTTGGCCAAATCAATTCTACTCTTCTCTAGAATGACTACATGAGTTCCTTAGTATAGTTCAAATTTAAATTTATTTTCGACAAATCCCTTCAAAATCATTGATTGAACAAAATCCACCAAAAAAATATAATAAAATCAAGATACTCAAGGATTATGCAGCTAATATGGTGTATTTTGTGTGAATTTGAAAGTCAAAATTTAATCTTTTTCCGGTACCTATTTCACAAAAAGTCAAAACTTTGGCGCTACGAAAAACGAAAATGAACTTGGAAATACCCTTTTTGGCAATCTTATGTTACAATGTTAAATCCCATGTTTATGCCGAGTTGTTCGGAACTGTTTAATTGTACTAATGCAATCTGGCGCCATTTCAGTTCAACTAGAGATCTCTTGATTTTGGTGGGATCCCGGAAAATCTCCACAAGTCCACAACCACAATGAGTTGCGGGATCCGAAAACAGGGAATGTCTAACCGACGTTAGACACCTTACTATTCACCCACTTTCTTCCTCGCTCGCTCCTTTTTCGCCCACCTCTATTCCATACTCCTCTTAGTTTCTTCTTCCTCCTACCCTCTAGGCTCCAGCGATGTCTCTAAGGAACCAGGCAGCGCCGACTAAGAGATCCCGCCGGCTGGCGGAAAAGCGGGCTCGGGCCACGAGAGAAGAACATGCGGTGCCGATTAAGAGACCCCACCGGCTGGCGGAATACGGGATCAGGCCGCGAGAGAAGACCAGGCTGCCCCGACTAAGTGATTCCGCTGGTCGGCGGAAAAGCGTGCTCGGGCCGCGAGAGAAGACCAGGCTGCGCCGACTAAGAGATTCCGCCGGCCGGCGGAAAAGCGTGCTCGGGCCGCGAGAGAAGATCTGCCAGTGGGTTCGTCTTCACTCGTAAGTCTGAAGCGTGTCCGTCGTGTGGATAGGGCAAGCGGTTCCAAAGCCGCCCTTACTACCCCAGGATCAACTTCGACGCTTATTGATGACCCGATCAGCACCTTTCTCGAGCGAAGTGAGGTCGGCACTATCCATTTTTCTTCTTCTTTCTTCCGAAGCGCAATGAATTTACCATGCAGGAAGTTTTCGCGAGAATCTTGGCGAAGGTGTCCGAAATGAATGCCCCTAACACCAATTCTTTGGAGAAAATCAAGTCCCTTCAGCGGGAGTATGATCTCCTCCGAATCGATTCGGTGGCGGCAAAGAATGTCACGGTACTTTTAGCGTAGGAGGTCATCAACCTTCGCCCTGAGTGCGATAAGGGTAAGGAAGAGGTAGCCGGCTGGGGCATGGTGCAGGAAGAGTGTGATCGCCTCCGAGCTGAGTTGGCGGCAATTGCTCAGGATGCCTCCACCCTTCGCGCTGAGAGCGATAAGGTGAAAGTGGTGGTCAACGGCTAGGGCAAGCTGCTGGACGAGTGGGATCGACTACGAGCTGATTTGGCGGCGAAGACGAAAGACGCCTCCAACCTTCGTGCTGAGCGTGACATGTTGATGGCGCAGCTCGCTTGCTGGGCCAAGCCGCACGAGGAGTGTGTGTTCGATCAGGAACTATAAAACCGTGTGGGCAACGACACCGAAGCGATCAACATGTACTACTCTCAAGCAGTCGATCATGCCCATAATTTATTCGTGGAACCTTTAATCATAGGGGCAGCCTTTGAATGATTCTACACGGTGTAGGTCATCCGTTCATGCCATCAGACCCGACCTGCAAGGCATTCAGAAACAAGGGTCGGTGAGGCCCGTCAGACTCTTCCTTGTTGCGATTTATATGTTATCAAGAAACTAATTCCTTCCAAGCTTATATGTTTATATTCGTGATGTTTTTTTATTCTCCATTAAACATGATTGGTAGATCAAGTACATGAGCTAGTTATAGTATGCATCCATGCGTGCAAGACACTATATATGACTTCCTGCATGGTGCTGACAGACCTTACTTGTCTTTTCTTCACAAAGTCTCACGGTTTATGCCCATCTGAGTAACATCGGATTAAGATCCAACGCATACGCGTCATCTTAAATTTGAACAATATCCAGGAAGAAAATGAAAAAAAACGACACGTTCAGTTCAAATGATAGCCAAATTCAAAAATCCTGTTAGTACCAATATATTGTGCTTCCTCATATTTCGCGATACAAGCTCCAGAACGAAGACCGAAAGGCCATAGCATATTAGCATGTGAGTATGTGCACTAGTGGCCATGACCATTAATTTGACAAGACTAGTCTACCACTGCGCAAAGTTGAGCAGGACGTAGAAATTTATCACGGGAAGCTGGATGGCATGCGATGATGCTAAAAATGCTACTCCTAGAGTCTCTCTACTCGGTAGTCGTGTCACACCATCCTTGAAACAGGGGCAAGCTCGTTTTGATTTTCCCAACCACCATTTCCCTACCCTCTCTTCCTCTTCACCTCCATCCCCGTACCATCACCCAACTCATCTTCTACACCACGCGCCAACGCCGCCGCCTTTGCGCTTTCGGATCCTGTCCGGCGCCCAGTTTGAGAGCTTATGTTCTTCATTTCCTCTATGGGACAAGTTGCCTCCATTGTTTCTCCCTCTCCACCAAATATCCCATCCAGTCTCAAACGCATTCTTCGCATGGCGGGATCGAGCGAGGGCAGTGACGAAGCTACTGAGCACTTTCAGAAGGTGTTTACGGAAGGCCCCCTTCAAGATCTGACAAGTCGACGCGACGTCATCACGGCTGCGAGGCTGATCGGTTCGTCCAAATTTATTCTTGAATCAGCAGAGGGTAGTGCGATTCTCAGCCGTTCCCCTGTGTTCTTCATTCTCACCCGACTGACAGACCGCGCGAATCCAAGAAGTTAGAATTTGGCACCCCGTCCAAGCTGACGCAACTGGACAGATCCTCCTCCGATGCTATCATGCCACATCGTACGGATGAGCTCTGGGCAGGCGCCAATGGAGATTGGATCGTCATGGTTGGCCGCAACCGCAAATGGTGCCTTGTCAACGTGTACACTCGTCTCAAGATTCATATCGTACCAGTAAAGGAGTTTGAAGCCACCGACTATCCTCTTACATTCAAACATAATGGTCGCGTTGTCAGGCTGCTGAAGATAGTTCTTTGCAATGTTCCCACACCTGCCGCCAGCTTTGATGATTTCTCTCTTATCGCTGTCTTCAGCTACGGAATTGCTTTCATTAGCGGCACTCCTCCTATTAGTTATGGGTGGACAATTCTTCAGAACCAGTTCCAGGGCCAATACAGATACTGCGATGCAATTATGCACGACGGACTTGTGTTCGCAGTAACTGAGAAGGGCAGTGTTTATGCATGGAATCCTTCGAAATTTGGTATATTTTCCTCCCTATATAGGAATTTGACTGAATTTTTTTTGGCATCTTTGGTTGAAAGGAATTTCATAGGAATTCTTCCTCTTTGATTTTAAGGATTTCCTTTGGAATTTTAGAAGAGGATGTTAGAATTGTTAGGAGTATTTATTACAGTAAGCAGTCGTTTGATTCATAGGCTAGAATTCTATTGATTCGTAGGCTAGAATTCTGTTCGTAGGAAATTGTGGCATGCTTTCCTAGATTGGTTGTGTGATATAATTTAGGATTGGTTCCACATGAATAATTTCCATAGGAACCATTGTACTACATTCCATAGAAAATCTAGCATCCACTCGAACCTCCTTTGACAATTTCTTTGTTTACCCTGTGCCTTCAAGCACTTTCTACCTGAAGGTCCTGTGGTTCGGTAGTCCTGTAGGATAGTACTGTACTTGATGTAGTAATTTTCGTACAGTCTTTTTATTAGCATGCAATTAAACTCTGAAGTTTCTGTGATTTCTGGCGCTGCAACGAAATAGCTAAGATTACAGATTGCTGTGTTTTCGATTCCTGTAGGATTCAGTATATTTTGCCATAATCGTTACAGTTTCAAAATCTTGCGAAACATAGCATGCCTTTACTAACCATGTTACCTTTTCAAGGTCCTGTGCTGCTCCCTAAGCCAGGTATAGTGTATCACGGTCTAGTTGGCGGTGAGGATGCACAAGATCTAATGTTCCTTGGTGGTATGTGGTGGCTAGCGGAATCTCCCGATGGCTCTAAGCTTCTCCTGGTCTTTACCCGTGGTGTTCCTGATAAATATATGTGTCCGCATCATGGAATTCATGTTGTTTCTAATGATCATTACGGTCGTACTCTGTGGTCCTATGCTGGGTTTCACTGCCTACTGTTCTCGCAGGACACTAGTGGAGAGTTGTATCCTGGTGTGCCGTGGGAAGATGTTTTTGATCTTGGAGTACATTGTCTTTTCCCTGGAGTGAACTATCCGATTGTCTTTCCAGTAGGCTTTGAAGATATCGCCCCAGGAGATATGACGAGAGTCAACTGTGTGTACACCATGCACGCTGCAATTGGATATGACGTTAGGATGGGTCCTAAAGTCATCCGCTTCAGTCTAGATTTAGCAGACAGAGCTGTTGGTTTCTCCACCAACAATGGCTCAGATTGGCTGAAGTCTCCATTCTGGTTCATCCAAGCTTCACCAACGCCCTAGATTGGAACAAACCTGGTTCCACGATAAATACAAGGTACTTGTTAGGGAACATTTAACAGTACTAATAGGAGTAAAAAATAACTCAGTAGTTGGTCTTGGCCTCCTGTCGAACTCTTAGTTTTGGCAGTTTAGCTGATGTATTGAGTTGTTAACTTTTTTACTTTGCACCTGGCGTGGCTTGTAATGTGATCAAAACCCCCCTTTTCTACACATGCTAGTTCATGTTTATTGCCGTTGAACTGTGATGTGGACAAACCTTTCAGAGGATTACAAATGCTACATAGCAAAGAGAGCAGGGGGAGAGGGGATGGACTATATCCTGGTTTGGTTGGCTGAACAGTTTGTATGTCTATGTACAAACATATATTCTCAGATCACAGTTAAACAGTTTGATTTCACATCCTTGGTTTGACGAAAACCGAAACACACAATTCTTTACGTGTACAAATTAAAGAGCATAATATATTGTACTGAAAATCCTACAAATCAGAATGCTTCTCGCACATGATCAAGATCTGCTTCTCCCACCTGTATCGCCAGCCCATAAGAAGGTCAAAATT
Organism: Poa pratensis; assembly: GCA_947311845.1. Lineage (NCBI taxonomy): Eukaryota > Viridiplantae > Streptophyta > Magnoliopsida > Poales > Poaceae > Poa > Poa pratensis. The sequence continues at coordinate 533,937 of CAMZMU010000084.1, forward strand.
ACCGGCGCAACCGAAAGAAGCAACCGCTAGGCACTACCAGCAATCACGAGTATAAATAAAACATCAACAGAGCACAGTTTCCGAATAGAGAGGCTGACAGTCAGAAGCGGAATAGAGAGGCCGACAGTCAGAAGCGGAATAGAGAGGCTGACAGTCAGACGCGGTTCGATCCAGTTATCTTCAGTATTTTAAGGAGGCAAAACTTGCACAGAGAGGCTGACATGGTGAACCGACCGGCTAGACCATAACCAACCTGCATATCACAACCTTAACAAGGTCAAAACTGAGGTCGTAATCGAGAAAAAATAGACCACTGGAAGCAATCAAGGGCATAAACAAAACCTCAGCAGAGCACACACGTTTCTGAAGAGAGAGGCCGATAGTGAGGAGATGTTCGATTCAGTTATCCTAAAGTTTTTTTAGGAGACAAACCTTGCTAAGATAGGCTGACAGCCAGGACCCGCCGCTTAGACCACAACCCGTCTTCATCACGCAACCTTAACAAGGTCAAAACTGCGGTCACAACTGAAAGAAAAATGACCACTAGAAGCAATCAAGGGCGTAAATCAAACCTCAGAAGAGCACAGACGTTTCTGAAGAGAGAGGCCAACATTCAGAAGAGGTTCGATTCAGTAATCTTCAGTTTTTTTAAGAGGCAAACCTTGCACAGGAATCTGACATAGTGGACCAATCGGCTAGACCATAACCCACCTGCATCGCAACCTTAACAAGATCAAAACTGTGGTCGCAACCGAAAGAAAAACGACCACTACAGGCAATCAAGGGCATAAATAAAATCTCAGCAGAGCACACACGTTTCCGAAGAAGAGGCCGACAGTGAGGAGAGGTTTGATTCAGTTATCTTCAGTATTTTGAAGAAGCAAAACCTTGCACAGAGAGGCTAACACGCAAGACCCAACATCTAGACCATAACCCGCCTGTATCGCCAGCCAATAACAATGTCAAAACTGCGGGCGCAGCCGAGAGAAATTAGCACCACAAGCAGTAATAATCACGGGAATATCAGTGGAGCACACCCACGTTCTGAAGATAGAGGCCGACAGTTTAGGAGAGGTTCGACTCAGTAATCTTCAGCTTTTTGAGGAGGCAAACCTTGCACATACAGGCTGCATTGGTGGACCCACAATCTAGACGATAACCCTCCTGCATCGCCAGCCCTCAGCAAGGCGAAAATTGCGACCGCAACCTAAAGTAATGACCACAAAGCAGTAATCACGAGTATAAATAAAACATCAATAGAGCATAGACATGTCTGTAGAGAGAGGTCGACAGTCAGAAGAGTTTCGATTCAGTTATCTTCAGCATTTGAGGAGGCAAATTTAGCACATAGATAGGCTGACATTGTGAACCCATCGGCTAGACCATGATGCACTGCATCGCGCAACCTTAACAAGGTCAAAACTGCGGGCGCAACTGAAGGAAAAATGGCCACTAGAAGCAATTAAGGGCATAAATAAAACGTCAGCAGATCACACATGTTCCTGAAGAGAGAGGCCGACAGTCAGGAGAGGTTCGATTCAGTTATCTTCAGTTTTTTGAAGAGGCAATTACTTGCACAGAGAGGCTGACAGCCAGGACCCACTGTCTAGACCATAACCGCCTGCATTGTAAGCCGTTAACAAGGTGAAATTGCGGGCGCAACCGAAAGAAATCACCACTAGCAGTAATCATCAAGAGTATAAAGAAACATCAACGGACCACACACACGTGTCTGAAGAAAGAGGCCGACAGTCAGAAGAGGTTCGATTCAGTTATCTTCATAATTTGAGGAGGCAAACACTAGTAGAAACAACACCTTTGGTCCAGAGCCAAATTGAGCTCTAGTACCGGATTAGCCACGAGCCCAGACTAGAAGGGGAGACTAGTCCCGGTTCGAATGTTACGAGGCCGCAACGGACTCGTCCCGGTTCGTAAGGGACCTCTAGTCCGGCTCGTAATACGAACCGGGACTAGAGGGGTGGTGGCAACTGTTCGCCTGGCGCCAGCACCTCTAGTCCCGGCTCGTAATACCGCCCGGGACTAAAGGTCCGAACGGTTTGCCTCCCACGCGCAGCCCAAGCGATCAAAATGCACAGGAACCGCGATTGCTACAGTAACCGCGGCATTTCTCTTCCTCTTCCTCTCCCTCTCCCTCTCCTCTCTTCTTCCATCCCCATCCTATCCCCTCCACCATGAATCCTGCACCACCGATCACTCGCTACGGGCAGGTGCGTGCACATGGCAGCACCTATCTCAATGTCGTGTACACGAACGACAGCGCTAAGGTGCCGGGTTTTCTTTCCGATTTCAAGTATTGGCTTGACGAAGCTCGGGAGCAAGACAAGTTCATGGGCCTTGATCTCGAGTACACGGCCGATCAAAGAGATGTTGCCGTCATCCAACTTTGTTTCAAGAAACATGTCATGGTCTTCCAGTGGGCAAGGTAATATAAAAACTTGTCTTAGTTTTAAATTGGGGCTTATTTTGTTTGTTGATTCATAGGGATAGGAAAATTGCATAGGATAGCAATTCCTCTTTGATTGTAGTGAAAGAATTATATATATTGTGCCGAAATATACTTGTGCCGAAAATGAAAGTTGCATATTGGCCATATCGTCGTGGGAGAAAACATGTCTTTTGATTCATAGGAAATGAAGGAAAATTATATATACTTGTGCCGAAATATGCTTGTTATGATTCTTAATTATTATACTTGTTCTAAATTATAATTGTTATATATGATTCTTATTATACTTGTTGTTATGATTAATTCTTATTATACTTGATCTAAAATTATACTTGTTGTTATTCTTATTATACTTGTTGTTCTAAATTATACTTTGTTGCAGCAGTATTTAACATGTGTTCTATTTTGTTGTTGCAGTAGTGACAAGCAATGTCCAATACTCATGGATTTTCTTCGCAGCGGCATACATTTTGCTAGCGTTGATATAACGAATGACAAGATCAAGATGAGACGCACCTGGGGTCTTGAGATACCATCTGCCTGCCACATTGATCTCCAGCGCATTTTCAGGCTTGACCGTGACAAGACTGGAATGGCTGATATGGCAGTCGCCGTGATCGAGGAGGACGACTACGCTGAGATGAAGACAGGATTCCCCAAGAAGCAGCACGATTTTTGGGAGAAGACCCCACTTGACGCTTGCAACATTGAGTATGCAGCAAGAGATGCGTACGTTGCATACGAGGTGTACCGCAAGATTAGAATCGTCAACTATGGGCAGCGTCACCTCGTACCGCCACCAGTGCCCCATGGGTCTCCTGTTTGGGGGTATTCTGATCCGGAGGACGATTAATTAGTACTAGTGTTTGCAATGGCAAACACTTTATCTCTAATATTATGTAGTGCTTGAGGGTCTCCTCATCTAGAACAGAGTAGTGTTTGCAGTTTCATATATATGGGTATCTTCAGTACTTTCTGTAATGGTTATCTGAACTATTATTTCTATTAATTATGTCCCTGTTTAAGTATGATATATGTGCAAGGCATTGTGATGCCAAAAGTTTATTATTATTTAAATTCAATATTATTTGAATGCAAGATTAGTATTACTTATTTATTTTTGTTTACTCATATAATTGTTCGGATTTACAAAATAAAGACATATTATTTGTCATATTTCGAGTTACAAATTTATAGATATAAATTATTCAAATTAAACGCAAAAGGCGAAAAAGTTTATCATTATTTAAATTCAATATTATTTGAATGCAAGATTAGTATTACTTATTTATTTTTGTTTACTCAAATAATTGTTCGGAATTACAAAATTAAGATATATTATTTGTCATATTTCGAGTTACGAATTTATAGATATAAATTATTCAAATTAAATGCAGAAGTCAGAATTTCGTAGGGGACCTCTAGTACCGGGCTGTGATACGAGCCGGTACTAGAGGTTCCTGTCAGGGCAGCAGCAGCACTGGGCCCGCGCGAGCACCTCTAGTACCGGCTCGTAGCACGACCCGGTACTAGAATCTAGTACCGGGTCGTGCTACGACCCGGTACTAATGTTCCCACTATATCTTCTTCCACCACCCGAGAGCATCTCCATTTTGCAGCTCGAGTTCATCACCATTTTCTCCATTGTTTCTCTCTCCCGAGCTCGAGTTCATCTCCATTTTCCTCCACGATTTGTCAAGATTAACGGCACCCATCTTTTCAAGGGTTAGCAACTTGATCCTTTCATCCGGCGTTCCTCATTTTAGCTCATTTCCATACTTCTTAGCTCATTTCATTTTTTAGGTGCTAGCTAGGTGTTTGATGAAATGCCTAAGTTAGGGAGTTCATTTTTTTATATGCAATTTGAGCTAAAATTAAATTATGATTTGTGTGTTCTAGTGCCGTGCTCACCGCCGTTGATCGCCCGCGTTGTCCCGTCACCGGCACCACCTCGGTAAGCCTCTTTTTTAAAACTTTTATTTCAAAACATTAATGCATAATTATTATTTGTATAATTTTATTAGTTGTATAATTGTTTGTTATATATATATAGTGCCATGGTTTTGACACCTGACCACACCGCCTCTCGTCCGCTCTATTATTCGGATGTGGTATGATTGTTTGTGATAACTATATATTTGTTTCGTTTCGTGTTTATGACAATCATGCCGACCAACTTGACATAGATATATTTTTTATCTAGGAGGTAGTTGAACCGGAAATTCCAACCGACCCTATTGTCGAGTTTTTTATAAAAGAAAACAATGATTTGAAAGCAAAATTGAAAAGAAGTGAAGATCTTCGTCTCCAATGCCTAGAAGAGAAGATGAAATTGGAGTTCAAGCTTGCCGACATCGTCGCTGAACACGAGTTGAAGCTTGCCGACATCGTCGCTGAACAGGAGTTCAAGCTTGCCGACGTCGTCGATGCTCACGAGATCAAGATGGATGCAATGCGCTTCAAGATTAAAAATATTAGAAATTATGCCATTAGTCAAGAGGCTTGGTATCATTATGCTGTTGGTTCAATAATTACCTTAGTTGCGATTTTGATCGCATTTGTTGTTGGAATTAAATTCTTTGGATAGTTGTATGTTGGTTTAAATGTATGTTTTATGAGAACTATGTATTACATTTGGTCACTACTCTACTTTGGTTTTAATGTGATGAACTTGTATCAATGAATATGGTCAGTTATGTATTATGTCCGTTTACCGTAATGGGTTTTAGCATCGTGATTGCGTTTGACATACTTATATAATGCAGATGAGCCATCCATGGATGTACGCTGACCGACGCTCTAGAGAGTACATGCAGGGCGTGCAATCTTTTCTCAAAGTGGCTGAGGCAAACAAGCGGGAAGGTTTTATGTTATGTCCATGCCGTAACTGTCGGAATGAGAAGGATTACCCTCGGTCACAAGACCTTCACATCCACCTGATAGAGCATGGTTTCATGCCCGGCTATAATTGTTGGACCAAGCACGGAGAAAGAGGGGTTATGATGGAAGACAACGAAGAAGAACAGAACGATGACAACTACATGTGCCCTGAATACAGTGGTAATGCAAGGGGGAAGCTGAAGATGAAGAGGTACCAGATGAGCCCATCATAGATGATGATTTACGGCGGGTCATCGTTGATGCACAGACCGAAGCAGAAAGTGCACTCGAGAAGTTGAAGTTGGAGCAGATGTTAGAGGATCACAAAAAAAAGTTGTACCCAACTTGCGAAGATGGGAACACAAAGCTCGGTACCACACTGGAATTACTGCAATGGAAGGCAGAGAATGGTTTATCTGACAAGGGATTTGGGAATTTACTGAAAATAATGAAGCAAAAGCTTCCAAAGGATAACGAATTGCCTGACAGTACGTACGAAGCAAAGAAGGTTATCTGCCCTCTAGGATTAGATGTGCAGAAGATACATGCATGCATTAATGACTGCATCCTCTACCGCGGTGAGCAGTACGAGAATATGAATGAATGCCCGGTATGCGGTGCATTGCGATATAAGATCAGACGAGATGACCCTGGTGATGTTGAGGGCCAGCCCCCCAGGAAGAGGGTTCCTGCCAAGGTGATGTGGTACGCTCCTATAATACCACGGTTGAAACGTTTGTTCAGAAACAAAGAGCATGCCAAGTTGTTGCGATGGCACAAAGAAGACCGCAAGAACGACGAGATGTCGAGACCCCCGGCACAGGGAGAGGCTGACATGGTGAACCCATCGGCTAGACCATGACCCATCTGCGTCGCGCAACCTTAACAAGGTCTAACTGCGGTCGCAACTGAAGGAAAAATGGTCACTAAAAGCAATCAAGGGCATAAATAAAACGTCAGCAGAGCAAACACGTTCCTGAAGACAGGCCGACAGTCAGGAGAGGTTCGATTAAGTTATCTTCGGTTTTTTGAAGACGCAAACACTTGCACAGAGAGGCTGACAGGCAGGACCCACAGTCTAGACCATAACCCGCCTGCATCGTAAGCCGTTAACAAGATGAAATTGTGGGCAAAAGAAATGACCACTAGCAGTAACAATCACGACTTCACGAGTATAAATAAACATCAACGGACCACACACACGTTTCTGAAGGAAGATGCCGACAGTCAGAAGAGGTACGATTCAGTTATCTTGAGTATTTTCATGAGGCAAACCTTGCACAGAGAGAGGCTGACATGGTGAACCTATCGGCCAGCATCGCAACCTTAACAAGATCATAACTGCGGTCACAACTGAAAGAAAAATGACCACTAGAAACAATCATGGGCATAAATAAAACCTCAGAAGATCACACACGTTTCTAAAGAGAGAGGCGAACATTCAGGAGAGGTTCGATTCAGTTATCTTTAGTTTTTTGAAGAGGCAAACATTGCACAAGGAGGCTGTCATGGTGGACCCATCGGCTAGACCATAACCCTCCTGCATCGCAACCTTAACATGCAAGGTCAAAATTGTGGTCGCAACCGAAAGAAAATGACCACTACAAGCAATCAAGGGCATAAATAAAACCATAGCAGAGCACACACGTTTCTGAAGAGACGGGCTGACAGTGAGGAGAGGTTCGATTCAGTTATCTTCAGTTTTTTGAGGAGGCAAACTTTGCAAAGAGAGGCTGACATGAACCCACCGTTTAGACCACAACCCGCCTACATCGTCAGCCTTTAACAAGGTAAAAATCTGGGGCGCAACCGAAAGAAATGACCAGTGGCACTAATTATAACGAGTATAAATAAAATATCAACGGACCACACACACGTTTCTGAAGAAAGAGGCCGACAGCAGAAGATGTCCGATTCAGTTATCATCAGTATTTTTAGGAGGCAAACCCTGCACAGAGGCTGACATAGTGGACCCACTGTTTAGACCATAACCCGCCTGCATTGCCAGCCTTTAACAAGGTGAAAATTGCGATCGCAACCAAAAGAAATGACCAATCAGGTTTCTAAAGAGAGAGGCCGTTTCTGAAGAGAGAGGCCGACAGGCAGGACCCACCTGCTAGACCACATCACGCAAGTTAAAAAAAATAGAACTGAGCAACAGAATAAAAAAGTGGGCAAGAATCGATCAGATCAATGAGTCACTGACATGGTGGAGCCAGCGGCATGAACAACATCGCAAGAACGGAGCAACGGAATAAGAAAGTGGGCAAGAATCGATCAATAGATCAATGAGTCACTGACATGGTGGAGCCAGCGGGATGAACAACATCGCAAGAACGGAGCGACGAAATAAGAAAGTGGGCAAGAATCAATCAACAGATCAATGAGTCACTGACATGGTGGAGCCAGTGGCAAGAACAACATCGCTAGAACGGAGCAACGGAATAAAAAAGTGGCAAGAATCGGTCAGATCAATGGGTCACTGACATGGTGGAGGCAGGGGCATGAACATCAGCACAAGAACGGAGCAACGATTTAAAAAAGTGGGCAAGAATCGATCAACAGATCAACGAGTCATGACATGGTGGAGCCAGCGGCATGAACAGCAGCGCAAGAACGGAGCAACGATTTAAAAAAGTGGGAAAGAATCGTTCAACAGATCAACGAGTCACTGACATGGTGGAGCCAGCGGCATGAACAGCAGCGTAATAACGGAGCAACGATTAAAAAAAGTGGGCAATAATCGATCAACAGATCAATGAGTCAATGACATGGTGGAGCCAGAACCAAGAACAATATCGCAAGAACGGAGCAACGGAATAATAAGGTGGGCAAGAATCGATCAACCAGATCCTGAGTCACTGACATGGTGGAGCCAGCGGCAAGAACAATATCGGGAGAACGGGGCAACGGGATAAAAAAGTGGGCAGGAATCAATCAACCAGATCCTGAATCACTGACATGGTGGAGCCAGCAGCAAGAACAGCATCACGAGAACGGAGCAACGAGATAAAAAGTGGGCAAGAATCGATCAACAGATCAATGAGTCACTGACATGGTGGAGCCAGCGACATGAACAGCATGGCAAGAACGGAGCAGCGGAATAAAAAAGTGGCAAGTCGATCAGATCAATGGGTCACTGACATGGTGGAGCTAGCGGCAAGAACCGTATCGGAAGAAACAGAGCAACGGGGTAAAAAATTGTGCAAGAATCGATCAGCATGATCCTGAGTCACTGACATGGTGGAGCCCGCGTCAAGAACAGCATCGAACCCAGCTTCGAGTAACGGAGCAACCGAAAAAAGGGGCAGCCTAGATCTTGATATGATCGCGGGGTGTGTGGTACGACGTTTTTAGAGCACAAATGGCCTCGTTCGACGTTATATGAGCTCTGGGGTCTGTCAAAAATCGAACGCGCTATCGAAAACATAGTTTCTAACCACGAAATAACCACGAAATTACAGGGAGATCGTGGTCTATAGGTGCCTCGCAACCCGAAACATGAGCCTTTAACCACGAAAATTCGGAAAGATCGTGGGCAATAAGTGCCATAGACCACGGATTTCCAAATCCGTGGTCGTTGCTACCATCGACCACGAAAAAAAAATACCTTGAAATTTCGTGGCCCAAAGCCACTATACACAACGCTCTCGGCGGAGATTCGTGGTCTATGCGGGAATTTCTTCCAGTGCTACCCAATCCAACATAACAATCACAAATCTATGGATATAATCAACGGGTACAAATAAATATATCCATACGTAAGACCGAAGACCAAATTAGAACAAAAAAAATACCAAAATGCAACAGCCCAGTGGTATGCAAGGACCGATCAACTCGTGATGACAACTCTCCGATCAAGTGGATATATTTTTGGCATTATCTTCAAACCGTCGGCCCAACCGCGTGAAAGACAGATGAGCGATAAGATTAAGCATAGACCCTCGCTAACACTGAGCAAGGAGCCAGCCGAGCCTACACGTACAGTCAGCGGGGAGCCGGCCTAAATCATACACGAACACTGAGCGGGGAGCCGGCCTAAATCATACACGGACACTGAGCAGGGAGCCGGCCTAGGCTACACGGACACTGAGTGTGAAGGAACTTTTAAGAGAGAATTCCTTCTATGACACTGGCTTAAAACTTCGTTCCTTATTTGACACTCACAAATTTTTTCTTCCTTGTATGACCGCTGCCTAATTTTTCTTTCCTTTGGTGACACTCTAGTACATTTTCTTCACTAACGGTGTTAAAGAGAGACGTGCAAAGACATTTTTACCCCTGGCGTGCAAAATTTTGTTCACTGATCTGGATTCAAAAATTAAATTTTTTGGACAGAACCTTCCCTCTTTTTGGAGGCCATATCTCAGACAATTCACATATTTGTATACAAAATGCATCGGAACAACTAACAGATGGATAATACACCAGAATCACCTGCGCTGGAGCACAACAACCGTGCCGAGGCCTCTTTGCTTCTCGAAGTACACGGAATGCACGAAGAGCACATGTCCTCATGATCATGGCTGATCTCTTCCTAGTGAAAAAGGGATGTATCAATATTCAATCAGTACACACAGGAACCTCAGTGGAATTCCAACTAGTGAAGGCATGATTTAACTCTCAACAGCGAAAATAAAAAATGGCAGCAGCATCAGCCCGGTGCGCCAATAGCATGATCCGGAGAGAAATGTAAAATGTTCAAAAAATAATAATAGCATGATGTTCAAGAATGTTTTCCAGATAAGAGATTGGTGAATGGAAAATTGGAAATATGAGCACTAGGTCGAATCAAATCAGGTGATGTCCTAGGCCGGACGGACACAAGAGAAGCATATCAGATGCTCACCTGCTCGTGCACAAGAGAAGCGGCAGCAGCTTGATTGCGCTCACCTGCTCGTGCTCCCCTCCGTCGTTCCTTGCAAGCGCCTGGTGGATGGAGTACCGATCCGCGGCTGCCGGCGGTTCCTTGGGCCACGCGGTCCGGCGAGCTCGACGGGGCGACCCGCATCGTGCTAGCGCCACACGCGCGCGCCGGCGAGCAAGCAGGCCGGCAGCTAGGGTTTGTGGTGGACGCAGTGGATGGCGCCATGGAATCAACAGAGAAGGGTAAGGTGGTGTCGTGGCGGGGCTCAGCAGCGTGAGGACTCGCCGGACTCGACCGGAACTGGCCGGCGGCGGTGGCGGCGGAATTGGGGATCGGGGTTCATGAGCCAGATGGATAAGGTTCGCTGGTCCTTTCGATGCGGTTGAATTCGTTCGACTCACACAGGGGTAATTTTGTCCGACCTAAAAAAAATTAACAGAACAATCTAATGGAACCAACGGCAGTGTCACCAAAGGAAAGAAAAATTGGGCAGAGTTCATACAGGGAAGAAAAAATTTATGAGTGTCAAATAAGGAACAAAGTTTTAAGTCAGTGTCATAGAAGGAATTTTCTCAACTTTTAATGCGAACGGACGAGGAGTCGGATCGGTGCGGTGTTGTTGAATACCATTTCTCACCTGTACATTACCAGATCTGTAGTACTATTTCTGCTCACCTAAAAATCAAACAACACCACAAACAACGCGACAACAAAAACACCAAACTATCACCAAACGATCGAGCCGCAATAAATGGGGAGCCGGCAGCGACCACCAACCAGAATAAATCACCACAAAGATCACAGGAACCCAGTCCAAACAGGAAGCAAAAAAGAACCTACCACACTTATCACGTTGGGTTAGGATACAGAGTGAACGATATGCTCAATTGTTTATTGCTCTCACATGGCAACGACCTGCAAAGAAAGAAGACAAAATAATTCAACGAAACTATCACAAAATTTTTGCAACCACCTCAAGAAAGACCAAACTCGAAGATCAAAAATCCATACCAAGAAATCGACCTGCATCATGATACCAAAGTAAAAAAATGAAAGCATCTTCAAATTAAGCAAACTAAACATCGATCAATCAGCCAAGCAAGTATTGAACACCAAACTTACTAAATACTAACAGGGAGATGGCGAATGGAACCCAGCCAACCAACCGAGTGAACCAAGCAAGATGACGACCTGGAAGATAAAGATGAAACAGCGAAAAATTACATAAGAGCAAGACCCACCAAAAACAAAATTAAGAAAAAACCGACAAAAATTGCACGATAGCAAGAACACGACGACAAGAAAAGCACATAAATAAAACAAAATTAGCAAGAGGCTAATCTGCAAAACAAATAATAAAAAATAGCCATCTCAATAAATAAAACAAACAGGCATAGAAATTTAACACGAAGTAAACAACCGATGAATACACCATACCGCTAAATCACGACAGGAACAACACATTTCATCACACGCGAACGTCCACCGGGAGCCGGCACGTCCTCCAGCGCAACCGAAAAAAGTAAACCGAATACCTGCAAAAAAACAAAACAAATAGGAAAGAGATATGAGAGACCAATGAAACAAAGAAAAACTAACCGCATAAGAAAGAAACAACAAACGAACACGAATCAAGCACACGATCAAAAGCATAAACACCATAAAACGGAGAGAGCAACAAACAACACAACAACACGGATCGAACACACGGGGTTACACGACCAAAAATAGAGAGTCCAACACGGCAACAAAACCCTACCTGATCTCAACGGAAACAACCGTGACCGGAAGAACATCACACTAATTCCATCAAATCATGGATGAGATCGAGGAAACACGTTTCGTCACGCTAAATCACGACAGGAACAACACATCTCATCACACGCAAACTTCCACCGGGAGCCGGCACATCCTCCAATGCAACCGAAAAAAGTAAACCGAATACCTGCGAAAAACAAAACAAATAGGAAAGAGATATGAGAAACCGATGAACAAAGAAAAACAAACCGCATAAGCAAGAAACAACAAACGACCACGAATCGAGCACACGATCAAAAGCATGAACAATAAGTGACCAAAAACAGAGAGAGCAACAAACAACAGAACAACACAGATCGAAAAACAGAGAGGCATGAAAGAAATCCCAACCTGATCTCAAAAGGAACAAACGTGACCAGAAGAACAGCCAACAAATTTCATGGATACAAGGCAGAGCTCGATCAAACCACGGTGGTGCAAGAACATCGAGGAAGAAGAAAAGGGGGAAAATGAGAGCTGCGGTACCCATCCGTCCAGATTGCAACATAGGATGACATGCAAAATAAAAACAAAACATGATAAAATAGCATGAGAGCAAAACCCACCAAAAACAAAATAAAGAAGAGACCAATAAATCGCACGATAGCAAGAACATCACGACAAGAAAAGCACGGAAATAAAACAAAAATAGCAAGAGGCCAATCTGCAAAACAAATAGCAAAAATAACCGTGTCAAAAAAGAAATCAAACATGCATAGAAACAGAAAACACGAAGCAAGCAAGCAATGAATAAAGCGTACCGCTAAATAAGCACATGAACAACAGGCTTCATCTGATATGAACATCCACCGGGAGCCGGCCAAGCCTCCAGCGCAACCCAAAAAAGTAAGCCGGCGCCTGCGAAAAACAGAACAAACAGGAGAGAGACATGAGAAACCGAGAAAACAAAGAAAACCAAACCGCATAAGCAACAAACAATACAACAACACGGATCGAGCAGCAGTGAACAACACAAAAAAAGACGACCAAAAACAGAGAGTCCAACACTGCAACAAAATCCTGCCTGATCTCAACTGGAACAACCGTGACCGGAAGAACATCACACGAAATCCATCAAAACATGGATGAGATCGTCGAAAACACGGCGGTGCAAGAAAAGCGAGGAAGAAGAAAAGGGGGAAAATGAGAGCTGCCGTGAGGATCCTATCCACAAAACGACCTATATACTTCCTCTACCGGGCACAGTGTAGGCAGCCCAACTAAATACGTCTGTAACTTCTACACATAAACCAATGGGGAGACGCGAACGCACCCGAAGTTGGGCTGCCCTGCCACACCGCATAGTGGACGTACCCGCCGACGAATGGGAAGACGCCATGTCAGTGCACCGGAGTTGGGCTGCCCGCCACCGATGCGCCAGGGCACCCGAAGATGGGCTGCCCTGTCACAACACACAGTGGACGTACCCGCCGACCAATGGGGAGAGGCCATGTCAGCGTACCGAAGTTGGGCTGCCCTGCCACCTGACAGCACCAACAGTGCCGATGACGCAAAATACGCAACCTGCCCTGGCATACTGTAGAAAATACGCAATGTCCTGTTGAAAATACAAAGCGGCGACGAACGGAAGGGAAGCATCTGCCACGCGACACACGAGCAACCGACAGGTGGGCCAAGGAGAGGGAGGGACCCGCGGTCAGCAAGAGAGCGGGGAGAGGAAGCACGTAGCACGATCGCTCTCCCGCAAGGAAAACCCAAAAACCTAGAACGGTAAACCAACAAAATCGGCCAATGGGAGGTAGGCGCTGCGAATCTCCTCCACTTTCCCCCTCCGCCACACTGATTAAACACAGACCGTGAGGCCGACGTGTGGGACCTGTGGCTTTTATATCTTTAGATATTCTTGTTGCTGTTGATTATGTTACTAAATGGGTAGAAGCTAAAACATCGTTGAAAATGCTTAAAGATGTTATCTTTCCTAAGTTTGGTGTATCTAGATATATTATGACTGATGGTGGTTCTCATTTTATTCATGGTGCTTTCAGAAAAACTCTTGCTAAATATGATGTTAACCACAGGATTGCTTCACCCTATCATCCTCAAACAAGTGGTCAAGTAGAGTTATAAAATAGAGAAATTAAATCAATTTTGGAAAATACTGTTAATAAATCTAGGAAAAATTGGGCTAGACAGCTTAATGATGCTTTATGGGCTTATAGAACTGCTTATAAAAATCCCATGGGCATGTCTCCTTATAAAATGGTTTATGGAAAAGCTTGTCATTTACCTCTAGAGTTAGAACACAAAGCGTATTGGGCAATCAAGGAACTTAATAGAGATTTTAAACATGCTGGTAAAAAAAGATTGCTTGATTTGAGTTCTCTAGATGAGTGGAGAAGTGAAGCTTATGAAAATGCTAGACTCTTCAGGGAGAAAGTTTAGAAATGGCATGATAGGAGGATTTTGAAGAGAAGATTAAATGTAGGTTATAAAGTTTTATTGTATAGGTCTCGTCTCAGATTTTTTGTAGGAATGTTACTCTCAAAATGGAAAGGGCCTTATATTGTTGAAGAAGTTTATCGCTCAGGTGCAATAAAAATTGGTTCATTTGAGGATGGCAAACCACAAGTACTTAATGGGCAAAGACTCAAGCATTATATTTCTGGAAATTCTTATAATGAAGATGTTGATATTATTCAAGTGGTAACTCCAGAAGAATTCATTAAGACCCAAAATCCGGAAACTGCTGATGCTGATTTGGAATAGGTATCAGTTTCGGTAAGAAAAAGTCCGCGTTCAACGTTAAAACTTTAATTTTAGTTATTTTTATACAATTTCGGAAATTGCAAGTCGAAAAAGGGACGAAACGGTGCCCGAGGGCACCTCGCCACCCCTAGGCGCGGGCCCCACCCTAGCCGCACCGAGGCCTGGCGTGGGCGCCTCGGAGCCCGTCTCCGACCCCGTTTCGACCTGCTCTTTCTTTTTGTCGTTAAATTTTCTGCTATATAATCACCCGGATCTCCCGAGATCTGTATCTCGTGTTTCACGTCGCGTTTGTTTTCGAGCTGTTTCTGTCAGGATCCTCTTTCAAGAACTAGATCCACCATGTCTTCGCCGGGATCCCCCAAGGATGGTTTCTTCAAGAACGTCGTCAAAACGTACATCAATGAAGTGAAGATGCACCCGCAGGAGATACGCCGCGTTGATGGCATCCTCGTCCAAGAGGACGTTCGAGGATCCAAGAAGGATGGAGACGTGAAGGCCAGGCTAGAGGAAGTTGAACATGAAGTTTTCAGGACCAGAAGATGATAGAGCGTGGAGTGAATGCAATCCACAAGATAATTGGTGAGCTTATTGATGAACACAAGAAGGAGACCGACAAGCTGTGGAAGGATATTTTCATACTCAGTGAAGCTACTTCAAAGATGCAAGCCAAGATTTATGACTTGCGGAATCAAATCTATGAGTACGAGACCAGATTTAAACACATTATCGCTGTTGCCAGTATAAGGACCTTCGAAACCAAGTCATCTTTCTTCGATGGGGAACCTTTAACTTGGAAGCTTAATAATGAAGAATCTCCATCATCATCATCACCGAAGGAGTAATTCGTCATGGGTAACAACACACCCTCAGCTTGTTCCAAGCTTGGGGGAGTGTTTCAGTATCATTATCTTTTACCTTTTACCTTTATAATTTCGCGGTAGTATCATGAGTAGAGAACTTATCATATGAGATGGTTTGCAATATGGAGTGTCACTCTTTTAGTTGGTTATCTATGTATCCTTTGGTGTGAGTTTTGTCTTTGTTTGGAATACTAATGAGAAGTTTTACCTTTACTTTCTGCACACTTTATTTTAGCCTGCAAATCCTTTTCATATGCTGATTTTGTCATTAGTATTGGCATCACTTTGGGTGCAGCAAGTAAATTTAGTTGGTTATGGCAAACTTAGTATTGGTCAGTAACAATACTTTGAAACTTAAGTAGAGAAGAGAGAATTACATGCAAAAATATTATCCCTGTTATCTTACTTTCTTGTTAGCCCATGAGCTCAGCATTCTATTAGTTAAAATATTTGTGCTTACAAGGAAGATAGCATGATTGTGCTTATTACATTTATATTTTTTTGTATCTCTCAACTCTTATACTTGCTACCAAACCCTGCTAGCCTAAACTCTGTACTGAGAGGAAATACTTCTCGTGCATCCTAAAACCTTGAGCCAATACCCTCCAAAGTGTCCACATAACTTCCTATGTGTGGTATTTCGCTGCCACTCCAAGTAAATTTGTCATGTGCTACCATTAAAATATTCAAAATACTTCATATTTGTGACACAGTTTTGAGCTGATGAGGAAGCGGTAGTTGGGTTTATTATCTTCCATGCTAAATTGAGTTTCTCAGACTAGCAGCTTACATCTGCTTATCTATTTTATATTGCACAAGAGCTGGTTAGACCACTGTAACTAAAAATAAAAATAGACACTCCTCCATGGATTGAGATTGTCGGCAGGCACCCGAGGATTCGGTTAGCCATGGTTTGTGAAAGAAATGGTGGGGAGGAGTGTCAAATCTTTGAAAGTGCATATTATAATGCAAAGTATATATATAAACTCTCGGAACCGCTCTAAAACTTGTTTAGCATGGAAGATGATAAGAACTCTATTGCCAAGTCGTTGATGTCAACAACCACCTCTCAAAACAATTTTACTTCTGTTTTAAAAATGAAAAGCTCTAGCACATGATCTAATCCCTGATTCCCTCTGCAAAGGGCCTATCTTTTACTTTTATGTTGAGTCAGTACCTATTTCCTTCCTCCTTAAGCAAGCATTTGCGCTGTTGAGATACAACCATCTATAGATTGTACTGTTTTCAATCATGTCTTTTATCCTTCCTTTGTTTGAGCACAAAGACTTTTACCTGCAAGAATATAACTTTGAATGCTTTTCAATGACTGCAAATAAACTTTGATGATTGAGCATGCGAGTTCTGCATTAATAGCTCTAGTATAAAGGTTCTTCTTGAAAGATAAGTTAAATTGCTGATTGTTCTCTAACCAAGAAAAAAGTTTGCCATCACCTAAATTGTTTTCTTTATGCACCTTCGTGTGTGGTTGTTTCATTACATGTTTCAAGTTAAGTTATATGCAGATAAGTTGCTGTTTAAAATGATTTGTTCTGTTAAGTAAAATAATGATGCTTCTTGTCCGTATCCTTTATTATCGACACTTCACTCCATAAACCTGTGGTCTTGAGCTCAGTTTTCGCTTGGGGACAAGCGAGGTCTAAGATTGGGGGAGTTGATACGTCCATTTTGCATCACTATTTTATATCATAATTTACTGCTATTTCATACGTCTCAAACGTATCTATAATTTTTGATGTTCCATGTTGCTATTATATCAATTGCTACATGTTTTAATTACACTTCATAACATTTTTATGCATTTTCTGGGACTAACCTATTAACAAGATGCCACAGTGCCAGTTCCTGTTTTCTGCTGTTTTTTCCGTTTCAGAAAAGCTAGTCGGGAAATATCCTCGGAATTGGACGAAAATCAACGGGCGTCAATATTTCACCGACACGGTCACGGAGTCCAAAGTGCGCACGGAGAAGCTCCACGAGGGCGCCACACCACCCTAGGACGCGGGCCCCATGTCTGGGGCGCCGAGGGGTGGTGTGGGCCCCTCAGAAGCTTCCTGATGCCGCCGTCGTCAACCCTAGATCCGGAGGGTTCTGAAGCTCTTCCCGCACCTTGCTGGAGGGGAGATCATCACCGGAGGGATCTACATCGCCATGCCCGCCTTCGGAGTGATGTGTGAGTAGTTCATCCTTGGACTACGGGTCCATAGCAGTAGCTAGATGGTTGTCTCTCCACCTTGTACCTTCATGTTTAGATCTTGTGAGCTACCTATCATGATCAAGATCATCTTATTGTAATGCTGCATGTTGTGTTTGCTGGGATCCGATGAATAGTTATACTATGAGCAAGTTGTTTATCAATCTATCTATATGTGTTGTTCATGATCTTGCATACTCTCCGTTGCTAGTAGATGCTTTGGCCAATTAGATGCTTGTGACTCCAAGAGAGAGTATTTATGCTAGATAGTGGGTTCATGCCTCCAGTAAGCTGGGCTCGAGATGACATAAATGACTAAGGTTGTGGATGTGCTGTCGCCACTAGGGATAAAACAATGATGCAGTGTCTACGTGTCATTTGCATTGTTTACATTACACACTTTGCCTAATGCAATAATCTGTTGTTTGCAACTTAATACCAACGGGGACACAGATGTTAACCTGGAGGTGGATTATTTAGACATAGATGCATGCTGGATAGCGGTCTATATACTTTTTTGTAATGCCCAAATAAATCTCATAGTAATCTTCTTGTCATATATTGCATTGTCATGCATTCTCTAAGTCAATTGCCCAGCTGTAATTTGTTTACCCAGCATGTTAGCTATCTTTTATGGAGACACATCACTAGTGAACTGTGGACCCCGGTCCATTTCCTCATACTGATAAAACCATCAAATGCAATCATCTGTTCTTGTTACTCTCTGCAATTACTACTGTTTTCCACACCGTACATTTAATCCTTTGTATTCAGCAAGCCACGGAGATTGGCAACCTTCCTGTTTCGTTGGGGCAAAGTAGTTTGTTCGTGTTCCACGTCAGCCACCAGATTCCCTGGTACAGCGCCGTGCCATATTCTTCTGCTGCTGACACCTTCTGAAGAACCTCCGTGTCCTACTAGTTCGATAAACCTTGGTCATATTTCAAGGGAAAACTGCTGCTGCACTACATCATACCTTCCTCTCGGGGTCTCCCAACGAACGTGTGTTGTTCACGTCCATCAAGCCTTTTTCTGGCGCCGTTGCCGAGGATTTTGGAATCTCCAGACAGGGGAGTCTCACACTTCCAATCTGATTACTTTGTTTTTGTCTTGCTTAGTTTATTTTATTTTATCTTGTTTGCTGTTAAAAATCAAAAACACAAAAAAAATTAAATTCCTCAATCTAGTTATTTTCGAGTTGTTATTTTTCTGTCCTGTTTTAATTTTGATAAAATGAGTAATCTTGAAAACACTAAGTTGTGTGACTTCACTAGCTCAAGCAACAATGATTTTATTTGCACACCTATTGCTCCACCTGCTTCCAAAGCAGAGTTCTATGAAACTAAACCTGCACTGTTAAATCTTGTTATGAAAGAGCAATTTTCTGGTGTTAGTTCTGATGATGCTGCTGCTCACCTTGATAATTTTGTTGAACTATGTGATATGCAAAAGTATAAAGAAGTAGAACGTGATATTATTAAACTGAAGCTATTTCCTTTCTCTTTGAGAGGACATGCTAAATATTGGTTGCTATCTTTGCCTAGAAATAGTATTGATGGACTAAGTGCAAAGATGTTTTTTTTGGAAAATATTATCCTCCTGCTAAAATTATTGCTTTGAGAAGTGGCATTATGAACTTTAAGCAATTTGATAATGAGCATGTTCCCGAAGCTTGGGAAAGAATGAAATCATTGGTTAAGAATTGTCCCACTCATGGACTGACTACTTGGATGATCATCCAAACCTTTCATGCAGGATTAAATTTTTCTTCAAGGAATTTATTAGATTCAGCTGCTGGAGAGATCTTTATGTACATCACTTTGGGTCCTACAACAAAATTTCTAGATGATATGATGATAAATTATTCTGAATGGCACACCGAAAGAGCTCCAACTGGTAAGAAGATAAATTATGTTGAGGAAATCTCCTCCTTGAGTGATAAAGTTGATGCCATTATGGCTATGCTTTCGAATGGTCATGCACCTGTTGATCCAAATAATGTTCCTTTAGCTTCATTGGTTGCTCAAGAAGAGCATGTTCATGTGAACTTCATTAAAAATAATAACTTCAACAACAATGCCTACAGGAATAATTTTGGTAATAGCAACTATCACTAGTACAGAACGACACATCGGAAACGGGCCAAAAAGCCCATCGGCAACGGAGAATGGGTCCGTGTCCCCGCTTCCGATGCTGATGTGAAAAGGCTCATCGGTAACGGAGGCCCAAACTCCGCTTCCAATGTGGGACGCAAATTGCAAACGGTTGTTCTTTTTAACCGTTTCTGATGCGGTTATTAAATATTAAAAAAAATAGCCGGCTCGCAGCCGGCTCACAGCAGGAATTTGCCGGCTCACAGACATTCAATACAGCCGGCTCACAGCAGACTCGCTAGGCAATCTAACCAATGGTTCATTTTCACAATATAACACAAAAAATCAATTACACATAGGAACAAGTAGAATGCACAAAAGGTATATACACACATTATGTGCAGCAGCAAATGACTAAAGTAAAACAACTACCATCTAGCAACAATCCACCCAGGTTGCTGCCGTAGTCTAAACTGCACCGGAAAAGACTTCTTGCATCCGGCAGCTTATCTGGTTCGGAGAAGGCAGCGTTGCTGCAGTTGCAGCAGATTAACTTGACAATGTAAATGGTGTGCCGCGTGCAGAGTTATCCAAGTAATAAGTGAAGTGCACCACACCAGTATCCATTTGTGTACACTGCAAAACAAGTTATAAGATGAAACATCAGACAAGTCGGAGCGACAACTAAGTATAAGAAGCATGGAAACAGACTAGTTGCAATAAATATAGAAGCTATCTTCATATTAGCTAACAGAACAATTGCAAGAAAGAACATGCTAATAAGAACCTAAAGTACTATCTCTACAAGGTCTCTGTAAGTCAAACTAGGAGTCATGCGTCTGTGTCATACTAGGAGTCATGCGTCTGTGTCGGTGTTAAGAGTCTTGCTAGCTAGCTTTAGCTCTGAGTCGTTCGAGCTAATCAAGCACACAGAAGCAAGCAGGCAAGCAGCTGGATCAAAAAGCTAGCTGGGAGGTGGAAGCACCCAAGTAAGCAGCTGGATCAAAAAGGCGGAAGCACCCAAGCAAGCAGCTGGATCAAAAAGCAAGCTGGGAGGCCGAAGCACCCAAGCAGGCAGCTGGATCGATTCGTGCATGCAGGCACGGACAGGAACGGAGGCGCGCGGACTCGATGCGTCTCCTCGTTGGAGTCATCCTTACCTTCTTAGTCCACATCAAGTGTTAAGTGCCTACAACACAAATATTAAGGATTTCAACACAAATAATTGTCCAGAGGCAACAAGAAATATCAATATTCAGTTATTCACTACAGATTACAAGTTTACAAATTAAATTACAAGTACAACTGAATCGGTTACAAATTCCATAGACAACTAAAACAAATTTACAAGTATTTAATCTACCCTGAAGCAATTTCAAAGTCAACCGGACAACCAGTATCGGTCTTAAACTAGCTAGCTAAACCGGTTAGCTACTACTAGTACAGCAGTACTCAACGAAGCGAGCTAGCTAAATCGATTAGCTACACAGCACTACTCAACGAACTGTACGTACTCTGCTCGACCAGCAGTGGAATACTTTTACGGTGGTACCTGGTGGCCGACTTGATTATACAACGCTAATCCTCAGATCAATTTAAAAAACCATATCGTGCATCCTACATCTTGATTAAATACTAAAATTATTCCGGTTGTGTACCTTGTGCTGAAGAAGCCGCAGGTGGAGGGATCAAGCGATGGCGGGGTACCCGAACTGGAGCAGCGCGCGGGCGTAGTTGTCGCGGGACCAGGTTGAAGCAGGTCCTGCTCGAGGTGATCTGGTCGCTGTTTCGCCGGTGTCGGGGGAATACTTTCTGGATTAACCCGCGGCCCAGTGCGACTTACTTTACTCGCACGGACAAAGGCCCACATGGGAGTAAGCCCAACATTGAACCGCCACAAGGAGAAAGATCTAGAAGACATATCCCGGAAGACGTGAAGACCAAGTAGTCTCCAAGTAGGTCTTTGTGGACATATTCCTTGTGGAGGAAGTTTGCTTTGTAACCTGACGAGCCTTTGTGTATATAGAGGACTCGTAGGACTTAGAGAGGGTCAAGCTATCAAGCCCTTAAACCCTAGCTCATACCGCGAGTACCAGATCGGATCGCCTCCATTGTAACACCTCGATTATCATATCAATACTAATCTAGGGTAGGCAGGAAGTAGGTCTTTTACCTCACATTGAGGGGGCCGAACCTGGGTAAATCTGTGTTGATCTTTGTTCCTGCGATCCCAAGCTCGGAGATGCTTGACTCGCGTAATCCCACACCTACGAAGTCATCTATGACAGCTGACGTGACAAACTCACGAGAGTTGGCGCCCACCGTGGGGCCTGCGGTCAAGAGCGTCACGTTCCACGCAGGATCCATGAAGGGAGCTGAAGATCTCATTGTTGGCCGTATCATCACGGTCAATGGCACACCCCTCATTGACGATTCAAGCTGGGGGCCGGAAGCAGATTATTTGGAAACCGGCCACATCATCCTGTTTGGATCTGTCCATGTTTTCATCGGCTTCATTGGCGGCGAGTCAGAAGATCCATCGCAACATGGCGACTCAGAAGAAGGAGTCGCGATAACGGTGGACCAAGAAGAAGAATCCACCAACTACGAGTCGCTACCTCTCGAGGATGAAGAAGGCCAATCCATCGAGTATGTCCTTGAGGAAAGGCTATGCGGAGATCCTATGGATGGCGACTCGCACCCTGTAGAAGATCGGCACATGGAAGGAGTCTACAGGACCACAGAGGCGGACGAAGGACTGGGCATGCCACCAGGCAGCTTAGCCCCCACGCCGCCAGAAGAGGCAGTACAGGCCGCACCAGACGCATCAGGAGTCGCGGCCTCTGGAGTCGCAAACAGAGAGACCCCACCCGGAGTCGCACTTGCGGGATCTGGATCAAGGGAAGCATCCGATGCGGCGGCCACGCTGCCACAGGGTAGTGTGTTGCTCACACCAATATCTGCGGTTAACGCGGCCGCCATAGTGACAGAATTGGAGGCTACCAGGATCGGGCTATATGATGAAGTCCAGAGAATCGCAGATGAGAGAGCCAGGCTGGCGCGCGAGGAACAACGCCTCCAACAGAAGCAACAACGACTCATCGAGGACACCAATATTTTGCAAGGGGTACAGGGCACCTTGCCACACAGACGCCATGCCAGCCGCCTGCAGCCCGGGACGGTAAACCCGGTGGATCTATTCCAATCACCCACCTCTGGGCCTACAGCCGCGGTCCCCGCACATAGAACACCAGAAGTTACGGCGCCACCCAACGTGATTCCACCAATCGCGACTAACATGGCGCGACCAATTATGTGGTCAGAAACCGCGGTACCATCAGTCGCGGCGCCTTCATACATGGCACCACCCGCTACAGTTGCGCGACCCGCAGCGCCGTTAGTCGCGCCTGAAGTCCGGACGTATGCGGCACCGTTAGTCGCACCAGCAGTTCCGACCTTCGCAGCGCCAAGGACGGCGGAAACACCTTGATCAAGGGCCATGGTACAGGCCAATAACAGGGCCATCATGCCCCCACCATTGCCACAGCCAACTTTCGTTCAGCAGCCTCCACAGCAGCCTCGGAGGTTCCACACGCCGCAAGGACACTATGTTAGCCCAGTGGAGAACCTCTTTGAGGCTACAAACATCTTGGGAAAGTTAGCACCAGCAGGGAACAGACCAATGGACAGAGAGGCACGACGCGCCATCGAGATGCTAAGCACGGCAGTTATCCAACAAGCGAACATGTCTGAACACGCGGGACGACTGCACTCCACCCCTTACAACAGCAGAGCAACGGCGGAGAGAAGTATCCATGCAGAGTCGCCACACGTTGCGACTTCAAGTTTCGCGAGGCGGCAAAAGGAAAACCAACCTGTGGCCCAGAATCAGCCGCAGCAAGTTCAACCCGTAGAAGTCATGCAGCCGCGCACAGTAGCTAACCCAGTAGGGAGGCCAGCTCCATCCAATTTAACCCTATAGCTAACCCAGTCTTGCTCATGATGTTGATTTGTTGAAATTAAAGACCATGCCTAATGATATTAAAGAGAGCAAAACTCTCAATGCCATACAAGTTAAAATTGATAATAATGTGAGGATGTTAGCCGAATTGCATGCTAGATGGGAAAGAGAGGATGAAATTGCTAGAAAGAATAATATTGCTAGAGTTTATACTATTACTACTTCTGAAAATGCTTCAAACACAAGTGTTAGCAAACCTCCTACCATTAATGGCAAGATAATTGGTGTTGGTAATGTTTCCACTTCTATTGCAAAATGTCCCAAATTGCCTAATAACTCCGAAACTGTCCTTGATAAAGATGCTGAAATTTCTAGCAATAAGGAAGATAATAACTCCATTACCTTTGATGACAATAATTTTGATTTTGATGGGTGTAATCTTTCTGAAGTAATTACATTCTTGCAAAAGCTTGCTAGAACTCCTAAGGCAAGTGAGATAAACTTGGCTTTCACTAAACATATTACTAATGCTCTCATTCAAGTGAGGGAGGAAAAATTGAAACATGAAGTATCTATCCCTAGGAAGTTAGAAGATGGTTGGGAGCCTATTATTAAAATGAAATTGAATGATTTTGATTGCAATGCTTTGTGTGACCTTGGTGCTAGTATTTCTGTTATGCCTAAAAGATTTTATGATATGCTTGATTTAGCACCTTTGGAAAATTGTTACTTGGATGTTCATCTTGCTGATTCTACTATTAAGAAACCTTTGGGAAGAATTGATGATGTTCTTATCATGGTTAATAATAATTATGTTCCCGTTGATTTTATTGTCTTGGATATCGAATGCAATTCATCTTGCCCTATTGTGCTTGGAAGACCTTTTCTTAGAACTGTAGGTGCTATCATTGATATGAAAGAAGGGAATATAAAATATCAATTTCCTCTCAAGAAAGGTATGGAACACTTTCCTAGGAAGAAGATTAAGCCACCTTATGATTCTATTGTTCGAACAAATTACAATGTTGATGCTTCTTCACTTGGTAATACTTGATGCATGCTTTGTGCCTAGCTAAAAGGCGTTAAACAAAAATGCTTATGGGAGGCAACCCATTTTATTTTTATGCAATTTTTCTTTTATTGAGTCAAGGTGTTGTTTACTTCTGTAGCAACTCCTTTTTATCTTTATTTTCTCGCATTGTTGTGCCAAGAGTAGCCTCTAGTGTTATGGTGATGCTTAATTCTGATTGCTGCGCAGAAACGGATTTTTGCTGTCCACTGTACGAAAATTATAAAATCACCAGATTGTTGAAAAAATCTGAAATTTTTTGTGCGTAATCTTTATGAATGTCTAAATCTTTCATTAGTTCAAAGTTTTTTTGATCTGAGCGTCGTAAGTGCCTCGAAAAATTTTGTCTTTGCGGACTGTTCTGTTTTAGACAGATTATGCCTTTTTATTTTGCATTCTCTCTTTTACTAGTGTTGAGTGGAATTCTTTTTTGGGTGGAAGGGCTTCACATAACATCAGTGGCTATAGCTAATGTTTAAAGTAACGAGTCATATTGCGTCTTTATAGAACATGTGAATTTTTATTTATGCACTAACCCCTCTAATGAGATTTACTTTGAGTTTGGTGTGATGGAAGTTTTCAAGGGTCAAGAGAGAAGGGTGATAATAGGATCAAGAAGAGTGAAGAGCTTAAACTTGGGGAGGCTCCCATGGATCTCCCCCAACATATTTCAAGAAGACTCAAGCGTCTAAGCTTGGGGATGCCCAAGGCATCCCCTTCTTCATCGTCAAATTATCAGGTCATCTCTAGTGAAACTATATTTTAATTCTTTCACATCATATGTGCTTTTCTTGGAGCGTCTGTGTGCTTTTATTTTCAGTATTGTCTTTTATTTTCAATAAAGCTTGACTGGACCCTAGCTTTCTTGATTGGGAGAGAGACATGATACGTCTCCAACGTATCTATAATTTTTGATGTTCCATGCTTGTTTTATACCAATTGCTACATGTTCTGCATCTACTTTATGGCAGTTTTATACATTTTTTGGGACTAACCTATTAACAAGATGCCGAAGTGCCAGTTCCTGTTTTCTGCTGTTTTTGTATCCCAGAAAAGCTAGTCTGGAAATATTCTCGGAATTGGACGAAACTTCACGGACATCCCTATTTTTCCAGAAGACACCAGATGGAGTGAAGAAGCAACGGAGAGGAGCCACAGGGGCCCCACACACCAATAGGGCGCGGCAGGCCCCTTGGTCGCGCCCTGGTATGGTGTGGGCCCCACGGGGGTCGTCAGCCGCCGCCCTTTCGCCTACTTATTCCCCTCGAGAAAATAACCCTAAGTGCCCGAGCCATTATCCACGAAAAGTTCCAGAGACGCCGCCGCCGTCAACCCTAGCTCGGGAGGGTCCAGAACATCTTCCCGGCACCCTGCCGGAGAGGGGAATCGTCACCGGAGGCTTCTACATCGCCATGCCTGCCTCCGGAGTGATGCGTGAGTAGTTCATCCTTGGACTACGGGTCCATAGCAGTAGCTAGATGGTTGTCTCTCCTATTTGTGCCATCATGTTTAGATCTTGTGAGCTGCCCTACATGATCAAGATCATATTATTGTAATGCTACATGTTGTGTTTGCTGGGATCCGATGAATATTGAATATTATGTAAAGTTGATTATCAATCTATGCCCTATGTTATTTATGATCTTGCATGCTCTCCGTTGCTAGTAGATGCTTTGGCCAAGTAGATGCTTGTGACTCCAAGAGGGAGTATTTATGCTAGATAGTGGGTTCATGCCTCCGTTGAATCTGGGACAGTGACAGAAAGTTCTAAGGTTGTGGATGTGCTGTTGCCACTAGGGATAACCCAACGATGCTATGTCCACGGGCATATGTGTTTGTTTACATTACGCGCTTTACTTAATGCGATTATCCGTTGCTTGCAACTTAATACCAACGGGGAACTCGGATGACAACCCGGCGGTGGATTATTAGTCATAGACGCTGTTGGATAACGGTCTATGTATCATGTCGTAATGCCCAATTAAATATCATAGTAATCATCATGTCATGTATTTGCATTGTCATGTGCTCACTATTTGTCAATTGCCCAGCTGTAATTTGTTTACCCAACATGTTAGTTATCTTTATGGAGAGACACCACTAGTGAACTGTAGACCCCGGTCCATTCTTTTACATTGATTAAACAACCACAAACCGCAAACTGTTCCTTTTTCATTCTCTGCAATTTAATACTCATTTTCCACACGAGACGTTTAATCATTTGTTTTCAGCAAGCCGGTGAGATTGACAACCTCACTGTTTCGTTGGGGCAAAGTATTGTGATTGTGTTGTGTGCAGGTCCACGTCAGCGCCGGAATCCCTGGTGTTGCGCCGCATCATATTTCGCTTTTGACAACCTTCAGAAGAGTTGTTGCTCCTACTGGTTCGATAACCTTGGTTTCATACTGAGGGAAAACTTGCTGCTAGGCTACATCAAACCTTCCTCTTGGGGTTTCCCGACGAGTGTGAGATTCACCACCACACAAGCATCAAGACACGCTCCGCTTTTTCATGAGAATACTCCTATTCTTCACTTATACTTGTTGAGTATTCATATCTAGCGTTGTTCAGCTTTTAGCTCTTGTTTTCATGTATCTCTTTTCAGAGCTATTAGCTTTCTTTTGTAGAAAGTACTCTCTTACTTCACTTATATCTGTTTGGAGAGTGGTTGAATAAATTGATTGGTGTTTGGCTGGTTCCTAAAATGTTGCATGTGGTAATTGGTATAAGGAAAAACTTGCTTAATCTTGTAGATCACTATTATGGATAACTTGATGCTTGTCAATCGTTTTGAGTTTACAAGTAGATCATGATTAAATTTGTGCATCACATGAGTTAAGCCTATTCGTGAAGAACTACCGTAAAGCTTGTTGAAAATTTGGTTTGCATCGGTGGTATCTCTAAGGTCTAGATATTTTCTAATAAACGGGTTTGGTTAACAAGGAAGACGGTATGAAGTCTTATAACGTTTGCAATATGTTTGTCATATAAAACTTGGTGTACAGGTTTATATTCTTGTTTGCTTACATAAACCTTGCTAGCCTAAACTCTGTACTGAGAGGGAATGCTTCTCGTGCATCCAAATCCTTGAGCCAAATTTCATGCCATTTGTGTCCACCATAACTACCTATATGTGGTATTTCCTTGCCACTCCAAGTAAATTTTTCATGTGCTACCTTTAAATTATTCAAAATGTTATTATTTCCCTTTTTGTGTCAATGTTTACCAGCTCATGAGGAATTAGTGTGGTTATTCTTTATTCTGGTTGTCAAATGGACTTTCACACCTGGACTAGCGGCATATACATCCGCTTCTCCTCTAATTTTGCAAAAAGAGCTGGCAACGGGGTGCCCAGTCCCAATTAATTACAACTTAACCATTAATTCTCTTCACACTTTTGCCCTGATTCATCAGTAAGCAATGACAACACAGTGAAATATCTGCATGTGTGTAAACCAAAGAGAAAAAGGGATGATCTGCCTTGCTGGTAGAAATAACGTCCCTATGGGAGCCGCTCTTGAAAGTCCGTTTGACAGGTAGAATACTGTTATCACCCGCTACCATTCGTTCACAATTAACAAACACCTCTCAAAAATAGATACTCCTCCATGGTATGTGATTGATGGAAGGCACCCGAGGATTCGGCTAGCCATGGCTTGTGTTAGAAAGGTTGGGAGGAGTATCAAATATTTTATGCAATCTCTATATGCTTTCAAAAGCCTAAAAGCTCTAGCACATGACTTAATCCCTGCTTCCCTCTGCGAAGGGCCTTTCTTTTACTTTTATGTTGAGTCAGTTTTCCTATTCTTTCTGTCTTCCACAAGCAAACACTAGTGTCAACTTTGTTACAACATGGGTTATATGCAACGTATTGGACTTGTTATACTGCTTTGTGTTGACATTATCCATGAGATAAATATGTTGAAAGTTGAAGCAATTGCTGAACCTTAATTCTTTCTTTGTGTTGATTGAATACCTTTTATTAGAAACTATTGCTTTATGAGTTAACATCTATTCAAAACAGTTTGATGCTTGTCTTGAAAGTAATATTCATGAAAACGTTTAGCTTGTGTGATTCATTGTTTACTCATTATCTAATTGGTAGCAAATTATAGACCATTGACTTGGATCACTTCATTCATTTACATGTGCCTTACAATATTATATGATCAAGATTATGTTGGTAGCATGTCACCTCAAAAATTATTTTGTTTTTATCGTTTACCTACTCGAGGACGAGCAGGAACTAAGCTTGGGGATGTTGATACGTCTCCAACGTATCTATAATTTTTGATGTTCCATGCTTGTTTTATACCAATTGCTACATGTTTTGCATCTACTTTATGGCACTTTTATACTTCCTCCGATCCGCAAAAAGAGTCGCAGCTCGTTCGTACGTACACGCTCGTTCTATTGATTTCTTACGAACGTTTTACCGAATCGGAGGGAGTACATTTTTTGGGACTAACCTATTAACAAGATGCCGAAGTGCCAGTTACTGTTTTCTGCTGTTTTTGTATGCCAGAAAAGCTAGTCTGGAAATATTCTTGGAATTGGACGAAACTTCACGGACATCCCTATTTTTCCAAAAGACAGCAGATGGAGCGAAGAAGCAACGGAGAGGAGCCACAGGGGCCCCACACGCCACTAGAGCGCGCCAGGCCCCTTGGCCGCGCCCTGGTATGGTGTGGGCCCCACGGGGGTCGTCAGCCGCCGCCCTTTCGCCTACTTATTCCCCCCGAGAAAATAACCCTAAGTGCCCGAGCCATTATCCACGAAAAGTTCCAGAGACGCCGCCGCCGTCAACCCTAGCTCGGGAGGGTCCAGAACCTCTTCCCGGCACCCTGCCGGAGAGGGGAATCGTCATCGGAGGCCTCTACATCGCCATGCCTGCCTCCGGAGTGATGCGTGAGTAGTTCATCCTTGGACTACGGGTCCATAGCAGTAGCTAGATGGTTGTCTCTCCTATTTGTGCCATCATGTTTAGATCTTGTGAGCTGCCCTACATGATCAAAATCATATTATTGTAATGCTACATGTTGTGTTTGCTGAGATCCGATGAATATTGAATATTATGTCAAGTTGATTATCAATTTATGCCCTATGTTATTTATGATCTTGCATGCTTTCCGTTACTAGTAGATGCTTTGGCCAAGTAGATGCTTGTAACTCCAAGAGAGAATATTTATGCTAGATAGTGGGTTCATGCCTCCGTTTAATCTGGGACAGTGACAGAAAGTTCTAAGGTTGTGGATGTGCTGTTGCCACTAGGGGTAACCCAACGATGCTATGTCCACGGGCATATGTGTTTGTTTACATTACGCGCTTTACTTAATGCGATTATCCATTGCTTGCAACTTAATACCAACGGGGGACTCGGATGACAACCCGGCGGTGGATTATTAGTCATAGACGATGTTGGATAACGGTCTATGTATCATGTCGTAATGCCCAATTAAATATCATAGTAATCATTATGCCATGTATTTGCATTGTCATGCGCTCACTATTTGTCAATTGCCCAGCTGTAATTTGTTTACCCAACATGTTAGTTATCTTTATGGAGAGACACCACTAGTGAACTGTGGACCCCGGTCCATTCTTTTAAACTGATTAAACAACCTCAAACTGCAAACTGTTCCTTTTTCATTCGCTGCAATTTAATACTCATTTTCCACACGAGACGTTTAATCCTTTGTTTTCAGCAAGCTGGTGAGATTGACAACCGCACTGTTTCGTTGGGGCAAAGTAGTTTGATTGTATTGTGTGCAGGTTCCACGTTGGTGATCGAGTAACGGCGCCACCAACAACCTTCAGAAGAGTTGTTGCTCCTACTGGTTCGATAAACCTTGGTTTCATACTGAGAGAAAACTTGCTGCTGGACTACATCAAACCTTCCTCTTGGGGTTTCCCAACGAGCAGGCACGCCTTGCATCAAGATACATGAAAACAAGAGCTAAAATCTGAACAGCGCTAGATATGAATACTCAACAAGTATAAGTGAAGAATAGGAGTATTCTCATGAAAAAGCGGAGCGTGTCTCTCTCCCAATCAAGAATGCTAGGGTCCAGTCAAGCTTTATTGAAAATAAAAGACAATACTGAAAATAAAAGCACACAGACGCTCCAAGAAAAGCACATATGATGTGAAAGAATTAAAATATAGTTTCACTAGAGATGACCTGATAATTTGACGATGAAGAAGGGGATGCCTTGGGCATTCCCAAGCTTAGACGCTTGAGTCTTCTTGAAATATGTTGGGGAGATCCATGGGAGCCTCCCCAAACTTAAGCTCTTCACTCTTCTTGATCCTATTATCACCCTTCTCTCTTGACCCTTGAAAACTACCATCACACCAAACTCAAAGTAAATCTTATTAGAGGGGTTAGTGCATAAATAAAAATTCACATGTTCTATAAAGACGCAATATGACTCGTTACTTTAAACATTAGCTACAGCCACTGATGTTATGTGAAGCTCCTCCACCCAAAAAAAGAATTCCACTCAACAGTAGTAAAAGAGAGAATGCAAAATAAAAATGCATAATCTGTCTAAAACAGAATAGTCCGCAAAGACGAATTTTTTCGAGGCACTTACGACGCTCAGATCAAACCAAATTGTTAAAAAAAGCACGCGCTTCTACAGAGCATGCTTCGCTTTGCACGCGCATCCAGCACGTGGAGATCCCTGATGCTTCCTATTCTCCCGCACGAGTCCTCCTATGGCCACCACGTGTGCGTCAGGCGTGTTCGCTCCTTTTCCTCCAGTTCTTTCGCTGGTTTGCTGGCTTCTATTCTTTTCCTTTTTCAATCCAAAGACAAAAAATGAAATATCTTTTAAACCGAGTTTCCAAATCACGATCCGTTTTCGGGAATGGATTAGTCGCATCGAGATCTTCAAAACTAGATCCCATGTTGACATGTTTCGACGAACTTTTTTTGTGCACTGCCCGGAGTAGATAGTTTGCACTGCCTTTCTATTTTCTAGAACCCAGTGCAATGCCTTCTGTTTTTCAGTGCACTGTCTCGAATGGAGGCAGTGCACTATCTTCTATTTTGCAAAGTGCACTGCCTCCGATGGACAGTGCAATGCCTTCTATTTTGCAGTGCATTGTTTCGAATGGGGCAGTGCATTGTCTTTCCTTTCACAATGCACTGCTTTCTCTTTCTGCACTGCCATCTTGGCTGGTCAGTGCACTGCCTTCTGCATTGCAATGCACTGTCTCAGATTTGGCAATGTCGTCATATTCCGACATTAGTACATGTTTAGCATTGACTTTCACCGCACTGGTGTTTTGCCTTATGATGTACTGCCCCGGACACCTCTGTTGCACTGCTTTCCAGTATAATGATGTCCTGCCTTTAAATGGGGCGCAGACCGCAGCACGCACGACGACGAATGTACCTACGAAATACTAGGCGCAACGACAAACATAAACCATTCAAGATTTATATGAATGATTAACGCGCCGTAGGCGCCGTGCTAAAGCGCAGCCCGTAACACGGGTTGAAAAAATACACCTTACAAAATATTACGCATAAACATCAGGATCTGGTACCAACACACGCAATAATTTTTTTGATAAAAAATGAAAAGGAGAAGCATGCGAATATGCAGGGAGGCAACACGGAATGTGAGCAGCAGCCACACATGCATGCAGGCAGTCGTGACCACCAGCAGCACGCACCGCTCGCTAGCTCGCGGAAAGCGAAAAAAAAGCGTCGAGATGCCTCACGTGGGCTGTCACGGCGTGGCGTGCTGCTCCGCTGCCGCCACGTGCCGACCAGGCAGCCACCAGGCGAACAGCCCCGCGCACGTCGCGCTTGTCCGTGGAGCGCGCGCTCTTCCCAGACGTCCTCCAGATCAAAAAACTTTGAACTAATGAAAGATTCAGACATTCATAAAGATTACGCACAAAAAATTGCAGATTTTTTCAACAATCTGGTGATTTTATAATTTTCGTACAGTGGACAGCAAAAATCTGTTTCTGCGCAGCAATCAAAATTAAGCATCATCTTAACACTAGAGGCTACTCTTGGCACAACAATGCGAGAAAATAAATATACAAAGGAGTTGCTACAGAAGTAAACAACACCTTGACTAAAACTGAAAACAAAAGATAATGGGTTGCCTCCCAAAAGCGCTTTCTTTAATGCCTTTTAGATAGGCTAGCAGATTTTAATGATGCTCTCATAAGAATAAGAGTTGAAAAACAAAAGAGAGCATCAAGGGGCTAATATCAAACACATTTAAGTCTAACCCACTTCCTATGCAAAGGAATCTTGTAACAAATAAATTATTGAAACATAAAGCAACTAGCATAGAAAGATGAAACAAATATAGCTTCAAAACTTTCATCATAAAGAGAGGTGTTTTAGTAACTTGAAAACTTTTACAACCATATTTTCCTCTCTCATAATAACTTTCAGTAGCATCATGAACAAACTCAACAATATAACTATCACATAAAGCATGATTTTCATGATCTACAAACACATAATTTTTATTAGGCTCAAAAACAGCGGGTCATTAAACCCACTTTTGACAATAGTAGTATAATAAATATCATTAGGCAATATAGGACCATCATCAAGAGCATTATCATATATAACATTAGTGAGCACATTTTTACTTTCTGCAATTTCCTTTTCTTGAGTCAAGGTGTTGTTTACTTCAAATTTATCAAAAGGAAATATTTCAATAGAATCATGACATTCAACAATATAGCAATCTTCCTCCTTAGATAGGCATGGAGGGTAATCATATAATGTAAGAGTTAAAGAGTTACTATCATTAGAAGGTAGATCCTCCTTTTGATCATCACTCTCTTCCTCTTTTTCATCAAATGAGCTTTTAGTTTTAACAGTTTCTTCTCCCACAGGTTCCTGAAAGGTAGCAACTTGTTCTGGAGAATAAGTTTTCTCAAGAAATTCAGTGATATAAGGATTATCATTGTAATATTCAAGGCAATAACCAATTATAGCAAATTTTTCAGATTTATAAGGAGAATCATCATAATGAATATAACCAGCAATTTCATAGGCACCCTTAAAAACAAAAAAATCTTCAGTTTGTTCAAGATTACCAAAGTCATAGTTTCCTTTAGCATAAGCAGCCAAGGTTTCATTATCATTATAATCCCATTGGAAAGGGAGGCGTTTATGCCTTCTACAACATAAAGATTCATTAAAGCAGTAGGATTCATCATAAGTAGAGCACAAGTTTTTATCAAAATAATTCAATCTACTTATTTGTTTCCATAAATGTACCCCTTTTTTAGAAAAGCGGTATTCCTTATAATAGTTTTGTTGATCCTCCGTGAACCCACTTAGCCAACAAGATTTTGTTTCAAGGAGATAAGACATTGATAGTAAGAAAACAACTAGACATAATAACAAACCGAAATAGACTAGATGCAGGAAACTAATTTTTTTTGTTTTTTGATAATTAAAAGCAAACAAGATAAAATATAATAAACTAAGCAAGACAAAAACAAAGTAAAGAGATTAGAAGTGTGAAACTCCCCTTGCAGAAGACTGCTGTCTCCCCGGCAACGGCGCCAGAAAAAGGCTTGATGCAAGGCGTGCCTGCTCGTTGGGAAACCCCAAGAGGAAGGTTTGATGTAGTCCAGCAGCAAGTTTTCCCTCAGTATGAAACCAAGGTTTATCGAACCAGTAGGAGCAACAACTCTTCTGAAGGTTGTTGGTGGCGCCATTACTCGATCACCAACGTGGAACCTGCACACAACACAATCAAACTACTTTGCCCCAACGAAACAGTGAGGTTGTCAATCTCACCGGCTTGCTGAAAACAAAGGATTAAACGTCTCGTGTGGAAAATGAGTATTAAATTGTAGCGAATGAAAAAGGAACAGTTTGCAGTTTGAGGTTGTTTAATCAGTGTAAAAGAATGGACCGGGGTCCACAATTCACTAGTGGTGTCTCTCCATAAAGATAACTAACATGTTGGGTAAACAAATTACAGCTGGGCAATTGACAAATAGTGAGCGCATGACAATGCAAATACATGGCATGATGATTACTATGATATTTAATTGGGCATTACGACATGATACATAGACCGTTATCCAACAGCGTCTATGACTAATAATCCACCGCCAGGTTGTCATCCGAGTCCCCCGTTGGTATTAAGTTGCAAGCAACGGATAATCGCATTTAGTAAAGCGCGTAATGTAAACAAACACATATGCCCGTGGACATAGCATCGTTGGGTTACCCCTAGTGGCAACAGCACATCCACAACCTTAGAACTTTCTGTCACTGTCCCAGATTAAACGGAGGCATGAACCCACTATCTAGCATAAATACTCCCTCTTGGAGTTACAAGCATCTATTTGGCCAAAGCATCTACGAGTAACGGAAAGCATGAAAGATCATAAATAACATAGGGCATAGATTGATAATCAACTTGACATAATATTCAATATTCATCGGATCCCAGCAAACACAACATGTAGCATTACAATAATATGATCTTGATCATGTAGGGCAGCTCACAAGATCTAAACATGATGGCACAAATAGGAGAGACAACCATCTAGCTACTGCTATGGACCCGTAGTCCAAGGATGAACTACTCACGCATCACTCCGGAGGTAGGCATGGCGATGTAGAAGCCTCCGGTGACGATTCCCCTCTCCGGCAGAGTGCCGGGAAGAGGTTCTGGACCCTCCCGAGCTAGGGTTGACGGCAGCGGCGTCTCTGGAACTTTTCGTGGATAATGGCTCGGGCACTTAGGGTTATTTTCTCTCGGGGGAATAAGTAGGCGAAAGGGCGGCGGCGGACGACCCCCGTGGGGCCCACACCATACCAGCGCGGGCGTGTGGGTCCCCTGTGGCTCCTCTCCGTTGCTTCTTCGCTCCATCTGGTGTCTTCTGGAAAAATAGGGATGTCCGTGAAGTTTCGTCCAATTCCGAGAATATTTCCATACTAGCTTTTCTGGAATACAAAAACAGCAGAAAACAGGAACTGGCACTTCGGCATCTTGTTAATAGGTTAGTCCCAAAAAATGTATAGAAGTGTCATAAAGTAGATGCAAAACATGTAGCAATTGGTATAAAACAAGCATGGAACATCAAAAATTATAGATACGTTGGAGACGTATCAGTTTCCACCGTCCTTCTTCAATGTTATGACGCACCACATAGTTCACCTAGTCGAAGAGATTTCCATTGTCGGTCCTGTATTCTACACAACATGTTCCCCTTTGAGAGGTTAATGGGAGTCTTAAAGAATACGTTCATAACCGTGCTAGGCCAGAAGGAAGCATCTCCAAGGGCTATGAAACAGAGGAGGTCATTGAGTTTTGTGTTGACTTTATTCCTGATCTTAAGCCGATCGGTGTTCCTCAATCGCGTCATGAGGGGAGACTGCGTGGAAAAGGCACGCTAGGAAAGAAAGTAACAAGAAGTATGGACGGGCATTCTTTCACTCAAGCACACTACACAGTTCTACAAAATTTCAGATTGGTGGCTCCGTATATCGTGAAACACATAGATATTTTACGCTCGGAATACCCGGAGAAGACTAACTTCTGGATTAAAGGAAAACACGTGGATACTTTCGGCAGTTGGTTGCGTACACATCTCATTAATGACAACACTGTTGGACAAGAGCTATACTTGTTGGCCAAGTCACCATCTTCGACTATATTGACTTTCCAAGGGTACGAGATAAATGGGAATACATTTTACACGGAAACCCAAGACAAAAAGAGCACTAACCAAAACAGTGGTGTCCGCTTTGATGCAACAAACGACGATGGAACAAAGGACACATATTATGGTTGCATACAGCAGATATGGGAACTTGACTATGGACCTTCTTTTAAGATCAGTTTGTTTCAGTGCAAATGGGTTAACCTGTCATATGGGGTAGAGATAGACCGGCGGTACGGAATGACTACAGTGGATCTCAAGAATCTTGGGTACCACACCGAGCCATTCGGCCTAGCCAATGATGTGGCTCAGGTTTTCTATGTGAAGGACATGTCTTCCAGACCGAAAAGAAAAGATAAGCAAGCCGGTACATCATACGATGAGCCAAAGCGCCACATAGTTCTTTCAGGAAAACGAAACATCGTGGGAGTGGAGGACAAGACAGACTTGTCAGAAGATTTAAATAAGTTTGATGGAATTCCGCCCTTCAAAGTGAAAACTGACCCAAGCATCGTGTAAAATGATGAAGATTGTCCATGGCTACGGCGCAATCAGAAAAAGGGACACACACGAAGAAAAAGCGAACACTAGATATTGATGTTGTTGCTGATGTGTAATAATGTATTAAACCTTTTATGTAACTATGTTCTGAAAACTCAGAAAAGAGATATAAACACTAATTTTTGGTTCTAAAAATTCCAACGGCTTACAAGCGCTCGAAAAAGTTGGATCAAAACACACGGCTTCCCCGTCATGCAGCCCAACGGTGGCTCATGAGTGCCTGCATATCAAATGCACCGTTGGGCTCTATGACGGGAATCCGAATGATTTGTATTCGGTCGATGAACTGAAGTATTTTGTAGATAGAACAAAACACACGGTTTCCCCTGCATACAGCCCAACAGTGGCTCGTGAGTGCCCGCATATCAAATGCACTATTGGACGTATGCAGGGAATCCGAATGCTTTGCATATCAAATGAGTGTCGAACATGCTCGAGAGGGGGGGTTTATATAGGGTCATGTGGCTGACCCAACACTGGTTTTGCCCTCAAAAGAAACACACCCCCTGATCCAACGGCTCACAAGTTCTTCAAAGAAACACATCCCTGATTCAACGGCTCACAAGCGCTTGAAAAGAAACACACGATCCGTGTGCTTCTATACTCCCGGTTGTGTTACCAACCGGGACTAAAGGCGGGCTTCGCGGTCACGACTCGTGTCAGTCACGTGTCCTCCCCTATCGCTGCCTGGTCACATACGTGTCCTACCCCAGCGCTGGGGAGGACACGTGTCCCCCCCTACGTATTGACGTTGACAAAATAGATAATAGATATTGTAACACCCTGGATTTTGGCCTTTTTAATTTTTTTTCCAAAATGCATTACTCTGTTATTTAATTTGCATTTGGATTTAAACCTCTGGAAAATCATTTTTTAAATCTGGAACCTTTACAAATCCAACGAATCAAGTGGGGTCTTGTGCTTTCCATTCTCCTCCCACTTGGTACTTGTATTTGTGATTTTAGCCTTGGATAAATATTTAATTGGGAAATTCTTTTTCCATTTTGAAAATTACCCTTTTAATTGGTCTTCCAAAGGAACCCCTATTTCTATGTCTTCAAAAATTATGCAAAAATTAGGGAACCTTCCCTAGTTGATGTGGATCACTTTTATAAAAAAATATGGTGCCACCACTTAGGAAAATTTCCCTCCACAATTCTTTTTACATTCTGCCTGTTTTCTCAAAACATTTTAAAATCTAACCAAAGCAATTCTCCTGGAAGAATCCAAGGCATGGATAAGCTCCTCTTCATCCCTCCTACCTCAGGACAAAAGGGCAGCTCCATCTAACTCCATCTACCCCTCCAAAACCATTACAACCCATTTTGTCCAGTGCAGTTTTTCACAAATTCTAGTCGCACCAAGTTTCGATTTGCATAAACGTTGGTCAGCAAAGTTGTTGGATTTTCCATTTGGCGCACAACAGTGAAAACCTCACCTCATTTGGAGCTCTGAGTTGAGAGATACATGGTGATGCCGCTTCTGGCATGCCCAGAATCGTGATCACCACGGACACGGCCGTGCCAGGCGGCGCCGCCACTCTATGGTCGTCGCCGTTCTGATTCCCTCCTCCCCTCACCTCCCAGCACCCACGCGTCACCGGAGGAGTGCCGGACGGCGGCCGCGCAAACGCCAGGGCGCTACACGACGCACCGTCCGGGCGCTGTGCCGCCGGGGCCCTCCCGTCAGCGTCTCCTCCGCCGCAAGGACCGGTCCGAGCGTCGAGGATTATCCTCGTGCGGCTCCTGTGCCAGCGCTCCCGCGACGCACCGCCCACCGTCGCCTCCACGCCATGCCGACACCTCGCCGCGCCATTACACCGGCCGCTACACGGGGACGCTATAAGAAGCCACCCCGGCATCGCTGAGCACCCTGCACCACTCCCTCTCCACCTCCAGAAGCTCTCCACCCCCTCCATTGCTCCCCAGGCCGCCCCAATCGCCGCCGGCGAGGTTGACCAAGCCGCACGGGCTCCGGCCAAATCTGTCCTCACGAGACCACCCCTGATCAATTAACCCTCCCCAGAGCATCCCCAGGACATCACGATGCCGCTGCCGTGCTCGCCTGGGTGAGAGGTGGACGGAATCGTCGTGTCCATCCTCGACAGCACGCCACCGCCGCCGGAGATGAAGCCCTGGTGCCGCACGAGCTCGCCGTGGACCGCGAACCCGCGGACGAGCTGCACCACGCCTCCCTGAACCTCCCTGCATCCTCGCCCACCCCTCTGCCTCGCCCTAGCCGCCGCGGTCCAGCGCCGGTGAGTTCGCCGGAACATCGCCGGACTTCTTCTATTTTCCTGCGCGGTGGAGAAGAAAAACGGTTCGGTTTATGAGTCACTGACCAGTGGGTCCCACTGGTCAGGTTTTAACATTTCTCTGAAATGTTTTTCTGTTTTATTTTCTATTTGAAAAACGGCAGATTTTGAACCCAGATTTAAAATACAATATCTCTCTGAAAAATGGTCAGAAAAATTTGAGACCAATTTTGTTGACTTTGTTTGAATTTTCTCTTTCCAATGTGACCAAAAAGGATTTATTTTGAATTCATTTTTTTGGCATTTATTTAAATGACCTAGGAGTGATTTTTGATGCATATTTGTCTTGTTTTGGTAGATTCAAACCTTTCCGACGGAGTAGGAGTTGTTCTCGAACCTGAAGGCAAGCCACCAACCCAATCTCAAACTTGGTCGAACTTTAGAAAATATCTTGACTGTTGAATTAATGTCTGTTGCACCTCACATGCCATGCTGCAATTTTTAATTGTTGCATTACCTTATAATTGCCTATCTGCACCTAACCCCCCATTCCCGAGACAATGGCCGGAGGAACCGCCTCAGTCAGAGGAATGGGGAAACATTATAACTGTGCGTCTCGCACTTGCGGAGCTTTGTTTGCTTCTTCTTCTTCGCCGAGGTGAGGAGCAGACGAATGTCGTCTTATGATCCTCGGAGTTGGGGGCATTTGCCAAAAGAGTTATTTGCTTCTTGTCCCTCCGTCAAACGTGGTTGGCGTAAGCCACCTAGACTGCGACGCTTGGGACATTTGCTTTCCATTTGGTTCTTTTCGCCGAGATTGCTGACACCACGTCGAGATAACCCTCGAGTGGAATGGATGCTCTCTCTTTCTTATGAGTGCTTTTCGGTTCATTCTCTATGATGACACCGGCTGGAGGAACCGCCACGGTCATCCGTTTGAAACACTATGTTATTTGTTCTGTAAACACTAACCCCTGGTGACACCGGCTGGAGGAACCGCCATAGTCACTCGGTCATTATTATTGCTAAGCTTGAAATTGGACATGCAGGTTGATATGTTTGTTTACTGCTGATATTGCTATGTGCTTATTTTGTGTTGCTTGTATCTTGCTGGAAACTGGAAATTAAAACTTAACTAAGAAGATAATCACCTCCCTCGACTAGATTGAGTCACATAGTGCCACTCACCAAGCACCACCTGCACAACCATGCGTCGTTCACATGGGCGGACCATAACCGAGTATTTTATCAGGCCTCCTTTGACGCCACCCTTTTGGCAAGTCTAGTCGGTTACCTTTGTGGTCGGGGCTAGTCTTGTGAAGGTTCCGGAGCTAGGCGTCGCTCATCCGTTGGGGACGTGCCGGATTCACTTCATCATAAGGCGTAGAGTTATGTCGGTGGCTATACAGGGATTGTCCGGGTAGAATAAACGGTTGTGGAAGTGTGGGTTTGTGCTGTCGCCATGATCGGTTCTAGTACTTCGGTACCGGCGGTACAAGCCTAGACTTCAGCGTGTGGATAAATGTTGCAACCTCTCGAGAGTGTAAATCTAGATTCTAGCCTTGTCCCTAGGTTATGGGACGATGTTTGGGTCAGGTCACACTATGAGTCAGTCCAGTCAAACTTGGAGAAAGAATTAAGATGAGACCCAACGAACACAGGAAGTATTGAAAGTCTAGCCAGAGTTGGCTAAGGACTTGGAAAGTTGTGATTTAAGCCAGAGTTGGCTAGAGCCTTGAAAGCCTAGCTTTGGTTACGGGTTGTTGAGTGAGAAACGTGATCTCACTTGATAACGTGAAAATATCCCTACTAAGGTAAGTAGGTAAGTTTTGTCCAACCGTTAAGCTTGGACTCACCCTCCACTAGTACAGAACGACACATCGGATACCCCTCTATGGCAACGGCAAGAGTTAGGTGACGGAAAAATGAGCTCCGCGCGCTTCCGCGAGTGCGCGCGCGCGCTAGTCGGTCGATGGGCCCGACACAATGGTAACGGAGGCTGAAAAGATCTCCGTTGCTCATATCTAGGCAACGGAAGAAAGAATATCTCCGTTGCTGATATTGCCACATCAGAAACGGAGATCGGTCTATCTCCGTTTCCCATGTGAAGGCACGCTAAGCGGTGCCGGTATTAATATCTCCCACTCCAGTACTGTATCTCACTCTCACTCTCAGTCTCACTCTCCCCAGTTCCTAACCCTAGCCGCACACCCATCGATGGCGAACCCCTCCGGCGCCGACGGAAGTCAGGATGGAGTATCTTCCTCCTCCCACCCTCCGAGGCGTAGCCCGGATCTCCCCTACAACTGGGGCGAGATCCCCAGCGACTGCGGTCGCGAGTTCATTCGGAGCCGTCAAATCCCTCCGGATCCACGGCGGCGGTGGACACCGACGCCCGGATCTCATCCTCATCATCGTCCTCGGACGATGAGGCCGAGGATCTGGAGGTCGGTCTCCTCCTCTCTCGCGCCTCCATTGAGCGCGAGCGCGCCAAGAATGTCATTCGGGCGTCTGCGATGCAGAGAGCTATCCGCATCTCCGCCGCCGAGCACGCGATAGAAGCCGCCGAGGAGGCGTTGTTCCAGAAGCGGCTCCGGGCGGCCATAGACCGCTCTCTTCTCCCTGGCCAGGGCCCTGGGCCGGATGCGGCGGCGGCAGCGGTGGCGGCGGCAGAGGAGGAGGATGAGGAGGAGGAAGAGGAGGAGGACACTCCGGTGTTCGAGCAGGATGATGTCTCCTCTGACATCTCCTCTGGCAGTGGCTCCGGCGCCGACGCCTGGGATGCAATCCGCGACGGAAAGCGACCCCCGCCTCGCCTAAGGTTAATGACCGCTCTGTTAGCTACTTATTTAGCTCGGTTTGCTTTGTTTAGGTATATGTATTTGCTATGTTAGCTACTTATTTAGCTCGGTTTGCTCTGTTAGTTAGCTCTGTTCAGCTATGTATTTGCTATGTTAGCTACTTATTTAGCTCGTTTGCTTTGTTTAGCTATGTATTTGCTATGTTAGCTACTTATTTAGCTCGGTTTGTTCTGTTAGTTAGCTCTGTTCAGCTATGTATTTGCTATGTTAGCTACTTATTTAGCTCGGTTTGCTTTGTTTAGCTATGTATTTGCTATGTTAGCTACTTATTTAGATCGGTTTGCTCTGTTAGTTAGCTCTGTTCAGCTATGTTAGCTACTTATTTAGCTCGGTTTGCTTTGTTCAGCTATGTATTTGCTATGTTAGCTACTTATTTAGCTCGGTTTGCTCTGTTAGTTAGCTCTGTTCAACTATGTATTTGCTATGTTAGCTACTTATTTAGCTTGGTTTGCTTTGTTTAGCTATGTATTTATTATGTTAGCTACTTATTTAGCTCGGTTTGCTCTGTTAGTTAGCTCTGTTCAGCTATGTATTTGCTATGTTAGCTACTTATTTAGCTCAGTTTGCTTTGTTCAGCTATGTATTTGCTATGTTAGCTACTTATTTAGCTCGGGTTGATCTGTTAGTTAGCTCTGTTCAGCTATGTATTTGCTATGTTAGCTACTTATTTAGCTTCGTTTGCTCTGTTAGCTGCTTATCCCACTACATTTTGCTTTGTTTACTGCTTATTGGCTCTGTTTATTAGCTTTGTTTGCTGTTTTTAACAAAGAATATTCGTTGTTTCAAGGGCTTGGTGGATGCTTGGTGATGATGCTGCTGCCGTGAAGACCTAGGAGCGGGGCTCCATACACGGTGCCGTCACCAGGAGTAGTACATTTTGCGCAGCAGGGAAGACAGTAGATGTTCATCTGGCGGCCGTGAAGACATAGGAGCAGAGCTCCAGCCACGCGCACTGATGAACTTTTGTAAAGCAGGGCGTACAGGAATACGGTGACGACCAGGCGGCCGTCTAGTCACATGGAGCGGGGCTCCATCGATGGCACAGTCCGTCACCGTGTTTTTTTTGTTTTCCTGTAACCCTTATTAGAAACGGTTATTAGCAAAACTCCGTATCTAATGTTATATACATCAGCAACGGTTTATCTCCTCCGTTGCCATTGAGATCTTCACATCAGTGACATGGTCGGGGACACGGATCCTTTCTCCGTTGCCGAAGGGGTTTTTGGCCCGTTTCCGATGTGTCGTTCTGTACTAGTGCTCGCAACCGAACTCCTGCCATGATACTTTCTGAACCATGCCATGCCATATAGATAGACCTGGTTTGTTTTTGGGCTGATGTCTTGCGAGTACTTCAAGTACTTACCTGGCTTTTCATGTGGCCAGACCCTGCTGAACCAGTCGCCGAGTATCCGCTCTATGAGAACTAGGAACCCGTGTCCCAGGCAGGACCCTGTGGAATAAGGCCGCTGTCGCCACGCTACTATCTTCGCTTCCGCTACGACTTCCACTAGAGGCTCGATGTTACAAAAATAATGTACATACTGTTGTGTGCGCCTGTTGCGCTAGAGCTGGAGTCTCACCCGCGTTGTAATATTGTATCTGTTCGAACTCGAAGCCTTATGAATATATTTGGTTTTGTCTTTGTTTACCAAGTTCATATATCCAGTGTTTCTGGGACTGGTATATGGGGTGGCTCGATCACTTGGATCGGGGTGCCACAGACCTTGGTATCAGAGCCTAACTGCCTGTAGGATACCCTAGTTCTTGACGACGTAGGATAGAACTCGTTGTGTTGCCAACTTTTTCACTGTTTCTCTGTCTGTTTGTGCTTTAAAACTTAACGCTCACTTTGAATTTTGTCTCTGTCACAGATGGCAGAGTTGCTCGCTCAGACTACCGCCGTGCACATCCCCGGCTTTCCGCAGTTTCTCGGGAGATCTGGGACCACCTCTACCCAGGCGCACCTCCCCCGACTTACCACGTGTACCACAACCGTCTCGACAGGGCCACCACGGAGTTCACCGCCACCGTCCACCTGCGCCCGGAGCCCGTGTCCGCAGGGATCGAGCACAGTCTCACTTCCGGTGTCTGTACACAGGCGTCTCGAGCCATACAGGAGGTTGCAGGAGATGCCATCCTGTTCCTTCGCA
The DNA here is from genome assembly GCA_947311845.1 of Poa pratensis. Classification (NCBI taxonomy): domain Eukaryota; kingdom Viridiplantae; phylum Streptophyta; class Magnoliopsida; order Poales; family Poaceae; genus Poa; species Poa pratensis. Next base: position 578,372 of record CAMZMU010000084.1, read on the forward strand.
CCTTCGACCCCGTCATGAAGCAGTGCACCCGTTACGCCTACTTCCCGAGGTTGGCTTTAGACAACGGGGACATCCTTTTCCCCAACCCAGGTGACCCTAGCTCACCCTCTCTGCCCTTCTTCAGTACACCACCTATCTCCACCAGTACCTCCACATCACCCTTCTCCAGTTTGCCTCGCTTCGCGCCAACGTAGCCTTGGCCGAGAGACGCGAGCTTCTGGGTCCGGCACTTCTAGCGCCCACCTCATCTCCCCACCTTTAGGCACAGTTCCCTCGAGCAGATCAGGAGGGGGATTGCCCGCTTCGCCCCGTCCCCTACTCCGACGCACCTTCCCGCACTCGTAGCAGCGCCACTTATACTACTCGCACTCCTCCCGTTCGGTCTCAGCGTCGTCGCGTCCAGGCCGAGCCACCTTTACTCCGGAGACTCCCGCGACGGCCGCGCTTCACCCGACTACAGCCCCGCGGAGGAGCCTCTCGACACCGCCACGCCAGCGACACCCCTCGAGATGGAGTTCTAGACGCTCGGAGACGGCATCGCTTAGTGTATTATACTTCCGATGTATCGCGTGCTTGAATAATGTAGTGGTAGAGTTGTATCCTGCAGCTTGTACCTTGTGCTTGTACCTTGTATCATGTACGGTAGCTTGTATCTTTACCTTGCATCTTTGTAAAATAGCGAGTGCTTGAATCTTGTAACCCCATCATCCATTGTATAACATCATGCTTGTGTTTCTTTTGCAAACTGTGTTTCCATTTGGTTTTTCCGTGGATGTTACACCTTCCCCATATGGATGCTCATGATACGCGCCATTACATTCAGCAGTTCAGGATGAGGCCCAATAGCGGTGCGAGTGGCAGCCAAGGAACCCCGGTTCGTCGTTCCGCACGACAAGCTGGCGAGGATCCCGAGCCTCCGCAACCACCTCCTCCTCCACCAAATCAGGAACCAAGCCCAAGTCAGTTTATGATGATGATGGATGAACGCCACAACCAGCATCTGACACAGATCATGAGAGAGTTTGGCACGTACATGCAAGCCCGTAATGCTCCACCCCCAGGCCGCTCAAAGCTGCAAGACTTCCAGCGCACACAACCGCCCAAGTTCTCGTATGCTGATGACCCACTTGAGGCTGATGATTGGCTCCGTGCTATGGGAAAGAAACTGGAGCTCGCTCGCGTGGACGAGCAAGACCAGGTGCCCTTCGCCACCCACTACCTTGAGGGCCCTGCCAGCGTTTGGTGGGACAACCAAAAGGACGCCAGAGGCGATGGACCCCCTGTCACTTGGGCAGAATTTCAGGAAGCATTCCGCAGGGCCTACATTCCCTCAAGCCTCATAAAGATGAAACAGCAGGAATTTCTGGCACTTACTCAAGGCAGCAAGTCCATCAGCGAATATCTGACCAAGTTCAACAACCTTGCTCGCTATGCACCTGAGGACATCAACACAGAAGAAAAGAAGAAAGACAGGTTCCTTCATGGGATGCATCAGACCATAAAAACTCAGCTCAGTGTTCTGCAGTTTCCAGATTTCAGTCCATGATCAACACGGCACTAATCTCAGAAAAGGAGCACCGCACCATCTATGACTCCCACAAGCGGAAGTTCGAGCCCGCAAGAACCAGCATGAGGAGGTTCTTCAAAGCCACGCCCATGGCAGCCCAACAACCATACCTCACTCCTCAGAACTCTTGGAATCAACCCAGAAGGAAGGATATCCCCGGGAAGGATTCTACCACAAGCGCCCTCTAGTGGATGATTGCAAGAGGGAGAACTCCTGCTTCAAGTGCGGCAAGACAGGACACTACATCAAGGATTGCCCCCTCCACAACGGCAACAACAACAACTCCAGCAACAACCACCCTGCGGCGATCAAGCCACCTCAAGTTGCCCGTGTCCACCACATGTCAGCAGAGGAAGCATTGAAGCTTCAGATGTAGTGCTTGGTACGTGTACTATCAACACTAAACCCGCGCTGATTTTATTCGATTCTGGAGCTTCCCATTCTTTCATCTCGAAGGATTTTGTTGCCAAACACCGTTTTCCCGTTTCCCCTTTGGGCCATCTTTTGGTGATACAAACCCCCGCCTCGGAGATGAAAACAAACACCATGTGTCAAGATCTGACAATCAGCATCAATCAAGTGAAATTTCCCTCAGCTCAATACCCTCAATGTGCCCGGCCTCGACGCCATCCTGGGTATGGATTGGTTAGTTCAGCATGCAGCTCAGATCGACTGTGCAACCAGAGCAGTTACTCTCACCAACCCGGAAGGCATACGTACCACTTATTGCCAAATAAGCCTCACCAGATAAATGCAAAGATGTTTCTTGCTCAAGCCCCGGAGATAGGGGAAGTGTATGTGGTCAGTGAATACCCGGATGTCTTTCCAGATGAACTACCCGGAATGCCCCCTGACCGTGATATTGAATTTGCATTGAAGTTGTACCAGGAACAAACCCAATATTCAAGAAACATTACCGTATGACAAGTCCCGAGCTAGTGGAACTGAAGAAACAGCTTGATGAACTGATCCAGAAGAAATTCATCCGCCCGAGCATTTCACCGTGGGGATCGCCATTTTGTTCGCAAAGAAGAGCGATGGTACACTTCGATTATGCATTGACTACCGTGCTCTCAATGATGTCACCATCAAGAACAAGTACCCCTTCCAAGAATCAATGATCTGTTTGACCAACTCCGTGGTGCCCGGGTATTCTCCAAGATTGATCTCGGCACGGGTTATTACCAGCTGAAAATTCAAGAAAGCGATATTCCCAAGACCACCTTCACCACCAGATATGGCTTGTATGAACGCACCGTTATGTCCTTCGGTCTAACAAATGCTCCAGCCTACTTCATGGGCATGATGAACAAGGTATTCATGGAGTATCTCGACAAGTTTGTTGTGGTGTTTATCGACGACATCCTCATATACTACAAAAATGATGAGGAACACGCCGAACACCTCAGGTTGGTTCTCGGAAGACTACGAGAGCAACAACTTTATGCCAAGTACAGCAAATGCCAGTTCTGGTTAAAAGAAGTGGAATTCCTGGGACATGTATTGTCTGGAGCCGGTGTGGCTGTAAACCCCAACAAGATCTCTGATGTGCTGAATTGGAAGACCCCCACCAACGTGTCAGAAATCAGGAGTTTCCTAGGATTGGCTGGTTACTACCGCAGATTCATTGAGAACTTTTCCAAGATAGCCAAACCTATGACGGAACTATTGAAGAAAATCGCAAGTATGCCTGGACAGACGAGTGTGAGGAAAGCTTCAACGAGTTGAAGACCCGATTAACCACAGCCCCAATTCTGGTGTTGCCGGATGATGCCAAGGATTTTACCGTGTACTGTGATGCCTGCAGAAATTGGCTAGGAGCCGTACTCATGCAAGAAGGAAAAGTCATCGCGTATGTGTCAAGGCAACTCAAGACCCACGAGCTCAACTACCCCACCCACGACTTGGAGTTAGCCGCCGTCATACTCGCCCTGAAGACTTGGCGACATCACCTTATTGGTCGAAGATGCGAGATCTACACGGACCACAAAAGCTTGAAATACATCTTCACCCAGCCTGACCTCAACCTAAGGCAAAGAAGATGGTTAGAGGTAATCAAGGACTACGACCTTGGGATTCATTATCACCCAGGAAGGCCAACGTGGTAGCAGATGCTCTAAGCAGGAAGCCCCCAAAGATGCGGCCAAGTCTGGAGAAAGAATTCGCAAAGCTAAACTTGTGCGTGGGAAGCAAGGCATATCTAAGCACCCTGGAGGTGAAACCAGACCTGGAGGAAGAGATAAAAACCGAGCAGGCCAACGACCCCGGCCTAAGCAAGATCAAGGCCAAGATACCGCTGGGTCAGGCCAAGGAATTTTCCCTGGACAGCCAAGGAGTACTCCGCTTCGGTACCCGCCTTTGTGTACCCTGCAAGGCCACGCTAATACAGCAGATCCTCAGGGAAGCCCACGAGTCTGCCTATTCCATTCACCCGGGAAGCACCAAGATGTACCAAGACTTGAAACAAATATTCTGGTGGTCCGGTATAAAGAAGGATATCGCCTACTATGTCGCATGCTGCAACGTATGCAACCTGGTGAACGCCGAGCATCAAAAACCCGCGGGATACCTCCAACCCCTTAAGGTACCCGAGTGGAAATGGGACAACATAAGTATGGATTTCATTGTCGGACTTCCTAAATCCAGCCGAGGGAATGATTCTATTTGGGTCATTGTCGACCGTTTGACGAAAGTGTCCCATTTTATCCCCGTCAAGACAACATACCGCTCGGACCAGCTGGCACAACTCTATGTAAACAAGATTGTCAAACTCCATGGAGCCCCGAAGACCATTGTGTCAGATAGAGGTACACAGTTTACCTCCAAATTTTGGACGAGCCTGCATCATGCCATGGGGACAAAGTTATCCTTCAGCACAGCCTATAACCCTGATACGTCTCAAACGTATCTATAATTTTTGATGTTCCATGCTTGTTTTATACCAATTGCTACATGTTTTGCATCTACTTTATGTCACTTTTATACATTTTTTGGGACTAACCTATTAACAAGATGCCACAGTGTCAGTTCCTGTTTTCTGCTGTTTTTGTGTTCCAGAAAACCTAGTCTGGAAATATTCTCGGAATTGGACGAAAATTTACGGAGGCCCCTATTTTATCAGAAGACACCTGGAGCCAGAAGGGGAGGCTGAGATGGGCCACGAGGAGCCCACACCATACCTGGGCGCGGCAGGGAATCTCCAGGCGCCCTAGTATGGTGTCGTCTCCTCGTGCACCGCCTCGTGACGCCCTTTGGACTATATATTGCCCCTGACCTAAAACTCACGGAAGAATCGACGATTTCCCCAGAAAAGTTCCAGAGCTCCGCCGCCATCCAAAACCCTAATTCGGGGGACAGAAGTCTCTGTTTCGGCACTTTGCCGGGATGGGGAATTGCCCCCGGAGCCATCTCCATCGACGCCACCGCCTCCATCATCGTCGTTGCTGCCTCCCATGATGAGGAGGGAGTAGTTCTTCATCGGGGCTGAGGGCTCTACCGGTAGCTATGTGGTTTATCTCTCTCTCCCATGGTGTGATCTTTATGTGATCATGAGCTTTGTAATCTAGTTGAATCCATAGATGTTACTCTTCATCATCTTATGATTGTGCTACTCAAGTGGTTTTATTAATGTAATCTCCGGAGTCACCTTTGTCCCACGGTGCGAAGTTGACAGTGTGCGCCCCGTGTGTGGCTCTTAGGTTAAAGATAACAGGAATACTTATCATGAGTTATTATTTGCGTTGGATGTCTCTATGAAATTGCGGTGTTTGTCTAGTACCTTCTAGGGCACTCAAGTTGACAGTGTGGGGTTAACTAGACATGGGAATGCGATTTTAAGGTGTGCTGTTATAGCCCTACGCAGTGGATTGGTGTTCGTTATCCAACGAGAGAATAGCTCAGAGTAGCATAGTGAAGAGGAAATATCTATGTATTCAATTATATTATTATTGTTGAGAGTGTCCACTAGTGAAAGTATGATCCCTAGGCCTTGTTTCTAAGCATTGAAACACCGTTTACAACCAGTTCTGCTACATGTTTGCTTGCTTCCATTTTTATTTCAGATTGCAATTACCACTTATAATCATCCATATCACTTGCATTTTAATATCTCTTCGCCGAACTAGTGCACCTATACACCTGACAAGTGTATTGGGTATGTTGGGGACACAAGAGACTTCTTGTATCTTAATTGCAGAGTTGCTTGAGAGGGATATCTTTGACCTCTACCTCCCTGAGTTCGATAAACCTTGGGTGATTCACTTAAGGGAAACTTGCTGCTGTTCTACAAACCTCTGCACTTGGAGGCCCAACACTGTCTACAAGAATAGAAGCGTGCGTAGACATCAAGCTATTTTCTGGCGCCGTTGCCGGGGAGGTAAGGTAAAAGGTACTCACATCCTCCACCTACTTAGCTATTTTCTAGCATTGTTGCTGACGTGTGAGTGCTCGAAGGTATTTCCTTTAGATTATGCAATTATATCTTTTTGTTTCTTGTTTTTATTTCACTAGCTAGGCTTAAGGGAAAACAACAAAAAAATTAGAGATCTTTATGAAATTTATCTTGAATTAGGACATGATGCTTTTGAAGAGAAAATTAAAAAACCTATGGAAAATTATTTGCATGATGGTAGCAATGTTATTACTATAAATTCTTTGAACACCATTATTGCTAATGCTATGCAAAGCTCTAAGCTTGGGGAAGCTGGTTTTGATGAATATGATATTTTCAGTCCCCCAAGTTTTGAGGAGAAAATTTTCTTTGATGATACTTTGCCTCCAATTTATGATGATTATAATGATAGTGGTATTTTGGTGCCACCTACTATGGAGGATAAAGTTTATTATGATTATACTATGCCTGCAATTTATGATGATTACAATGATGGATGTGATACTTTTACTCCCACTATTACTAATGAAACTGTTTATGCTTATGTGGAGAGTAATGATAATTTTATGCATGTGGATCATGATAAGAATGCTTTATGTGATAGCTATATTGTTGAGTTTATTCATGATGCTGCTGAAAATTATTTTGAAAGAGGAAAGTATGGTTATAGAAATCTTCATGTTACTAAATTTCTTCTCTTTATGATGAAGGTTTTGAGCTTTCTCTTGATTTGCTTTTATTTGCTGGGTACTTTAAGACCTACTGGTCCTTATGAGAGAGGGAGACATGGATTCATATATTACAATAATATTAAGTCTCCTCTCTTTATGTTGAAAGTTTTGATGTTGCACTTGTTTTGCCTTCCTATGCTAGTTACTTTGTGCTTCATTGATTTATTTCTTACAAGATTCTTTTGCATAGGAAGTGGGTTAGACTTAAATGTGCTTTATGTTTGCTTCTTGACGCTTCTTATATGTTCAACTCTTATACATATGAGAGTCATTAAAATTATCATGCCTAGCTAAAAGGCGTTAAAGAAAAGCGCTTATGGGAGGCAACCCATTGTTTTTATTTTCTGCTATTTTTATTTTATTGAGTCAAGGAGGTTGTTTACTTCTGTAGCAACTCCTTTGTATCTTTATTTTCTCGCATTGTTGTGCCAAGGGTAGCCTCTAGTGTTAAGATGATGCTTAATTTTGATTGCTGCGCAGAAACAGATTTTTACTGTCCACTGTACGAAAATCCTAAATTCACCAGATTGTTGAAAAAATCTGAAACTTTTTGTGCGTAATCTTTATGAATGTCTGGATCTTTCATTAGTTCCAAGTTTTTTGATCTGAGCGTTGTAAGTGACTCGAAAAAATTCATCTTTACTGGCTGTTCTGTTTTGACAGATTCTGTCTCTGTTTTTTTTTGCATTGTCTCTTGTGGGCTTTAGGCAAGGCTTTCTATTGGAGGGCTGTAGCTAATGTTTTATTGAGTTCTTGCAATGTGTCACAACAGAACCAGTGGATTTAAATTTTTGAGTACTAACCCTCTAATGAGATTTACTTTGAGTTTGGTGTGACGGAAGTTTTCAAGGGTCAAGAGGAAGAGTGATAATAGGATGAAGAAGAGTGAAGAGCTTAAGCTTGGGGAGGCTCCCATGGATCTCCCCAGCATATTTCAAGAAGACTCAAGCGTCTAAGCTTGGGGATGCCCAAGGCATCCCCTTCTTCATCGGCAAAATTATCAGGTCATCTCTAGTGAAACTATATTTTAATTCTTTCACATCATATGTGCTTTTCTTGGAGCGTCTGTGTGCTTTTATTTTCAGTATTGTACTTTTATTTTTGCAATAATCTTGATCACAACATTCTTGATTGGGAGAGAGACACGCTCCGCTTTTTCATGAGAATACTCCTATTCTTCACTTATTTGTTGAGTATTCATATCTAGCGCTGTTCAGCTTTTAGCTCTTGTTTTCATGTATCTCTTATCAGAGCTATTAGCTTTCTTTTGTAGAAAGTACTCTCTTGCTTCACTTATATTTGTTTGGAGAGTTGCTTGGTTAATATGTTGGTTCAGAAAATGTTGCGTGTGGTAGTGGTATAATGAAAAACTTGCATAATCTTGTAGATCATTGAACTTTGATAACCTGATTCCTTGCAAACGTTTTGAGGTATTAAGTAATAGATGGTAAAGCTTGCTGGTTAATTAAGTTAAAATCATTAGTGGATTATTGTCTTTAAGCTTGCACCGTACTACAAACACTAAAATTGTTGAAGGTGTAGTTGGACTTGATAGCTTTCCATGTCTGAAAAGTGGTTCGTAATAACTAGGTTGTGTGTGAAGGTCGAGGGATCTAACGGGGTACTTGTGCTGCCGTGAACGGCCCTCCTTGGGGTAAATGTTAACCATGCGCTTAATGTTGAACCTGCTAGTTGTTTGCAATAAACTTGTGAGTTTTTTTGACTAATGTTAAGCTACGGTTTTGGCACTTCCACCATCCAAATTTGCTAGCCTCTTCGGTGCTGTGCATTGCCCTCTTCTCAAAATGAGAGTTGGTACTTCGCCAGTACATCCAAAACCCGTGGGAGGACTTCCTCTTGTTCTCCTACACATAAACCCATACATCTTCCTCAAAACAGCCACCATACCTACCTACCACAGCATTTCCATAGCTGTTCCGAGATATATTGCCATGCAACTTCCATCTTACATTACATGACTTGTTGTCATTTATCATTTATATATTGCTTTGCATGATTCTAAATAGCTGATGTGTGGTTTACCCATGTTACGCTGGATCATTGCACATCCTGCTACACTGGCAGAGGCATACAGTTCTATACATCATGTTTTGTTCATTATGAGTTATTTGCACCAAAAGTTGTAATCATATTAGAGTGTTTGCCCCTTTTGAAAACAGCCATGGAGGCCATCGAAAAGAGAAACAGAAAAAGAAAAAAAAAAAAAAAAGAAAAAAAGAAAAAAAGAATAAAGAAAAAGGGGGGCAACACTACTATCCTTTATCAAAGTTGTGCTCATGTTTAGCACTTGCAGTATACATAGTTATCATATTTGTGCTCATGTTTAGCACCTATGCTCCATTTGAGAGAGCTTTCATGTTTTACTAGTATAACTATGTGGGGAATATTACGTTATAGAACTTGGGTTGTATATTCCAATGATGAGCTTCCTCAAAAGTGCTCTAGGTCTTCGTTAGCAACCAAGTTGGATGCACCCCCACTAGTTCCATTGGAGAGCTTTCATACACATATAGCTCTATGTGCATCTGTTGCATGGCAATCACTACTCCTAGCATAGCTTCGATTATAGACTTCCTCTTGTCTAATGATCACTTATAGCTTTGTGAGACTTTCTTCCATTGGCCTTCCAAACCCCCATTAACGTTCTCCTTGCCATAACATCCTGGTGCCAAACTAAATGCTTACGCTCACCGGTTGAGTAGACCTCGAAACAGTGGATTCATGACGTTCGTGTTTACTTTTACTTGACTGGATCCGTTCTCTATGTTATGAAAAATTGTTTGATGCTTGGAATTGAAGGATAGAACTCCTACACTGGATACTTAAAAAATCTATAATGAACCTTGTACGGTTTCATGTCTTAAAGGCCGTCATTCATGAAAACTTTTAGCTTTTAAATATTTTGCTTTATTATCTCTTATTTAATATCAATTATAGACATTTGCTTTGAATGATTTGATCTCAGCTCACTTACCATTACATCATTATTATATCAAGATTATGTTGGTAGCATGTCACCTCAAAAATTATTTTGTTTTTATCGTTTACCTAGTCGAGGACGAGTAGGAACTAAGCTTGGGGATGCTGATACGTCTCAAACGTATCTATAATTTTTGATGTTCCATGCTTGTTTTATACCAATTGCTACATGTTTTGCATCTACTTTATGTCACTTTTATACATATTTTGGGACTAACCTATTAACAAGATGCCACAGTGCCAGTTCCTGTTTTCTGCTGTTTTTGTATTCCAGAAAAGCTAGTCTGGAAATATTCTCGGAATTGGACGAAAATTTACGGAGGCCCCTATTTTATCAGAAGACACCTGGAGCCAGAAGGGGAGGCTGAGATGGGCCACGAGGAGGCCACACCATACCTGGGCGCGGCAGGGAATCTCCAGGCGCCCTAGTATGGTGTCGTCTCCTCGTGCACCGCCTCGCGACGCCCTTTGGACTATATATTGCCCCTGACCTAAAACTCACGGAAGAATCGACGATTTCCCCAAAAAAGTTCCAGAGCTCCGCCGCCATCCAAAACCCTAATTCGGGGGACAGAAGTCTCTGTTTCGGCACTTTGCCGGGACGGGGAATTGCCCCCGGAGCCATCTCCATCGACGCCACCGCCTCCATCATCGTCGTTGCTGCCTCCCATGATGAGGAGGGAGTAGTTCTTCATCGGGGCTGAGGGCTCTACCGGTAGCTATGTGGTTTATCTCTCTCTCTCCCATGGTGTGATCTTTATGTGATCATGAGCTTTGTAATCTAGTTGAATCCATATATGTTACTCTTCATCATCTTATGATTGTGCTACTCAAGTGGTTTTATTAATGTAATCTCCGGAGTCACCTTTGTCCCACGGTGCGAAGTTGACAGTGTGCGCCCCGTGTGTGCCTCTTAGGCTAAAGATAACAGGAATACTTATCATGAGTTATTATTTGCGTTGGATGTCTCTATGAAATTGCGGTGTTTGTCTAGTACCTTCTAGGGCGCTCAAGTTGACAGTGTGGGGTTAACTAGACATGGGAATGCGATTTTAAGGTGTGCTGTTATAGCCCTACGCAGTGGATTGGTGTTCGTTATCCAACGAGAGAATAGCTCAGAGTAGCATAGTGAAGAGGAAATATCTATGTATTCAATTATATTATTATTGTTGAGAGTGTCCACTAGTGAAAGTATGATCCCTAGGCCTTGTTTCTAAGCATTGAAACACCGTTTACAACCAGTTCTGCTACATGTTTGCTTGCTGCCATTTTTATTTCAGATTGCAATTACCACTTATAATCATCCATATCACTTGCATTTTAATATCTCTTCGCCGAACTAGTGCACCTATACACCTGACAAGTGTATTGGGTGTGTTGGGGACACAAGAGACTTCTTGTATCTTAATTGCAGAGTTGCTTGAGAGGGATATCTTTGACCTCTACCTCCCCGAGTTCGATAAACCTTGGGTGATTCACCTAAGGGAAACTTGCTGCTGTTCTACAAACCTCTGCACTTGGAGGCCCAACACTGTTTACAAGAATAGAAGCGTGCGTAGACATCACACCCTCAGACAGACGGTCAAACCGAGCGAGTCAATCAAATACTAGAAGACATGCTCCGCTCGTGTGTGCTCGCCTATGGAGCAGGTTGGGAAGATAGCTTACCATATGCAGAGTTCTCATACAACAACAGCTACCAAGGCAGCCTGAAGATGTCACCCTTTGAAGCCCTGTATGGGAGAAAATGCCGAACCCCACTAAACTGGTCCGAGGTTGGGGACCGCAAGATCTTTAAGCCCGATGATTTGATGGAGGCAGAAAAGCAAGTGCGTCTGATTCGAGACCGGCTCAAAGCAGCGCAGTCCCGTCAGAAGAGTTATTACGACCGACGACACCGTCAGATTCACTTCGAAGAAAACGACTACGTCTATCTTCGGGTAACACCCCTCAAGGGCCTGAAAAGATTCCACGTGAAAGGAAAGCTTGCCCCAAGATTTATTGGAGCCTTCAAGATCTTGGCAAGGAAAGGGTCAGTGGCTTACCAGCTGGAACTGCCGGAGGAATTGTCTGGAGTGCACGACGTCTTCCACGTGTCCCAGCTAAGGAAGTGCATCTCGCCCCCAACCAAGCAGGCTGACTTTAAGGAGCTGGAGTTGAGTAGCGAACTGACTTACGAGGAACACCCTATCAAAATCTTGGATGAGTCAGAACGCCGCACTCGCAGCAAGGTCACAAAGTTCTACAAGGTACAGTGGGAGAAGCACACAAAGGAAGAGGCAACCTGGGAGCGCGAAGATTTGCTGAGGATAGAATATCCGTATCTTTTCAGCGAGCCACCGGAATCTCGAGGATGAGATTCATCTTAAGGGGGAAAGGTCTGTAACACCCTGGATTTTGGTCTTTTTAATTTTTTTTTTCCAAAATGCATTACTCTGTTATTTAATTTGCATTTGGATTTAAACCTCTGGAAAATCATTTTTTAAATCTGGAACCTTTACAAATCCAACAAATCAAGTGGGGTCTTGTGCTTTCCATTCTCCTCCCACTTGGTACTTGTATTTGTGATTTTAGCCTTGGATAAATATTTAATTGGGAAATTCTTTTTCCATTTTGAAAATTACCCTTTTAATTGGTCTTCCAAAGAACCCCTATTTCTATGTCTTCAAAAATTCTGCAAAAATTAGGGAACCTTCCTTAGTTGATGTGGATCACTTTTATGAAAAAATATGGTGCCACCACTTCGAAAAATTTCCCTCCACAATTCTTTTTACATTCTGCCTGTTTTCTCAAAACATTTTAAAATCTAACCAAAGCAATTCTCCTGGAAGAATCCAAGGCATGGATAAGCTCCTCTTCATCCCTCCTACCTCAGGACAAAAGGGCAGCTCCATCTAACTCCATCTACCCCTTCAAAACCATCACAACCCATTTTGTCCAGTGCTGTTTTTCACAAATTCTAGTCGCACCAAGTTTCGATTTTGCAAAAACGCTGGTCAGCAAAGTTGTTGGATTTTCCATTTGGCGCACAGCAGTGAAAATCTCACCTCATTTGGAGCTCTGAGCTGAGAGATACATGGTGATGCCGCTTCTGGCATGCCCAGAATCGTGATCACCACGGACACGGCCGTGCCAGGCAGCGCCGCCACTCTATGGTCGTCGCCGTTCTGCTTCCCTCCTCTCCTAACCGTGCCCAGCGAGTTCCCCTTCACTCCCCTCACCTCCCAGCACCCATGCGTCGCCGGAGGAGCGCCGGACGGCGGCCGCGCAAACGCCAGGGCGCTACACGACGCACCGTCCAGGCGCTGTGCCGCCGGGGCCCTCCCGTCAGCGCCTCCTCCGCCGCAAGGACCGGTCCGAGCGTCGAGGATTATCCTCGTGCGCCTCCTGTGCCAGCGCTCCCGCGACGCACCACCCACCGTCGCCTCCACGGCATGCCGACACCTCGCCGCGCCATTACCACGGCCGCTGCACGGGGACGCTATAAGAAGCCACCCCGGCATCGCTGAGCACCCCGCACCACTCCCTCTCCTCCTCTAGAAGCTCTCCACCCCCTCCATTGCTCCCCAGGCCGCCCCAATCGCCGCCGGCGAGTTTGACCTAGCCGCACGGGCTCCGGCCAAATCCGTCCTCACGAGACCACCCCTGATCAATTAACCCTCCCCAGAGCATCCCCAGGACATCACGATGCCGCTGCCGTGCTCGCCTGGGTGAGAGGTGGACGGAATCGTCGTGTCCATCCTCGACAGCACGCCACCGCCGCCGGAGACGAAGCCCTGGTGCCGGACGAGCTCGCCGTGGACCGCGAACCCGCGGACGAGCTGCGCCACGCCTCCCTGAACCTCCCTGCATCCTCGCCCACCCCTCTGCCTCGCCCTAGCCGCCGCGGTCCAGCGCCGGTGAGTTCGCCGGAACATCGCCGGACTTCTTCTGTTTTCCCGCGCGGTGGAGAAGAAAAACGGTTCGGTTTATGAGTCACTGACCAGTGGGTCCCACTGGTCAGGTTTTTAACATTTCTCTGAAACGTTTTTCTATTTTATTTTCTATTTGAAAAAGGGCAGATTTTGAACCCAGATTTAAAATGCAATATCTCTCTGAAAAATGGTCAGAAAAATGTGAGACCAGTTTTGTTGACTTTGTTTGAATTTTCTCTTTCCAATGTGAGCAAAAAGGATTTATTTGGAATTTATTTTTTTGGCATTTATTTAAATGACCTAGGAGTGATTTTTGATGCATATTTGTCTTGTTTTGGTAGATTCAAACCTTTCCGACGGAGTCGGAGTTGTTCTCGAACCTGAAGGCAAGCCACCAACCCAATCTCAAACTTGGTCGAACTTTAGAAAATATCTTGACTGTTGAATTAATGTCTGTTGCACCTCACATGCCATGCTGCAATTTTTAATTGTTGCATTACCTTATAATTGCTTATCTGCACCTAACCCCCCCATTCCCGAGACAATGGCCGGAGGAACCGCCTCAGTCAGAGGAATGGGGAAACATTATAACTGTGCGTCTCGCACTTGCGGGGCTTTGTTTGCTTCTTCTTCTTCGCCGAGGTGAGGAGCAGACGAATGTCGTCTTATGATCCTCGGAGTTGGGGGCATTTGGCAAAAGAGTTATTTGCTTCTTGTCCCTCCGTCAAACGTGGTTGGCGTAAGCCACCTAGACTGCGACGCTTGGGACATTTGCTTTCCATTTGGTTCTTTTCACCGAGATTGCTGACACCACGTCGAGATAACCCTCGAGTGGAATGGATGCTCTCTCTTTCTTATGAGTGCTTTTCGGTTCATTCTCTACGATGGCACCGGCTGGAGGAACCGCCACAGTCATCCGTTTGAAACACTATGTTATTTGTTCTGTAAACACTAACCCCTGGTGACACCGGCTGGAGAAACTGCCATAGTCACCCGGTCATTATTATTGCTAAGCTTGAAATTGGACATGCAGGTTGATATGTTTGTTTACTGCTGATATTGCTATGTGCTTATTTGGTGTTGCTTGTATCTTGCTGGAAACTGGAAATTAAAACTTGACTAAGAAGATAATCACCTCCCTCGACTAGATAGAGTCACATAGTGCCACTCACCAAGCACCACCTGCACAACCATGCGTCGTTCACATGGGCGGACCATAACCGAGTATTTTATCAGGCCTCCTTTGACGCCACCCTTTTGGCAAGTCTAGTCGGTTACCTTTGTGGTCGGGGCTAGTCTTGTGAAGGTTCCAGAGTTAGGCATCGCTCATCCGTTGGGGACGTGTCGGATTCACTTCATCATAAGGCGTAGAGTTATGTCGGTGGCTATACAGGGAGTGTCCGGGTAGAATAAACGGTTGTGGAAGTGTGGGTTTGTGCTGTCGCCATGATCGGTTCTAGTACTTCGGTACCGGCGGTACAAGCCTAGACTTCAGCGTGTGGATAAATGTTGCAACCTCTCGAGAGTGTAAATCTAGATTCTAGCCTTGTCCCTAGGTTATGGGACGATGTTTGGGTCAGGTCACACTATTAGTCAGTCCAGTCGAACTTGGAGAAAGAATTAAGATGAGACCCAACGAACACAGGAAGTATTGAAAGTCTAGCCAGAGTTGGCTAAGGACTTGGAAAGTTGTGATTTAAGCCAGAGTTGGCTAGAGGCTTGAAAGCCTAGCTGTGGTTATGGGTTGTTGAGTGAGAAACGTGATCTCACTTGATAACGTGAAAATATCCCTACTAAGGTAAGTAGGTAAGTTTTGTCCAACCGTTAAGCTTGGAGTCACCCTCGCAACCGAACTCCTGCCATGATACTTTCTGAACCATGCCATGCCATATAGATAGACCTGGTTTGTTTTTGGGCTGATGTCTTGCGAGTACTTCAAGTACTTACCTTGCTTTTCATGTGGCCAGACCCTGCTGAACCAGTCGCCGAGTACCCGCTCTATGAGAACTAGGAACCCGTGTCCCAGGCAGGACCCTGTGGAATAAGGCCGCTGTCGCCACGCTACTATCTTCGCTTCCGCTAGAGGCTCGATGTTACAAAAATAATGTACATACTGTTGTGTGCGCCTGTTGCGCCAGAGCTGGAGCCTCACCCCACGTTGTAATATTGTATCTGTTCGAACTCGAAGCCTTATGAATATATTTGGTTTGTCTTTGTTTACCAAGTTGATATATCCAGTGTTTCTGGGACTGGTATATGGGGTGGCTCGATCACTTGGATCGGGGTGCCACAGATATAAAAACATAAAACAAATAGATATATAGATAATAATTACAATTTTTTAGACAATTAAATTAAATATATATTAGAGAAATAAACAAAATAGAAACCAAATAGATATAAAAAACAGAAAACATAAGAAAGAAAAAGAAATCAGTAGATATAGAGATGATTTATTGAAAACATGTTCTTGAATGTTTTCAATAATAGAGATGATTTGTACAAAGTTTTAGAAACTAATTAGTTAAAAGAAATCAGAAAATAGATATAAAATTATTAAGGCACAATTAATTTTTATCAATACCTCGTATTTTAAATGTTACATTTTTTAAATATCTAAAAAAATTGTAGATATAAAATACATTTTTTAATTTTACTAGGTTTTAATTTTACTAGGTTTAGACAATTAAATCAGTAGATATAAAAAATCAGAAAAGAGAAAATGGAAAAGAGAAATAAAATGAAAAAGAACTTTAGTACCGGTTGCTGGTTGCAAACGGTACTAAAGGTTTTCGTTTCGCGCCAGTTATTTGGACGCCGAATTGGCAAACCTTTAGTACCGGTTGCAATTACCAACCGGTACTAAAGGACTTTTAGTACCGGTTGGTACCTGCAACCGGTACTAAAGGTCTCTGCCTTAAAGCAGAGATCGGGCAGTTTCTCTTCCTCACACACACACAGACGCAGAGATCAGAGCCGGCCGCCATCCCCCGCCATCGACGACGACGACGTGCTGCTCCCTGACGCCGTGCCGCGCTGCTGGAGTCGCCGTCGCTGCCGCGCATCGCCTTGCTGCGTGCTGCTCTCCGTCCTCCTCGCCTCGTCGCCGCCCGACGCCGCGGCTCGGTTGCTCCCCTTCCTCGTCTCCTACCCGGCCGACGCTGCGACGCCGCCTGTGCTCGTCTCCTCGTCGTCGGGTGTCCCCGTGCGCGCGCTGCTCGTCGTCGTCGTCCGCTAGGTGAGCTCCACCGTACCCGCTAGGAATCGAGGGCGCAAGAAGGCAGGGAGGCAGAGCTCCTCCATTGCTGACGTCATGCTGACGTCAGCGGTTTTTTTTTTTGTTCCAGAAATCTAAACTGTTATTTATATGCTATTGTTAGAATTTAAAGTGTTATTTATATGAATGCTATTGTTAGAATTTAAAGTGTTATTTATATGAATGTGTTATGTGTATAAAATGTTACTAAGAGATATTTAACAAATTTAGAAATATGTTAGCAAATTAAGAAAATGTGTTAGCAATATTTAAAGTGTGTTAGCTAATTTAGAAAATGTGTTAGCAATATTTACCAAATTTAGAAAATGTGTTAGCAAATGTGTTAGCAAATTTAGAAAATGTGTTAGAAAATATTATTGTAGATTGCAATTTTTAGCAATTTGTAGATAGCATTTTTAGAAATTTGTAGATAGCATTGTGTTGTTGCCCATTTTTAAAATGTGTTAGCAATTTGTAGCAAATTTAGAAGTAATCTTTTAGAAGTTTAATTAGATTGTTTAAAATTTGTGTATGAAAAATGTTAAATGACACTTTACAATTATGCAAATTTTTGTGTTGTTGCCCATTTTTAACAATCATGAATTGCTACTGCCAATAATTTGTTGAACTTTAACTTTTAGCCCTTTTTAACATTGTTTATAAATATTGCTAAGTCATTTAGATAAGTTTGAAAATAAGATTACTAAAAATAACATTGTAAAGTTAGAAATATTGCTAAGTTAGAAATATTGCTAAGTTTGAAATATTGCTAAGTTAGAAAATTTTAGTAGCACTGTTTGAAAATTTTGCAAAGTTTGAAAATTTATCAAAGCAAAGTCCATGTTAGTTTTATCACCTTCATACTTGAGGACGAGCATGGGTTAAGCTTGGGGATGTTGATGCATGTAAAATGCATACATGAACTTTGCTCTTTATTTGCTTATATTCCAATCATATTTGCATCATATAAGGGTTATATCAATGTTTTATAATGATTTTGGAAATATCTTAATGATTTCCTATTTTTATGGAATTAACCCTGCACAGGCAGAAAACCCTATTTTCTTATTTTAATGTTTCAGGGACCCAAACGTCGTCCAAATCACCTGCAAATTTAGGGGCGTCATTTTTTGGAAGGAAGAACACTTGTGGGCGAAGGAATCGATCAAACGGAGCCCCGAGGGCTGAAAGAGGTGGGCCCACGCGGCCTGGTACTGTGGCCGCGTGGGACCCCCAATCTGGCCCTCGACGCTCCGTTGCCGTTGATCTTTGCTCCACCGACTTCGTCTTGACCTAAAAACGCCTATAAAAATAGTCTCCCGAGGAGTTTCACGAGGAGGCGGCGGTGAAACACAAACCACGAAATAGAGAGACAGAAGGCTGCCGCCGGAGAAGATCAGAGGGGGGAAACGCCGCCGGAATCGCCTCCGGAGGGCTCCACCCCCCCCCCTCCGACGTGTTCATCATCAACATCTACAGCAAGAACATCTCCACCATCATCACCATGATGAAGGGGGAGTAGTCCACCCCCTGGACTTGGGTTTGTGGTGGTAACTTATGTATCTCTCCTCTCTCTTGAGATTCACTAATTAGTACCGTATGAGCTGCTAAACATGATTACGGTCATCTATGTAATACCTTTGTGGTGTGAGATGATTTGTTATGCATTTACCGTTGTGTTGGAGCTTTTGTGATTTGTCATACTTTGAAGTATGATGTATGTAGGTATGGGATGGCCGATGTGACACGGCATAGGTATTGAGTGACACAGTACCGCCCAACATCCTTTATCTGTGGGTAAAAAGAAAGAGTATGATGTGGGAGTGACAGCAACCACGCTAGCCTTACGAGGGTGACCTAGCAACACAAATGAGTATTTCTTTCAACTATGTGTTTTAGGACATATAGCCGTCATAAACGCTACCATTTAAACATGAAAATTGTGTGTACTTTATCTATAACATGATAATCACCGTAGATGAGAGAGAGAGGATTGAGTGAACCCATGAATCCATGTCCATTGTTCCTAGAAGAGAAAACCTTTGTCTTTTCCTCTTGCATTAAAGAGGATTGGGACACTTTTACATTCTTGTTTTGCTACATTAAACTTCCATCCATTAAATCAACCACCTTGTTCTCTAAACTTGTTTAGTGCATAATCAACTAAAACTTGTGACACTTTAGTTGTAGGGAATAGACAACTTTTCCTTCTTGCTCCTGCGGATCGATACCTTACTTCCACATTGAGAGGTGCTACAGTGATCCCTTGCTCGTGGGGGTTATCAAGTACTTTTCTGGCGCCGTTGCCGGGGAGCGTAGCGCTTAAGTTTCTATTCTTGTGTGCACTAGACTAAGCTTGGGGAGGTCTATTTAACTTATTTTATATCTTGCAATCATCTAAGCTTGGGGAGGTTCTTTAACTTGTTTGATGATACTATGTCTCCCATATATGATGATTACAATGATTATTATGAATGTTTTACTCCCACTATTCCTAATGAAACTGTTTATGCTTATGTGGAGAGTAATGATACGTTTATGCATATGGATCATGATAAGAATGTTTCATGTGATAGCTATATTGTTGAGTTTATCAATGATGCTACTGAAAGTTTTTATGAGAGAGGGAGACATGATTTCATATACCACAATAATATTAAGTCTCCTCTCTTTTTGTTGAAAAGTTTGAAGATGCACTTGCTTTGCCTTCCTATGCTAGTCACTTTGTGCTTTATTGATTTATTTTCTTACAAGATCCCAATGCATAGGAAGTGGGTTAGACTTAAATGTGTTTCATATTTTTCCTTGATGCTCTCTTTTGCATTTCAATTCTCATTCCTATGTAGCATCATTAAACAATCAAGCCTACCTATATGGCTATAAAGAAAGCGCTTTACGGGAGGCAACCCGGTTGTTTTTTGTGTGATTTTCTTTGTGTCCTCTTGCTGTACCAAGAGACTTTGTTTTTAGTTTAAGTTCTGGAATTTTCAATAAAGTGCCAAGTTTTACCCTTTTTGGTTTGAAAAAGTTGCTTATAGCGTTCGGAGATTTTATTCCTGCACGAGTGCACGGTATGATTTTTAATTCTTATTCTGTAACTCCGAATGAGCTCATATTTGAACTGTAGTTGCAACTTTCCATCCTATGTATTCATGAATTTTTTCGGAAGTTTTCGAGAAAGTTTGGTAGGGTAGAAAAATACGTTTTGCTGCTGCTGTTTTTCTGGACAGATTCTGTCCCATTTTGTTTGATGCATGCTTTGAGCTTTTAAGTTGAATCTTTTTGATCCAATTGAGTTTATGAGTAGGCATACAACATTATATACTTTCTGGACATTCATATGAATTTTTGTTTAAAGATTATATGCAGCAAGAAACCTATTTGTTTATCACTATTAATGCACCCCACAGAAAAGAGATGGGAGAAACGGTGTTTTGAAGTTTTTTCACAGGGATTGGAGGAGATGCACCAAGAGCTATCCAAGGATGGTGAAGACCATAAGCTTGGGGATGTGAAGACAACCCCGCTGGACCTACACACTCTCGGTTTGCACACGTCCAACTTCTGTTTTTCGATCGAAATACTTTATCGCATAAACTTGGAGCGTCTTTTGTTTGTTTTTGTTTGATTTTTGTTTTGAGAGACCACCACACTATCATTTATATATGAGAGAGCTACTGGAAATATGGGTTAAAATATGTTGGATGCTTTTACAAGATTGGGAAAAGGGATGTTTGAGTTGATTTTTAATGATACATATAGTTGCATGATTCATGAGCTTGTTAATGAGTAATAGTTTGCAAATGCTTTATCAAGAGCTATCTCTTATTCATGTTTTGATGCTGAATGTTATTTTAATTTGTTTAACATGGATTAGTTAGTTCTATGGACACTCATGCATGCATCTAGATGGTCAACTTTCTCCCTCTTGCTAGCCCAAAAATTCCAACAAGTAAAAACTTGTTTCCAACACCTTCAACCAAAGTTATTCCAGTGAGTCCACCATATCTACCTATTGGCTTTATGCTATTCCGAGTATGTTTAACATGTTGTTTGTGTTATCTTTACCTCTGAATGAAAATGTTTATGTTATTGATTGTGATGGAAAAAATTGGTTATATAGCTCTCACGAACTTGATGCACAATGTACTTTTATTGCATTAATAAAACATGACCCATTGTGATTAAGATTATGATGTTAGTGGCTTGATAAATGTCTTGGGTTGGGAGTTAGCTCATATGTGCTGTCACATGGCAAGCTTTCAACATGCTCTTCATTTCATTTAGTTGATATCATGTACTTTTGTTTATGGATGCTTATCATGGGTGAAATAAATGTGGATATTAAGCAAGTTTAAATGAGTTTGTATAAATTATTAGAGAGACGCCGCCTGGGCGCTAATCTAAGCCATGCATCATTCATGGTGGAAATTTACTTACATACTATGGTGAACCTTCTGTGATACACCTTGCAATAAAAAGCTATTCCAATGGTAAATAAAAAGGGTGTTGAGATTGTTCATTTTGTTTGTTTGTCTTGTCATTTTGATATGGGCTTGTTCCATATCTTGGGACAAGAGGTACCCCAGTTGATGCTCTTGATGATACTATTATATTTACAATGATATTTAACTTGAACTTGCTTGTTTCCCAAGTTGAGTAACACATGGTGAAGTACTTGTATTCAAGGGGCATGAGACATTCAACCTTTACTTTGTCAAGCACACTACTCATATTTGCTTTCACTTTAAACCTTAATCATTCAAGATGC